>JAKSZT010053928.1:19115068-19242765 GCA_026826555.1 Tolypeutes matacus | reverse complement strand
AAAGAAAAGAAAAGAAAAGAAAAGAAAAGAAAAGAAAAGAAAAGAAAAGAAAAGAAAAGAAAAGAAATGTTATCCAGGAAAGCATGGCATCTAAAAGAAAAGAGATTAAATAAATTAAAAGGAAGTAGATATTTATGATTCTTTATTATTAAAATATTCAAAGTTTCCTACTATGATGGGAGATCCAAGAGGACAACTTACACAAATTAGCACAGTGTCTAGCATATTAAAGATGTTAATAAATGGTGAATGAAGGAATGAATGAATAAAATGGCTCAAAGAAGCTTACTCATGGTCCAAAGAAAGGAGGAAGTGGTGGAAGAGAGGAAGAAAACAGTGGAGAAGAGAAGATTTTTAATATTTTAAAAGAAAATATATGACTCTTATGTATACTCTAATGAACATGTGAATTAACTTAAAAATTAGTATTTACATCTTTGTATGACCATAAGACATTTGTGTGTATATTTGAGGATGTGTATGAATGGTCATCTAATGGTAAAGGTTGGAAGATGATGCCTCTGCTATTGATCACTATAAAGATATTTGTAACACACATGTATTACTAAAATATTTTGCCACAGAGTATACAAAGAATATGTAATTGGCCCTGGAACCATGACTATAGCCAATATTTACTTAGATAGGAGTTCCATAACTAGTTTCCCTGGGTCCCAGCTCTCCCCTTCTTATCCATCCTCCATATTGCATTTGTGAATTTCTAAATGCAGATTTGATCAAAGAACTCTTCTGCCTGGAAACCTATAATTATTTACCGTTATTATTAAGTGTGATATATGTAAGGAAGTTTGGTTTTTTGGTGATGTATTGATGAGCACCTTCTGTTTTAGTATTTCTATTTCTTAGTGGCTGGGATGAGAATGGTGACAGTGAAGTTGGAAGGAGAGACAGATTACAGAGAGATGTGGGCAGTCACTTGGCTTACAGCCTACAGACCTCCTTCTCCACTGTGCAGAGATTCAGTCCACAACAAGGATGTGACTGGAAGCTCATGCACAGGCTGAGGCAGGTTGTAGATCATAGGAAAAATGTGTCTGCTGGTGAACAAGGTACCAAGACTGAATGGAGGTTATAAAAGTCTTTGCAGGAAAACGGATGTGGCTCAATCGATAGGGCTCCCGTTTACCATATGGGAGGCCCTGGGTTCGTTTCCCAGGGCCTCCTGGTGAAGGCAAGCCAGCCCACGCGGCACGGTAAGCTGACGCAGCAAGACGACCAAACAAAGGGAGACAAGCAGACACAGAAAACCTCACAGCAAATGGACACAGCAAGCACAAGCAGTAAGGGGGGATAAATAAATAAAATCTTAAAAAAAAAAAAAAAATAGTCTTTGCAAGTTAGCAGTGGCCTTGACTCTGCCCCAAATCCCTGGTTATTGCTGCTATGTCTTTCACTGAACATATCTGGCATTAAAATCAGTTGTTTCTTCCTCTGCAACCCCATCCTCACCTTGACAGTGTAGGGGCAGGATATTAGATCAGCAGTAGCCTGGGTCTCACCAAGCACATCCAGACTATTAAGACATGTTGAAAGGACCTGGGGCAATACAATCCTTTTACAAGAAAGTTAATGGCCCACACTGACTTCTTCAGAGAAGTGCCTAAACTAAGTACCCCATCATTGCTACTAGCTCTTTTAAAAACCTACTAAAACAAGACTCTTTTACCTGGTTCTTTGACAGGGATTTAGGTGCTCTGGAACTCTTGAAATTTTATGTAGAAAGTTGGGTATCAGAAACGTTCATTTTTCTGGGATGAGGGCTTACAGAATTCATCTAATTATTGATTGGGGTCTGAGGCCTAAAAGTTTAGGAAGCACTCAAGAGCTTCCCTGTTAGAGAACTTTTCTCTCCCACAGCCTCCAGAGTTGCTCTCTTTGCTCAAAGCAGGGATGACCTGAAGCACTCCCTTTTTCTCAGTCATGGGAGAGGGATGGCTTTCTATACCTAAGGTCTGTGACAGTTTGAGATTATCTTTGTGAATGCAAAAAAAGAAAGATTATGTTTGTAAACTAATCTGCTCCTCTGGGTGTGAGACCTTTGATTATACTGGATTCAATTGAGGGGTCCTTGATTAAATTACCTGTTAAGATTAGGGCTTTGATTAATCAGTAAGGCATGACTCAGGTTGAGTCCCCGCCCCCTCGGTGGGCCTACTTAAATGGACACTCACTCAAGAAGACATGCAGGAAGAGAGAGCTCTGTCATGTTTGATCCTGGGGCCCCGGGGAGAGATGAGGCATTCACCTGATAGCTTGCAGCTGACCTTGGGAAGAGAACAGAACAGCTGAGACTGATATAGAAAGCCCGGAAGGGAAAGAGCCCTATGCCAGGAGAGAGAGGGAGCCCTGAGAGACAAGCCCTATGCCGGCCTGCAGCTGAGAGACAGGAAGCCCAGAGGGGAAGACTGAACCCGAAGCCCAGAGGGGAAGACTGAACCCGCGCAGAGATCAGCTACTATCTTGCTTCAACACGTGGCAATTGACTTTTTGGTGAGAAAGCAACCTGAGTTGGACTTATGAGGGCCTTGTAACTGTATGTTTTTACCCCAAATAAATACCCTTTTAGAAGCCAACAGATTTCTGGTACTTTGCATCAGCATCTCTTTGGCAGAAACAAGGTCCAACAGGAGCCACAGAATGGTTACCTTAAAGAACCTGGCAGTGCTAATGTGGTGCTACAATCTGCCTGCAGGATTAGGATTCCCCCTGCCCATCTTCCTTCAGGCTTTAGGAAAACAAGGCAATCTAATATTTCAGAAAGAATTTGATTTTGCAATAAATTTGTAAAGGGAAAATTATAATTGCATATTAATTTGGGAATTATACTTAGATCAGCCACCATGACTTTCATCTTTCACAACATTCATGGTTACATCCCAGCAGCCAGCAGAGTGTTGGCACGTGGTAGGTATCAAGGACATATTTGTTGAATGAACAAATAGATTGTGGAGAGAGAGGTCAGGTTACAGAGCATTGAGGAATGAAAGCATGGAGAGGAGGTGTAGACAATTCTTTTGAAAAGTCTGTCTATGTAGGAGATAAGAGAGAGATGTTTGCAGGAGGCAGAAGCGGGATGAAGAGCTGTGTTCTTTTAAGATCGGGGAGACTTCCACAGGTTTAACCGCTAATGAAAAGGATCCAGCAGAGTGAGAGAGTGATTCTCAAACTTCAGTGTGATTTGGAATCGACTAGAAGGCTTGTTAAAACAGATTGCTGGGCTGTACCTTTATAATTTCTTACACAGTGGTCTGGGCTGTTGCCAATAATTTGCATTTCTAATAAGTTCATAGGGAATGATAATGCTGCTGGAGCGGGAACCATACTTGGAAAGCCACTGAGATACAGGATGGAGAAAATTGGATGGGATGTATTCCAGGGCCCAGCTGGGGAAATCTGCACTAGGCGGCAGGAGGAAAACCATCTTCTGGTTTCAGAGAGAGGAAGGACAGATGCATGCAGACCAGGTAGTCTGCACGTTTGGGAGGAGGAAGTTGTTGAGAACTCCCCACCCACACACATACCCTGAAGGATTCTATTTTTCCATGAGGTAGGAATTGAGATCATCTGATAAAAATGGGGAGAGGGCAATGGAGGGCAGGGTTAGAAGTCAGAGGAGAATTGAGAGGTTGGTATAGTCCTTGAGGAGAGTGAGAGAACAAGATGACAAGAGATAAACAGCACTTCTGATCAACATTGAGGGTGCAAATGAGATTAGCAATCACATGTCTATATCGGTACCAATCTTCTCTATTGTGTCATTCAGGTTACTGATAAAAAATATATCAACTGAATACATTTCACAGGCAATCAGTTCATTCTAGATATTGCTATCCAAAAATATCTTAAGCTAAGCATGAAAGTGGTCCAACTTTGGTTGGTGTAAGGTAGCATGGCCAAGAACTGCCACTAAACAAACCCAGAGAGAATCCTATATATCATCCTTATTCCCGTAGATTTACAGAGACAGATGTTTTATAGCATTCCTTAGTGCTATTGTGTTTGCATATGTGTCTACTAGTATGAAATTTAGATTTTTCTCACCTTCAATAACTTTTTTAAAAAGCAGTATGATTTTATATTGCAATACTAAGAATTTTCCATGTAAGTAAGGTGAGATACAGATGTCCAAACCTTTACTTTATTCCACTAACTCCTCTCTGTCCTATCTACTTGCTGACCCCATGGAAAAAGCTATCAGCTTGCTCAGATTTCAGCCTCTGACACATCACTTTGAGTTATGTTGGCCACCAGGAATTAAAATAGCAAGCAAGAAAAAAACCTGGATGTAATTTAGCACTGTACCAGTAAACATGCTTTCTGCTGGTTGTGGTAAAGGTCAGGAGAGCTAGAATCTGGCAGGCTGTCAAGCGGAGAAAGCTTCTGAGCTGTAGGAAGCTGAACAAATAGATAGTCTGGGAAGGAAAAAGCCCTGAGTACCACTAAACCCAGGCCTTCACCAGGGAAACCATAACTGGCTTCAAGTGACAGAGGATAGTGACAGGATTCTCAGAACCTCAAGGAGAATGTTGTCGTCTTGTCCCTAGTATTAGAGCCATGTGAAATATGTGATAATTTAATTGATATTGGTTTATTTGTTTGTTTATATTTTTTTGAGGTAATTGGGGACAGGAATTGAACTTGGGACCTCGTATGTAAGAAGCCGGCACTCAATGACTGAGCTACATCAGCTTCCCTGAGTTGTTGTTTTCATTTGTTTTGCTTGTTTGTGTTTTTGTTTTTTTCAGGAGGCATGGGGAACCGAACCTGGGCCTCCCATATGGGAGGAGGGTGCTCAACTGCTTGAGCCACATCCACTCCCCCATATTTATTTTTAATAATGACATCTATTAGAGATGGAAATGGAAAGAGAAGATGATGCAAGTAATATGATATCTGGTTCAGGAATCTAAGGAATGTAGAGATTACAAGCACACACATACATGCATACATTCAGATTCATGATGGACCAGTTATTAAATAATGAGATGTTTTACTGCTGGTTGGTGACTAGCCTCTGTCTTGAGCTCCTCAAGTGCCTCCTGCAAAACCCCTACTTCCTCATGTTCCAGCAACTAAAAGTTTAATGCTAGCAGTGGTCCTCTGGGAACACCCTCCCAGACTAAGTCCTCCACTCGGATGGGTCGTTACCCCACACCATACTGACTGCTAAATGTTCTTAACATCACCTGCTATATAGATATGTCCTGTGTAGGGCTAGGTGCGAATTATGAATTCCCTGATTAAGGATTACCTGCATCAGGTTTACCTGGAGCATTTGTCCAAAATGCAGATGCTTGGGTCCCACACACTAGACCCACTGCATCTCTGGAAGAGCAACCCGGAATATGCATTATTAACTATCTCCCCAGGTGATCCTAAAGTGACATATAAAATACAGTCTCCATTTTCTGCCCTAGAGCAAATCTGTCTGTCCTGTCTTTCATCTAGGTGCCAAGATCTTTGAAAGGCGGGTCCTAAACTCTTGGTATTCACCACTGTGGTTAGCTTAGTGCTTGTTGATGTACTGACAATAAAGGGGAGGGATCACTGATTTAGAAGTTGATGCTGAAAGGACAAGCTGGGTTTGAGGAGGAGGATGATGATGATGATGCCCAATATCTTTGAGTGCTCACCATGTACCACGCACTATAAGTGCTTTATATGCATCCTAATAACCCTGATTGGTACTGTGGTTATCTATTTAATGGCTAAGGAAACTGAGATTCAGAGAGATGGAAGGACCCTTCCCAAATCTCCCCAAATCTCATTTAATCTTCTTCTACAGGATACCAATGTAGGTCTGTCTGATATCAAAGCCTATACTCTTTCTTATCCACTAAGCTGTGTTGCCTTGTAGATTTTTTTTAAATTATAGAAAATTTACCATCAGATTCTTAAGAGTTGACCTTTCCCATTTGCCTTTGTTTCAAATTTATTTGTTGCATTTTATATATAGGTGGAAGGGAGGTGGGTATGGAAGATGGGGAGATTGTGAATGCTATCCTCCGACTTATGGGAAGCAAGGTAAGGGAAACAGAATACAGAAAGTAGAAAGTGTATATATACATACACATACACACACACATAAACCTTCCATACATACCATATACACATATACAGAAAGTAGAAAGTAGTAGATATATATATATATATACACTTCCCCAATACTTAGGAAACATTGGAAACCATTTAACTATGTTAAAGTAAAATAATATATATAAGCACTAGCTGAAAAAAACATGGAGCACTTAAGCTGACGCTGGACCTAGAAAATTATGTAAAGAAGAAAGTATAGCTAGAAAACAAGTAATAAGGAAAGGGAATCAAGATGGAAACCGATGTTGAGAAATAAAGAGGGCAATGATGTTAGAAAAATCATCAAGGGGCAGCTGATGCCTGGATTTGACAATGGGCAAGAGGAGCAGTCTAGACATAGAGAAGGTAAGGCAGCTCATAAGAGAAAGTAGATTGAAAGGAAAACTGGGTTTTGTATGCATTGAGGTTTGTTTTGAAGTATTCTGATGAGAAGCTGAGATTAATGAGATCACAGAGTATTATATTTTGATTCTGGTTAAGGCATCCTAATGCACTGAGCTAAATGAAGAATGGCTAATTAACATCTTTTGAACCTCAGGAAAAAAGGAATATACATCAGAATTGTCTTTTCAAAGCAAAAACAGTCGCAAAATCAAAATCTGTATTAACAGAATCAGAGCGATTATTCAGACTTCAATATCTCAATCCTGGTGCTTTTCTTTAGATTCAGAGAGCTTTCTAATCATCTTTGATTGATTCATTCATGGTATATGGAGAAGACTAGATTTTATTCTTACTGGGATCTGGGCAAAATCCCCACTTCTCATCCCTTTCGTATCGGCTTGTCGTGGCACACCACAGCAGGTCATCTTCCTGACCTTCTCGAATGCAGTCATGGTGCCACCGGTGGTTATACTGGAAAGGAAACATGCATGGCATCCCGTGGGCATTTCCTTTAACTGTATACAAATCTAGGAGAAAGAAAATTTAAAAGTCAAATAACTCACCCAGGACAACTAACAAGGAGATGATGATGGACAACGCCCATCCCAAGGAACAGAGAGTCTGCAACTGCAAGCAAAGTAGTCCCATCCATCAGCCCTATGGGATCTAAGCCCCCTCTCAATTAGAGGAGGAGTGGGCATCACCATTCCAGTATCCTCAGGACTGGGGAATGAACGATGGGCTAGAGTAGACTTACGGTTATTCTCCTACATACATATTGTTATTGTAGCAATGGACGAACTTTTATCATTGATGTGGAGGTAGTGGCCACTAGAGGTTCTGAGGAGAGGGAGAAGGGAAAACAGGTGTAATATGGAGGCATTTTGGGCACATTGGAATTGTCCTGAATGACGTTGCAATGATGGAAATAGACCATTATATATTTTGTCATAACTTACAAAATTGCGTGGGGCAGAGTATAAACTATAATGTAAATTATAATCCACGCTGAGTGGCAATGCTCCAATGTGTGCTCATCAATTGTAACAAATATACCACACTAATGAAGGATGTTGTTAATGTGGGAAAGTTGGGAGGGGTAGGGAGTGGGGCATATGGGAATCCCCTACATTTTTTATGTAACATTTATGTAATCTAAAGCATTTTTTAAAAATATTTTTTTTAAAAAAGAAATAAATATGGCAGCTAATTCTTCTTTTTAAAAAAAAGTCAAATGAGTACTATGCCAGCTTTAACTTCGGAAATTTTTAAATAGTTAATGTATTTTTTTATTCACTGAAAACCCAGGGCAAGGCACTTGCTATAACATGATGACTCCTCTGGGACCTCACAGTCCAGAGTAAGTCAAAATGCCAGGTGAGTTCTGGGTTCCAAAGAAATGCTGATAAATGGTTTATTTATGGGCCTATTTATTTATTCAAAATGGTGTTCTGCTACAATAAAATAACCTACTCCGTCGTTTTTTCCCTTACTGTAGAAGCTCACCGCCATTTATGGCAGCCTGTTTGCTCCTGACTTCTGGCTGGCCTCTAGGAGCATAATAAGAGCCTAACCTAAGAACTCTGCACCTCGTCCTAGGAGGCCGAGGCTGGACTTTCTCCTGTACCTACAAGGAATGAGTTAGAAGAGACAGAGCCAAGAGCAAGATGTTTTCAGGATGTGCTACAATACAGCAAGTGATGCAAACCAGCACTCAGAATAACCTGCAGTTCTAAAGGAATAGTTTGCTTCCTGTTAAGTTTTCAGCCATATACTCACATGTAGCAGGAGACTCTAGGCAATATATGAATTTGAGTAGAAGGCTCAGGATTGAGACAAAAGCGTGTGTCCTAAAATATCTGGAGTTCCTAAGCAGCCCTATCCCTCGCCTTAGGACTGGTGACACAGCATGAGCTCATTCTAGCCCCTGTCCGTTGTGGGAAACTGGTAGGAATCTCCACAGCTGACGCTTTTGCCCCAGGACCTGTTGACTTGATGGAGGGTGGCCCTGTCCTCCTCACCATAGAAAGCCCCAATCGAATCATGAAAAGTTTTTGTTGCTTCCATATTTGCAAATGGATAAGAAGGAAAATTTAATAAAGATTTTACTTTAAAATATCTTCTGGTGCCCAAAAAATGAACCATCAGCATCTAAACCTCAACAGCTTCATAGGCATTTATTAATTCACTCATTCAGCAAATACTATTTGAGCATTTAATGTGCCCAGCACTGGGGATACAATGGTGGACAAACTGACAAAAGTTCCCCTCCATGTGGAGCTTCTATTCTAGAGGGGAGAGACAAAGAGAAAACAAATATACAAATAAACAGATACTTGTAGGTAGCGGTAAGTGGCATGAAAAAAACTAGTGTAAGAAGAAAGAGTGTGTGTATGGGTGGAGGGATACTTTTCGATAGGGTGGTCAATGAAGGCTTCACTGATGAGTCTATGGAAAAGAGTTGGAACAGTGAGAATGGTGAAGAGCAGGGAGGCCCGGTGGGAATCGGAGTCAGGGAAGTGCTGGAGCATCAGCTCACACAGGGCTGTTGCCACCAGGTTACAGGCCTTTACACAGGGGGGTGGGAAGTCACTGGCTGGTTTTGAAGGGAACATGATCAGTGTGAAGAACAGCCTGGACAGGGAGAAGGTGAAGCGGGACAGGCTGGAAGGCTTCTACGGTAGTTTAGGAGAGAAATGATGATGCAGAGGTGCCTCCGGGCTGCTTTCTCGGAGTAGGGGAATAATCGGTCATCTCTGGCCTTAAGTAGGAAGCAATAAAAACTTTTCATGATTCGATTGGGGCTTTCTATGGTGAGGAGGACAGGGCCACCCTCCATCAACACAGGTCCTGGGGCAAAAGCATCAGCTGTGGAGATTCCTACCAGTTTCCCACAATGGACAGGGGCTAGAATGAGCTCATGCTGTGTCACCAGTCCTAAGGCGAGGGATAGGGCTGCTTAGGAACTCCAGATATTTTAGGACACACGCTTTTGTCTCAATCCTGAGCCTTCTACTCAAATTCATATATTGCCTAGAGTCTCCTGCTACATGTGAGTATATGGCTGAAAACTTAACAGGAAGTAAACTATTCCTTTAGAACTGCAGGTTATTCTGAGTGCTGGTTTGCATCACTTGCTGCATTGTAGCACATCCTGAAAACTTCTTGCTCTTGGCTCTGTCTCTTCTAACTCATTCCTTGTAGGTACAGGAGAAAGTCCAGCCTTGGCCTCCTAGGACAAGGTGCAGAGTTCTTAGGTTAGGCTCTTATTATGCTCCTAGAGGCCAGCCAGAAGTCAGGAGCAAACAGGCTGCCATAAATGGCAGTGAGCTTCTACGGTAAGGGAAAAAACGATGGGGTAGGTTATTGTATTCATCCTGACAAAAATCTTCACTTCAAACATCTTTTTCTTCCATCTTCCTTTCCTCCCTCTCTCCTGTTCTCCAATTCTTTCTTCTCCTTTCCACTGATTCTCAAACTTATCTAAATGTTTTTCCCGTAATACCTTTAAATTCTGAGAAGTTCTGTTTTTGGACTTTAGCAAGTCCATTTCAATACTTCAATAATCATTTCACAATAATCAAGCAACTGACACGGCTTTTGCAGAAGTCCCTATTTCTCCAGGCACAGTGCACCTCTTTTGTATAATATGTTCTACAAATCTTTAACCTCGGGGAAACGTTCTCAATATACCATTTCATAAGCACTTGGATTTAAATTATTTTTTACCTTTATGCAGATTTTCACAAATGCTTCTGCTACCTGACATATAGGAAATCCACTTATGAAGATATTTCCATGAGGCCACCACAGTGTCGTTGTACTTCACCTGGACCATGTACTGGGGCGGGCCTGTGATCATGTTCCTATAACAGCGCCACCGCAAGGAGACGTGGGTGGAATCACAGTCATATATGTTTAGTGGCTGCTCCGGATTAGATAAATTCAGACCCAGGCACCCACTGCCTCCTATGTTAAAGAGGCGGTGGTTTGAAACCCATTTCCACAGCATATTCTTATTTAGTTGTTTGCAGTTCTCCAGAGTAAGTCCAGATTTGCCTGCTTGAATGCATGTTTTGAGACTCTCACTTTGCATAGCAAATATTCCTTTATCTGAAACAGAACAATAAAAGTTGTATCAAATTTTCATATATAATTCACTAGTGTCATGGGGATCCCATCTCTAAGCTGTGATATATCACAGCCACCAGCCATTTCAGACAGATCCAGACGGGTAAGGGCTTTATTTGTATAAAAGAGAGGAGTTTCTTGGGATGCAGAAACAGACTTATTGGAGCTCACGAGAGCTCTGTCTGAGCTAAGACCCCCATGGCCATACTGGAACAAGGACTCCTATTAGTCTCCTCAGTGTGGTACTGAGAGAGAAGGGACTCGCCACAACTGAATCGAGTGGGGGTTGGTAGGAACCCTCAGGGTTAAAGGCACAGTGACACTCTGGGTCTCTTCAGACAGGTGTTGAATTCATGGCAGCTGGAATCAAGGACCACTGAAAGGAGCATCTTTATCACCAAAGTTCTGTAGGAAACCAAAAGGATAATCGTGGTATGTTGCTTTGTGTCCTGATACAAGAAGCAATGCCGGTGAGGACAAAACAAATGTTTCTCCATGTTTGCTTTCTGCGATAGAACCGTCAGGAGTAGAAAGGTGTGGACATTCTGCCATGGGGATAGACTTAGCGGGAGCAGCCTTGCTGGGTGGCACTGACAGCAGCGGTGGATGCCCAGAACACTTGAAGGCCCACACCTAGAGATGGGAGAGGTGCTGTAGCACCATGACAGTGGAAGAAGCCACAGAGGCCACATGGTAATGTGGAGAAAGAGGGCATTGGTGACATAGTCCCTCAGCCTCCACCCCTTAAAGCCAGCAGAAGGGATCTGCTCGAGTGTCCTGTGATAAAGCTGGCAGGGGCTAGCCAGGGAATACATGCTAGCTCACGGTCCCTACCTGACTTTACCTCAAGTTGCTGGCTTAGAAGCCACCTGTTATACAACAATTGTGAACCTGTTCCCTCACGGGTTTTTCAAAGGTGGGATTTATGTCTCATTTCCTTTCTCTATGCACAGAGCGCGCCGAGTACATCATAGAAGTTTAGTAAATGCTTCATATTGATTGAACTTGTTGAAAACTGCAGCTTAGGCTATGGTTGCTGAGATGATCTCTGCTTGGAATGTCTCGTTATACCTGTTTGTTCTCCCATCAGCTAGAGCTCCCCCTTACATTTGCCTCCTTGTCTACTCTTCAAAAATATGACGGCACATTATCAGGTTCCCTTAAAAACAGCTGAGGTTTAGGATGAGTTGAGTACGAGGGGCATGCTGGGGAGAAGCAGAGGCTTTCTAGAGATTTGGAACAAGGCAGAGTGAGCCACTTCATGTCCCAGAGCATGGGAACAACGCTTCATTTTGGTAAAAATTCTTTTGGTTTCTCCAAAGTTTATCAGGTTGAGGAGAACTAATTTACAGTAACCAAAATCACTCAAGACTGTTAAAAATTATTGTCAGAGTATTAATGAAAGCTATACCTCATTTAATAATTTATAACCTTACTTAAAGCCATGTATTTGAGGAGTTGAATTCGTTGTCAGAAAATTGCTTTGATCACCACACATCAGGGAAAAAGAAAAGGGAGCGTGGAAGGGAGAGTGAACGGTTTTAGGGAGATTTCATTTAGATCAGGAAATCTGTTTCCCTAATGAAGGCCATGTCTGTTTGGTTATTAGTAATAATCATTCAAAATCAAATCCACCTCTCACTAATGCAATGTAGACTCTAATAACCTTCTCTCCAACTCCCCTTTCCACCTTTTCCATGCCTGGGTAGAATGCTAACCTTAGTTTCTGGTGTAACTTACCACTTTCCAGCTGGTCCAGAGTCCCATGAAATTTTCACTAAAGGATAATTATTTTACTATAATGGCTCTGTATAGTTCAGCTTCTGCCTAATTTATATGTTCAAATACGTCCAGCCCTGCAATTTACTGACTGTACTTCAGCCCTCTGGGCCTCAGTTTAAATACCTAAGATAGGCGGACAGACTACCTGGCTAGTGGTTAAGAGCTGTGGAATCAGACAGACCTGGCATAGGTCCCAATCACCATAGAGTGGTTGTGAGACTTCGGTCAAGTTGCTGGGTCTCTGTGAGCCTCACCTTCCCCTCTGAGAACTGGGCCTAAGTATGATACTGACCTTAAAGGGATGGAAAGAGTATTACATGAAATAACCCACGCCAAACACACAGCAGGGTATCTCAGCATGGGAAGATCTTGGTAAACGTGGGTTGTTATTGTTATTATTATCCCTATGATCCATGAATTTCCAGCTGTAGGTTCAGCCATAGATCTGGGTGCTAATCCAAGCATCCCCCAAAGACATGTTCTTCTTCCATCATTAGCACTAAAGCTCATTTTTACTTTAGCTTTTGCAGCACACAGTATGTGAAGACTTTTTGGTTCTAAGCACTCCTGAAATACCATATTAACACCTCTTATGGTGGAAAAATACACTTTAAACAACTAGATTCAAACTCCATTGTCTCATTTTTTTTTCCAAATCCATGTGCAAGCATGATGAAGAGACTTCACCTGTTGACCTTACACATTACCTACCTGTAAAGTCTACACTGCTGTTTTTTTTAATAGGAACGAAAAACTGCATGATGTTGAGAAGCAGTGTGTGGTTGGGTGGCTGGGTGGTCTGTGAATAAAGGGACATAAAAATTGTACACCACCAAAATTTGGGGTGAATGAGAAATGTTTTAGACTTACACCTTAAGTATTAAGAGGAAAGAGTGACAAAATCAGAACTTGTGTAGTCATGCCAGTTTAGAAGCATAAACTTAATCCCATGCTACTTGATTTTGGGGTGCTATTACATCTCCACTCCCAGCTGCCTTTAGAATGCAGCTTTGGAAAGTTTTTCAGAATGCATCATAAGCAAGTGTCTGTGACTTAGTAACAACAGTAAACATGCTATGTCCAAAAGAATACTATCTTATTTTAAACTAAAAAATGACCCCAACAAAGATAAAAAATAAAAAACAAAACAAAACGCAGCCCCGGGAAGAGAGGAACCCAGAAGTCTGAACCCTGGCAAACGCCTGCAGCTGTCGTGCTCCAACACATGGCAATGGACTGTGGTGAGAGAAGAAACTCGACGCTTTATGGCCTGTTATCTGTGGACTTCTACCCCAAATAAATACCCTTTATAAAGACCAACCCAGTTTTGGTATTTCACATTAGCACCCCTTTGGCTGACTAATACACCAGGGAATGTACACGTTTGATAAAATATATTGTTTTAATATGTCTCAATAAAACAGATTTGTTTAAAAAAAAAAAATCCAAATAACAACAACAACAAAATATAAATAAATAAATAAATAAATGACCCCATCCCATCTTCCCATTATGTGATCACAGAACCTGGTCCCAGGATCATTCATCTCCACAGATTCATGGGAGAGAAAACAATTGTTTTCAGGCAGACTATGAGGAGATCTAATATAGGTATCGATATTCTGATGCTTAAAATATGCACATCTGGGTTGTTTGTAACTAAAATATGATGTGAAAATAAGCCACCAATCCTCAGTGTCTGTGGTTGTCAGATTTCAAAAAGGATGAAAATCATATGTGGGGGGAATCAAGATTGATTATATATGTCAACGACATCAGTTCTGCTTGAACACTGATTAAGGGATTAATGAAGTACTGCCAGAATTACTAAATCTCTTTGCAGGAAAATGTTATGCCTCCCTAAATAATTATAAGTTTAAGAAGAGAAAAGGATTGCTTTACTAGAAGTAACTTGTAGGTAAATTTCCATCCTTTCATTTAAAAAATTAAATCCATGGAAGACAGTAGCTATACTTTTTGCTTTTGAGTTCCCTTTTAGAAGGAGTTCATTTCAGACTCACTGGTTCGCCCCACAGGATAATATGTACTTTCTTAAGGAGTAGGAGGAAAATGTTTCCTTGATCGACTCTTGAACTTAAGCTTAAAGGTTTTCCTTTTATGACCGCATGTGGAATGTTACTACGTTCATTCATTCACTATTCACTGAACAATCATCACTGGGTGTCAGCCACGTGCTGGACACTGTGTAGGATGCTGGAGATAGAGGAATTATCGGCTTAAATATCTTTTCCTTGATATTCCTTGTGTCTACTTGTCCTGGAATGATGGGAATTCACCTAGCTAATGAAAAGAAGGGAGTTCCGTCTGTTCCAAAGAACACATTGTAATTGCACCTAAGACTTTAAAAACAAGTGATGTAATATAAGAAAAAGAAAACAGACCAAATTTAAGACACTCAACTGGATGCTCAACTGCTGTTATGTGTGGGGTGGACAGGACTCCTCAGTGTCATCAGACTTTTCTGATGGGGAAAATGTGTGTACAGGCACGTACTTGTCAGAGAAGGGACAGCAGAACAGTGCTGGCAAGAACATGGGGATGTCAGAGGAAATTAACGTTACCCACAAGCCCAGAACCACATATTTCCAACTGGTTTGTCTTAGGAGAGAAGTTTTAAACCCATATACTCATTGAGGACCATATTACGTCTAGATCTAGCTTTATTTACATAGATTCATTTATAATTTAGGAAGAAGTAAATGAACTGCTATAGATTGTTGCTGAGCACATTGAAATAGGAGACCTGCAATTCCAACAACAAGCATTTACTAAGCACCTACTATGGCATGTGTGTGGAACCCTGCAGATACCAGGATATATATGTCAATGTGCTCGCTCTCAAGGAGCTCAGGTTCTCCCTCAGAGTCACTGAAATGTACAGAAATAACGATGACATAATGCCAAAATCTATTTTTACATAAGAGGTAGAAGCACATGGGGTGAAAACCCAGGGGCAGAAGGAGTCAATTTGGCCAGAAAGAGAGAAATCTCTCTCTCTCTCTCTCTCTCTCTCTCTCTCTCTCTCTCTCTCATTTTCATTCAACAAGCATGTATTAGGGACCTAATATTTGTCACGCATGGGAGTATACTGGTGAACCAGACAGGCACGATGCTTGTTCTCATGACAGTGGAGGAGGTGTATCAATCTACAGACAGCTCCATAGACAGAAGGGGTGGTAGAATATGAAGTGGGAAAGAGATGGTTTGGGGTCATTTTATGGAGGAACTTGAATTTCATTTAAAAATTGGTAATTATTCATCAGAGGAAAGGGAGCTTTGGACGGTAAAAGAAGGCATGACTGAAGCTTCAGTGTGAAAGATGAATTGGGGTAAGGAATCATTCAAGGAAAATATTTATTGAGCACCTACAGTGTGCCCAGTTGTTTTAGGTGCTGAGACTATAGTTGTGAAGACAAATGACCAAGTTCCTGCCCTGGAATTCTCACATTTAGGTATGAGGAGATGTACAGCACACAGGTGGACCTGGAGAACAATCTGGAGGCTATTCCTATGCTTCAGCAGGGAGACTAAAAGTGATCATGAGAAAGGAAAAGAGGGAATGGTCTTGATTCCAGTCAGTAGAGAGAAATTTCAAAGAAGAACTAGAAGGATTTGGCGATTGATGGACCCTGAAGATTCTGGAAAAGGTGGTTGAAAAGACTTCCTTCTGGCTTCAGGGATTTGATAATTGACACATGCTTGCCAATCAACTATGCCATGAGGCCATGAAGTTGAAACGTAGACCTTGGGGCCACTGTTACAGTTTGATCCAGCTGCTTGGATAGTGCCATCTGGAGGTATCCGCAGGAAGTTCCTCTGGAAGCCTTCCCACTTGACTTTCAGCACCCCTTCTGATCACATCCACCCACTTTTCAGTGTCTCCTACTGCTTCTTCACACCTCTTAGCACAAGGAAAGCTAATGTGGCTGAAAGTATTACAAGATAAAGTATGAAGTGTTAAGCCTTGGTGAGTTTCCTGACTTTTAACAGAGAACACTTGAAACAAACAATAACACAATTCCTAAAGAAATACTTTTTTATAGTTTCTTTTCTGGTAATTGAAGAGCTTTCTGGTATTAGATAAATTATACCATGATGGTAACCACCTAATCCACCTACCACAAAATCTCTGCTTCTGTGCCTCTCCATGTTAGGGGAACTGGAAGGACAAGTTCAAATGAACAGTTCACATCAAGCGCAATGTTTAAGACACGCTTTTAGGAAACCACAGCTCACAGAGTTCAATCCAATTTCAATAACCTACCAAAGTCGCCTGGCTTTGAAACCTTTTCTACTCCCTCTACCCACATAGACCGTGCTGGATTAAGGCACCTCCTGCCCTGCATCTTCCCTTGAATCTGTGTTTCCTTGCTGTTTTGACAGCATTTCAGTTTTGACAGGAAGGGGTTCACAAAGTAGCAGGGAGGGCATCTCTCCCCTTTAGCCAGGCTCAAAGTGAATGGCATCTGGGCTTCTCTCCTAAAATGAATTGACCTTTTCCTGCTATACACATTTGGGTCTGTCTGTGTCGGCTCCATCTAGGGAACATGGGTTCAAATCTGATTGTGTTGCTTAGATGACTCAGTAGCAGGAAGAGATACTGCTGAATCAAGTCCTGTTCATGGCTGAGTGACACTGAAAATCTGAGTGCTTAGTATGACTTTCCAAACCAATAAGCAAGGAAGTTCCTCTGCTTGCAGCAAGCAGCATGTGCATAGTGCTTGAAAGAACAAAGTTGCAGAACAAAGTGAAGGATGTGCCTGCCCTTCCTACCCCTCTCTGCACCAATATTAGCATTTTATGCCAAATCATTAGAGATTTAGTGTAGGTCTCAATCTGACTGATAGCACCTGAGGAAGCCTGTGGCCACCTGTCAAATGCTTTCTATCAATCAATTAAAAAGTTACATAAGTACGTTTTTTAAAACTTCTCATCCTGTCTTAAAACTTCCTTCTCTTTCCCTGCCCTACTATTGTCCTTGATTCTGAGACTTCTTTATTCTCCTGCAGCTTCTGAATCAGGATAATCACCATCTCCATAGGCCTGTGGGACCCCTCTTGCTAAATCTTTTTACAAGTCTGTTCTCTTTCCCTTGTTCATTTCCCTTTCTGTCTAATCTCCTCAAATTACTGATCCAAGTTCTACGAGGTGAACAATATTCTTTCTCACATGGGAAAATGAAACCCAGCTTAATCAGCTCCACGGGCTCCAGTTTTGTGAGGATTCAAATTGCCTGTTACCTACCTCTTATGAGATGGATTAACCCATTCCCCTGTCCTTGACTCTGTCTATTCTTGCTTCCTCCCCCAGCCCTCCCTCTCTGTCCTTAATTGGCTGACCCTTGCAGAAAACCTTACCTTGTTTAACAGTAAGGGGCTCTCTTCCGAGGTTCTCTGCCATACCTCTGTGTCTCATCAGTGAATTTTTGAACTGAGTTAAAAACATTTTTTTTACTTTTAGCTTTTTGTTTATATCCACCCCCGCCAACGCATTATTTTACCTTTTTTAAAAACTCAAAAGTTCCTAACAGATACTGCCTGTGGTGAAATCACTATTTAACTTCCTCTGTTATCATGGCATATACTGTGTTGAAAATATACCATCTCAGTCGCCTGGGAACCTCGTTACAAAGAGCAAGTTTCAACAAGACATTATAAGACACAGCTGATGGGTTCAGAACACTGTTAAAATTCCCTCACAAACGCCTTGCACTTTAAAGTCCTGGGAGAAATGATTCAAAGACCGGGTCACCAAAACAAACAAAATCGGAAAACAGCTCCACCAACAACCAAAACAGCTTTGGAAATGATGTGACATTATTGAAAGCAGAAGTATTTACACTGAGCTATCCATCTTAACTGCTTTTAGAATATGGCCATTTCTAAAATATTACATTTACTTAAGTAGGAGGTAGAAATTTTTAAAAGGTACTGTTAGTATATTGTTAATCTCCATCCATCTTATTCAGAGCTGGCTACATAATTTGCAGGACAAAATAGCTGGGGGCCGGGAAGTCAATCCCTCCATCTCATGGACTGGCTGCCCCAACCCACAGTGGATAGGAGAGCCCCAAAGGATTCCAACTCCCTGCCTGTCGCAGTCAGTACCAGGACTGGGGACAGGTAGTCGGTCCCCACGAGTCCCCCATAAGCTTGCGGAGGTGCTTCTATCCCCAGTGGGGGTACCGCCCCACCTTGTCCTACTTAGAAGATCCAGCCATGGCGGTCAGCTTCCCAGTCCTGGGCCTGCCCCTTCACCCAAATGTGATCCAGTTACCACTGGGGTGCAGGGCAGCGGGGACAGGGCTGCTGGGAACCCATGGGGGAAGCAGGGAGGCTGGATCCTGCTAGACTCTAGGTTCCATTGTCCCATGGAACTTCACAAACAAAACACAAATTCAATGATAAAATAATTAAGAATTTCAAGACAGTGATGGCAGAGTTTTAAACCCCAAGTCTGAGGCCCTTCTGAGGGGGGGCCCTGTGCACCTGCACTGGTTCCAGAATCATGAAGCTGGCCCTGTTCTCATTTGAATGAGACTAATGCTATTGAAAAAAGACTTTGGCAAACAAAAAAGCGCCCTCTTTTAGGGCATACCTACTTGGGGCTAGAAGAGTATCTGCCTTGGTTTCCCCACCTTTAATAATAGTGCTGGCCTTACTGTACCCTTATAAGGATGACCCCAGTTGCTATGATCACTTTATAAATGCTGATAAGAGGAAAAGCAAACCTTAATTTTGAATGTGGATGGTGCAAAATAGCAAAATAAGACAACAATGGTATAGTTCAATCATCACTGAGTGTCCTGTTAATATTTTCATATTTGAAAAGGACAGTTCTCAAGAGTGGAATGCCAAAAGCTGTAAATAGTGAAACTTTTGGATTAGCATATTTCTTTGGAACTGTAGTGGTCTGGAAAGTACCATAAATTAGAAAGGCATATGGCACGCATGAAAGCAATCTCTTTTATTTATCTCTATCACAGAGCCCAGTTTATAGAAATTCTAATAATACTCCTCCATTTTTCTTAAGTAGCTTTATAAACTATTTTTACCTAAATGACTTAATAAAGTATTTATAAGGTGCTCTTTTGTTTGTTTCTTTTATGAACGGTACTATTTCTTTTCACTCTGACCAATTCAAAACATAATTTATGTTCTTAGCTATGCATCTCCTAAAAGGCTTCTAAGAATAAATTTTTGAAAGAAAACATAGTGAAAGGTCTGTAAAAGGCTCAAATATATTACTTTGATAGAGCCACATAGAGATGAGTTCAGAAGAGGCAAAACAAAGAAACCATTTCTTCAGAAAATCTGATATAAATAAGCAAATTGTTGGCTAAGGAAAGGGGAACTGAGGAGATGAGTGTGCAATCTGTATGGATCAAACTTGCCAGACATTGGGTTGAAACCTGTGCTATCAGTTACTGAAACAAGCAACAATAAGAAAAGAGGTAAGAAAACTAATGAAAAAGTAAAAAGAACCAGGAAAACTGGAAGTCTATGCTGACTCCCAAAAGCTGGTGAGGAAAGCAGCCAGGCAGAGAAGATGGGATGAGATAGGTCAGAAGTGGGAGAGATGCTGAGAGATGATGGCCAGAGCAAAGTCTAGATGCCTGGAGTGATTCATGGCCAGGAAGGGCAGCGAAACCATGTCATATCAGGCTTTTACTTAAATCCCAAATCTCCTGATTAAGATAACGGCTCATTGCCTGGGCTGTAAGAATTGCCTAGAACAATAAATAAACCAATAGCTTTGCACATTTCTGCTTTGTGAAAATATTCACTCCCACATGTGGAAGTATGGGTTTGGGAAGGGAGTGGCTGCAGAGAGCAAGAGCCTGGTCCTGGGTTCCTCCCATCACAAAATCATACTGCATGCTACCTACAGGATGAAGTATTTTATGGGTCACAAGGCTACTCACGGATCATTTATATTACTGCTTGAGTGCCTGGTTCTAATCCTCACTCAACAAGTTCCTGTAGGCACAAGCTACTTCATCCTTATTCATCTCTAAATAAAATATGGGTATGTATTAATTACCTGCTTCACTGGGTTGTGGTGATGATTAAATGTGGTGATACAGGTCAAACGGCACACAGTGAGCACTCCACAAATGTCAGAGGCTATAATGAGCAGTAGAGAGGGACAGTTTTACTTTTGTATCAGAAATGGAGGTGCGGGGAAAATCTCCAGGCCACGGTTCCTCCCCACTGCTGCTTCCACGTGCGAGCCTCTTTCAGTAACCCCTCCCGTGCATGGCACTCTCGCTTCACTTCTATTACTGCCCACCACCCCCAGCCTCTGTTTCCCACAGTCACTAAGGCCCAAATACCAGCAGGCTCCCTGATGTCCTCCATGCTTTGCACTTCCACACAGGTGACCCAACACTCTGGCCAGTGTTTTCTCTGCTACAGGTCGTGACCCACCGATGGGTCATGTAATCCATTTAGTGTGTCATGACCAGCATTCAACAAAATAGAACAGAAGAGAATAGAAACATAGCAGCACACCTGTTGTGGGTGAATTATGTGCAGCCCCCCCCCCCCGAAAAGATATGTTGAAGTCCTAACCCCCCGGTACCTGTGAATGTGGCCTTGTTTGGAAATAGGGTCTTTGCAGATGTAATTGAGTTAAGATTAGGGTGGGTCTTAATCCAATGACTGGTGTCCTTAAAAGAGAGACACAGACACAGAGAACACAGAGAGGAAAGAAGGTCACGCAAAGATGGAGGCAGAGACTGGTGTTATGCTGAGACAAAGTCAAGGCTCGCCAAGGTGCTACGAGAGCACTGGGCAAATTCTCCCTCAGGGCCCCTAGGAGGAACCAACTTTGCTATCACCTTGATTTTGGTCTTCTGGCCTCTAAAATGTGAGAGTACAGTGGTGTTTTAAGCCATCTAGTTTGTGGTACTTTGTTACCTGGGCAGCCCTAAGATACTAATACCGCATGAGGTAAAGGTATTTTTTTTTAATGAAACTTTTATTTCAGTTATATAGGTGTGTGGGTCATGATGTAAAATGTATTTCTTATAGTGGTTCATTGACAAAAAAGTTCTAAACTCTTCCAACTGCTCTGGCTCCAGGGCTGCTCTGGACTTTCTGTTTCTGACTCATCTGCTCCTCCTACACTTTTCTTGGGTCTCGTCACTGCCAAGAATGGCTCCACCTCCCAAACTTGAAATTCCCACTGTACAGTTATACCCCTCCCATTTTGCCACTTCTCCCATCTTCTAATTTCCACTAAGTCTATTATGTTTTATTTTCTTCTCTTTTAATCCTTATCTCTTTAACCCAAACTTTCTGCTAGTACTCCTATTGGGATTGCCTTAGCACAGCTCATCAGTGTCTTCATGGGCTACTGCTTTAGCCTTCTAGACAGTCACCTCTGCCCTGCTTCCAAATACAAGCATGTCACTGCTTCTTGCCCTGCCCAGGACCCTGCTCTGGGGTCCTGCCCTGTCCACAGTCCCCAAAATGGCAGCATCCCTGTGCACAGAATGGTCTGACCTGCCCCAGCATACCCCCACCCGTGCCCCAGCCAATTAGCCAAGGAAGGCCTCTGATTCCAGCACAGAGCATGTGGACTGTCCAGAGTGCTGTGACGAGGGTGGCCAGATTCCTCTCTTAGGAAGCAGAGAAGCAGAGAACTCTTCCCAGGAGGCTGTGGGAGCTACATAGAAAAGATCCTGAAGTTGAAGCAGAGGAAACTAGTCAACAGAAAAGAGAACTGAGCTGGGACTACCACATAGCCCCTGAGAGAGAGAAACAGAAGAACTGGCTGCTTCATTCCAGCAATCAGTTCTGGTTCCTAGAAGGCCTGGTTTTCAAGGAGACCTGTCCTTGGATCACCGTGAGATCCTGGTATCCTTACAACCAGCACCACATTTACCTGTGTAAGCTTCAGGGGCTTTCTTTCCTTGCACCTCTAAGAGCCCAGACTAGAACTTGCAGCTCACTGAACTTCTGTTGTCTAACACGTGATTCTGCACCTTTGCACAGATTCTACGCTTTCTCCGGAATGCTCTTTCTCCTTTTTCCCATTTATTCTTTAGGACAACTCAATTGTACTTTTGTGAGTCTCCAGTTCCCTAGGCCAGCCCCAACTCTGCATCCTTTCAGCACTTTGCTCCTCCTGTCATAACACCCACTACACTGCTTTGCAGTTGTTTCTGTTTCTGTTTCTGTCACTGCACTCTCAGCTTCTCGGGGACAATATCATATCTTACTCAGATGTTCATCTCCCTAATCTTGGGAGGGATGTGGCAGATTCTGTTGGTTCCCTACCCACATGCCCTACCCTGGAGCCCACTCACCTTCAGACAGTTCCAGCATACTTGTTCTGTGCCTCTCTGCCTGAAGAGGCTAACACCCCAGGAGTGACCCTCAATCAACAATGGATGGAAGTTGGTGAATAAATACCCTAGCTTCTTGCCGCCTTCTGAAGTATGTTCTACACAGTCCTGCAGACCTCCCTTGCGAAACTGAGCCCTAGCCACTGATAGTGGAGTTTTCTTCTCTCCAATCTTGCTTCCTCATTCCCTCACCATGCTCTCTGTGATCACCTCCCAAATAAACTACATACACCCAAATACATGTCTAAGGCATTGCTTTTGTGTCAACCCAAACCACAACAGGAAGATAAAGCACACAGTGCTCAACAGATAGTGAATAAACAACTGAGGCCTTTAGCTGCCCTCCTCCCACCCCTTTCCCATCCCAGGCCATCAAACAAACCCAGTTTCATTCTCTTCTCTCCTGATGGGACTCCATGATCAGCACCCCACTTCCCTTGGTCGCTGGCCACTCAGAAGCACCCATCCCACCAGGACCCTAGGAGTGGTACTGGGAGGCTGAGTGCTGCAGGAGGATAATCTCTTACATTGTTGGTTGGGGCCATTTCATATTTAAAAATTTCAGCCCTCAGCGTAGCTTCAAAGTGCTGCTACTTGCCTCCAATTCATTTCGTTCAGCATCCTCCAGAGAGACTATGCCCACCTTTCACCAAGATGCCCCACCCACTTCATTCTTAACCCTGCTCTCCCAGTATCTGGGTTTCCTGAATGAGTTAGATTATCAAGTTCTTCTTGCTTCAGATTCCAGATTGGGGAAAACAAACCACCATGAGGCACCTTATTTTAGCCAACTATAGGCAAGAGATAGGCTTCAGATATTCCAAGTTAAGTGCTGTGCACAGAGCTGAAAATAATTGTTGCAGGGCTGCCAACCTATCAAAGTGGTCTGGACTGGCCAGAGAAGAAGATTCCATGGTGCTATCTCAACAATAGGAACAACACTAGAGTAAGTACTATTATTAGCTCCAGTTTTATAGGTGAGGAAGTTGGGGCCCAGAGAGGTTAAGTAATGTGCCCAAAGTCACACAGCTAGTACACAGCAGAGCCAGAATTTGAACCCAGACACTCTGTCTCCTGAATCCACAGATTTAACTACAGAATGACATTGCATCTACTGATGTTTGAATACAAAATTATTGATAAATGATTGAAAAGTCACCATAACACCATCCATCATCTGTCTTCCAAGGCTGGGATGCTTATAATACATATCAGATCAATTAATAATACATATCAAACAATTCAGATGAAAAACACTATATAATCTGCCTCACATCATGACATGACTTATTAATGGATATGAAATTAAAATGGGTATGTATTTTTCTGTCAGTTTCTCTGTGATTCCAATCATGGCTAAAAGTGAGTAAATCTAGTCAATGTGAGTCAACACTGCAGTGAGCACTGTGGTAAACCGAGAATTCTAAAACATGGCTGGCTACATGGTGATCCACCTCAGCTTCCACAACTGAAAAATGGGAGGTTGGAATAGACTGTGTCTAATGTCCCTTCCAACACTAAGATTTTGCTTTCCATCTTTGGAAAACTTGGTTTCAAATCCATGTAGACTACATTTGAGTTCTACTGATGTGTGTGATTGGAGTCAGGGAGGGGAAGGAGCCTGTTTAAGGGCCATTAGATTCACTACATGTTCTTTAGAACATTAGCAGCAGCATTTTCATATCTGAAGAAACTCTGTGACATCTATGTCAAAACCCCTCATATTTGCAAACTGTTATGTGGAGGATGCAGGAGGTTGCAGATGGTTCTGATTTCAGTGTCCTTGACCACTAAGAAGAAGGCACTAATTAGAAACTATCTCGGGCCAGGATTTGGGTCTGCTACATATAGAAAGGGATTAGCCAGTCATGCGAACCCTGGCTCTGAGGATCACCAGCACAGACTCCCTGAGTGGTGTGGCTCCAGCTTCTGCCCTGTCCAGCTGCTGCCATGTTCTAGACACCTAGATGCCACATTTTAAACTGTTGGCATTTTAAACCAGGCACTCTGGATCAGATGTGGCAGGTGCATCCACAGGAGCAACTTTGTGACCTACAGGGCACTAAGCAATGAAAGACCCTTTTAGTATAAGAATGGTCATGTTGCCAGCCTGTCCTGGATAAGGCCTCCTGGGAATGTTGTAGAATGCAGCCCAGAAGGACTGCCTCAAAAACTATACATAGTATATGGAGAAAGAAAAGAAAACAAATGCATTGATCATACCTTGTTTAAGCCCTTCTCTCCAAACTTATCCCAAAAGGCAGGGAACGGAGGCTCCTACTTGATTATTTTATTTCCTGCTACCCCCATCCCCCGCCCCCCTCTGTCGTCAGTGGTATCTGTACTTGGTTCTCTGGTTCTCTGGACCCTGGTTCTCTGCCTTCTCTTCAAGAAGGTGGGGCCCTGCAGGCGGAAATCTCTCTCCTTTCTCTTTATAAGCCATTTATGTGTCTTTCTGTGTAGCAGGTGCTCAACAAATGTCTGCTGAACTGATCCCTGTGGGGGAGAGGGGAGGGAGGGTTTGCTGGGTGGTAACCTTGAAGGATCGCTCACAATGGCCAAAGCACCGGCATGCCACGTGCCTTAGAACCTTCTCTTTTAATCCCCAGTGTTCCTACGCATCCCAGGGACCCCTTTTTTTTTCTGATGGGGGAAACTGAGGAGCGAAGAGGATAATTATTCGAGGTCAAATAATTCATAGGAGACAGAGTGGCTCCTCTCCCCAACTCGTCTGAGAAGCCTTAACGCAGATCAGGTTTTCCTTCCAAAGGGGCGGAGGCGAGAGCCCTGGCCTGGGGCCACTCCGCAGGTGGCTGCGCTTACCGTACGCGCTTGCTTTGGGAAAGGACGAAATGGAAAGTCTTTTTGTCATCATTTATCCGAGAGGTGCTCCTCTCAAATAAACAACTCTCTCGGAAAGTTTACATTTGAAAAGGTCTCCTACGCTCCTACACCAGGCTTGTTCCGGATGCCGGAGACCTCGGCTGGAGCGAAGCCTAGTTGCTTACCAGCCCAGCCCTGGCCCCTCGCCGCACCCCACCCAGAATCCCGGGGGAAGAGGCTGCAGGGCCCAGCCGGCGGCAAGAATGCCCCATCCCCAGGGCTTTCCCGGGACTGCAGACAAACGGCTCAATATAAACCCCGCCGCCTTCGCCCGCACTCCGCTACTCCCCTCCTTCCGCTCCTTCCACCACACCCGGTACCCGACGTGACGATCGAGTTCCCCCAACCCGAGGGGCACTCACCCTGCCATTCGAGGGCCCGCTCCGGCTGGAGCGCGGCCGCCGTGCCCTCGCCGGAGCCCCGCGGCGCCCCTAACAGTAGGAGCAGAAGCGGTGGCAGCAGCGGCATCGCTAACCACTGGGCTCGCCGCGCGCCCCTCGTCTCGCCCACCCGGGCCTGCCGGCACGCCGAGAGCCCTGCCCCGCGGCGCTGGAGGCGGATCGCAGCTCCTCTGCGCTCCGCCCCTGTCGGGAGCCTCGCCAACCCCGTGGTCCTGCACCCCATTCTGCCACCCCTGTCGCCACAGCTTGAGACACTGGGGAGCTCGGGGTTGTTGGAAGATGAACAAGTCGCAGAGTTTTCTGCCGCCCTACCTACTCCAGTTTGGGGAAGGATAAGAGGGAGTGGACCATCTGCCCATCCCAGAAATTCCTGCCTTTGGAGTGGAGAGAAAGGAGGGGTGAGGCTGCCGGAGAACGCTCCTCCCGCCTCCAGTTCGGATCTTGCCTTCCTGGGGAAGGCCGAAGAGGAGTAGGGATTGAGGGGGTTGGGAGTCCCCGGAACAGGAAGTCTGACATCTGGGTTTGCGAATTACCCAGATTCTGGTAAACCCTGCGGGTTTGGTGGGAGGCAGCTTAAAGTGAACCACGCCCCTGGGGGCGCTTTGAACCTCTCCTCCTCTGGAATGTGGGGCACTGGACACCCCTTAAGTGCTGTGCCCAGGGCTCCATAAGCCTCACTCCTGAGTAACTCCCAGGCCTTTCTATTGTTGAGCTTATTTACATTTTAAAAGAACCCCTGTCCCCCCATCTCCTTTGATCCCCTAACCCAGTAATATGGGAGGGGGGGGGTAGGGGCGTTATTCCACTTTACAGCTGAGAAAACCCGCCCAGAAAGGCGAAATGATTTGTTCAATGTTACTCCTTAATCTAGTAAAAATTACTCCCTAAACTAGTAATTAGGAAAACCCTGACTAGAATGCAGCCCTTCTAACTTTAGTCCTTCAAATAACCAGTAAAACATTGCAAGCATTTAATATTCAGAACAGGCTAATATAAGACCTTTCCTGAATAGGTCCTTGTCTCTAGCCATTAAAACATAAGAGTAGGGAAGAAAACTAAAGAGAACCTTTAAAAAGGGGAAAGGTGGTGGGATCTTTGAGGAAATGCCTTTCTCAGCTATCAGCCAATACCAAACCAACATTTCTGAATAACTGTCTTAGCTGGTTTCTCTGAAGACAGAGCCTGGGAGGTGATCTCAGGCAGGGAGAAGGATTGAAGGTCAGAGTGAAAGAGAGAAGGGAAAGCAATTGGTGCTTAGTTGCAGAAACCTCAGAAGGCCTCAGAACAATCTGCCCTGGTGACAAAAGGGAAAAACATTTATCCATAAATTCCTGGTTAGTTAAGGCAATCCTAGGGTAATTAACTTCACTGCACACTGCTGCAGCAGTAGCAAGTTTCAAACATGGTCGTGTCTTGGCATCCAAGAAACCCCGGGGTCAGGAAGTGACAGGTGCATGACATTATTGGAAGTGAGGCACTGTCAGGTTGCCACCGAGGGAGGCTGGGGAAACCTGTGCAGATCTGGCTGGCATAAGAGATGGAGCTGAGAAGATGTGAATGTGCATGGAGGGTCCCATGCATGTGCTGAGTCTAGAGCACAGCATTATATTTAGAAGTCAGCATGCTTGCCTGGAAACATGCAGAAAAGAGATGCTTTAAGTGTACCAGAATATATAGACTTCAATCCTGAAGTATTTATCATCCTCTTCCTACAGCCTCAGAATACATCATATACAATGGAAATATCCCCAGAGTAGAAGATTCAGCCTTGCCAGAGTGGACTGGCATCTACCGTGGGAGGCGAGTGCAATGTACATGGCATAATAAGGTAGTAAAGTGTGACACTGATATTAATCTTTGGTAAGGTTCAGTGCAATGGAAGTAAAGGGTCTCTCTGGCCAGGAGGAGCTGGAACAGTCAGAGAAGGTGAAAAGTATTCAGAGAGGGTTATGGTTTTGGGGGAAGAGGCTGCTCTAGGATGGAGAGAAGTTGTGAGAAAAAAAAAACACAGGTTAGAATGAACAGTACTTGTGTGGGAGTTAGTCAGGAGAGGTGCCTGCTGGGGCAAAAGGCAGCTACTGGGGCACACTGGCAAATGAGGTCAGTCAGGACATTGGGTCACCTTCTCACTCGCTGTGGGGCCTGGATGAGTCATTGACCTGCTCTGAGCTTCAGTTTTATCCTTTGTATTTAAAACAACAACAACAGTACAAAAAAACCTTCCCTGACCAAGCAGGTGATATTCTGAAATAGCAGAGCTATGAATGAATAGGATAAAGAGGGATGGGGGAGTGGGGAGCTGTATTTCATTTTCAGAGCAATTAGTGTAGTGAAGAGAGGTGATGACAGCTTCCTGGCCTACCGACTCTGCATTTCCTATTCAATGATTAGAAGATCCAGAAAAGAGCTAGTTTTTCATCTCTTCCTGAAGCATTGCGACTTTGAGGTGAGAGTCTGTGATAAAGAGCTTTTTAGCCTTTGAGAAAATTGCACACACCCCAGTCTTGGTTGTGTTTCAGATTTATGAGGGAGCATAGCATAGGGTTAAAAGTGGGGCCCCTTACCAGAACATTACTTCAACTCAGCCTCAGTTGCCTTCTCTGCAAAATGGCAATGATAATGTTAGCTTCATGGTGTGTTATAGAAGGAGATGATGTATGCAAAGTGCTCAGCACAGAGCCCAGCAAGTTGTAAATGTTCACTGATGGGAGCTATGTGTGCGGGGACGGGGGAGGGCAGCAGGCAAGAGCAAAAGGGGGCTCAGAGGCAGGCGCTGCAGAGGCTGACTGATAATTAGGTCTCAGGACTCTAGTCGGGAACAGGGGGGTAAGGCTCTGCACCTGCCAGCCTTTGTATGTCTATTCTTTGTTCTATTTATCATTTTGAGTTAGAATTCGTTATTTATTCATATCTTTCGCCTGAATGTGAGTTCCTTGAGAATGGACTATATTTTATTTATGTTTGAAACTCCAGGGTAGCACAGTTCCTGGTACTTAGTAATCTCTCAGAAAGTATCTGTTGAATCAATGAAGGAAGGAAGGAAGGAGGTTGAAAGGAACATAGTATTTGGAGTCATTTGAAACTTGAGGAAAATATTAGAGATCTGAATTGGGTTAAAGGGAAACAGTGAAGCAAATGGAGTGATTTAAAACTCACTTGATGGGGGCGGATGTGGCTTAAATGGTTGGGTGTCTGTCTGCCATATGGAGGGACCTGGGTTCGATGCCCAGGACCCTCCCAGTAAAATTAAAAATATATATATATAGAAGGCACATGGGCTGCCAGGCTCTGTGTGTTGGTGAGCCGCCAGGCCCCAGGAGCCATGCAGCAAGATGATGACGTAACAGGAGAGAGACACAGGGGAGAGTCAAGACAAGATGCTCCGAAAGCTCTGAAAACCAGGAACCGAGGTGGCGCAGGTGGCTGAACACCTCTCTCCTACATCAGAGGTCTTCAGGATCGAATCCTGGTGAGGACTGGATGAGAAGAGATGGCAGGAAACAGACACAGAGAATTGCCCAGCGAATGGACACAAAACAGCAAATGGGGAAGGGAGGGGGTTAAATTGGATAAAGTAAATAAATAAATCTTTAAAAAAAAAACAAAAAACCTCACTTGATGATGGGTTGTGCCCAAGGTCAAAACTAAGTATTTTTTGAGCATTGTATGAATCAGGGTCTCAGTAAGAAAGGATGAGACCCTGATTGATAGTGAAGGTTTAATAACGGGACTCTTTGTGAAAGTATAGGCAGGATGAAGGAAATCAAAACAGGATGGTGAAGCACCTAGTTTCTAACCAGAGCTGGAAGCTGTCTTTACTACACTTGTGCCTGAAGGGACAAAGGAAGGAGTGGTTATGGAGGTCTAATGAGAGCTGTACCCATGGGACAGGGGTCATCTGACAGGACAGGAGAAGAACTACTACTACCAAACGGTGGCCTGGCAGGAAAGAAGCTGAGAGAGTAAATACCCTGGTGTTTCTCTTCTACCCTCTCATCTCCCTCCATTGGCTGAACCCAGCAGGAAGTCAGAAGGCAGCTTCCTAGAGCACAGAGCAGGGTGGAGAACTGTAGAGAGTGAGTCTGGAGAGGCAAACAGACTATCCAACACAAGCACCTTCTGTCAGTTTTTGTTCTGGTGCAGAGAACACAGCAAAAAACAGGGCAGATGAATCCTTGCCCTTGATCACAAAGTTTAGAGTCTAATGGAAGAAACAAACAGGAAAACAAAAAAATTGTAATAGATTGCAATACATGTCATGATATGATGATGTATATGAATTTCTGCAAGTATTTAGCAGGGCCACCTAATCAGGGCTTGAGGCTCAGAGAAAGCTTCCAAGGAAAAGTGACTTCCAAGCGGACACCTCAAATATTTAGCTGACTTCAGAATATACTGTTAAGAGAATGAAAGGACAAGCCACTGACTAGGACAAAATATGCAAAAATCATATTTCTGTTAAAGAACTTGTATCCAGAATATATAAAGAACTCTCAAAATCCAATAATAAGAAAACAAACAACCTAATTTAAAAACTGGGCAAAAGATTAAACAGACATTTCATCAAAGAAAATACATGAATAGCAAATAGCACATGAAAAGACTTTCAACATAATTAGTCATTAGGGAAATGCAAATTTAAAACCACAGTGAGATACCACTATGCACCTATTAGAATGACTAAAATTAAAAAGACTAACCATACTAAACATTGATGAGGATGTGGGAGAACTGAAACTCCCACACACTACTAGTGGGAATGTAAAATGGCACAACCACTTGGGAAAAACAGTTTCTTAAAAAGTTAAACATATGGTCCAGTCATTCCATTCCTAGGTATTTACCCAACAAAAATGAAAGTGTATGTCCATACAAGGATTTGTACATTAATGTTCATAGCAGCTTTATTCATTATAACCCCAAACTTAACCCAAATGTCCATAATCAGGTAAATGGATAAAACAGATTGTGAATATCTATACAATGAAATATTACTCAGGAATAAAATGGAGTATTGGTACATGCAACAACATGATTTATATCAGAATAATTATGCTGAGTGAAAGAAGCTATATAAAAAGAGTATATGCTGTATGGTTCCATTTATATAAAATTTTGGAAAATGCAAACGAAACTATTTGACAGGAAGCAGATTAGTGGTTGCCTAGAAATGGGGGTGGGGGATTAATGGGGAGGAGGGATTTAGCTGAGCCAAGAGGGAATGGACAAATGTTCTAGATGGAGGAACAAGAAGCAAGCATGGACATAAGATGCTTGATAAACTAAAAGAAGGTTAATAGTAGGGAGATTGAGTAGTGAGGTGGGAGTTTCTGGGAGTAATGAGGCTGAATAGAAAGAACTTTAGGCTAGAAGCAACAGGAAGCCATTGGAGACTTTCATTGTAACCAGATTGGTTTCACATTCTAAAAAAGGAACACATTCTTAAAAAGTAGCAGCAAGCAATTCATAAGGATTAAGGGACTGCTGCAGGAGTCTGGATAAAGAGATGTTGGTGGCCTGGACTTGAAGGCAGAGGAAGTGGAAGGAAGTGAACACACCTTGTGAGATATTTAAGCCAAAGGATCCTCAAGACATAGTGTTTGACTGGGTGTGTTGGGGGAAAGGAGAGGAAATGATCAAGAATGATGTCCCATTTCTTGCCTGGCCAACCTAGTGGCTCCATACACTGAGAAACAGGTTTGGGGAGGCAGGGAAGGAGGAGATTTCAGTTTGGGATATGTTGAAACTTTGGGACATCCAGGAGGTGCTATCTAGGGGCCAGTTGCCTATATGGGTTCCAAGGTCAGAAATAGGCTGGGAGCATAGGTTTAGAAGTAATCTGTGGTTGATAATTAAAGCCATCGGTTTAGATGTGATTGCCCAGGGATTGTAGATTGAAACAGAAAAGGCGAGGCCTGAACAAAACCCCAGGGAAAAACATTATTTCAGGGACAGCTAGAGAAGCAACCAAGAAGAAGCCAGAGAGGTGGGAGAAGACCAGGAGAGCCTGGTTTCTGAATACCAGGGGAAGAGTTTCAGAGAAGGAATCATCAACAGCTTCATATGCTCTAGAGACATCAAAGGAGTGAAGAACAGAAATGTATGCCTGGATTTAGAGACAAATTCTTGGGGAGAGTGCTTTTAATGGTTGATGGTTTGAGTTTGACTAGGAGCAGAGAGAGCAAGTGTAGACGATTTTTTCATGGTTGTGGGGAGGAGGAGAAATGGCTACATTGGTAGGAAGTAGGTGAGGGAGAATGTTATTATCATTGTTTTGTTTTGTGTTTGTTTTTTAGATGAGAGACTTGAGAAGGTCTGAATGGTGATGGGAAGGATCCAGCAGAGATGGAATAGTTAAAAATTCTAAAATTCATTGATGGAGGTCCCTGAAAAGGCAGAAGTTTCCACAACAAAAGTAAAGGGATTCTCTTTAGAAGGGAAGACGATGCCTCTCTTTATAGCAGGAATGAAGGAGGTAATAGTTGTAGATGCAGTTAAGTAAGTAAGCTGAGTGGCAGAGTTGAGAGAGTTCTCTTGTTTGCCAACCTCTAGTTTCTCTATGAAGCAGCAGGAAGTTCATCTGCTGAGAATAAAGGGAGATCTAGAGTTGGGGAGAGGTAGTGAGGCTGGCTTTGGTGCAGAACAGCAGGGATTGCTGCTGGAGAAATATAGCCAGAAATCTGGGAATCACCAGGGGCCCAGATGTGGTTGGGGACCATGAATCTAGAGTGGGCCATGCATTTTCTTAACATGCTTAGCAGCTCAGGAACAGGCAGGGAAAAGGTGGACATTGGCCTTTATTCAGACTGGATGTTACCCGATCAGGATGTTGCATGCAAGGGAGTTGAAGATATTGGCAAGAATGAGGTAGATGTCCATGTGGGATCTCACAGGGACTCGACTCCACAATTTCAGATGGACTCACTGAGGCAGGCAGGAGGGCTCTGGGGCCTGACCATCAGGCTTCCATTCTTGCTTTGTCACTCACCAGTTGTGTGACCTTAGGCAAGTTGCTTGACCTCCCTGTGCCTGAGTTGCCTATTCTGCAACTTTGGAATAATAATGATGCCAACCTCATTGGCTTGTTGTAGAGATGAGTTAATTCTGAAAAGTGTTTAAACAGTGACTGACACAGTAAATACTCACCAAAGGTACTTTTTATTATTGTTATTACTTAAAACAAACTGAAAGTATATGGGGGGCAAATAAAGAATGAGTATTGATTTGGTATCTTGCTGGGTGAAGAGAAAAGCCATGGGATATTGTCTTTCTTCTTAAAAGCTGCCATTCGCGGTGAATTCCATATGAGCCAGACTTTGTGGATGTCATGTTCGTGGTGTCTTGGGAAGAGGTCAGACTACCTGGGGGGGATCTGCTCTGTGACCGAGTCATCGTGCCTCACCTAACCTCAGTTTCCTTTCCATAAAACGGGGGTATTAAGAGTATTCACCCCATGCCATAATACATGTAAATCACTACTAACCTGGCACATAGTGAGTGCTCATGAAATGGAACCATTATTATTAGCTAATCCCTACAACATTTGGGTATAATTATAGCCATTATATACTGATCAGGACACAGAGAGGTTAAGTGAGTAATTGCTAAAGTCCTACCCTGAGCTGCCCATTAACTTCATCCAATAAGCTATCTCATTAAAAGGTAACTGTACCCTAGATAAAAGAATATTGGTTTATAGAAAGCATGAGTTTTCTAACCTATTTAATATGTATGTTTAACAGCTTCCCCGCAGTCATTTATTAAACATTTCTGGATGTGTTCAAAATATTATTTTATGTTGTGATTTATCAGCACCATGATATTTTAACTAGTAACACCTCAGTGGATGGAGTATTAAGAATTGAAGAGAAATGAAAATTCCTTGGGCTTAGGGCAGATTTTGGTAGTGAATTAATGAACTAGTTTTTTTTTTTTTCTTAGTCCAGGAAGTAATTTATATCAATTTAATTCAATTAATGGCTTTCCCAGTGTGTGGTATTAGCCAAAAAGAAAGTTCTGCTCACTGGGAAGTTTCAGTTGAGCCTCTGTCCTGATGGGGTCTGTCCCCCCAGCCCCCACCCCACATCCATGAACCTAACCCAATTTTCGCTTGCTTGAGCCTTTCCTTTTTGCTTCTCAGCATATAACCTTGTTGAGGATGTGCAGAAAAAGCAGGCAAAGGATCACACATCCGTAAAATAAAGAGGTGAATTCTTTGGAAGGAAGTCTGCCAACAGCATTTGTTTCTAGGCCCAGGAGTGCTCAGTCCTCACTATGTCCAGAGTCACCTGAGAGCTTTCAAAAACCACCAATGCTCAGGTCCCCATTCCCAGAGATTTTGATTCACCTGGTCTGGGTGGGCCTGGGCTTCCATATTTTTTTAGAGCTCCCAAGATGACTCTAATGTGCAGCTATGGTTGAGAAGTGCTGGGTCTGTGCTCAGACTCCATAGTGGATTCTGAATAGAGAGAGAAGAAGTAATATTTGGAACATGAAAAGCAAGTGAACTCACCAATAAGCCTCTCAGTTGGGGGAGAGGAGGCTGGTTTTAGAAGTAAATTTTCCAATTGTCTGTGTTTTAATTCCTCTAGGAGCCCCCATTTGGGAACCAGAACTGCTCAAGAGTCTTCTCAGGCTTGCATCTCAGTTTATCAACCTGTGGGCTCTGTAGCTTTCCTACAACACTAGGGGAAAGGCTGGGAAGTGAACTAATTTAACACCTACTAATCATTTTCTAGTACTTTAGACATTCTAGTCCATTTAATATTTAGAAAATTTATAAGATAGTTTTTGTAATCAGTGTGCATTTAAAATAAAAACAATAACAAAATACAGGTACTAGCACCTTTTGATGTCATCCACAGTATTCCCTGTGAATTGAGGTAGAGTCTGGGGGTGCGTCTGCATCTTGGAGGAGGAGGTAAGGAGAGGAGGAGGCAGGCAGACAGCAGAGTGGAACTGGTGGGTTAAAAATCTTTCTTCTTTGATTTCTTGGCTGCATTACTTTGGTCAAATTACTTAATCTTGCTGAGTTTCCTCCTCTGTATATGGGACAATAAAAACCTGTCTTGCAGGGTTATTGTAAAATGAGAAATAATGTGGTCAAAATGCCAGACACAACCAAGTCCTTGAGAAGTGCTAGCTGCGGCCACTCTGAGGGAGGGAGAATGGGCCTAAGGAGCTTGCCCTGACTTCATATTTGCCTTATCTTGCTTGTTCTGGGATTGGAGACTTGTTCCTAAACCAATTCAAGATGCTAAAGCTCATAGTACAGGAGATAATGCAGGTTAGACATGAGATAAACATGGCTGTGAAAAAAAAAAACTTGTAGACAAAGGTCTGCATCTACCCTCTCAGGTTAAGCTTGTTAAATATTAAAGTTCAATGTAGCTTCTGAGAAGAGGGTCTGCACAGCTAAGTGAATAAGCTAAGAAACTGGAAAATCCATTTATATTACTAGTTCTCCTAAGGATCATCCAAGGCATGCTACTTTGCTTTTTCTAGGTGAAAGTGAGAATTACAGTGTTGTCAAATGCATGGATTTTATAAAAGGGGAAATGTGAGCAGTTACATGACCAGAGATCCATGACTAGAATGTAATATTTTCCTGCACTATGTTTATGAGCCAATATATGGTTTTGTACCTGTATAACGACTTTATTTATATTTTGTTATTAGAAAAAAAGCAAGTTATTAATATAGGGCCAGAAACCTCAATCTTTGAATCCAGGATCTATGATTAAATAGAAATTTTAATATATTCCTGAAGCATAATTTTGTAATCTAGTGAATAACAAAATTATATAGTCACTTTGTTATAGCTTTATTAAGGCATAATTGATGAATAAACTGCACAAATTTTAAATGCACAATTTGAGAATTCTTGACATACTTATACACCCATTGTAATGGTTAAATTCATGTGTCAACCTGGCTAGGTAATGGTGTCCAGTTGTTTGGTCAAGCAAGCACTGGCCTGATTGTTACTATGAGAATATTTTGTTGATTTAAATCATTGGCCAGTTGATTGCATTTATGGCTGATTACATCTACGATCCACAAAGGAGATTGCCTTCAGCAATAGAGGAGTCAGCAATCAGCTGAAGGCCTTAAAGAGAAAACTGATGGCATTTGCAGTCAGATGGAAGAATTTCTGTCTCTACTTCAGCCAGCCAGCTACACCTAGGGAGTTCACTGGAGTTCCTAATTTGCAGCCTGCCCTATGGAACTCTGATATACTAATCCCCACAGTCATGTGAGCCAATTCCTATCATAAATATCACAATATTTACACACACACCCATACCCACCCACATACACTCTTGTGGTTCTATTTCCCTGGAGAACCCTAATATACCCATGAAATCATTATCATAATTAAGATATTGAACATATCCAATATCTTTAAAAATTTCTTTGTGTTCCTTGTTAAACCCTCCTTCCTGCCCCTCCCCACCCCCAGACAACTATTGAGGTACTTTCTCTCACTATGGATTAGTTTGAATTTGATTAGCTTGATAAGCGGAATCATATAGTATGTAGTATTTTTTTTGTCTATCTTCTTTTTTTGAACAACAACAAAAACTATTTATTTATACAACTTATTAACAGTTACCTAAATACAATATGGTAAAATAATGAGATAAAATGAAGTTGTGTATTTTTGGTTGTATTCATAAAGATAGGTATGCTAACCAAAGGCTATACAATATGGCACATTAATGGCAAATCCAAATACAAGCAAAGATGTTATTCTGAATTCACGGTTCATCGAGCATCAAAAACCACCAATTTTTTAGTCCTTTTCTTGTACATTATTCTGTATCCACATTCTCTGCATCTGATTGGATCCCTGGATTTTATTTCATTTTCTGTGTGACATTCTCCACAGATATAGATCATTGGCTGCTGCTTTGGGGGCTGCACGTCCTTCTGGGTGTCCATTGTTAGTCCCTAGGCAGCACAAACAACCTCTCTCACTCAGCGATTGCAAACTATACCTTGTCTATCTTCTTACATTCAGCATGATTATTATGAGGTACAGCCATTGTCGTATGGATCAATAGTTAATTTCTTTTTACTGTTGAATAGTATTCTACCATATGGATGTACCACAATCTGTTTATCCATTCACCTGTTGATTGTCATTTGGGTTGTTTCCAGTTTTGGACTATTATGAATAAAGCTTTTATGAGCAGCCAGGTAAAAATCTTTCCATGGGCATATGCTTTCATTTTTCTTGGGTAAATATCTAAGAGAGAAATGGGTGGGCCATATGGTAATTATATATTAACTTATAAGAAATTGCCCAACTGCTTTCCAAAGTAGTTGTACCACTTTATATTCCCATTGATAGTGTGTGACTGTGGTATATGATTAGTCTTTTTAATTTTGGCCATTCTAAAATGTATAGTGGTATCTCATTATGGCTTAAATATGCATTTCTGTAATGACTAATTGAGTTGTAAATCTTTTCATATACTTATTTATTATCTGTATATCTTCTTTGGTGAAGTGTTTGTTCAAATCTTTTGCCAATTTTGTTTTTTTTAAATTATAGAGTTTTGAGGGTTCTTTATATGTTCTAGATACAAGTCCTTTATGAGACATATAAATTGCAAAAATTTCTCCCATTCTGTGGCTTATTTTTTATTCTTTTAATAGTGTCTTTTGAAGAACAGAAGTTTTAAATTTTGGCGAAGTCTGATTTGTCAATTTGTTCTTTATGGATCATACTTCTGAAGTCTAAGGAATCTTTGCCTAACCCAAGGTCACAAAGATGTTCTTTTATCTTTTCTTTGAAATGCTTAATTTTTAGATTTTACTTTTAAGCATGTGGTCCATTTTGAGTTAATTCTTGTATATGATATGAGGTTCATTTATTTTTACATAAGAATATCAAATTGTTCTTGTACCATTTATTGAACAAACTATTCTTTCTCCACTGAACTGCCTTTGCACCTTGAACAAAAATAAGTTGTCGGGAAGCAGATGTGGCTCAATTGATAGGGCTCCCGTTTACCATATGGGAGGCCCCGAGTTCGATTCCCGGGGCCTCCTGGTGAAGGCAAGCCAGCCTGTGCAGCGTGGTGAGCTGACGCAGCAAGATGACGCAACAAAGGGAGACAAGTAGACACAGAAAAAAAAAAGCACAGCAAATGGACACAGCGAGCACAAGCAGCAAGGGGGGATAAATAAAATAAATAAATAAAAAATCTAAAAGAAAAAAAAAGTTGTCCATATATGTCTATTTTTAGACCCTTTCGTATGTTCCACTGAATTATTTGTTTATCTTTACATCAGTAGCACACAGTTTTGCTTATGGTAGTTGTGGCCAACTGGTTTATTTACCCCAAGGAAAAACATGTTATAAATCTTAATCCATTCGTGTGGATATGCACCTATTGTAAGTAAGACAATTATATTTTTAGTTCAGGAGAGGCCAACTAAACCAGGATGGGTCTTAATCCTGTTACTGGAGATCTTATAGAGAAGGCCACAGAGAAAAAGCCACAGGGAGGAGCAGGAAGAAAGAAATCACCAGAACCTGAAAGAAAAAGGAGAGGCCATCATCATGTGATGGGAAAGCCAAGGAACCCAAGGATTACCACCTGCCAGAATGCTCCTGACCTGGGAGGAAGTGAGCCTTCTAGCCTCTGAAATGGTGAGTCAATAAATTTCCATTGTTAAGCCAACCCATTGTGTGGTATTTGTCCTAGCACCTAGAAAACTAAGACACTAGTGTTATCTTAAATCTTGAAATCAGTAGTGTTAGTCTTCCAAGTTTGTTCTTCTTTTCAAAGTTGTTTCGGCTATTCTAGATCTTTTATATTCCCATATAGGTTTTAGAATCAGTGTATTAATTTCTACAAAAATCCTGCTGGGATTTTGATTGGAATTACACTGAATCTATAAATCAATTTTGGGGGTAATTGACATCTTAACAATATTGAAACTTCTGGCCCATGACCAAGGAATGTCTTTCTTTTTATTTAGCAGTGTTTTATAGTTTTTAGCGTACAGATCTTTCACATATTTTGCCAGATTTATCCCTAGGTATTTCATACTTTTACGATTGCATTTTGTTTACTTTTCAATTTTCAGTTACTTGTTTCTTATATATAGAAATAAAATAGATTTTTGTATATTGATCTTGTATCCTGAAACCTTGCTAAGCTCACTTATTAGTTCTATTCATGTTTTATGGGTTCTATGGGATTTTCTAGCATAATCTTCATCTTTGAATAAAGACAATGTTACTTCTTACTTTCCAATCTGGATTACTTTTATTTTATGTTTTGCCTTATTGTGCTAGCCAATAGAAATGTATGTTGAATAGAAATGGTGAGAGTGGATATCCTTATCGTGTTCCTGATCTTGGGGAGAAAGCATTCAATCGTTCACCATTAAGTATGATTTAACTATAGGTTTCTTGTAGATGCATTTTATCAGCTTAAGGAAGTCCTCTTCTATTCCTAGTTTGCTGAGAGATTTTATCAGGAGTGGATGTTAGATTTTGTCAAATGCTCTTTCTCATCTATGAGATGATCATAAGATAATTCTTTTTAGTTTGTTAATATGGTGAATTACTTGATTGGTTTTTGAATATTAAATTTTTAAAAACCCTGCATTCCTGGGAAAAAAACCCTACTTGGTCATGATATATTTACTTTTTATATATTATTCAATTTGATTTGCTAATGTTTTATTTAGGATTTTTCATCTAAGTTCATGAAAGAATTTGGTCTTCAGTTTTCTTTCTTGTAATGTATTGTTTGGTGTTGATATTAGAGTAATGCTAGCCTCAAAGAATGCATTGGGAAGAATTCCTTCTCTTTAAGTTTCTGGAAGAGTTTGTGCAGAATTAGTAGGTATTCTTTCTTCTTTAAATGTTAGGTAGAGTTCACCTGTGAAGCCATCTGGCCCTGAAGTTTTCTTTGTGGAAAGGTTTTAAACTACAATTTCAATTTCTTACATAGATAGAAGGCAATTCAGGATACTTATATCTTGAGTGAAATTTAATAGTTCTTGTCTTTCAAAGAATTTGTTCATTTCATATAAATTTTCTAATTGATAAGCAAAGGGGAGGATTATGGGAAGACGGCAGAGTAGGAAGCTCCAGGAATTAGTCCTCCCACCAAAACACCTATTGAACTACCAGTAACCAGCTGAATCGACTATTTTGAAACTCTGGAGTCTAGTGGAACACTATGCAGCATCCAGGGAAGAGCTGGAGGAAGAGGCTGGTAAAGTGTCATATATATCAGTGAATTTCACCCTCCCTGCAGCAGATACCACTTCCTGTCCCCGAGTCTTGTGGCAGACAGCAATGGGGATTGCAGTCCTGGCCTCTGGTGTAGCTAGCTGGTGCCAGGGTGGGATAAAAAGACCTAGATCTCAAAACTCTGCTCTGTGTGTGTGTGTGTGTGTGTGTGTGGTGTAATCACTTATTACTGCTTTTGATCAGCTACTTCTGATCACTGGGGACCAACTCTGAGGGTGACTATTGTTCCAACTCCCCTAGGGCAAACTAGCAGAGAAATCTTAAGAACAGTAAAGTTCCTCAAAACTACAGAAAACAGCTAAAGGTCTGCAGTAACTGGGTGTATAAATGAATCAAGAAAACACAGCTTCAAAAGCCAGCCGGGGAGAAAGGAGAATTGGTGTTAGTGCTTAACAGTGCAGAGTTTGTTTGAGGTGATGAAAACGTACCAGAATTAGATCTTGGTGATGGTAGTACAGCATTGTGAATATAATACCACTGAATTGTACACTTAACAATGGTTAAAATGGGAAACTTTGTGTTCTATGTTACCACAATAAAATTTTTTCTTAAAGCAAAACAAACAAACAAACAAACAACAACAACAATAAAAAAGCCATAGGAGAAGCTCCTGATGCCCTTACTGGCCCCTCCACTACCCAATCCCCAATATGGGGTGGAGCCAGCCTGCACTCTCATTGTAGGTCTCTGGCCCTGTTTCAGAGGAAGCAGAGTAACTCCTGGGGTGCCTGTATGTTAGTGCCAATCTATCGGGTAGAATTTTGAGAGACTGAGCCAGGTAACATGTCTTGTCTTGCCCTCCCAGAGTTTGTCCTGGGGGCAGAGAAGCAGCTTGCAGATACCTGGATCAGTGTGGAAAACCGTTGGGTCACAGTGGTCTGGGACAAGGGATGACCTACACTGAGTCACACAGTGGAGCATAGAGGAAAGGATGAAAGTTTATTTCAGGGGGATTAAGGGGGGCATTCAAATGCCTGTGAACAGTAGATGGGGCAATATACATGGCTGCAAGCAAGCACAAGCCCACAAAGGGCAGCAGGCTCCATAGCTCCACACAGACTCAGAGAAGATATAGAGGCCTCTTGCATTTTGCATTCTCCTGAGACTGATCGTCTTGATAAGTAAAGCTCTGAAGGAGACTACAGCCAATGAAGAGCCAATTTTCAAAGACTGGGAAAGGTGCTTTTTGCTTTGCTTTGGTTTGGTTAGCCCTGCACACTCACAAACATCTCTGCCATATCACTATCTGGATACAAATGTAAGGAACAGACAACTCTGGGACTAAATCCCAGAGTTAACACTTTAAAATATTAAAATGTATAATGTTCAGGGGGACGGATGTGGCTCAAATGGTTGGGTGTCCGTCTCCCATATGGAGGGACCCGGGTTTGATCCCTGGGACCTCCCAGTAAAAAAAAAAAAGTATAATGTTCAATAAAAGATGACAAGATAAACAAAGAAATAGGAAATGATGGTTCATCCAAAGGAATAAAATTAAAATGCAGAAATCATTGATGAAGAGAACCAAAAAAGATCCTCAATATGCTCAAGGAGATAAAGGAAAACATGGAAAAAGAACTAAAGATATAAGGAAAACAATGAATGAACAATATGGAAATCTCTTTTGGGTTATCAATAGGAACCAAACAGAAATACTGGAGACCACAATAACTGAAATGAAAAATTCCCTAGATGGTTTCAACAGCAGATAAAAGCTGAAAGAAGAAAGAATCAGTGACCTTGATGACAAGACAGTTGAAATGATTAAGGCTGAAGAGCAGAAGGAAAAAAGAATTTTAAAAAGTGAACAGAGTCTAAGACTCCATGGGACACCATCAAGCAGTCTAACATATTCATTATGGGAATTCAAGAAGGAAAAGTCAGAAGGAAATGAGCAGAAGAAATAGTCAAGGAAATAATGACAGAAAACATCTCAAATTTAATGAAAGACACGACTGTACACATTCAAGAAGCCCAGCAAACCCCAATCAGGAAAAACTCAAGAAGAACCATGCCCAGACACATAGTAATCAAACTGTCTGATGCCAAGAACAAAGAGAAAATTCTGAAATCTTCAAGAGAAAAGCAATGAGTTTTATACAGGGAATATCAATAGGATTAAGTTCCAATTTCTCATAAGAAACCATGGAGGAAGAAAGCAGTGGGACAAAATATTTAAAGTGCTGAAAGGAAAAAAAATCAGCAATCAAGAATTTTCTATATGGCAAGACTTTCTTTCAAAACTGAGGGAGAGATTTAGACATTCGTAGATAAACAAAAGCTTAGGGTGTTCATCACCACTAGACCATACCTACAAGCAATGCTAAAGGCAGTTCTTCAGACTGAAATGAAGGGACACTAGACAGTGGTTCAAAGTGGCAAGAAGAAATAATGTTCTCCAGTAAAGTTAACCATTTGGATAATTATAAATGCAAGTACTATTGCATGGTATTTTTGTGTATATAACTCCACTTCTTTCTTCTTACAGGTGCTAAAATCACATGCATAAAGAGTGATGATAAATCTATGGTTCTGAACATAAAATGTACAAAAATATAATTTGTGACAAGTACAAAAAGGGTGAGGGAGATGGAGGGGCACAGGAACAGTATATTTGTGTGTTATTGAAATTAAGTTGGTATCAAATCAAATATGATTGTTGTTGATTTAGGATGTTAAATTTTTATCTCATGGTAACAACAAAGAAAACATATATTCAGAAAGAAACAAGAAGGGACTCAAAAATGGTACAACAGAAAAAATCAAATAAATATGAAAATAGGCATTAACAGAAGAATTGAGGGTCAAAAAGAATATATGACTTACAATGACAAAATAGCAAAATGGCAAAAGATGGTCCTGCATTATCAGTAGTTGCTTTAAATGTAAATGGATTAAACTCTTCAGTCAAAAGGCAGAGTCTAGAAGAATAGATAAAAAGCATGACCAAACGATACTCTGTTTACAAGAGACTCACCTTAATTTCAAAGACACAACTAGGTTGAAAGTGAAAGGATGGAAAAAATATACCATACAAACAGTAACCAAATGAGATCTGGGTTAGCTATACTAATATCAGATTAAATAGACCTTAAGTCAGAAATTGTTATGAGGAAAAAAGAAGGTCATTGTAAAAGGATAAAGGGGTCAATTCAACAAGAAGACAAAAATTATAAATATGTATACAACTAAAGCACCAAAATAAATGAAGCAGATATTGACAGATTTGAAGGGAGACATTGAAAGTTCTTCCTTAATAGTGGGAGACTTTACTACACCACTTTCCATAATGAATAGGTCATCTAGACAGAAGATGAATAAGGAAGTAGAAGATTTGAATGATACTCTAAACTAATTAGATCTAACAGACATATGTAGAACACTTCACCCAAGAATACACATTCTACCCTAGTGTACAAGGGTCATTCTCCAGGATATGCCATATGATAGGTCACAAAACAAGTCTCAATCAATTAAAACATATTCAATGATACCACATGTTTTCTCCAACCACAAGGAATGAAGGTAGAAATCAATAACAGAGAGAGAACTGGAAAATTCACAAATGTGTGAAAAATTAAACAATATTCTCTTTAAGAACCAAGAGGTCAAAGAAGAAATCATGACGGATATTTGGAAATACCTTGAGGTGAATGAAAATTCAAACACAATATACCAAACTTAGAGAATGCAGCAAAGGCAGTAATGAGAGAGAAAGTTATAGCTCTGCATGCTTACACTGAAAAAGAAGAACAATCTCAAATCAGAGATTTAACCTCACAACTGGATGACTTAGTAAAAGAAGAGCCAAACAAACCCAAAGTGAGCAGAAAAAAGAAAATAAGTATTACAGCAAAGATAAATGAATAGAGAATAAAAAAACAAAGAATCAACAAAATGAGAAGTTTTTTTTTTTTTTAAAGATCAACAAAATCAACACTTTAGCTAGACAGAAAAAGAAAAATAGCAAGAGGCCACAAATAACATTGGAATGAGGAGAGACATTAATACTGACCCCACAGAAATAAAAAGAATTACAACAGGGTACTATGAACAACTGTACACCAACAGATTAGATAACCTAGAAGAAATGGAAAAAATCCTAGACACACACAAACTGTCTACACTGATTCAAGAAGATGTCACCAGACCAATAACTAGTAAAGAGAATGAATCAGTGATCAAAAACTACCAACAAAGAAAAGCCCAGGACCTGATGGGTTCACAGAGGGAATTTTACCAAACATTCTAAGAAGAATTAACATGAATTTTGCTTAAATTCTTCCAAAAATTGAAAAGGAAGGAACATTCCCTAATTCATTCTACAAGTCTCAATATTACCCTCATACCAAAGCCAGATAAAAGAATATTACAGAATAATATCTTTTATGAATACAGATCCAAAAATCTTCAATAAAATATTAGCAGACAAATTCATTCTTTGGCCCTGAATAGCCAGAGCAATCTTGAAAAAGAAAAATGAAGTTCTTCTTCCTGATCTTAAAACTTATTACAAAGCCACAGACCAAAGGAATACAATCAAGAGTTCAGAACTCAACCCTCACATTTATGGCCAACTGATTTTTGACAAGGGTGCAAAGATCACTCAATTGGGAAAGAATAGTCTCTACAACAAGTTGTTCTGGGAAAACTGGATATCCATATGCAAAAGAATGAAGGTAGATTCCTACCTCACACCATATACAAAAATTAACTCAAAATGGATCATAGACCTAAATATAAGAGCCAGAACTATCAAACTCCTAGTATAGAAGAAAATGTAAGGAAGCTGCTTCAGGACATTGTGCTAGGCAATGTTTTCTTAGACTTTATACCCAAAGCATAAGCAACAAAAGAAAAAATAGATAAATGGGCCCTCATCAAAATTAAAATCTCTTGTTCATCAAATGCTTTATCATGAAGGTAAAATGACAAACACTTTAGGAGAAAATTTTGGAATCCACATATTTGATAAGGGTTTACTATCCAGAATATATAAAGAAATCTTTCAACTCAGCAACAAAAAGATAAACATCCCAATTAAAAAGTGGGCAAAAGAGTTGAAAAAGATATTTCTCCAAAGAAGATATACAAATGGCCTGAAAGCACATGAAAAGATGCTCAACATCATCAGCAATTAAGGAAATGTAAATCAAAACCATAATGAGGTACCATTTCATACACACTAGAATAACTACTGTTAAAAAAATGGAAAGTTACAAGTGTTTGAGAGGATACAGAGAAATAGGAACACTCATTCATTGCTGGTGGGAATGTAAAACGGGGTCCTCAGAAAGTTAAGTATAGAATTACTATATGACCTGGGGATTTGTTTTCTACATATATACCCAAAGGAATTGAAATCAGGGACTCGAACAGATATTTGCACACCGATGTTCATAGCAAAATTATTCACAAGTGCCCAAAGTTAGAAGCAATCCAAGTGTCTATCAACTGATGAATGGAAAAACAAAGTATGGTATATACACACAATCATTCAGCCATAAAAAGTAATGAATTTCTGATACATGTGACAACGTGGATGAACCTTGAAGACATCATGTTGGGTGAAATAAACCAGACACAAAAGAACAAATATTGTGTGATCTCACTGATAGGAAATAATTAGAATAAGCAAATTCAGAGTCAGAATTTAGAATACAGGTTACCAGGGGACGGAGTGGGGGTAGGGAATGGGGGATTAATGGACAGAATTTTTTATTTGGGGTGACGGAAATGTTTTGGTAGTGATGATGGTAGCATAACATTGTGAATGTACTTAACAGCACTAAATTATATATTTGAATGTAGTTAAAAGAAGCAATTTCAAGGTTGTATATATGGTAACTTTTTAAAGCCCTAGGACTGTAAAACACAATGATCCTTAATGTAAACCATGGACCATGGTTAATAGTACAATTATAAAATTATTCTTCTGTCAGTTGTAACAAATGTACCACACTAATGCAAGGTGTTAATAATAGGTGGGGTATATGTGAACTCTGTATTTTCTGCATGATTTTTTGTAAACCTACAACTTCTCTTTAAAAAAAAATCATAGCTATAAATTTAATATTCCCTTACTATCCCTTTAATATCTTTAGAATCTATAATAATGTCACCCTAATGTCCTGATACTAGTAATTTGTCTCTTCTCTTTTCTTTCCCTGATCAATCTGTCTAGAGGTTGATCAATTTTATCTGTCTTCTCAAAGAACCAGTTTTCTGTTTCATTGATTTCTGTTTTTTATTTTACTGATTTCCATTTGATCTATGTTATTTCTTCTCTTCCGCTTATTTGGGTTTAATTTTCTCTTCTTTTTCTAATTTCTTAAAGTGGAAAACGAGGTCATTTTTTTGACACCTTTCTGTTTTCTAATACAGACATTAAGTACTATAAATTTACTTTTTCAGAAATGGAAGTCTCATCCCTTTTTTATTATAGTATTTTTCTTACATCCACATTTGACCTCAAACCTGGCCTTAGATAAGGAAGAGGAGGCAGGAAAGAAGACTCCAAAAATTTGACTATAGCATTTTTTCAATGGCTTATGGCTTTACTTAGCTTTTACCAAGGAGGGTGTGTGTGTGTGTGTGTGTGTGTGTATTTTTCATACTCATCTAGAATATATTTAGAACCAATAAATACACTGAAAATAAAATAAAACCAAATAAAAATGTTCTGAGCAGCCAAATTTGATATAAAATCAATCATAGACGCAAACTGCTGATGTCTCTGGGCTGAAATATCTGTGTTTTATTTACAGAAGGACACTTCAGGCTCATACTCTTAAAATGATAAATAATTCTAACATTGGGATATTACATTTCTAAGCCCAGGCACTCCTGCGTGTGAGGCTGGCCCTTTCTCCTGAGGCAAGGCTGGATAAACACTGACCAGGTCTTGCCTTCTGCTTTCCTTTCCCAGGATCCTTGAAGTCCCTTTTGTACTGCCCTTCCTCAGATCATACAGTAGAAAATAATATCAATTGTCTTGTGACTTTCTTACATAAATCACATTCTGGTACTATTCTAGCTGCCTTAATTCTATTTGTGGGTTTCTAAATTTTTCCAAATCATTATTCTCTAGGTCTCCTGGGTTATTTCTACAGGGCTTAATCGTCTCCATTTGTGCTGACTTTTACTAGTTTCACTCTCAGTATAATTTAATTTCCAGATCTGGCGTTGACATATTTGCCCTCTATGGGTTGGACAAATGTGTGCCGTGCTTAAGCCCAATAACCCAGGCAACGTGGTGGTACTCTCCATACCATCCCACTCCTTCCAGTGTCATGAAATCCTCTGCTTTCCAGAATTTTCCCTGGTCCTTTGCATTCAATTGTATTCCCTGAGGGGGTTCTCTGACTCACCTATGTGAGCCACAGAAAACCTGTGCATCTTTTTTTTTTACTAGATCTTCCTTTGTTTTGACTTGTGTGTTCTATTCAGGCAAATTCCTGTTTGTTAGTAAGAGCAATTATTTTCAGGAAAGGCTGAACCCAAATCTGGACTCGTCCTGGCTTGTTTGCCTGAGTTTCTTGAAAACGAAATCTGAAATTTGTCACTTGCGTTCAATATTTACCATAAATAGTTGTGGCTTTGTTATTTCCAACAGTATTCTTAATTTTGTCTTTAGGTCCTCATAACCTACTGTATTCCCTCCACTACTTCCTTCCCAATTTTTCCACTGCCATCCTCTTTCTCAGAAAAACCTGCAATTTGTTTTGTGGGCTGTCTCTCTGTAAGGACTAGTTGGGGAAAACACTGTGTCAAATACATTATTGTGAAATTACACTTAGAATTGAGCAGTGACCTCTAAGGCTCTATAAATGATAATTTGGGAAACGTTGTTTTAAAACATTTTCCATCGTCTACCTCCACATCAAATATGTCTATCCTATGAGTCCCAAGCCTTTCCAAGTGTCAACACCCAGTGGGCATGAGTAAAGTCCGTTTGCTATTTAGACCTGGCTTCTCTTGGCCATAGCTCTCACCATGGCACCTGAAGGACTGGAGTGGGGGTGGGGGTGGGTGGGGGCTCCTTCTGAGGTCCCCACTCATCTCTTGTACCTGGGACTCTTCAAGAGGTGACTCATGCTCCTGGACAATTTGTTGGTGCTTGCTGTGGATTAAATCACACCCCCCACAAAGACATGCTCCAGCACTAACCCCCGGTCCTATGGATGTGAACTCATTTGTAAATAAGATCTTTGAAGATCCTATTAGATGAGGTCAAATTGAATCAGGGTGGGCCTTAATCCAATATGACTGGAGTCTTTATAAGGAGAGGAAATCTAGACAGAGATTCAGACAACAGAGTAGGAGAAGTAGAAGCCACAGGAGGAGTCTGAAGGAGAGAGAGTGCCCTGTGACGGAGGTGGAGATTGATGGCCAACAAGCCACCACCAGGATGCTACAGACTTTGGAGAAAGCATGGGCTGCTGATACCTTGATTTTGGACATCTAGCCTCCAAAACTATGAGACAATAAATTTCTCTTTTTTATAAGCCAACCAGTCTGTACTGTTTGTCATTGCAGCCCTGGGAAACTAAGGCAGCCCCAGACCTCTACTCCATGGGTTGCCCGGAGAACCTGCCTCCAGACCCCACTTAAATGTCCAATCAGCCACTGCATCCCCTGCAGCTGCCTGCTTTCAGGCCTCTGCCCAGCCGGCAGCACTGGCAGACACCTGCTCCACTGCAGCCACTCACCCCACTCCACTGTATGATGCTCTCCCTTCTGAATCAACACAGCCATCTTTCTTTTGCCATTTGGAAACAGCTGCCTGTCTTCTGTGTTCCACTCTTTACAAAGGTTCCCTGCAGTAGAGTTGCTTGGGCCTAAAAATTTAGTCGATAAAGCTTTTAGTTTGTATATGGTTCTTTTCTGGTTTAAGAAGCTGCCACCACAGCACACCCAGTGGTCCCACACATCTGTTTCTTGCTTCAACAGAGTTTGGGTAGAACAGACCTGGGGACTCTCCTCCTCATCAATCTCGTGCCACCCTCCAACTGCATCTCCAGTTGCAATTTCTGGGACCATCTTCTCAGCCATCCCCTGCTTCAAGGACCAACAATCCTCATTGTCCACCAACCATAAGCTCCCAGATCCATCAGAATCATTTTGCCGAAGCGGAGGCCTCAGTCAAGCCTGGTCAACCTGCATCTATGAGCTGCCTATACTTACCTCTCTCTGGGCTTCTATTTCTACTGCGATGATACAGCCCAGAAGGGCATGGACCACTTCTTCCCTGAGTTGGCAAAGGAAAAGCACCAGGGTGCAGAGCGCCTCCTGAAGATGCAAAACCAGGGCGGTGCCGGGCTCTCCTCCTGGAGATGCAGTTCTGTGACTTCCTGGAGAGCCCTTTCCTAGAGGAGGAGGTAGAAGTCATCAAGAAGATGGGCGGCCACCTGACAACATCTGCAGACTGGCAGGCTGGTCAGGTCAGTGAGTATCTCTTCCAGAGGCTTGACTAGGAGCCTCTGGAGCCCAGAGGCCTTTGGGGTCCCCTCTGTATTCCCCTAGCTTCCAGGCTTCTAAGCTTTTCCCTCCAGCCAGGAGGCATCTTTTTAACCAACCTCCTTGCAGCCCTCTCTAACAAGCCTTGAACCAAGTGTAAACAATAAAGCTTTCTGCAAGGAGGAAAAAAAGCTGCCACCACACTTACCCAGAACTAGCATTCCCTTCTTACAATTTGACCTTTGTTTTGAGTTCTCTAACTCTTGGTTCTAGAGGCCTGTCAATTTTATTCTGTTTTATGCACTTAATTTCTTCATTGAAATTTGTCTTCTGTTTTAACTCCTTCCTCCTCCAGTTCTCTAATCATTCCTAGACCCCAACCTCAGATACTCTGCTCTTTCTCCAAGAGGGTCTTTTTTGGAGGCACTCAGTTCATGACTAGAGCTACAATTTACTGAGTGTTTATTGAACCAGTAATATGTCAAATGCTCTGATATATTATTTCATTTAATTCTCACAAAAACCCTACACAATAGGTGGGCTAATGTGCAACAATGATGCGACAAAGAAGCAGCTTGAGGGTCCCAGCACCCATCAGGTTAACTTTCCTGTGAACCTCTCAGTAAGGGAGGCTAAGATGCAATTAAATATTCACATCATCTTACTGCCTAAATGGAAAGCGAGGCTATTAAACAGTAACTTTGTGTGCTGAGAAAGTTGCTCTGCAACTACAGCATAAAAAATCGTAAAGTGTGCTTTGCTGTGTTGATCTGGAACTGAAACTATTGTCAGGTTTTTGAGTGAAACAGAATTTTATTAAATCATGGGTGGGTTATCTCTTGAAGTGAATATTAGATTTTATTAAATCAGTGACTGAACACAATATAGTTAAGACCAAGAAAACCTCAGAGAAAACATTATATAATTTCTTTTTTGCCTGTGTGACAAGTTCAGATCTTTTTATTATGCCCAGTGTTTTCAATAGTCTTTTTAAAAATATCTTTCCTTTCCAATTCCATCTTCTTAGTAAAAAAGGTTCTAAAATATGACACGCTTTTGACATCAATGAAACAGAAATTTACATTTACTAAAAGTAAGCAAAATACCTTTAATGGTCTACTTAATTTAAGTTTTCATTGTCCCACTAAAGTGTTTATAACACTAATATAAAACTATGATATTCTGTAGAGAATGTAGTAGAATATAGCCATTTATTACAAAAGGAGATGAATAAACAAATAAAAGGTATATAAACATTTTTATTTAAAAAAGGAAAGTATGAAGCCAAAGAGTGATTAATCAAAGATAGAAAATTATGAAATAAGTTTATTAGTAGCATTAAAATGTGTTTTTGTAAGACATTAATAAAGGTGATCATAACTTGTATTAGGGGGCATTTTGCCTAATGCAGCCTAAGAAGAATATTTTAAAATGAAATTATTAAATAGTTATTATCTTTAATTAAAAAAAAAGACTAATAACAACTTATCTTTCCAGGAGCTTGTTTGGAATAAAAACGGAGTGAAGTAAAAACAAGGGCTTCAGAATTACTCCTATTAGAGAGGCTTACATGCCACAGCCATTATCTTTTTTGGGCTACACTTGCCATCCCCACTGCCCCCAGCCCCACCCCTGTCCCTCACGTCTAATTAATCAGTGAGCAAAGGGCGCCTTCTGGGCTTTGGCATATTGTCCACTTTTTCCTCCAAGTTCTCCCTCAGGTCAAGCAGGCAGGGCTGCCCCTATCCCTGCCCCGTGCTTGCTCCACAGATACCAGCCCCCGAATGGAATCAGGGGAGCCCTCGGGCCAGCGGCATGTGGACCCAGCAAAGGAACTGTAGGGAGAGTGAGTCCTGCCCGACATCCATTTTTACCCATTTGAGACTAAAATAACAGCATTTTTAGAAAATGCCAGCTGTTGAGAACAGATACCTTGACATGCTGAGACTCCTACCTCCAAAACCAGCTAAATGTTTTTTCCTCAGGATTCATGATGTTTTGATCAAATTTCACACATATGTGCATAGTTGCAGTCCCCTGGGTCTTCTGAGTAAAGGGTGGCAGGATAGGACCGGGGATGGGATGTGAGCCGGTTGTGCCCCCTCCCCGGTTCTCAGGCTCACTGGCTTGGTTGGTTAGAGCCCAATGCCCTGAGTGGGCTTTTGTTTTATTACTAGACTTCATTATAATCCTGCAGTTAAGCCTATGTGGATCACACAAACCCATCTCTACATCTGGAAAAACAGCTCCAAGACATGTCCTAACAGTGGCAGGTTAGTAGCAGCTCCTTCCTTTGTATACAGAAGGGACAGAGTGAAAGGTGAGCACCCCCCGTGATATCAGCATGGCACTGAGGGTTTTGGAGTGAGACATGCTCAGGTCTGAATCCTACCTTTGTCATTTATAAACTCAGTAACAGGGCAAAGCCCTCAAACTTTCTGAGCCTTACTAAGATGAGGGGAAACAATTCAAGGCTTTCAGGGGCTAAATATGATAAGATATGCAATGTGCTTTGCATAATGCTGCTTATAATAGATGATCAATAAATGGCATTTTATCATTATTATGCCTTAACTGGGATTTATAAGACAATTTAGCATAGAGGTTAAGAGCATGGATTCTGTTCTCAGGATTGGGGAATGAATGATGGACTAGAGTAGACTTACTGGTATTCTACTATAGACTTATTGTGATTCTAGCAATAAAAGAACTTTTATCACTGATGTGGAGGCAGTGGCCACTGGAGGTTCTGAGGGGATGTGGGGCGGGAAATAGGTGTAACATGGGGGCATTTTGGGGACTTAGGAATTGTCCTGAATGACATTGCAATGACAGATACAGACCATTATATATCTTGTCATAATTTACAAAATTGTGTGGGAGAGAGTGTAAACTACAATGTAAACTATAATCCATGCTCAGTGGCAATGCTCCAAAATGTGTTCATGAATTGCTACAAATGTATGACACTAATGAAGGATGTTGTTTACATGGGAAGGTGTGGGAGAGAGAAGGAATGGGGCATATGGGAATATCCCATCTTTTTAATATGTCATTTACGTAATCTAAGTATCTTTGAAAAAAATAAGAAAGTATATTATATATATAAAAAAGGAGCATGGATTCTGGATCCAGATTGCTGGGTTCAAATCTTAGCTTCCTAGCTTGCTAGGTATGTGACCCAGGCAAGTTACTTATCTCTGTGCCTTAGTTTTCTCATCTGTAAAATAGAAGATAATCATACCACTCCATAGGATGGTTGTGAGGATCTAAATGAGTTAACACACATGAAGCACTTAGAAAAGTGTTACCAATTTTTTATTAACAACGCAAACTAATACTAGTAAGACACAGCCTATTAAATAAGGAAGGTGTATATGTGTGTATATATATGTAAATATACATACATTTTAGATACGGAAAAGTCTACTGGATGAAAAAAATAAATTGACAAACGAGAGTTTCATGATACATCATCAGATATTTCTGGAACAGGATTGATTGGTGTTTTAATTTCCTAGGCTGCTCAAAGCAAATATCATGAATGGGTTGGGTTAAACAAGGGGGATTTATTTGCTCAAAGGTTTGAGGCTGGGAAAATGTCCAAATCAAGGCATCATCAAGGCGATGCTTTCTTTCCAAAGACTGGCTGCCGATGATCCCTGGCTCCTCTGTCACACGGCAAAGCACATTGTGTGTCTGCTGCTCTCTCCCTTCTCTTTTGGGTTTCTTGGTTTTGCTGGTTTCAGCTTCTTGCTTCCATGGCTTTCTCTTTTCGTGTCTGTATTCATTCTGTTTACAAAGAACTCTCTAACAGGACTAAGTCCCGCCCTGAATAACGTGGGTCAGACTTTAACTGAAGCGGCCTCATGAAAAGCTCCTACTCACAATGGGTTCACACCCACAGGAATGGATTAGCTTTAAGAACATGTTCTTCTGGGGTGCATACAATTTCAAACCACCACAGCTGGTATGCAAGGACTATGCAGTAAATACATTTCAGGCTGAAAAAGCAAATGCTATTTGAGAAATAAGTCTCCTCGTAAAACACTTACTTGGAAATTGCAAAGGCCAGATCAAAATTTCAAACTGGACTAGATCCTCTGTGGAATGTGTACATGTTTGAAGCCACTGATAACACCAAAGGGTGTGTGTGGGTCAAATCTGTGCCTTCCACTGCCCGGTCTCTCTCAGGGCCTAGATCCTGCGCAAGCCTACAGGGTGAAAAACTTCTGAGGTGCCATGCTGCTCACTCTTGCTAGGCGTGTAGTCAGTTGGAGAGAACAGAAGACAAATTTTTTGACCCTTTGTTCAGTCTAGAATGATTCACAGAGAGTCACAGAGAGGCCATGTTTAACCCAGCATTGTCCAGTACTCAAGGAATGAATGTCTTAGCCCACGGTATGGGAATTCACCCACTGTCCCTCCACCTGGCTGCAGAAGCCTCATCTGGAACTTCACTCATTTAGCAGCAGGGTAGCCCAGCCCAAATGGCCTAATAAAAGAGTCAGTGTGAAGCCCCAGACATTAAGTTTCCTTGCTCTTGGCTGTGTTGAGTCCTCTGTTGCAGTGCAATAAAATTTTTAAAAGTGAGAATTTCCATTCAATACCTGATTCTCTTCCCTCTACATAAGATTTTTTTTTCTTTTTAGATTTCTATAAAATGAGGGTGATACAAAATGAAATCTTTATTAAATCTGCAACATTTCAAATAAATTGTCTTTTTCAGAAGGTCAACTTCCTCTTCTAGTTAAAGAATATTATTGGTGGAATTGCTTTTCTAGCAACATGCCCCACAAAAAAATACTGGAAGGAACTGGTAGTGAGAGGCAAAAAAAAAAAAAGGAACCCAAGGATATGTGGATTACTTTGGGAGGATTTTGGATTGGCCTTTGCTCTTTGGGGGTTTTCAGAGTATTTCAGGCCATAGTTGTTTCTGGTGTAAAACAATTTTAAAGGGGACATCTAAACCAATTCAATCCTACCATATAGACTCTCATAACTGAAACCCACATAAAGCCAGATCATCTTGCTCTCACTTGAAGCAAGCCCCTGCAGACTGTGTTAGTCAAAGGAACAACATTTGAGATGAGTAGCTTTCCCCCCTCTCATAGATCTTATTCTCAATATCTTCTACAGATAGAACCAGCTAGGCAAACCACTCTGGACTTGGCATAGGAATTGCTGCAGCTTGCCTACGCCTGGGAGTTAGGCGTGGCATGGGGCTTTATAAGAGAAAAGACTGTGGGAATTGATGCTGGGATGGTTCTCACCTTAGGTCTGGGGAACAGGTGGGGTCAGGTGGGGGACCTTGGATGTGCATAAACTGTGTTCAGTACCCTGATTCTGCATACCTATTTGTTTATTTTCTTCTCACTCACATGGAAGCATAGAGACTGCTTATTTGTTTATTGCCATATCCTCAATCATAAGAAGAGTATCTGGCATATACTAGGCACTCAATAAATTATTTGTTTAATGAATGAAAGAATTTATTGAACCCCTACTGTGTGTCAGGGATTGTTATAAGTGCTAGAAGAACAGGCATTTTACAAATGGACAAATTATGGAGAAAAGTGGCCTCCACAGTGCTATTCAAAATAGGAGGAGTTTCGGGATTTCAGACTTCTGGCTTTTAGTCTACAAGAAACTGTGTTTCAAAAATATAAGTGCTCTTTTCTTGGCTTTCCCTGTCCTTCTGTAAGAAATGGGCCTTTCTAAGAAAAGACTTTTTCTAAACTGACTCCTTTGGTGGGCATTTGGTCTCTCTGTGCTTAATTTTCCTGATTTGTAATATGAGCATGGCACCATGGGATCTATCGAATGGATGTCCAGGAAAATAGCAGTACTTCACCCTGAGGAACTATGTTTTTCAACATGTGGGGTAACGTCCAGGCCTCTTTTCAAAAGCCTCACGATGTAGGTTATGACCATGCAGCAAGTTACAGCCCATTCCCTCCCCTATCCTCTGCCATGCCTTCTTTGGCTGTCTCTTTCTGCTCTTCACCTTGACCCCAGACTGAGACCAGTATTGCAGTCAGAGCAGGTCACAGATGGATCCAGAAATCCAAGAAGAGGTTTTTGTACCAATAAAAGGAATTATCATCCATCGAAGGTTCATTGTTTACATTACCATGTTTATTTATGTCAACATAAGATACAATAAAACAACTTACAAAAAATCATTTCCTCTTCATGTAACATAACTCTTCAGTGAACAGAAGTACTACTGTTAATGTTTTGGCCTTTTCAAGGTCCAGCCTTGGGTCAAAACGGTATTCAGAGAACTAGCAGATTCTTCTCTACCTTCCCCAACACACACACAAAGGCAAGCTATATTTTCTAACATCCCATTCCAGTAATAACACAGGAATGTCACAATAAGTCCCATGTGGAGGTGAATGCTACTGTTTGTTGCTGTAGATTCTCCCCAGACCCTGGGCTTTAATTTGGAACATAGAGGGTACATCATCCCTTCAGATTTCTAAGGTGATGTTTAGTAGTTCTTTTAATGTATTGGTGTACTGTTTAAGTGTCTGATTTACCTGAATTATTTAGAAACCAGAAAAACAGACCATCTCCAAGTGACCAAATGTGTACAGATCTCTCTAGTAGAAGTGAAGAAACTTAACACAAATGACTCTGTAGCAATTCAATGGATAAACGTGAAGCCTTCCTTACATAATGATTCTCCAAGTAAAAGGCTTCACATTACATTCTAATCAAAGGTTAAAAAAAACATTGCTGAAAAGTACAACTCTTCATCTGTATGCCAGTCGTTTAAATGCTATATATTGAGTCTTAGTACGTTTTCAAACAAGTGATAGTTATTGCTTAATTCACAAAAGTTTCTATCATTTCACTGACAAAAGAAGTGGTCTCATCCAGTGGAGAGAGGAAATGGCTTGGAGTCAGAAGATCTAGATTCTGACTATTCACTCTCTAAGCCGTAGTTTCCTTATCTGTAAAGTGGGGCTAACAATTTCCCAGGCTCTACACATTTATTAGAACCAAATGAGATGACAGGGCTTTGTAAAACAGCTATAAGAAATATTATTCCACAGAATCTGTTTCTTTAATCAACCTTTGGATCCCTAATTATTCACATGTATTTTGCAAGTAAGATTTTACTTATTTTTAAAGCAAATGTGTGATGCATATCTGCCATGTGCAACTTAAAATGTGCAAGATGTGCAAGGAGTATGCAGATAGGAAAAGAATTTAGATAGAAAAGCCTATTACTCCTGAAGGACTTGTATACTCTTAATGTGTTGGATTTAAAACCACTTAAAATTTTATTCTGTTTAATCCATGTTCCTTTGGTATTATTGGAGTTCTTTGTGAATAAAATATCAAACCATTTAAAGTAAATTTTTTAAAAGAAATTGATGTTTTCAAATGACAATTACAGGGTTTAGAAGTTTGTGAAACTGAGTTAAAGGGATTGAGAAAAGGAGAAGTAATAGTTGGAAAACTTAGAAGCAAGAGGGACACTAAATGTAGAGGTTTATTTTTCAGGCAATTAAAAATAAAATAAATGATAGTTTTTTTTTTTTTTTTTTTTTTTTTTTGTTGTTGTTGTTAACTTGCTAATTGATAAATTACTCTTCCTCATCTGTAAAACAAAACAAAACAAAATACTGGTTTGCATTTCTGACTTTTACATGCACATGCACAGAAATCCACTGATATCAACACTTCATTTTCAGTCTTCCATTTGGGATAACTTTAGAAAAATTGCTTCCTCTCTGCTGAAGTTAACAGAGAATCTCATTTCTCATAGATTTTGAAACTCCTCCTTCAGGAAAGGGCAGATTTAGTAGAAGTTTAGAATTAATTGGCAACTGTGGGTAAAATATGAACATATGGACTTTGTGACTTTGCTGAGACACAGACTTCAGGTAGTTGTATTTCTGAAACATACGAGATTCTAATTTCAAACATTTTCAAGTGTAAATCAGGCCCCCATGAATCATTTTGTGATTTTTTTGAGGCAAGAGTAAGTATTTCTTAAATGATCCCCCAAATCACCCCTTTGCTAAGGATATTCCTCTTCTTCCTTATTTTGAACCTGCCAACATAGTCTCTAACCTTCATACAGAGAACAAGTGATCTCGAAATGACCTATTATTACCTTAAACCAGCCTCATTTTGAAGCAACAAAGAAAGAAAAATTAAATAATACAGTAACATTTCATATCAGTGAAAGATATTTTTTCCATGCATAAAGTAGCCTTAGCCCTCTGTGGAAATATCCACCTTTTGTTTTTCCCTGTGTTTATAGGTTACATTTTTGAAGGTACTGGTGGAGCCTCTGTACAGTGGATTGGTTCCCTAAAAACAAACAAAAATAATAATATAATAAAAAGGTTCAATTGAAAATACGTGCATTTTGTTACTAAACTATTTTAATATCTCCAAATAATTTCAGTGTATATTACAAATTGGAAGAGGTAGATCAAGTGTAATCTTGGAAGCCATTTGAATAGTTTTGATTAATTTGACATTTCATACTTTTAACATTTTAAAATTTATACATCTTTATTTTGTAATATGCAGAAACAGTTCAATATATGTATTCCAAAATCTTACCCATTTTGGAAATGCATGCTTTCATGAACAGAAAACAAAGCTTTGGCTATTTTTTTCACTGCTGTTTTACCAACGCCAAGAACAGTACCTAACTCGTTGTAGGCACTTGGTATTTACTGAATGAATATAATGAACACTTGACAGGTGACCCAAAAGTGAAATGCAAAGTAGTAAATGCAAAATGCAAAACAGCAAAAAATGTGAAAAACGAAATTAGAAGAAGCATACAGAGATGAAGGGTACAGTATATGCCTTTAAGAAATGTGACACTGGTGAAAGAAATCAAACCAGGGCACAAATAATCTTGCTAAAGTCAGATCAAAGAGCAACTAGCTCCTTGGGAGAATCAGGAAGAGATCCCTAGAACAGCCACCCCTTACTATGGGTAGTTAAATAACTAGTTTGCTTTTGCTTATTAGAGAATAAGAGTGTGTGAAGCAGAGAGCCACAGGAGACTGGTATGGAGGGACACTGGGTTTGTGAGTGAGCGAAGGTCCCAAGGCAGGTCAGGCAACAACGGCCTTGCCCTTGGGGCAGTGGGAGGTTGTGTGCCAATGCCTTGATTGCTGAGCTTTGCTGTTTTCCAGGCACTGACAGCAGTGGCGCTGTTACTGGAGGACCAGAGGAACCAAACCTCTCTAGGTGTTTGAAAAAACATGCAGCTGGATCCTCCAATTTCTCTTCTTTTGGTTTAGTTGTCCCAGGCAGGCACACAGTGCCTGGGTAAGGTATGATTTCTTCTCTCCCACATTCCAAGGTTGTCACGCAGACATTGGCATCAGACAGTTGGGTTAAAACTCCAGCTCCAGCCTTTGACCTTACTTAAGAATGCTGAGCCTTGGTGTCCTCATCTATCAAAGAGGGATTGCAAAACTGTCTACCTCCTACATGACAAAGCACATAAGTACGGTGGCTGACACATAGAAAGTGCTCAATAAATGCTGCCTCTTATTAATTCTTATTTATAGCACTTCTTTACAGTAGGAATTTCTTTTTCTTTTAGGTCCTTGAGAGGGCAAAGATATTTTCCCCCAGGGTTTTGGTGCTCTTAAAGCACATTTCTGAATAGAGTCCAGGCAGCACTTCTGATCTTAAATCTTAGACCTTGGTTCCTGGATACTCATAGATTACAGAGATGATAGCAATTTGTAGGCATGGAGTTAAGAAACACGCTCACATTTGCTTTCTCAATACATTTCTTTCAGCTCTCAAAAGAGCTGAATGCAATTCAAAACATTTCCTGTCACCTCCAACTCATTGCCCTTGGATTTGCTGCAGTGTCTTGGTTGTGAGCAGAGAATTACACCTGTTCCCATTTCTATGTCGTCCCCGCCTGCCTCTGACTGAGTGACATGCTACCTTTGTCCGTGTGCCTTTGGGGAGAGATGTTATCTCTGTAAAGAGAGCAGATAGAGAAGAGGTTTTTCACTGGCTGATACTGGATGATGGATGAAGCCCAAGCTTCCATATTGCTTCTACTACTGAGATCAGCGTGAATAATTCTGAGGGACTTCCAGTCCTTATTTAGTCCTGCGATGGTAAGAATTTAGTTGAGTTTCATTTGGAGCATGAAGGGCAGATAGATGTGGTGTTAGATATAGGTGGAGTCTTGTTTGCAACAAAAATCGTGGAAAGAATTCAGTTAAATTTAAGACACTAAAAGCTAATTGGTTACAGATAAATAAGATCCTCAGTTGAAAAAGAAAAATGGAAGAATAAGGGATACAGGCTGGGGAAGACTGGTGAAGCACTGTCAGGAGGAGGAGGGAGACTTAGTGAACAGAAAAGACACTCTGGAACGGGGAAACAGGCTGTGAGCAGTGCCAGCTCGGATCTTTGTAGGTAGGCCGCACTTCATGTGTATTAAAATGCACTCACATCCCACACTGTAATTTATATGCACTATAAAGGAGGGGACTTGAGTTGTGGTTGACTGAATAACACAATGTTATTCTGTAGGCATTTAATTGAATATTTAATTTTGATTTTGCAGTTTTCATTTCGGTGTGGGTTTTTTTGTTGTTGAAGCAACTCTGTTTATTCAGATCTAAAATACTGGGAGGGAGCTCCCTTGCAAAACTAATTATAAGGCCTGGGTGCTGCCAATAGGGGATGAAGCCGATCTCACTGTAGTAGGAGAGTAAGGTGGAGGACGAGCAAGTATCCATTGCTAGGGGGCAGGAGAGTCTTTCCTGCCCTCAGCTCATCAGTCCTTCTTCTAAAGACTGCCCGGGAGAATAAGCTCAAGTCAGGTTTTGTTGGCAGGAGGAAGTGTGGAAATGTGCAGTATTGCCTCCTATAGGGCCATGGAAGTCACAACCTCCCCAAATAGGATTTCCAGCTGAGATGCCAGCTGGGGTCTGGCTCTTTTCTGGTGGGTCGTCTTGCCCCTTTGCCTCTGCTCAATCTCCCGGCGGTGACCAGAGGCTGAGGATTCTGTAAATGCATTTTTGGAGCCTGAAAAAGTGTTAATAAGAAAGCTCTCTGTTGGTGACCCACAGCTCCCTTAATGATTGCCTAACTGCCAAACGCAGACCCGATTTGCTTAGCACAGTACAAAATCAATTCATGACTGCAAGAAATGTCAGCCTGAACATTTTTTGCCTCTAGTTAATGACTTGTCATCCTAGAAAAAAAATGTCTAATCAAACATGAATTTAAATATCTTCCCTTTGTGTTTTCATAAAGAATATGGATGGGGGGTTATTTTTAAAAGTGTCATAAAAAGGCAACCTTCCTTCACTGCTATGATGAAACGTTTCAGGAGACAAGAACAAAGATCTCTCCTGCCCTGAGCGCTGTCCAATGGGGTCTGTGGGTCAGGAGCCCGACTGCCCCTACAGTCCCTGGAGCTCCCGTGGGATTTGAAAACCAGTCAAATTCATTTCTTGAGGAAGAAATAGCTTTTAGGTAAAAACTGAATTAAATTTAAGACCTCAAAATGGATGCACTAAGCAACTTTTTTTTTTTTTTTTTTTTTTTTTTTTTGTGCCAGTAGGACATATTAATGAAATTTGAATTGAATTATTCGAATTAACCATTTTTGGCATCCAAGTGAATAAATTATAACCCAGTCATTATCTAGTCAGAACATCAAACATTTGTTATTCAAAGAAACTGAATTTAACAAGGAAATAATACTTTTCATTTATGCTTTTATCTGTGTAATGCATGATTTTGTCCCATTTTAGATGAAGAAACAGCAAAAATTCAGAATTTGAATTTCAGTCATGTTCTACATCCTAAGAGAGAACAATTCATGTTTGGGGGAAATTAATTGTTAATTAAAATGTTATTTTAAAGATATTAATCATTTGTCAGTACTCATGCCTTTGTATGAGAACATTAAAATGTGCTGGTTAGTAGACACACATCACATCATTGCCCAAGTGCTTGTCTGGGGAATGCCTGCTTATTATCTCTAGGAGGGTCAATCGAAGGCTGTGCCTGGAAATATAGGTTGCAATTGGAATTTCATCTCCACCATTCACCGCCAGTTTGGGACGTCCCTTATTTTCTCTGAGCCTCAGTTTCCTTACCTTTAAAATTCGAATACCAACACTAATTGCTGCTATTGCTTTTTTGTGCCAAATTGACCATATTCTTTTGCCTGGTTTCCTTTTTGACCATTGCCAGGCATTCTCTTGACCAGGGGTTCCTAACCAGGGGTCCATAGACCAAAGATTGCAGGGGGTCCGTGAGCTTGAATTGAAAAAATCAATTCGATTAGATGTCCAACATGATATGTGTTGCTTTGTTAAATACTATACCACAGCTTAATGTTCTTATTCAAGATAAACAACAACAGTCTGCACATTGATGTCTTTAAAAAATAAAATTTACCTTTAGCTTTCCTATATTTTTGATGTATTGGATTATTATTTAATGTGTTAAGAAATAAGCACATATGCATAGTATTAAATCATATGTATTTTATTTTAGTAACTGTATTTCAATATATGTAACTGATTTCCTTTGTAATTTTATTTTATGCATTTAAAAACATTATTCTTATGGAGCTGTGTTGGTGCGGGTGTGATATATTTATTAAATAATACACAGTATAGTGAGGACTTAGTATGATTTTTATTTTGATATAGCGTGTTATGAGTGCAGTGGATAACTGCCTGCAAAAAGGTTGGTAAGGATGGTGGAGATGGTTTTATGATGCCGTGAGAAAACTTGAATTTCTAAATGTTTGTCAAAAATGACCGTTTGAACAGATGTTGAACCGTTAGGTTATTGGGTATTGAAATTATGGGAAATTTGTAAAACATAATTTTGAATTATCCTAAAATTTAATTTAATTACAGGCTGAAGTTGAATGTCATAAAACTATCTACCGTTACATTCTGAGAAGGGGTCAATGGTTTTCACCTGACTGGCAAAGGGGTCCGTGGAACAAAAAAGGTTAAGAACCCCTGCTCTTGACCATTAGTGAGACTTTAAATACAGCACCTGTGGTTATGGGATCAGATGACGTTAACTATCCCACAATATTGGCTTCATTAACATTTTGTTCTAACTCACCAGCTAACCAGTCAGGTCACATTTCACCTTGTTAGGGGTGGATAAATTACATCTTCATTGCAAATCCACTATTTACTTTCCTAAGGGATTTTTGTTTCATTATGAAAAATTTCATGCATACACAAAAGATGAGGAAAATTGTGTATATGAACCTCTGTAGACCCTTTGCCCAGAATTCGACAATTATCAAAATTTTGCCACACTTGCTTCAGTGATGCCTCTCTTCCTTTTTCTCTTTCGGCTGAATTATTTTAAAGCAAACCCCAGCCTTCATTTCCTTTGGCCCCTCTCTACATCAGTACTCATCTCTAAAAAGATGGACACTTTCCCAGCAAAGACATGATGCCATTAGCATATCTAATAATATTAGCCATAATTCTTTGCTATCATTCTAATACCCAGTGTATAGTAAAATTTTTCCAGTTGTGTCAAAAATGTATTTTTACAGTTGGACTCTTTAAATCAGTATCCAAACAAGATCCACATCTTGCATCTCATTGTTGTGTCTAAAGGCGTTTTTAATGGGAAGATAAAGTCGATGAAAATTTTCATTGTTTGTTATCCTACACAATACATTATGATCAGTTTGAAATAACTGCATAAAATATAAATATCCTTTATCAAGATAAAGTTATCCAAAACAGAAAATTCCATTTGCTTTTAAATTAAAGATAGCACTATAAACTTAGAGAAAACATGTTAACATCAACTTATTTAGGCAGATGAACCTGAAAGAGCATGGCATTTGTCTATTTTTTTCCAATGGTATCACTATTTTTTGAATCAGCATTGTAAGATAATTGTTATTAGATAGCAGGACACACCATTAGAGATAGAGAGTGAAATTAAAACCATGAAATTGTTTCTATGGGTCTCTAGAAATGTTGTTATCTGTCCTGTGGAAAAGAAACAGAAAACTGGAGTCCTGTTTTGTGTTTGCCTCCTGTGAAGAGGAGACATATAAATTATATCTATAGAGCTCATATATTTAAAGGTTGATACTTTAGGTAGCTGCTTAAAATTTATATTATTCAGAAAAACTAACTGGATGGCATTCTAAAAGTTTTCTGAACTTTGCTTTGTAACCTATTATGAGAAACGAGCATTCCCGTGGAAACTGGCATGGGCTGTCAGCTACTAACAAACATTGTTCCATTAGCTATAACACGGCTAGTTTAGAGATAGGTTTAGATGCAGCACCTGTGCTTTATGAGCTAGAGCCCGAGGGATCCTCCTGGTGGCGGAGAAGTACGGAATAAAATATATTTCCTTGACATCCTTAGGAGCTAAGTCAGAAGTTTCATGAGACTCTTCAGAGTGGTGGAAATCTCCACTACACTGAGAGAACAACGTATGTTATACAAACCATCTGGACCCCTGATAATGGACAGAGGTTCTTGGCCCCCAAAGCAGAACAAGAGTCAAAGCTGTTGGGGGATATGGTAAGTGGAGTAGAGAAAGAAAAGGATATTCTCTTTTAGGCAGAAGAAAGCTGAGTCCCTGATTTCTTCTACAAGGTACATTCTCCCCTAGACAAGGGGTGGGGGTGGGGGGCTCCTAAGTGTTCACTTACTGTTTGCCACTTGGCCTTCGATCGTTCTGCTTCAAATTTGGCAACTTCTTTACGATCATGAAATGACACAAGCAGCTTCCAAATGCACAGTAAGACAACCCCAATAAGAAGGATAGCCAGTGAAACTCCCAACATGATCATGGGAATGTTTGGGGGTTTTGGACAATCTGTGAAAACAAAGAAAAGTATGTTTAGTAGGAGGTACAGCTAATGTTTTGAGGTAAGGAAAACATTTCTCATTGAATTTTAGATTCACATTTTTTTCTGCAATAGGGGGAAAATATTGACACATTTTCTTTCTCTGAATTAAAAAAAAATAGTTACTTTTTGAAGTTTATCCCTACTTTCCTTCAAAGTAGAACAAAAGATAAAGAGTTTATTCAAAGAACACGGCTATATCCTTGATTGATTAAAAAAGAATTTAGAATCCAAAAGACTGACAATTAATGCAGATGGAATATTTAAAGGACATCAAAAAGATTTTAGTTTAATCACTAAGGACAGTTTCTTCTGGGTATATGACAAGGTAGAAATGGAATATGTGTGTGTGTGATTATTTTTTCATGGATTTTCTTGAATCATAAGCAGTCTAGATTATAGTAAAAATTAAATAAAATCTACCCCCTGATCAGATTACTGTTTGCTTATTTTACTTCCTTATATAGACAAAAGATAATCATGCCTTTCAAATTTATTTTGTTTAACACCAATGCAGTGCCCTGGCGTCTTGGGAGATCCTGGTCTGAAGTCAGGTGAGGTAAGTTCAAGTCCCAGGTAACACACAGCTGTGTGAATCCAATCAAGTCCTGTGTTCTACTCTGAGTGCCAGGATGCTCATCTGTAAAATAAAGGTGTGGTCCTGCTGTGATCCCTTACCTTTGCTGATGATAAGAATCAGCTGAGGCATTTATGCTCCCTAGGCCCCTCCCTTAGGGATTCTGAATGGGGTGGGGAGGGGACTTGGATGGGACCACAGATTTTTTTTATTATTAAGAGTACCCCAGGTGATTCTTATCTTCAGGGAAGTTTGGGAAATTAGATGTTCTCTATGGTCCTTTCAACATTCTATGAAATGTTAATTTGACTCTATTGATGGTATTAATATAATTTTGCAATTATACAGTACCTACCCTCATTGACAGCAGAATGACTAATAATCTTTGCAATATGCCTAGGATAGGATACATTTTTAAATGAAACATTATAATTAAGTTCTTTTTTTTTTCATGAAAAAAAAAACCCTCATAAAATTATTACTGAATATCTGTATTCTTCTGCAAGAAGTAAGGCAAAATCCATGGTATCTGGGAAGGGAATAATCACACTTTGTCTATCCTAATTCTTATTGCTTTTAAATACTTAATAAGGAGAGTTATTCATATAGGAATAGTCCTGCTGCTTAAGGATCTATAGCTGGTTTGAATCTGAGTAGAACTAATGACTCCCTAACAGCATGATGCCTGACCTCAGACACTTTTGTTCTTTGGCCAAAATCCATGTTGGGGGATTATGCAGAAACAAGTAAAGGAGCTATGAAAGATACACTGTAGGTATGAAGATCTAAAGCCTGTATTCTAGCATAGCAAATAAGCCATGGCTGCCTCCAATAGGTTAGCAACACTCCTGTAAAGAAAGCAAGCTGGTGTCAGTGCAAAGTCCTGGCAACATCTTTGACTTAAGAAAGTCAAGGGTGGGGCATAGCATGATCCTGCTCAAAGCAAGATGAAGCTTGCTATGATGCTGCAGCCAGAATGTGAATCAGGAGATCTTCCCAGTAGGGAATAAAGGAGGAGTAGGAGTTGGCCTGGCAGAGAGAATTATTTTAAGGACTTAAAGTCATAGGGATTTATACATCTCTCAAGAAAAGATTTTGGCCCAAATATCAGAGTAGGGATGACGAAATAGAGGTGGTGTTTCTTGAGATGCTCAGACTAAAAACATATTTCTAGGTGGGAGAAAAGGGATGTCTTTATCACTGGTCAAGTATTGCCTGTGGCATTTGAGTTAGTGCTACACCCAATTCTAGGTCCTGCGTATCTATTGCTGTACCTTCCAGTCTGGTAGCACTGGCTGCATGTGGCGCTCAATCATTTGAAATGTGATTTTTCTGAATTAGCTTATGCTATAAGTATAAAATACACACTGGTCTTGAAGACTTAGTATGAAAAAAAATACTTAATTTTAAAATATTCAAATAACTTTTATATTGAGTACATGTCGAAATGACAATAACTGGAATAGGTGAAATAAAATGTATTACTAAAATTCACTTCATCTCTTCCTTTTCACTTTTTAATGTGATTACCAGAAAATTAAAAATTTCGATTAGACTGTGCTAAATCTAACACGTTTCGGATTCAGATATTTATTATAATTATACAGCCAGTAGGAGGCAGTACAGCACAGTGGTTAAGAGCATGGCTCTGAGGCAGACTGCCTGAGTTCTCCCACCAGCTCTGCACCTTATTGCTGCAAGAGCTCAAAAATTATTTAACTTTTCTATGCCTCAGTTTCCTTACACATAAGATGGAAATAATAGTGCACCTGCCTTATATGGTTCTTGAGGGTACGACATGAATTAATATGTGTAAAACATAAAGAACCATCCCTGGCACACAGTATTATGAATGAATGAATTAATATGAATGCATCATAAATGAGAGCTGCTACTGCTGCTGCTCTGCTGTTGTTACAACAAATGCATCATTTCCTCTTTTCTATCCTCAAGATGTCAAGGGCCTGGAATCCACACTAGTCGGTGCCTCCCACCCAGGAAGATTCTTCAGTCACCATTCCTTGAACCCAGTATGGTTCTTATCCTCTGAAAGTCCTTCCAGGTATAAGAGAAGATAAAGCTCTTCCCAAGTCCCTGGTGGTGACTCAGTTTTCTGGGGGGACACTAGGAATCCCCCCCCTTCACTCCCCCTTGTCTATTTTCTACCTAAGCCTCCTACTAGGATTCTCTGGTCTGGAAGCTTTCAGAGGGGAGGGACTATGGGTCCTGGGAGGATGGCTTTGCCCTCAGGGCTCCTGGAAGTTACAGGTCTCCCCACAGATGCTATCATTTATTGAGAAAGAGGTTTTGTGGAGCTGTCTGGTCACTCCTAGTAAGCCTCAGGAGATTATACCTCCCCCCACCCCTTTTCCTCTGGCAAAAGTATAGGGATAATAAAATGCTGTAATAAAAAGGCACAAGCAATGGTAAAAACAGCATGGTACTGGATAAAAAGATAGACATAATGAGCAATGGAACTGAATAGAGAACTGAGAAATGGACTCTCACATCTACAGTCAAGTGATTTTTGACAAGGCTGTCAAGCCCAACCAGCTGAGCCAGAACAGTCCATTCAATAAATGGTGCTGGGAGAACTGGACATCCATGTCCAAAAGAAAGAAAGAGGACCCCTATCTCAACCTTATACAAAAATTAACTCAAAATGCATCAAGGAGCTAAATATAAAACCCTAGAACTCCTAGAAGAAAATGTAGGGAAACATCTTCAAGATCTTGTGGTAGGCAGTACTTTCTTAAACCTTACACCCAAAGGCACGAGCAATAAAAGGAAAAATAGATAAACGGGACCTCCTCAAAATTAAACACTTTTGTTCTTCAAAAGACTTTGTCAAGAAAGTAAAAAAGCAGCCTACTCAATGGGAGAAAATATTTGGAAACCCCATATCCGATAAGGGTTTGATATCTATGTTATATAAAGAGATCATACAACTCAACAATAAAAAGACAAGCAACCCAATTAAAAAATGGGCAAAAGACTTGAATAGACATTTTTTTCCAAAGAGGAAATACAAATGGCCAAAAAGCACCTGAAAAAATCTTCAACATCACTAGCTATTAGGAAATACAGATCAAAACTTTAATGAGATATCATTTTGCACCTTTTAGAATGGTCATTATTTAAAAAACAGAAAGCTACAAGTGCTGGAGAGGATGTAGAGAAATAGGAACACTCCTTCACTGTTGGTGGGAATGTAGAATGGTGCAGCCTCTATGGAAGACAGTTTGGCAATACCTCAAGAAGCTGAATATAGAACTGCCATATGATCCAGCAATCCTGTTACTAGGAATATATTCAGAAGAACTGAAAGCAAGGAGTAAATTGGCATTTGCACACCGATGTTATTCAGAAGAACTGAAAGCAAGGAGTAAACTGGCATTTGCACACCGATGTTCATAGCTACATTATTCCCAATTGCTAAAATATGGAACCAGCTCAAGTGTCCATCAACAGAAGAATGGATAAACAAAATGTGGTATATACATACAAAGGAATACTATTCAGAGAAGAAATGAAATTGGGATGCATATGACAATATGGATGAATCGTAGTGACATTATGTTGAAAGAAATAAGCCAAAAGGACAAATATTGTATGGTCTCACTAATATTAACTAAATATGAGGTGTAAACTCACAGAGGTTAACTTTAGAGTATAAGTTACTAGGAAATAGAATGTGGGTTGAGAATGGGAGCTGATGCTTAATGTATGTAGAATTTTTGATAAAGCTTATTATAAAAGTGTGGAAATGAATAGAATTGATGGTAACACATTATAGTGCATATAACTAACTGTTGATTTATAAATGAGATTGTGGCTGAATGAGTCTGTGGACATAAATGTCAATTGCAAGGAAACTAGAGAATACTCTAGGAACTGTATAACATAGTGATTTCAGTGGTGAATAAAGATTGCGGTTGATAGTATAATTATAAGAATTTTCTTTTACAAAGTGTTAAGAATATGGTGATACTTGGGAAAATTAATTACAACTAATGTAACTTATGGACGGTAGCTAACAGTAATATTGTAATATTTTTTGCAGCAATGACAAAGGAGAAATTATTATATCAGTTCTAAAGGACAACAACATGAGGGTATAAGAGGGTATGGGATTTTTCCTTTTGGAGTAATGAAAATATTCTAAATGGACTGAGGTGATGACAGCACAACTCTGTAATGAAAATGAGAACCACTGAGTGTATGCTTTGAATGGATTGTACAAAGCATGGGACTGTATAGTACAGGGAATCCAAGGTGGAAGATGGAATGTGGTTTACAGAACAAATATGAGAACATTCTCTCATGAACTATAATGAATACATAATACTAATACAGGGTGTTAGTAATCGAATGGGAAAAATATACCAAATATAAGATATGGACGTTAGTTAGTAGAAATATTTTGAAGATGCTCTTTCGTAGCTTGTAACAAATGTTTCATAACAATGCAAAGTGGTGGTGGTGGGGTGATGTGTGGGGGCCCTATATGATGATATGCATGCTTGTTTTGTAAGTTCCCAATGATTACTATAGACTTATTGTTTATGTTTGCTCATGTATGAATGATATACTTCAATAAAAAAATTTTTTAAAAAAGTATCAGGGCACCTAAATGCGTTCTGAAGAAAGGCAGGTTGAAGTGCCACAAGTATGGTGTGAAAGAATAAAACAACAGTTCAGCAATGATGAGCAAAACAAACAAAAAACAAAGAACAAAATAATAATAATAATAATAAACTCAAGCAGATACAAAAGCCCAAGAATTAAAAATAGGGACCATTCTGGAAGTTTACTTTTGTTGTTTGGACCTTGCTTTTCCAATAGAATCAATATTATAAGGGATGGTTTTGATTTCAAGATAACCTGCTAAAACCACTGCCTGGCACAGTCACAAATAGGGGCTTTGGGGTGTCATTGAAGAACTTGACTTTATAAAACAGATAATAAGGAGGTTGTGTTTTTTTGAATTATAAAGTAAATCTTCCTTGTCTAGCAGGATTCATCATAGCCTTTAAATAATGCCCTGTAAGATGCATTTTAAAGAGGTAGATTTGTATGGGATTTTTCAAGAGCAGGGCTCCAGATGCATTCTGTCCACTGCAGCTTCAAGGCCGCCTTCACAATCAATCTTGTGCTTCTTGTTTTGTGTGACCTCACCCCTTTCCTTGCCCTCGGAACTGACGTGATATTTCTCTCATCAGGTTTTCTTGATTGGTTTATAACGTCCTGTTCTTACTTTTTGGTTACCTTGGTATTGCTTTGGTTTTTACACTCTTAAGTGATGTCAGTTTGATATTCTTGTTTTCAAATTCAGGACCTAATTTTTTATCAGCACGTTGATACACAAGCATGAAGGAAAAAAAACCCCAAGCCATCTGCCTTATAGCCTGACCTTGCTCCTACTGTCTGGGCAGAACTTTGGCTCCAAGCTTTTGGGGGAAGGAGAAAGAAGCTGACAAGATCTGTTGAGGTCTGATTTAATGAAGCTGTCATCTCACCAGGAAAGGTTTAAGGGACACATCATTAGTTGAAGGACAGAAAAGGGGAGGCAACTGTGAGTATCTGAGAAAGCAGCCAAGGCTAATCAAAGTTAGGTCTTGAGACTATATCAGTCACTTGGGTATCCCTGAAATGCAGAGTCCTTGGCCACAGATCGGGCCTGCAGCTTCAGAAGGTAGGCCTTTTTAAAAAAAATACATCACCTGCCCCCACGACGAGTCTGATGTCCACTAAAATTTGAGAACTTTGTAACAAAAGTATCTTCTCCATTATTTTCTTCTTTATCTAATATAAGCTTCTCTCCCTTTCACTGAATATGAGATTTTTATTTGAGTGCTTCCTGAGTCCCAAGCAGACCAGACCCCATGGGGTGGCATGGATGATAATCCATGGAAGCATAATCCATGACTTCTTTTATAGATTACAGCCTTCCTCCCAAGATGATTAAGTACTTTTCTGATTCAGCATTATCATTTAATGACACATTACTGTAGATTATGCACTGCCACATGTTTGGCATGCTGTATTCCCTTTAATCCTTCAGTCAATTCTGTGAAGAAAGTATTAGTATATCCACCCTTATACAGTGAGGAAATAGAGCCCCAGAGAGGCAAGTTACCTTCCTGTTATTAATGCTGGAACAGGATTTGAACCCAGGGTTGCCTGATTGAAAACTCATTCTCCTAAACTGCTTTGCTCCTCCCTGTTAGCCTTTCCTAAAGACAGTTCTTTCGTTGACATTTCGTTGAACAGGTTCACGTGCTACAATTCATCAGCCATCTTTCAGGGAGATGATGATTGGTGTAAATACAACTCACCTTGTTATCCGGTTTTATTAAGAGATATAGCAAAGCTTTTAACAGGTATCTTTCAATACTTGGGAAAGTAGAGGCATGGCATTGGAGAGCTTGGAAATGTCTTTCCTGGCAAGCTATACAGTTGTTTCCCCCTCTCCCATATAGTATCAGTTGCCATTGACAATGAAAGTCAAGCCACCCACCTTTCTCATTGATGCTGTGAATGATGGTTTTCCCCTCGTTATCTGTAGTTATTAGGAATGTAATAAGACATTCATTTTCTCCTTGCAGAGAGCAGGAAACAGAACTATCCTTTGAGAAATCTGCAGATAAAGGAGTCATTCACTGGGTTAAATGAGATTCCAACAGAGATTATTTTTAAAGCAAAGTAGTATTGGGTTTTAATGTGCAAATGAGAATTTTCAACATTGCCGAATGGGAATAGAAAAGGCATAAGATATTTCCCACCAAGTAAGGTTTTAGTTTTTACTCATGTTCCAGAAGAACAGTTCCAGGTGTGGTCAATCAGAACCGACTATCAAATGCACCTATTAAACTGATGGGGGCAGGATTTCAATAGAGTGGAAGTACTTTAAGGCAGGTACCACCAGCTGTCTGGTGAAAGGCCCTGATTATGGTAATGGGGGTGGTGGTGGTAGTGGTGGGGGTTACATGTTCTTTGCTGAGGACGCCAAGATTACATTTCAGAAAGAGACTGCACAGTCCAAACTGATACTGATACTTTTAAAGGAGCCTTTTCTACAATGGTGTAGTCAAGATTGATGGCCCTGTATTACCACAACCATAAATATAAATTAATGTCATGAAAATGAGATTGAAGTGTTACATGACTCAGGGACCAGCAAGAAAAAGACAGACCCCAGATTAAAAGAAATCCAGATGACAGTTTGCCTACCTTTTAATAGAGCCCTTTTCTTAATTTAAAAACAATTTACATAATCCAGTTTTCCTCAAATCTTTTCTAAATAGAAAAATTTTCTTGTTGGGCTTATTCAAGAGGAAAAAAAAAAAGACATTATAGCAAGTGAAAATAAAGTAAAATGTTCAATCTGAGATGTCAATTCATTATCAGATATTCTAGTGGTCTGGTTCCCATGTCAAAATTACATAGCATTTAAATTTAAAACATCTTGCTTAACAGTTCGCCTATCTATTCAGTGGGAGACTTTTCAATTATACTGTTACAAACACCATTTGGGGGGAATCTCCAACTAGAATTTTTGTTCTTAAACTAAAATTTTAAGACATATGGTCCAATATGAATGTGTTATGGCACAATGAGTCAGAAAATTAAAATTGGACTGTTCAAGATTATCTTGGACATACTCTTGCTAGACCTATAACTCTCTCATTAGCTTACAAATAAAAAAGACTTTAATAAAATTGGATCAACATATGTATCTCTGAGTCTAACAAAGAAAAAATAATAGGCTATTTTTGATTCAAAAATGATATAGGCATAGAAAGGCAGATATTTTAAGTTGTTTGTTTTTGCATTTAATTTTTCAGATACCCCCATAACAGTGTCTGTGAGAAGTATGCCTTGTGTTATCTATGAGAAGAGAACTAGGAAAACACTTAGCATTATAAATAAAATTTTAAATGATAGATGTCAAGTTTTTAAGCAAACTGGTTTTGAACATATGAGAAGAATCTCTACGTCGGAATATTTGATAGTCTAATAACAAACCATTCTCATCTGGTCATTCCCAAATGTTTACGAGCATATAATTCATTGGGAGTTTTGAAAATATAGGTTTCAGGGCTACATCCCTGGGTATTCTAGTTTGAGAGGTTGGTGGTTGTATTTTTAACACAGTTGTTTATTAATAAGTATTATTAATAAGGTGATTCTGATCAAGAGATTCGGGAGCCTCCAGGCAACATACGATCAGTGAAATTTGTGTTAGTTCATGCATTTGACAGAAACAATTCTACATATAGAATTCATACTTTTGGTCATTTTTTTTAGATGACTTTCACCACACATCTTTCCACCCAGCCACTCCAATTAACTAGGAGTCCTGAGGTTTGGGGGACTATGTTTTCCTTGTTGGAGTGTTTTCCGGGAATCCCCTTGCCCACTGTGACAGAGCTGGTAGAGCATGCCTGCCCTGTTCCTCTCAAATATACTTAATGGAACAGTTTATTTTCAGGTAGAAAATATGTGGACTGTTTATAATACTCCCTTCAGATGTAATATTAATCCTGCTTTTTAAATTTTCCTTTAAATAGCTACACTGAAGCAGAGGGAGGCTTAATTTACTTGGCCGGTATTATTTAAGTTTTAATGGAACTGCGAACATGACCTTTCAGTCATGACTCCCGTCTTGCTTTAATTACTTCACCACTCCTTTCCATTAGTGTTACAACTCTAGATTTGGCCTGGTTTGTAGTGTTTGGGTATTGAGATGGTATCATTGAATTGCAGTGAAAGAGTCCAGCTTGGGCTGCAGATTTGCATAATTAGCTGCTAAGTTTATCTTTTGTTGTTTATTAAAAAATGGAACTTTCTTTTTTACCCATCTTGGTGACTGCCAGCAGTGCTGCTCTAGAATAATACAATGAAAATAAGATCTCAGGCAGCTCATGAAAGCTTACTCAGGGAAGGAAGAAAAGTGAGAATGGGGGTGAGGAGCCAGGAAGGATGTGGAAAATAAAAACCATTTGCACCACTGAATCAGGTTATCCATGTGTTTAAATCCTCCACTCTGAGGCCAAGTCAGCAATTCTCAAAGAAAACAGTTCCCCAAGAAAAAAAAAGAGTACTGTGGTCATTGTGGGCATCCCTCCTTACTCTATTTCCTCCCCTTTCCTCTCCTGAAGCTTCACAACACACATTTAATGCAACGTGCATAGCAACTCAGAAGTCCTGCAAGGAAAACAAAAAACTTGTTTACTTTCCCATTTCCAAAATTTTTATGACTGGGCGATTTTTTCCATTTAACACTTTCGGAACTAGTGTTCCATGGAACGTGCAGTGAATACCAATGCTCTGAGTACGTGAATGTTGGGGTACATTTAAAAGGTCTCTTTCATTGAAATTGAATGAATCCAGTTAAACCACGTCCTCAGATGTACCCACACAAGTGGCCACAGCTCAACTGAGGAACGATTTAGACGGATTATAAAGTTAAGCGTATTTAACTGATCTTATTCTCCAAGTCTTTGTTGGAAGAAGGGTGGGTTTCTGAAAAACCCCATGGAAGAGCAAATATGTTGTGACAATTTCAAAGGTATGATCAATAATATATCTTGGCGAGTAACTTGAAAATAGGATTTAAGGAAAAGGCTTAATAGAAAAAATGGGGTTTTTCTCTCAAATTCTTCCAGATTAGTACTTTAAATGGTATTGGTAATCCAGGTGTTATTTTCAATTTCTGAGACAAATAGCTGTATCCCCCACTTTTGAAGATATTTTACTCTGTTACAAAAAGAATAATGCAAATATTTTAAATGCTGTTTGAGACCTAGGCTTTCCTCTCAAATGCAAGCATTAATGATAATGTACTTAGAAAACTGTGTACTTAAATATAGTAAGCTCCCTTGTTCATATCATTTACATGTTTCCAAGGTCAACTCCTTTTTTGCCCTCAGCCCATTAGACTTCTTGTGTTGCTAGTGAATTGAGTTCTAGTAATTTGCAGGGCATTTTCTGTATAATTTTTACTCCTTTCTCAGAAACATCTGGTAAATATCCCAACTGTTTGCTATTAAATGAAACCAGACTGGTGTGCTGAGACTTTGTACTAGTTATTCAAGTGGACAGTACAAAAACGCCACTTCAGTCAGTGCTTTCAATGCCTCTTACCCTCGGCATTAGAGGAAGGTCTACACCATCGTGTCCAATTTACTGCTATTTGGCATATTTATCTTTAGTCACCAGAAGAACAAAGACAAGGGGTTTTACTAGCATTAGTCATGACTCCTCCCCCCAGTGTGATCCAACTGTACACAATCAGAAATAGCAATTTTGAAACAGTGTAATTTTCAAAACAATATAAATGTCACTAACTTATTCCATTTTGGTAACAGATTATTTCTGTATTCTAATTCCATCTCTTCGACCTACATATCCGAGAACATCATAAATTATTGCCTTGATTATTTCAGTTTGTCTGAGAAACATCCTGGTCACATCGCAAACGTGCTTAGGGCAGCAGTTTACCTGAGCAGCAGAAGGCAGAGGGTTTGTGATTATACAAAAACAGATCCTCCCAGATTGTCCCTCCAAGAAGGGTCAGTGGACTTCTTTGTTTTAAAGGTCACAAGTTATTTTTTAAATGACCTTCTCAGCTAAAATACAGTCTATTTATATACTTGAGATTACATGTTGCCATTAGAAAGAGTCCGATTTTAAGTAATTACATTTAAAATGACAGAGAGAAGCAGGAGTAAAGTTTGTTAGCAGTTAAACGTGCCCTTCTTGTATTTGGGGGTCAAGGCAATGGGATTGGAGGGATTGTCAGGTAATTGTGCTTGCTCGGAATGTTAGAAGAAAAATGGCTGCTAAACAGAAACTGCTTGCTATCTGAGACCATTTTACAGCTAGCTTTGTCCTGTCTGGAATTTAGGCAATCAGATGACAGAGGATGAGTTCAGGTTTGAAGATTAACATTTAGCCATTTGGATTCCTTTCTAGCTCAAAAAAAAAAAAAAAAAAAATCAGGGTTCTGGAATTCTTTACAATTGCATTTTTTTTTTTTTTTTAATTTATTTATTCATTTATCTCCCCCCCTTGCTGCTTGCTGGGTCAGCTAACCACGCCGTGCGTGCGGAACCGAACCCGGGGCCTCCCATATGGTAAACGGGAGCCCTACTGATTGAGCCACAGCCGCTTCCCGTACAATTGCATTTTTTAAGCAGAGTTGAGCACACCAACAGAATTGCCATGACCTTAAATTGTTAGTACCCCAAAGCATCAAGTTTTAGCCTTAAGGAATGCATTTACTTTTTTTTTTTTTTTTTAAGTATGCAGGTCTGATTTATTAAGGGAAGTACAGCAGGAATGCATTTACTTTTAAAAACTAAGTGAATGAGCTGAAGTCCTGTTATAAATTAGGTCAGGCTATCGAAAAGTCCTGGATTCACAGAGTTTCTGCCTCTCAAGAACTATGTAAAATAAATGAAAGCAATTTAAGACAAGTTAGAAACCTTCTTCTTCGTTGATTGTCGCACCAACTAGTTTGCATTTGTCAACACATTCTTCTTGAGACTGGCCGTCCGCAGACAAGTGACATTCAATGCAGCTCCTGTGAACATTATTTAACAGTTTATCAGTTCGTGTCAGTGGAAATAGATACGCAGGCTAGAATATTTCCTTAATGCTGTTATCGTGGCCCATGGTAAAGGAGTGTCTCATGGATGACATGGCCTTTTGTTATTTTCAGAAAGATAATGTCCAAGATGAAACTGCTCTATTCTGAATTTTACTCAGTTTTCAGCAGTCCCTGAACCAGCTTTGATAATAGCTACTTACTAACTTATCTGTGATGATTGCTTCTGCTTGCTAAGTTAAAAAACTAATTTTGGGTATTTGATTTAGTTATATTTTCATTGTACTTTTTCCTAGGGAGAGTTTATGCTGCTGAAATATGATTAGAAACTAGACAAAATTTTGAATTTCTTTACAGGAATGGTCTATATTTAAACAAGAATCCAAAGAATGATTAATGGTCTTCTATATGTCTTGATTGTTTTAAAGATTCCTTTTCTGTAACTCTTTTGCATGAGCCCAAGCCTGGATAGGGGTATTTTTCAAAAGCTCGTTTGCAGCCTGAATCATCATTAATAAAAGATCTCTATTTATAGAACTGTATATTTCCAAGGACATAGTTCTGGAATTAAGCCACTCTAAAGATGTCTATACAGCAAAGTAAAATTTAGACCCTGACTTAATCTTTTGTTTAAATTAGTTTACAAATAGATTGTGTTTAGAGTAACCCCAAAGAGCGAAAGTTTTCTTAATGTGGACACATCACGCTGCCTCTCTCCCCTTCTAGCCATGGGAATGTATAGTCTCCCCATCCCATCCCCCTCTACCCCTCTACCCCCATGCCCTATTAGGTCTCAGCTGAAACTGCACTTCCTTAGGCAAGCCTTCCCTGACCATTAGACCAGTTCATTCCTTGCAGTAGAAGACTCAGAATTCCTCTACAGCAAAGGGGGCGTAGGAGCAGCAGTCTATTTGGTGGTGGGATAGAGGACTTGTCTTGAAGTTGCCTTTGCTTTGCAAGCACAATGCATTCATATAAGATTATACTTTTATTTGGAGTGGCTTTGCAGGGGGCTAGTGGAGATTGTGGAAGCACTTAAACCACCTATCACTCTGTGCATCTTTACTGATGGCTGCCCCAGCTAGTTTGGTAGCCGGGTCCCCTGTCATGTCACTCCCTAGCACTCTCTATGTGCCCTATGGTAACTCTCAGCACAGATCACTGTAATGACTTTTTATAAATGTCTGTCTTTCCCACCAGACTCTCAGCACCCGTGAAGGCAGGCGCCCTGTCTCAGTCATCATTGCCTGCCAGGGGCCTAGCACAATTCCTGGCATATAGTAGGTACTCAATACCCATTTATACATGAATGCATGAAGGACTAAATGGAAGAATGGAATTGTTTCAAAACTTACATAAACCAGGAAAATCACAGCTTGAGTCCCCAAATTCAAACTGCTGTGATTGTTAATTTCATGTCTCATAAATCAGTTGAGATTGAATCATGTTTATAGAGAAGATGAAATAGAAGACTAATAGAAGAAATGAACTTGAAGGGACATTTTTTTTATTAAATTCTATCCAAATAATTCTAACCATGTCCCCATGCTTCTCTTGGCACATGTCTTAATTTGCCAAGTACAGTGACAGAGAAGTTTTGACACCTGAATGGTGGTTAACCACTAGGCAAATATTGATTTTCTCACTCGGTTTATATCATAAATACAAATGCACCATTAGGGATAGCAGAGTTGAGGAAACTGTGACCTGCTTAAGCATATTTGCTGCATAGTTGTAATGGTATAACAGCCAATTTGGAAATTTTCTTGACCTATAAATTAAGCCCCAATTGCATTAAGAAGTTAGCTGCCAATTAAAGAAACAGTTTTCTTCCTGGAAAATAAAGAAATGTATTTTTGTTGCTGTTGTTTTATGGTATAAAAGAAAATACAATACACAATAGCTGTGTATAAAGACAACCAAAGAAAAGCACCAAAGAGCATGGGTGGTAAAGAAGAGCAAAGCCAAGATCATCTTGATTCCTTTCTGCCTCCAGGAGTCTATAGATAGGAATGAATCAGTAAGGTCAGGCTATAACTGTCTAGATAAGAAAGAAGCTTGTCTGTTTCCCCTGAAAAGGTCCTGACTGCATGTGGGTGTCCTTGGTCTGCCTCCAGGGCATTCCTTATGTGTGGCTGGTATTGTAACTGAGAGGCAATCTGATGTTATCACGGTAGGACATCAGCTCAACTTCCCCATGCTGGTGTCTGACAGAAATGTGATGTTGTGCTCCTGGATAATCAGGACTGAGAAAGAGGCAAGTGAGACTGATGTTCCAGGCTGAGGATCACAGGGGCCCTGTGGATTTGTGTGTTTTGATGGACTCTCGGAGACAAAGCCCAGCAAAAACAAGCCAAGTTCTGAGTTTATAAAATGTCATTAAAACTGATCACCATGAAACCTACCGACAAAAGAGACTGAAGGAAGAAGAGACGTTACCGTTTAGAGTTGCAGGGGTCGCTACAAGTAGGACATCGTTCACAAGTTGGTCCTGAGGCGCCAGGGTTCGTGCAAACACACTTGCCACAAACGCAGTCCCCTCGCCCACTGCACAGCACCCCATCCTCGGAGACGCACATGTCGGTGCTGGACGTGCAGTTACAGTACTCGCCGGTCCAGCCACTGCGGCACACACACTCGCCACAGTCACAGTCGCCGTTATCTGCAAAACAGAATGCTCTATGCTGCTTATGGCCAAAACCAGGTGTCAGTTTTGGGGGCCGTCTTTTCTCTTTGCCTTTAAATACTATGACAAAAAGACTAAAGAAATGATTTTAAAAAGTGAGTCTGTGTGTGTTGAGGGGGTTTAGGTGAGTATAGACATGTTTCATGGAGTGCATTTTGCTGTGTATATTGACCAATCTTATCTCTTAATTGAAGACCAACCTGATTACCTAAAGCTCTATCAAACAGAATTAATGACCAGATGAAAGCTCATAATAGCCACTTATGCGTGTATATTCATTTTTTTCTTGTAATGAATTAAAATGCTATAGCATAGAGCTACACGAATCCCTACCTCGACATCACTCAAGCTGAGTGACCTTATTGTAAAATAGAGGAAATAAAATCTACTTCCAACAGCTGTGGTCAGGATTCGGTGAGATAATGTGTAAACCTCCTAGCTTGGCATTCACCAGTTAGATGTCCCATAGGTAAATAGCAAATGCTCAACAAATCCATTTATTTAACACCCTTTAACTGAGCATATACCATGTACCAAAGATTGTAATAGGCATGAGGATACAAAATTCAGTCCAGGTCGCTGAGCTTTTAGTCTAGTGTAGAAGATGGGCAAATAAATAAGATTTAGAAAACACAATTAAGTGTGTTAAGTGTTAGACAGGGGAAGAGTTTCCAGATTAAACTGGAGATTTGAGGAAGTTTCTAGAAGAAGTAGAGCTTGAGCTGAGTTTGGAAGATAAAGATAGTAATTTGTAAGCAAAATGATCCATCAGGGTATTAAAATTCCTATAATTGTACTGAAAACAAATAGCAAATATAAAAGAAATGAAAAGTGAGGCAACTTTCCATTGTATGAGACACTGCCATGTTCACTGTAGAAGGAAGGATTCTGGGTTTTCTCTTGAAAACTTCTGATCTTGCGAGTAGTTATTTTTCTGTCTTCCTGCCTGGCCATAAGGGACACGCAGTAGGGTAGTACTTGGCTTTAATGCTCTGCTTGCTCAAAAAACTTAAGATTTTGAAGTTGGATTCTGGTATATTTCTACGTATATGTGTATAGGTATATGCTTATGTTTATGTATATGATACATACGTGTATGTATTACTTAAACTTCTCTGGTGAAAAATGAGTTGAGATTTATCTGGATCCATGACATTAATTAATATTTCAACTGTGTTTCATAACCTAAGACATATTCTGTATTTCATATTTCAACTGTAATTCATAATTGAAACTAATTCAAAATTAAGAAAAAATTAGGTGATTTTGGCCACAATCATGACTTTAGTATTTATATGTAAGTGATCCTCTAAACTACAATTTCTTTTGGTTTCTTCTTCATAAAAGGGGAAATGATTTATAGTAGGGAAAAATTTCTACATTACAGTTTATTCTGAAAAATTAGTATGAGTTATAAATACTGTCAAATGAAAGTACATTTTCATATGCTTTGAGAGTGTCCAAGTATATCACTGCATATAAGAATTACTTAGCAGAAATATTCAAAACACTTTTTGGAACACTAGAAAAGGACCATAATGGCAAAAAGTGCCAAGAACTTTCAGAATTGAAAAATTTTTCTTCTACTGACCTTCCAGAACTGTCACCCTGTTCACAAAAGATGCCAAGCTGATATCCTCAAGCAACCAACTATCTAAAGTACTTGTTTATACAACACCACCACCAACTTCATAATGGTTTCACATAGAGGCAAGATGATAACCAAAGATCAAGAAAAAAAAATTACCAGGCTCTTTTCAGAGGGCTGGCTCTTTCTCAATGCCATTGATGATAACTGTAAGTGCTTAATGGCAGGAAGTTTTCTCTGTAATGTCATTTGCCTGTTGTGTCTCTTAGAATCAAAACATAAAAGACTAATGGAATTTGGGCAAGGAAAAAAATCAATGGAGCTCTATATCTTTGAGTGTTTAAGGATGGATGAAAGAAGGTGCATGAAAAAGAATGCTGTGATAATAGCCCTTCAGAGAAGCAGCACATTGCAGAGTGTATTAGTTGCAAATTAAGCGAGCTCTACATGAGTTGCAAAGTTGTAGAGTATTAGTTCTGCTGATGCAGATAGCAACGTCAACAACAGTGTCAGTTCACAACGCCAGGCACACAGTAGGGACTCCACGAATGTGTTGGGTTTGAATAATTGTACCTGTATTGCATGTTTCTTAAGAGAAAATTACTAACACATTATCATCCCTTGAGATATTACTAAAACTTAAAATTACTTTTAAGAAAGAGTAATGGGAAGTGGCTGTGGCTCAATCAGTAGGGCTCCCGTTTACCATATGGGAGGCCCCGGGTTCGGTTCCCGGGGCCTCCTGGTGAAGGCAAGCCCGCCCGCACGGCGTGGTTAGCTGACCCAGCGAGCACGAGCAGCAAGGGGGGGATATATGAATAAATAAATAAAATCTTTAAAAAAAAAAAAAAAAAGGAAGAGTAATGATTGAGGATCATACAGTACCCCCAAAGTATGACGGAAGCTGGCCTTGATGAAGTTTTCTGAGTCCACCTGCAGGAATTTCTAAGTAGAATTTCTTTTGCAATCACTGTATCTAACTCTTGTCAGAGCCTTCCTAACTGAAATGCACAGATTGAGTCAGCTCTTTTTGAGTTTATTTCTATTCACATGCATGATAAAAAACAAAGTGAAAGCACATCAAAAAACGGAAAGAACTCTGCTGCAGATCCAATTTACACTGCTCTAGATCTCTTTGATCCAAGATTTAAAGGCTGACCTATAGATGGTGATAATATTGCTATTGTATTTTATTAGATTAGGATTTTTTCAAATGTTGGGAATACCTATTTTATTAAAGGATTTATATTAGATGTGCAATCTGGGATTCTGCCTACATATTCTTTCTATGATGGGGTGACACGGCCGCTGGTTGGCTTCTGGCTGCCTTCAGATTATGCCATGCTCTACATCATGTGGACAGAGGACTGGTGGCTTTGGAAGCACAGGCATCAAATGAGGAAGTAAACCACTGAGTGCAAGGGGAGATAAATGTCTCTTAATACGGACAGCCCTAAGTTTTCACAAACAAAGAAAAAACGAGGTGGTAGCAGCAAAGAAATGAACCTTAGGAAAACTTCTAAGGATACCAAATGGTTTCAAAAAGCTTGGAATGCTTTGAGGCTTCTTTTTCTCTCAGGTCGTTTTTTTAAAAATTAGTCTGTTTTATATATTCCTGACACTGTTGGCTGAAAACAGAACTTGCTTAGTTTTTTGTAAAGAAAACAGTGAAAATCCTGAGACATTACAGCTTAAATTCCACAATTGTAACACAAATCTGTATCATTTTAAGTATAGTAGTACATTTATAATTCTTGCCTAAATTATACTTTAATATATATAGTAAATTTATATATGAGTGATTTATAACGATCATGTTATATGTAATACATTCTTAAACTACAGCGATTTCACAACTCCAAAAATCATGAAAACACAGGTATTTCTGCTATTTAAAATTTTTCTCTAATTTCTCAAAAATATTCCAAGCAATTTTCTGTGTTTATCCTTTCCATAGCCTTCTTCACATGTCTTTATTACACCCATTTGCCTAGCCTAGTATCTGGTACATAATATGTGTTTAATAAATATTTATGGAATGAATGAAGCCCCTGAAAGCTCATTTAGTACTTTTGTGCCCCTTGTCCTTGATAGCATGTTCCTTTAGCAGCCTAGTTTTTATTTTTTCCACAGTAAAAGGCATTTAAGAGTTGGGTCAGATAGTTAGCAGCCTGATCCAGAAAACTGTGGAAGATAATAGAGCTCAGGTTACATGCAGTTTTGTGGAGTCTGGTTAATAACCAGGGAGAAGGCATTTCTATCTTTTACCAATTTATTCTTAGAGAAATAATAATAGAGATATAATTTCATTTGGCAAAGATCTCACTCCAAGTGAATGTTAGAGCCAGAAAATATATAATGAACTTTTTTAGTTACCGTAGGTCTAAAGATGAACCCTACTCAGTCAACCAGCAAATATTTATTGAACACCTGCTAGTCACAGGAAACCATGCAAGGTGCAAAAGATGTCCAGCACCTGCCTGAGACTTGAACAGGAGCAGTGTAAGATAGATGTAGACATATCCTACCTCCGCAGAGCAGCCCTTTGTGTCTCACACAGGAGAAATTGTCACACTGGCAGTAAGGCCCATAAATGCTTCCATAGGGAGACAGGTGGCAGATGCACTGCCCACAGTAGCAGTCACCCCTTCCGCTGCAAGAGGGCTGCTCCGGGGCCTCCTTGCAGGAATCTGTGCTTAGTGTGTCCTCGCCACACTCGCAGCGAGGACCCATGTGGCCGGGATTGCAGGTACACACACCACACTGGAAGGAGCCGTTCCCATTGTGGCACTTGGAGCTGTTCACTTCCACTTCTTTCTGACAGTCACAGTCGCATTCCGGACTGATGAGTATTTCGAGGGCATCCCCCAGCCCCACAGGCTTTATGATAATGTGCCTGCTCCTTCTGTCGCAGTTTGACATACTCACAGTCACGTTGAATGAAGCCTGGAAAAGAAAATACTAATTATCTGCTTCCACCAAAACGCATGGTGTGAAACAAGGCTGAGTGGAGATCAGTTTTGCCAAAAGCATTTATTAGGAAATCTTTGAAAATTGCTTTTGAAATGATTGAAATGAGAAGTCCAGCTTTAGAGCACTGAGCTAATTTCTGACCCTCCCAATATTTTTTTTCAGATAGCATATTGGCCATCTACTTACTGTGTCTCCCACCTTCACGTGAGAGCACTTCTTCTGGTGTGGGAAGAGGGTGCCATTGTTACAGATAGCTGTGAATGACAGATTGAGTCCTTCGGTATCTCCTAATACTTCCAGTTCCACCTCAGACCTCAGTTCCTTTAGTTAAGACATAAAGAATTAAACAAAGTCACAGCAAAAAATACAGAGGAGGAAACTGTGAACCATGTTCATTAAACTATAAATGAATAAAATGAAATTGGCTCTAAAAGAAATTCACTATATCATCAAGCAAGAAAGTGAGCAATCAATACATACATATCACATTTCATCAAGTCCAAGACACCATCAGTTGTAAGATACACCATTATTTTAATGACAAAATACCTCAAGATCATTCTGCACAACATATGCACAGCCTATCATTGCTCTGAAAATTATTTTATCCATTCTGAAGGATTTGGTCAATGCACCTGCCCTTGACTGCATTGCTGGGCATATAAAATACTTTTGCTCATATCTCAGTAGTGAAATATAACTTGGCTTCCTCTACTTGTGGCCATCATCGTTTCTTAGGTTCTATAAAGCAGCTGGTTGCTGCTTTGCAAGGAATACAGAATTGCAGTCATTCCTCCAGTAATGAATATTTGCTACACTGACATCAAATTTATACCCTGCTGTTCTGTTTTGGTACATTTCTGCATACTTTTCATTTCAATATTGAATCATAGTGCAACCTTTTTGAAGATATCTTAAAATGGCAATTTTAAGATATTAAAATATTAAATAGAAGTGACAGTGTACACAGTGCAGGCGAAGAAAACTACATTGTGACTGCTCCCCTACTCACAGTGGTGGTAAGACGCCATAGATGGTAAGGCATGCTTCAATTCAATTTTAGAGCTGCTAAAATATGGGGAAACCTGTGCCTTGAAATCAGTATTGGGATTTACTGAGTGCCGGCTTTATATTTAGTGTAGAATCAGGGTCTGTGGAGAATATAAGCATATGAGACAATTTCTGCCCTCAAAAGGCATACTGTCACTGAGAAAAAACAAGATGGAATCAGGTGACGCAGTTAACATAAGTGTCAGACAAAGTCCCATTAAGTTTTTAAAAACTGCAATGCAGAGGAGGGTGTGAGACAATTCAGAGAAGAGGGCAGTCAGTGAAGGCTTAAGTATTAAGAGAAGACTGGCCCTTAAAGGCTGAGTTGGATTTAGATGTGTGGAGGGGATGGTAGGGGAATTTCAGGCAAGGGAAAGCAGAGGAGAAAGCCCAGGGCCAGCAGCGGGTGTGTGGTATCTGCACAGTAGGGAGACAAGTGGGACGCAGACCAAGCCTGTGCTTCTACTGCCCTGGGAGATGCCAGACAACAAAGAGCCCTGATGTTTGGAGAGGTGAGTTAAGACGTGGTGCTGTGGGAAACAGCCCCAAAACTTTTAAGCAGGAGCTCACTCTCCCAAAAATACAGATGAAGGGAAGTTGCTTTGGAGGCATGTCCAGGACAGGTGGGGGTAGGAAGACTTGAGTCAGGAAAGCTGGGCGGTTGTTGATGCTCATCCCAGCCTGGGGCAGGAGGATCAGGATCTGGGGCCAGGAGAGAATCCATATGTGTTGAAAGAGACTCAAGAGAGGAAGACTAGATATGATGCATATTAGTGAGGACAGAGAGAGGAAGATTCAAAGTTTTCTTAAGTATAATTTTGCCAAACACAGAGCAAGGTGATCCTACCTACCTTTGGACACAGTCTGACCAAAATAAAGGACATCTCAGCACTGAAATAATTGAAATATCATATAGCAAATTTTACCTGGAATATTTTATTGCAAACTTCCCTAGGAAAGGACTTGTGTATTTCATCGTTTCCTTCATTCATTTATTATTTACTGTGAGCCAGGTGAAACAAAAGAAACTAAGTTGCTTCCTTCATGGAGCTTAATGGGATCACTGATATTTCAGGAGCTTTTATTAGATGGCTAGGGAAGGAAAGAAATTAGCTGCTAATGGGCGGATGAATGCTAATCTGGTATTTAATTTTTTTTAATTTTTAAAATCAATATAGCACTGTGAAATACTGAGCTAAAGTTCAGAGCCATTAATTATAAACACAAATCGTCTGCCTCTGCCCCAGTAGAAGTCAGTGTATTTTCTTTCCTTCTCTCTCATTTTATGGACTCGGAGGAAATTTAGTCTATGGATCCCCATATTTTAAAGTACTTTTAGAACACATATCAGAATAACAGAGTAGAAAAAATAATTTGAACAGATGCCAAGATCTGTTGCATACCTTACCCTGGGAATCAAAAAGTTTCAATAATAACTCCAGAGCAAGTTTTCTATAAGAATTTGTACTTTTGAGACTGTAAAATAAGGATGTGAGCTTCAGTTCAAAGGTTGGATGACTTGATTTCAACTGCCCTGTGAGCTATGAATGATCTGAGACCTTAAAGCCAGACTAAATCTTTGACAGAGCAAGCTGGGGCCTGGATGGCTGGTCAGATGGGAAAAGAAAATATTTTTGACAATTCAGTGTTTTCTAATTTGCCTAATTCCTTTGAAGTTGCTAGTGGCCAACACTTTTGAGAGTGCTGGGTTGAAGGAAATTGTACATTCTGTTTCCTTTGCTGTGTGATTTTATTGGATTCTACACATTAAAACTTTACCGCGTGAGAGGAGGAAAGTTTGTATAGTGTTTTGTTGATAAGCTTTCCTGTCTGGAAGAATTTCAAGCATGAGATAATGTGGTGATTAATTTTTGATGTGAGCCAAAAATAAGAACAAACAAAAACAGAAAGTTTCTGAGGAGATCAGTGAAAAAACCCTATCCTCCTATAATTTTAATGGACACATCAAGAGTTTCTTCTTTGATGAAATGAAGTATTTGAGAAGGAATACCTTGCTTTTTCCCCTTAAGGTGAGTTTCAAAAGTTGGTGGGGTGATATCAAAATCATCAGGGAGTTTTATCAAAATATGTAGTTCCTCCTTCCCCTAAAGTTCTCTTGAGACATCTATGAAACGAATCTGGACATGCCTATTTTTAAAAACCTTCCTAGATGAGTCTGAAATGTCATTTAGTATACTGGTTCAGTATATGCGAAATATTAGCATATATTGCATATGGGTCATTTACTTATTTAAAAACCATCAAAAATTAGAAAAATTTTATTCATGTTTGTTATGTGACTGTGTTTTATAGCAGATATTAGAGATCTATATGACTTTCTAAAAATTTACTTTTTTGGTTCCTATCCTAACTTAGACCTTCGTCTTTGTTTTTGTTGTTGTTGTTGTTTTAATTTAATTTAAATTTTTTTATTGTGGGTAAAAATAAAAATTTTCATAATACATACCAATATTTGTAAAATGATATATAAATATATATGCATATATGTGCATTTGCTTACATAAATGTTATTTTTTTCATCTTTGTTTTTATGTGTTTTATGTGTGTTTCCCTGTGTTAGTAAAGGCAAAAAGGGGGAGTGTTAATATTTAGGAACCCAAATGGAAAAGAGTTGGCAGCTAGCTACCCATGGTTGATTCATTTAGTTATGAAATGAGGACAAAGAAAGAGAACATTATAGCAGCCCTTAGGTATGTATCTTATTTTAAGGGGGGAATTCTGTCCTCAGGTACTAATTCATAAAATCAAGCAAATCATTAAGCACATACTTTAAAGTCAATAGAAAATTTCCCTGGATCCCCAAAGCAGAGAATGTAAGAAGTGATGTTCCTGGTGTGCTTTTGGTTGCTTTGGTGTGTAGCCAACACTTGCATTTTCCCTTGAGTTAAGATCTAGTCTCATTAAGCCTGTGGAGATATTTCCCTGTAACTCAATGGCAATTTAAACTTAATTCTTTTCAGATAGAAGAGGGGAGCTTAATTGTGTGACTCATGGAGACTTTTCATTGGAATTAAAATTCTCCCAGGTGACAGTGCTGCTGTTAGCAAATGTTATGAAAACAACCTAAACTTTATGATCAGGTTTATGATATTTCTATCTTCTGTTCCACCTTTCAGGAAGAATACTTGCAAGTTAGGTGAACAGAATTTATGTCTTGGCTGAATTAATGCAGACAGCTTTTTCTTATTCTTTTTTTTTCAGCCAAGTGAGAGTGCATTTAACTGCCCGAAACCCATCTTAGTTTTTGAATGCCAAAGAAACGCAAAAAAGAAGGCAAATGAGAATATCATACTTCATAAGCTGAGATGATCAGCTGGAGAATGTTTCCAGAGTCCTTCTGAAGTAGCCCAACTGTAGCTCCAGGAATAAGTTTTGCGTAATTCTGTAAATAAAAAAAAATAAAGCAGTCTTTGTTTGCTCACCGTAATTGAGAAATGTTAAGTGTGGGGTTCAGCTTGCTGCTTGCGATTGCCTCTATTTAATTGGTGAGTGAAAACAGGTCCTGATAATAAACGGACGTTTCTCCTGAAACTGTAGCCCTTGTGTCTGTGTTGCTTCCTGTGCTCTAGTGGGAAAGGGACTGCCCGGAGCTGCCAATGGGGAAATCTAGTGTGTATGGCTGCCTTAGTGAAGGGCTGTGATTTATGCTACCATGCGAGTCAGGTCTCAAATAATAGTAACATTTATATAATGTCTTCCATTTGTGGAAGCATCTTAGTCCAAAAAATTCCGCACATGCTTCCAGGAATTATTTTCTCTTTTTGTAATGTTGTGGAAAGCAAGTTTCGGTGCACGTGGATGAGTGAATCAGGTAACTCTGTAAGTCATTCAGCCCAGGGATCTTAACGAGCAATGGCTTGGTGGAGAAAAGGAGCAAATTATTTGTATACTTGCTATCAATACCCCCTTCCCTACAGGTAACAAGTACTCTCTTAGGACCTGGCACTGCTGGTGTCAGCACTGTGCTCGGGTTGGTTGGAATCATTTCCCATTCCATCTAAATGGTGTCCACATCCCACCTATTGTTTGTCCTGAAATGTCATTCCCACTGCGGGGAAAACTCCCATATTAGTTCATCAACACTCCAGGAATCCAGCACAGCCAGGGAATGAGGCTTTGCAAAGACAGGAATTTTCAAGATAGTTGAACGGTATCCCTCTGTTTTATGTTTTAAAACTTTATTTTTCTATGAAAACTTTTCTAAAAGCTATAATACACATTCCTGCCTTCTTAAACAAAGAATCTCAAGCATACTTTGACTTTTTTTTCTTGAAGAAATAGAATCATATTTAGCAATATTAATTATAGTTCTATAATTACCAATGGCTTTAAAATCCATGGAGAGATTGTGCTCATACCAAGCTGGCCCCACTGCCCTTTCACATCTTGTATTTTAAAAATTCTGTCTTCTTGTTAGGCTGTCAGGTATCACTCACCTACCAATTTTCTGTTTTTCTCATTTACGTTGCATTTAACATCATCTATTAAGTAGCTTTGTACATCAAATGACAATAGTCTTTGTCAGCTGTGGTCTTCTAAGTTACTCCATGTTGTGAAATCGGATAGCTGAGTTTATTAAGATTGTACGTAGAAAAGAAGACATAAACTTTGAGTGAAGGATTTTTCAAACACGTTGATAATCCATCTTATTCCGAAGAGGATTTAAGTAGCTTAGAAAATGCACAAAACTACCTTAGAATTATTGATCGTTATTAATTATAATCATGATACTGAGAAAATAAATCAGGACAAAGGGAACCAAGAAGAACAATCGAAACCACAATGAGATGAGATCACACAAGCCGTGCTGGAAGTCCCATTCATTTGCCTAGAGGTGGGCACCTGGTTAAGTCCAAGCTTTTTACACCTTTCATATAGGAAAATGGGCTTTGGTTTTAATTTGTGGGTTTTGTGATTTTCCACTTATTTCCATGTTCATGATGTGTTTTAAGTTGCAAAATGCTGGACAAGTGAGCTCCTAAATGTGTCAGATGTTGCTCTGCCCTGAGCTTTTGTATTCCAGGTAACAGCCCTCACCCTTATTCTATGCCCCTCCTCCCTGCCTGGTTTCCCTGAGTCAGGCAGAACTTGCAACACATAAGGCGCTGGTTCATTGACTTACCTTTTCAAATAAACACATGTCAAGAAGGGCCGTGAAGCATGAGACCTGTGGTTAATAGCAAATACCTAAATAGGAACTTGAATTTCACTCTAGTGGAACTGGAATATGTGTAAATTTGACCGGTCCCAGGAGAGAAGATGGAGGGAAACTTTAGAGCTTGACAAAGAAAGGTTTAGATCTTTTAGAATATGAGTTTCAAGGCTCTTAGGTTTGTGTGAAACTGCTAACTTGCAAAACACCAAAGCTGAAGTGGGATGGGCATTTTCTCAAGTGTAATGGGTATTTTCTACAAGCATTAGTTCACGAGGCCTCTGAATTTCGGGTTAATTCTTGGCTAGCAGAGCCAAATCCATCCACTTCCTAAAGCATAATTAGGATCCTGTATGTGTTATGCCATTTGGCACTTGACTGTTAGTACTTCATGACTTCATCACGTTTGCTCATTACCACTAGAGCGAGGATATAAAGGAGTTGGCAGCCAGTAGCAGTACCCAGTGATAACACTGGCAATTGTGTAGAGGAAAACTATTAATTAATTTCTGGATGCTGATTCCTCCAATAGCATTTCAAATAATTAACTATAAACATGGACACTCTGGCTTCCTGGTCTAACGCTGTAAAAAACTACACTTTAAATCTCATAGTATTATGATTACTTTAAATATCATGTATCAAGTGCCTTCCTTTCACTAAAGTCCTAAAGTGCTAATATAAATTGTTGTGATTTAACATATTTAGTGTTAGAAAAAAAGATGACTTTGCATGCCTGGATGTGATGAATTATAGCATTGTGATTCTAAAAGACGGCGCTTGGATATTAGAAATGGTGAACCTGTAAATGTGATGCTGCATGAACTAATTAGACATGCAAACTCCTGTGTTTGGGCTTGAATTTCTTGGGCTTCAATTCTCTATTATCAGTCTATGGATTATCCTAATTATAGGTTTTCTCCCCACTTCTCTACCTTGCCACTCAGGAATTCCTGAGGTTGCTTTTCTCAGTCATGTTTGCAGGGTTGGCTTATTCTGATTGCTTTGGTTTTCTTAACTTCCTTCTTCAAGCCCTATTTATTTGTTCACTCTGCCCCCATCTCAAAAAGTACTTCTTATTTGTCCCGAAGCATTTGGTCCCTGGAATGCTCCCCTTTGTTAAGGATGCAGGAAAAGGAAGGAAGTGGGGGTCATTTAGCAGGCAGGCATCAAAGGATACAGGAAAGTGCCTGAATTCACACCTGCACACTCCAGGCTCCTCTTGGAGGTGTCTCCAGGTGCTTTTCTGTACCTGTTGCCAGAACCAACTGCCAGACGTGCACTTCTGCTCGGATAAGGGCAGAGAAACATGCAGACACACACCTGCCTCCCCAGATAGCTTTGGACAGGTTGTTCTTTGCCTTTCTTTTCAAAGACACTTGGCAGATCCTCGCTGCTTTGGGGGATATCTTGATATGACCTTTGTTCCTGCTTTAATTGTACTTCCTGTTTGGTTAACTCTTCATCTTCCCTTTCAGAGCCTGGCTGTGTTTTGGGATAGTGTTTGGTGTTAACTGTGTCCTTCCTGGGCATCTTGATTTGATTTCTGCCTTGGATGGTGGCTCTACTTTTAGGACTCCAGATCCTTATATCCTACTTTTGTGACATTTCTGCTGTGGTCTCACAAACTCATCACCTCAGAGCTCATTAGCTGCCATTTTATACAGACTGCTCTACTCAAGGCTCTCATGAGAGCGGAAATCAGAAGCTGACTTGCTACATATCAGCTAGCAGCATTTTAATAAAGAATTTGTAAAACCAGATACTTAGAGCAACTGCTGCTCCTCCTTAGGCTCTATGGTCCAAACTCTTTCTGTGAAGCCTGGCCAATATGAAGAGGGAATTTGTGCTCAGTGGTGTTTATTGTCAATATTATTTTATCAGCATCAACGTTTCTGGTCTTAAAATATATTTACTAAATGTAAATTTTAGTAAAATACATTTACTAAAAGCTTGGCTTGTGAAGACTGAGAACCTGTGATGTTATCTAATCTGCCCACAAATATTTTCAATAAACTCTGAAAGTATTTTTTCATTACCTTTTATCACTTTAGTTAGTGGCTCCTGTTTGTGCACATGCTCTCTCTCCACCACCCCCCCATGTCTCCCTCATGCCTTCTCAATCTCTTGCTATAACTCTCTCTGAAAACTTAATGGCAGTATAATGTACACGCATAGTATACAAGTAATAAATATACAGTTCAATGAAAATTTAAAAAGCAAATATGCAGGTTTAACCACCATGAAGATCAAGAAACAGAACATAATCAGCCCCCTGGAAACCTCCCTTGTACTTCCTCAGTCATTACTCCTCCCCTGCATAATATAACCACTGTTTTAATTTTGTCACAGTAGAAATCATGTGAGGTATCTTCATGACCTCAGGATTGATAAAAATTTCTTAAGCAGGACACAAAAAGCATTACCCACAAAGGAAAAGAATGATAAGTAGGACTTAATTAAATGGAAGGATTTCTCTTCTAAAAGATGCTTTTAAAAGAGTGAGAAGACAAGCTACCGAATAGGAGAAAATATGTGTGTTACAGTTGTCTAACAAAGGACTCAGCATCAAAGTATCTGAGCAACTTCTATATATCAACATGAAAGAGACATCACAATAAAAAAGGATATCCAAATGGCAAACGTATGTAAAAAGTGCTCAACATCATTAATCACTAGAAAAATAAGAATTAAAACCACAATGCTAGCACATGCCCATTAGAATGTCTAAAAACATTTTAAACTGACAATACTCTTACACACTTCTAGTGGAAGTGAAAATTGGTACAGCTACTTTGTAAAACTATTTGTCAGTTCCTACTACAGGCGAACACAAACACACCCTATGGCCTAGAAATTCCACTCCTTGGTGTGTGTGTGTGTGTGTATGTAATACCAACAGAAATGGCTGTATGGCTGTTAGTGAAACAGATGCACAGAGAGGTATTCCTTGTTGCTGCTATTGTCATCAAGAGGGTGCTTCTGGCTAATCAGGATGTCACTTAAATTGCAGAAAGTGCAGGTAAGTCTTACAGGGTCTCAGATTCATCAGGTGTTTGGCCACAAGGAGTTATCCATTCCTACCTGGATTCCATCTACCTAGGGATGGAGCCAAGGGAGATGTACGCCTCAGGTCACAGCATAGCACGCCTCCGTCTGTATCCCAGAGTTGGTTCTAGGACCTCAGGAGCTGCAGTTACAGATTCAGGGTGCCTGGGAAGGGGATGGTTAGGTCTGTGCAAGCCTCCTGACATCCTCTAGCACCTCTGCCTTTTGACACCTGAATCCTCAGAAGCTCGAGGCTCCTGGAGCATCGTTGGGGGCACTCTGGGATGGCCTCAGAGAAGTGGCAAAGGCTGCGTGGGGAAGGCCTGCACTGCTCTTTACCTCCTCAGGTCCCACGTAGCTCCTTGTGCAGGTGCAGGGAGCCCATGCAGCGAGCAGGGCTAATGGTGCCCAGAACCTGCCTCCTTGTATCACCTGGGAAAGAATAACTACAGCTCACTTTCCTACCGCCATTGTGCTAACAGCTTTGCCAGCATTCTCTCTTTCATTCCTTGTAGTAATTCTATAGTGTAGGTTCCATTATTATCCCCAGTTCCCTGCCCAGATCCTGAGGCCCAGAGAAGTTGTTAACCTGCCCAAGGTCATCCAGCTAGGAAACTGGAGAGCTGGGCCCGTCTTCTGTCCTCTATCCTAAAGCCATCCCTCTTATTCAGACTATCTCAGGGGCTGGCAGAGCCCATCTTCATCCTGTGAATGTCCGAGGGGAGTGCGAGAAAGGTTAATGTGTGAGCCTAAAGACTAGGCTCAGGTTCTTTGGATTTCTCTAACCTTCAAATCCTTAGTTTTCACTGGGGATCTTCGTGCCGCACGCAGGCACACAGCTGCTAGTGATAGGAGTAGGCCTGCCCTCAAAAGCTGGTGCTCACTCTGTCCCGCCAGGCTGCTGCTGGGCCGTGCCGGGAACTGCTGTAATGCCAACGGAAAGCCAAGGTAGGAGTCTCATCAGGAAGTTAAGATACTGCACCTTCTGTTTATATACAGGGGCTTAGAGTTTATAGACCATTTTCCTACCCAAAGGAAAAAACGAAGAAAGAAAAAGCGTTGTGACTATAATCATTTTCAAACTGAAAGGCTCCACCTTGGGAAAAAAAAAAAGTAGGAAGTGGCAAAAGTGTTTTTGGGAAAAAAAAAAAAACTCCTGGGGGACTGTATTGTGTTATTTTTCTGGTCAAAAGAAAACAGCTTTTTGCTGGCAAATCCTCGCTTTTGTCTGGAAGCGTGTTTCTTCCAAAGCTGGGGGCAGGCTGGGTTTGCTGAAATAGATCCTTCTGAAGGCAATCAGAAGGCTTTCTCCCCGTGAAGTTTTTCATTCTTGTGGGGTTTTATTCCTCTAGTTCTCATGCCCATTATCGATAAATGCAGGGTTCCCAGCTTTATGCAAAATTTATCCCCAGGCTTGGCTGTGTTATTAGGACACCCAAGATTCCAAGAAGAACATGTAATTGTTTCTGGCACTAGGGAGGCGGGAATGGCTGTCTCTAGGTTGCATGGGTATCATACCCACTTTGCCTTCAGGCTTTCGGTTGTCAGGCTTCTGCAGTCAGGCAGGCAGGGCTGGGAGGATACTAATTAGATCAGGCGCTGGATCTTGAAGTTTGTATCAGCAATGACTAGGTAGTCTGCTCAGAACTTTTTAGCACTACCTGTCTTTCTCCCAGTCTGCCCTGGAATGTAATTATCTTGTCAGCCAAGAAGCTGTACAGCACAGCTGAGCGAGTGCTCGGCAGCAGTAGCAGAGTGATAAGGGAAGACGAATGGACCCACAGTGCATGACTGTTCTGAGACAAACAAATGCAGAGAGAGGCATTTGAGAATGGAGCTTAGAGAACAAAGAGGCTACACTGAGTATTTGTTACTGAGGATACTTCATATCTTCTCTTAATACGATTACCCTGCCTTTTGAGAGAGATTGGAGACCTTTGCTGGCAAATGCAAGTCCCAAAGCTTTAGAAAGCTCTTTTAAAATGGGAAGTGATGTTCACTAGCAGCCTATGTGCTTTGCAGACCAAACGGCAGGTAATAAAACTTTGAAGAATGACTAGTAGGAAGGTGATGAAGGGGACAAGAAAATAGAAAGCAGGCCTATGTGTGAGGACTGCTAAAGAGGTACAGGCCTTAGCTACTCAAAGAGCAGTGGGTGTTGTGAATATTCTCCTGATTTTGTGATAATCAGCGTAGGCTAAACATTTGCTATATTAGAAACCATGCATGTGTCCCCAGACCTAGTTTTTCCCCCTAGGTCTGGTTTTTAGGATGCTGGTGATAAACTAAGCCTGATTTATTATATGACCATCCTGTATGGGAAAAAGACTGTAACTTTGGGTATCTTTGGTCAACCTTAAGAGAGATAGCAGGGGGACGAATTTGGCTCAAATGGTTGGGCATCTGCCTCCCATAGGGAGGGACCTGGGTTTGATCCCCAGGACCTCCCAGTAAAAATTTAAAAAATGAAAAATATAGAAGGTGCATGGGCCACCAGGCCCCACGCGTGGGTGCACCTCCCAGGCCCCGTGAGCCACGCAGCAAGACGATGATGTAACAGGAGAGTGACACAAGGGAGAGCCAAAACAAGACATGCCGAAAAACCAAGAACTAAAGTGGCGCAGGTGGTAGGATGCCTCTCTCTCACATCAGAGCTTCCGAGGATCAAATCCCAGTGAAGAGAGGAGGAGAAGGATGAGAAGAGAGGGCAGGAAACAGACACATACAGTTGCCCAGCAAATGCACGCAAAAACAGCAAAAATGGGGGTGGGGGGGAATGGATAAAAGTAAATAAATAAATCCTTTTAAAAAAATGTATAGGAGGGTAAGATACAGACTAAAGTTAGTGGTCAAACTTTGACAACGCTCTTTCATAATTTGTTAACAAATGTTTCACAACAATGCAAAGTATTTGTGGTGGGGTGATGTGTGGGAGCCCTGTATGATGTTATGCATGTTTGTTTTGTAAGTTCACAATGTTTACTGAATAGTTACTGTTTATGTATGTTCATGTATGAATGATATACTTCAACAAATTGTTTAAAAAAAAAAACAAAAAACAAATGTACAAGAATAAAAAAAAAAAAATAAAGCATTGGGTGGACCAGCAGGTAGCTTCAATATTATCTGGGAGCTCGTCAGAAATACAGAATCTCAAGGCTCCACCCCAGATCTCCTAATTAGAATTAGAATTTTAGAAAGCTATAGGGATGACTGGATGCACCAGGGGAACTGCATAAAAATACTGATGCCTAGGACTCAGCCGCAGAGATACTGATTTAGTTAGAACTGGATGTTACCTGGGCATTGGATTATTTAAAAAGCTTCCTAGGTGATTCTAATTTGTGGCAAACTTTGAGAGCCACTGGTATAGAATGGTCTAAAGAAGAGGGGATACAGTAATTTAGAAAATAAGAGCTTTTTTTTTTTTTTTTAAACCTTTACATCCATAATTCAGAAGGGCTCACATGCCTGTAACATCTATAATCTGCTCTGGAGGGGAAAAAAAGTGCTGTTTTCAAATGCCCACTTCCCATGGAATAGCACCACACCTCCTGCCCAAGGAGGTTTCAGTCTACCTCTCCTACTCCATCCCCTTCTACCCCACCTGTAGTTCACTCCAAGCAGTTTGGCCTTTTTAAAAATTTCTCAAACACAGTCCTTTCCAACCTCAGGACCTTTGCATGTGCTTTGCACATGCCTGCTCCTCTTAAAAACTCCCAACCTATAGGCCGTTGCTCCGTTATTACCTCCTAAAAGGGGCCTTTCCTGAAGATCCTTTTTTCAAGAAAGGTCTTGCTCTCTCCTCTTCTATTTTCCATTGCTGACCACTATTCTTTTCTATTTTCTAGCACTATTAAAAGTTGTCATTTTATGGTTATTTATTCATTAATTATTTCTTATCTGTTTTCCCACAGTAGACTAAGTCACATGAGGACATATAAACAGGGTCTGCTTTTTATTCTCCACTATATTCCAAGTGTCTAGTTCAGTGCTTGGCACATGGAAAGCACATAAATATTTGTAGAATGAATGAATGAAATGAATGAATGCAGGGATGGCAAACTATGGCCTGCAGGCCGTATTTGGTCTGTCACCTGTTTTTGTAAATGACCAGGCCCATTCATTTGTATAATGACCATGACTGTTTTTGTGCTACAAGAGAGGAGTTGAGTAGTCACAAAAGAGACCACATGGCCCACAAAGCTTAACTTATTATCTGGCCCTTTACAGATAGGGCTGCCAGAAAAAATGAAGTTCAGGATATGAACTTCAGAAAAGCAATGAATAATTTTTTAGTGTAAGTGTGTCCCCCAAATTAACTGCCCATTCTGTATTTTTATGTGCTAACTCTGGCAACCCTATAGAAAAAGTCTGACAGTCCTTGAATTAATGAATAAAGTGTACCCAAATCAGTTAGAACTTAAAGAGCTCAACAAATAATTTCCAAAATTTCCCTTTACTTTCAGAACCTTCAATCCTGCAGGGGCAACAAGATATTGAACTATGTTCCAATAAATACTAGCCCTTTAGTAGCATATTTTATACTCTTTCAGATCATTAAACAGAAAATCAAAAAAAAATATATTACTCCCAAACTGTTAAGTCCAGGAGTTTGTCAATCTAACTTGTCCTGTAACTGTTTGAAAGGCTGTGCCATGTGGAGAAACGGTTGGTTGCAGTTAGACTACTTCATGATGATATCAGCTGGGATGATTTCCCTTTAAGCCAGGGGTTCTTAACCTTTTTTTGTTGCACGGACCCCTTTGCCAGTCAGGTGAAAACCACGGAACCCTTACTAAGTCCATACTATATTGTGTATTATTTAATAAATATATCACACCTGCACCAACACATCCCCACAAGAATAATGTTTTTTTTGAATTTCAATTCAAGCTCACAGACCCCTTATTAAGAACCCCTGCTTTAAGTATAGTGTCTAATTTGTTCCAGCTTCAGAGATAACACCACAGACGGAGTGGCTGACTGGAGCCAAGGAAAGGGCTTCAGGGCATTGATGGGTAGTTGAATTAAACAAGAGCCCTTGTCCTGTGGGGGCCTGAGAAAACCTAGAGAAGGGTAATTATACAGCTTTTAGCACTTTGTGATGTAGAGCTATAGCGGAGCCTTTGAAGAAACTAAGTTTGTTCACAGACATCACAGCCTTCACCAAGGGGGCAGTTTTAGGGATAAAATAGCTGATACCAGAAATAATTTGTTGGTCCCATTAAAGTTATCAAATGAACATGTAAAAAGATAACTGAGTAAAAGTCACATGAATGTGTAAAAAAAAGTAACCAGGCAGGTAAAAATATAGTAATTGTGGAGGTTTAGGGACTTTTATTCAAAAGTGGACAGCCTGCAATTACAACAAACACAGGTTCAAGATTTTGTAGGATGACCCTGATTACATCTAATGTTATTGTCGGTGAAAGTAATTGTTCAATGTATAACTAAATGCAATTTAATTTTTATGCCTTTATATGACTGTAAATAAAACTCATTCGAAAATCTTGAACATATTTAATATGTACAGGATGTTGCCGATTATGTTAAAATATGTAAATATATACAAATAAAAAAAACAAGGAGGACATACTCTAAAATGTCAAGAATGGTTAGCTACGTTTGAGTGGTGGGTTTTTATGGGTAATCTTTATTTCTTCTTTGTGCTTTTCTGTATTTCTCTCTCTCAAATAACGTGTATTGATTTTATAATCAGAAAAAGAATAAAGACTTTCTCTTTTTTGCCATGCTCTGCATTGCTGGTGGGAGAGTAACTGGGATAACCACTTTGGAAAGCAACTTGGATACACCCTGTAGAGTTGAAGATGCACCCACCTGTGACAGAGGACTTCACTTCTAAATAAGGATCCTCAGTGGAGAGCACATGTGCAAATATGTGCAAGTATGTGCATGGCTGCAACATTTGCAGTACTGCACAATCAGAAGTGACCTGATGCTCATCAGTTGCAGAATGAAAACATTGCAGAATATACACCTAATGGAATATGTACAGCAGTGGAATGGAATACACCAGAGTTATATGTATCTCCATGGATAAGCCTCAAAAACAAAACACTGAATCACAAAGCAAGTTGTAGAAATAATATGTACAACATGAAACTAAACTTGTAACCTAAAACTACATAATTATTTATGCATATACATATAAACATGGAAATGATAAACACTAAATTCAGGATACTGGTTGCCTCTGAGAAAAGAAGGGAGTGGGATCAGAATTGGGCAGTTGTACAGAAGGCAACTGTATCTTGGATGTTTTATTTCATTAAAAATATGGTGACAAAATGTTAAGATTTGAGGAAGTTGGGCAGTAGGTAGTTATGTGTTCATTATATTACTCTACCTTTCTGTGTGCTTGAACTGCATCACAATAAACATATAGCTTTTGTCAGACCATGTGTCTCCTCCCCATGTCATACCCTTTGGTCAGAACGGTGATTCTCATAGAGAGGGTTGTTTCAGCTGAACTGGCCACCTAGCTTTATGGCCTATTTTTACCATTCAGAGCTTAAAAACTGACAGGGCAAAATCCAAATCTCTCTGTTTTCAAGTCTACACATCTTCAAATTGCTCTACTCATCTCAATTAACATCAACAGTAATGGAGCTTAGATGGAGTGTTTACTAGCCTTGAAGAACTCTGGCTATTTCTTAGGGAATTGACCTATTGGTTCATCTGTCAGGTAACTCTGCTCCACCCTTGGGCTCTATGCTTTAATGATCAGTGATGTTTAAGGTTGACTATTTTACTTGAAAGGATGCTTCTTTGGTGGTCTAGTGGTTAGGAAATGGCATGCTTGTTCACTACTGCAGTCCAATACCACTTATCTCAGTGGTAAAGGCATAGACCAGACTGTCTGGGTTCAAATCCTGGCTCTCACATCCAACATGCTTTCTTATTTGGGGTTCTTTAGCCATAAAATGGAGATCAAATAATAAAATAAGAGCAAAACATTTAACTCCAGACTGCCACCTAATAAGCTTTCAGCAAACGTTACCTATTATTGTCATAGTCATAGTTGCATGACATCTTCGGTCTTCAGCTTCCACTGCTACACAGTAAAGGACTTTGATGCTTCTATTAGCATCAAAGGCAGTTTTATGATTGCTAATCGATTTGCCATCCCTTCTAACAAAGATAGTGACAGATGTGAAAACTCTGGCCCCTCAGCAAAACTCTGCCATGTGTGCTCTTTCTAGCACACAACCTCTGAAATGCCATCATCCTGCTCTTTAGGCAAATTTATTGGTTTACAAGTTTGTTAATGCTCTTTGAGGATTCTTGAGACAAGAAACCTATCTTATTCTCTTCTATATTCCTAAATCATGGCCTGGTTCATGGTAGGTGCTCATAAAATATTTGATAAATGAATTAATGACTTATGTGGCCAAAAATACTTTGGTTCCAATGACATGCCAGGATAGCTGGATATTGTGTGAATCTTGAAACATTTAGGTCCTGCATTCATGAAACACCATTTCACATCTCCACATGGGTTGGCCTAATAGTATATCTCATTAAGATCCTACTTGAAATCTGTACCTTTTTTCTGCATGTTTATTTTCTGGATTATGAGGCTTTGAGTTTTTTAAAAGAAAAACACTATGTGTAATCTAGCGGGTAACTACTGGTGACTTTTCATGGTTTGGACTTATTAATTAGCCTGGAAAATGTTCCTAATGAAAGCCCTGATAATCTGAAGACATAATTTTTCTTTCCAAATCCTCCTCCTTTGAGGGGTGTTTTCATTAATGAAGAAAGTGTGGGCAGCTGGTTCTCTTCAGTCTTTGTTTCAAGATACCATCAAGTAAGGAGAAATCAAAATCCTTCTCCATTTCACCTGAATTAAGAACTGTTTATTAACTCCACAGAGATTTCTCATAATCTAAAAGTTGTCTTTTTACTCATGGATAATTTCATTTTTACCTATGAGCATGAATTTGAAATACCCTTGTTCTAGTTTCCTAGGCAGCTCAAAGCAGATATCATGAAATGGATTGGCATAAAACAACGGGAATTTACTAGCTTACAGTTTGAGGCCATGAGAATGTCCAGATCAAGTCATCATCAAGGTGATGCTTTCTTCCCAGAGACTAGCTGCTGGTGATACCTGGCTCCTCTGCCACATGGCAAGGCACATGGTGGCATCTGCTGGTCACTCCCTTCTCTTCCAGGTTTTATTGCTTTGAGCTCCTTGTTTCTGTGGCTTTCTCTCTTTCTCTCCATATTCATTCTGTTTATAAAGAACTCTAGTAATAGGACTAAGACCCATCCTGAATGAGGTGGGTCACACCTTAACTGAAGTAGCCTCATGAAGAGATCCTATTCACAATGGGTTCACACCCAAGGGAATGGATTAACTTTAAGAACATGTTTTTCTGGGGCACATGCAGTTTCAAACCACCACAGTTGGTATGCAAGGACTATGAAATAAATACATTTTTTTAGACTGAAAAAGCAAATACTATTTGAGCAATAAGTCCTCTCATAAAACACTTACTTGGAAATTACAAAGGCCAGATCAAAATTTCAAACTGAACTAGATCCTCTGTGGAATGTGTATATGTTTGAAGCCATTGATAACACTAAAGGGTGTGTGTGGGTCAAATCTGTGCCTTCCACTGCCTGGTCTCTCTCAGGGCCTAGATCCAGGGCAAGCCTACAGGGTGAAAAACTTCTGAGGTGCCTGTGCTGCTTACTCTTGCTGGTTGTGTAGCCAACTGGAGAGAACAGAAGACAAATTTTTTGACCCTTTGCTCTTTCTGGGGGTACATAGAGCATCAAACCACCACACTCCACCTTTTGGACCCCCAAAGACAAGTTCCTTCCAAATGTAAATACATTCTTTCCCTTACTACATCCGAAAAGCCTTAAATCATTTCTAAGTACAATACTAAGTACAAATTCTCATCAAAAATGGTTACAGATGTGGTCTGCCCTGGGTCACAATTCCGCTTGATGGGAGACCTGTGAAACCTAGAGAACAAGTTATTTGCTTCTAATGTAAATGGAGGGACAGGCATAGGATAAACATTCCCATTCCAGAAGGGAGAAATTGGAAGGAAAGTAGGGGTCAAGGATTCCATACAATTCTGAAACACTGCAGGGCATACTCAATTAGATTTCAATGTCTTAGAGTCATCCATTGAGTGATGTTTTGTCTTCCAGGCCTGATGGAGTGGCAGTCTTACTCCTTTCAAGAGCTTATTCAGCAGCCATGCTCTCTGCAATCCCGGGGGCATAGGATCAACTCTCTCAAAGCGCTAGGATGATGGCCAGACTCTCCCTAATCCCCAGGGAATATGTTCTACCCTCTCTGAAGACTGGGGTAGTAGCACTCCTCTTGAACAACGGGGTAGAAGTCTCTCCCTCTCCAAGTACCAGGGCAGACTCACCCTTTCCACACACATGTGTGTTCTGCTCTTTTGGCCCAAGAAGATGACTTTGGTCCAGACCTCAGCTTCCATGGTCATGCCTTTGAAGTGATTTTTCCTTCAATCTATCCCTTTTCTATTCCTTTAGCCCAGGCTGGCAGTGATTCCATTCATACAGATCTCACAAAAAATTGTCGATTTTGCATGTAGTACATAGGGTTTAAACCATCAAAAGAGCGTTCCATAAATCCTTTCTGGATAACTGCACCTCCAATCCTGGCTTGTACTGAAATAGTCGACTGGATCCATGTTCAGTTAAATCCTCAAATGGAGCACTATTCTCTGGAGACTTGCTTTCTGGAAGCTCAGAAATTTCCAAATCAATTTCTGGTTTCTTTGTACCCAGGATTTTAATTCTCAGTTTATCCCTTTCCTCTTGCATTTTTTTTTTTTTTTGAATTGGCATATTTGTTTATTTCGCAGTTTGTGAAAATGTCCTTAATTTGGTGATGCAGCAAACAAATTTCAACTGATTGCTATGCAAAAAGAACAGAAGGTAATCTGCTTTGCAATGAACTTTATAGTTCAGTTGCATACAGGCAACATGCTATATGAAAAAAATCACTAACTGAACTACAGGTATTAAATACTGAAAAAAATTAACAGTTTATTATAATTTATTTTATTTAACAATCTAGGAAGTTCGCAGCCATCAGCAGTTCCAGTGCAATTTCAGGTGCAATTGGGAATTCGGGAATCTCGGTGGAGCTGTTAGTGTAGCGAACCTTGTAGGTAAAATACATGCATACTTTTGTGATAAGCTGCAAGAAGAAACCAGACTACACTTTCCATACTTAGCTTGGAAATCTCCTCAGCTCCAAGCTCATTGCTCTCAAATCCTGCCTTGCATTCAACATCAGAACTCAATTTTGCCAAGTTCTTGGCCACTTTAAAATGAGGGTTGCCTTTCCTCCAGTCTCTGATAACAAATTCATCATTTCTGTCTAAGGTCTCAACAGAAGTACTTTTTTTTTTAAGATTTATTTATTTATTTATTCATTTATCCCCCCCTTGCTGCTTGTGCTCGCTGGGTCAGCTAACCACGCCGTGCGGGCGGGCTTGCCTTCACCAGGAGGCTCCGGGAACCGAACCCAGGGCCTCCCATATGGTAAACGGGAGCCCCACTGATTGAGCCACAGCCGCTTCCCTAGAAGTACCTTTAATGTCCATATTTCTATCATTGCTCTTTAAAGCAATCTAGGCCTTTTCTATCAAGCGCTTCATGATTCTTCCAGCCTCTACCCATTACCCAATTCCAAAGCCATTTCCACATTTTTGGTATTTGCAATAGCAGCACCCCCACCCCCGGTACCAAATTCTGTTTTAGTTTCTTAGGCTGCTCAAAGCAGATACCATGAAATGGGTTGGCTTTAAATAATGGGAATTTATTATTTTACACTTTGAGGCTGTGAGAATGTCCAAATCAAGGCATCATCAAGGCAATGTTTTCTTCCCGAAGACTGGCTGCTGGCAATCCTTGGCTCCTCTGCCACATGGCAAGGTATATGCTGGCATCTACTGGTCTTGCCCTTCTCTTCTAGGTTTTGTTGCTTTCAGCTCTTGCTTCCATGGCTTTCTCTGTCTCTCTGTCTCTCTGTCTCTCTCTCTCTCTCTTTCTTTCTCTCCCTCTCTCTGTTTTCTCTGTTTATTCCATTTATAATGGACTCCAGTAAGAGAATTAAGACCATCCTGAATGAAGTGGGTCAGACCTTGACTGAAGTAGCCTCATCAAAAGGTATTACTTAAAATGGTTCACACTCACAGGAAAGGATTAAATTTAAGAACATGTCTTTCTGGGGTACGTAGAGCTTCAAACAACCACTATCCCATTACAGGATGAGATTGATAGAATAAGGAATAGCTTTTTAGACCATGCCCTAAAATTAAATGATATTATCGCTAACTATACTTTATTATCTATGTGGAGATCATTGGGTTTCATGGTAATTACCCCAATCCAAGAAGATGCTGATGCAGAGTCACTGACTATTAAAACTCTAGGTCATTGGGTCCAGTCCTCTCATTTTGTGAAAACTGAGGCCTAAGAGGGAAAGGGATTTTCACTTGGGCAAAATGGTTCTGATCTTTTCCAACAGTGAACATAACTATAATAGAATAGGCTAACAAATAGCAAAAGTGTCCATTTAATATTTTATCTCCTTTCTCAACCACCTTTCTTCCCTTATTGCAGTGAAAAGCTAAAAAGAGGGCAAGAAGAAAAAAGGGGTGAAATAAAAAACAAGTTGACTCCTAAAAATGAAGTGGTATTTGGTAGGTAACCCACATGAAAACATCAGGCTCCTAGCATATAGAGGTGGTTCTTTATGCATGATTTTAGATCTAACAGCCAGTCAGGTAGATAATTGCTCAGAGATTTCCCTTTCATGGCTTACTTAGTAAGAATGCTCTGGAGCTTCTCCAATAGGTTGGTCCTAAGACCATTGACAGAGTTTTTCTTTCCTTTCTGGTGCCATCTGGGTCCAAGGTGAAAAGGGTGGAGAAGGGACAATCAGGACCACAGTGGATCCTAGCAATGAGTCAGGTACCCTCCACCTGCCACAACCTTGTCACATCAAACTCCCAGTCCCTATTTAGAACATTTGACCCAATTTAAGAAGACATGAGGTGCTAGCTTTGTAGATTTTTTTTTTATTCATTCAACAAATATTCACTAAGAACTGTGTACCAAGCAGTGAGCTAAACAGAAAGATGAGCAAGTCTTCCCATTCTCCTCAAAGAGCTGATTATCTAGGGCTTTTCATCTCCAGAGGAAAGAGTGCTTGGGTGGTATAAAAGCTGGCTTATGCCCCCTGTTCCCATGCTTTAAATACATCACTCTGTCCTAATAATAAGAGGGACATAAATTAAGGGTCATAGTAACTACCAAAGAATCACACTGAAAGATTCCATTGCCAATATATTTTGTGTTTACCTTATAAGGGCTCTGTTTCAGCAATGCATCAAAAAATATCAGCAGAAGGCAATGATAATGACTTCACAAAAGTCATCTTTTCCAGCCAGATGTAGACATTTTGAAGATATAGGACACTTTCGATCTTGCAAGTAAGCCCAGGTGATTAATAACATAATTTGGCAATGTAGTAAAGAACGCTGATATAATTGCTTTTTATCTCAGTATCTTACTGGAAAGGATAGACCAGTCAAATAAGACAATTGGCGTTTAGAAGCCTGATACTATCTTAATGCAAATTAACAGTAACCATTTAAAAACAACAGAGGATATATATATTTTAACTTGAGTAATTGAATCCTGATTCAAATTATTATTTAGCACTAGAATGCAATATACTGCCTACTGCTCAGTCTGTTATCTATCAGTATTTTTTAAACCTTGTAATTGAACAAACAGAAAACTATTTATAATAAGTTTGTTCAAAATCATCTGCTTGCTGCAGTCTGTGGCGCACATTGGAGTCATATTGAAGACAAAACTGCTGACTTTACCCTTTCCATTGTTTGTTCATCTCTGTTACAACAATGTACAGCAACACTATACACCTAGGCAGTCCAAAGCATCTTACCAAAATTACTGAGAAAACATTTTTCCTGCATTCCGCGAGTGGGCAGCATAAATCTTATTTGCTGCAAGACAGGGCCTCCATGGACCCCCAACCACCCCCGGCTGCTGTGCAGGCCCATAGCTGTGCCTAATGTATAACTTTTTGGTGAACAATTTTTCCTCTGTAATTTCCATTAGCTCTAACCACTTAAGTTGGTTTATTTATCTTATCACTGGTTTTATTTTTCAGTGGTTCCTGGTAGTTACATTCCTTAGATCACAGCTATCCAAACATCCAATTGCATAAGGCACCTGTACACATAGGGTTCCTTCTAAAAGATTTAAATTGAAAGGCAACACAAGCCATTATCGGTCTATTTTCAGTTTTCATTATCAATAAAACAAGAGACCAGCATTTTCATGCTGTGTGCAGCCTTCAGGGAAGGGAAATGTTCCTGTCATTATCTTTAGACCAGGCTGCTGCCTGCCTCACTAATGCAGATGGAATGACAAGTTCATCAAAATAAAAATAAAATAATGAAAGGATCAGAGTCATAGAGTGGGCTGCTGACCTGCTCCACTGCATGCCTCCCTGAAAATGTCCCTTTGAATTTAGTGGAGCCTGGTGATGGAAAAGACCACAGATCATGACAGAACATAAATTCGCCTCATAATGAGATTAGTAGGCAGGCAAAATAAATGTCCTGCTGTTACATTAGAGCCAGGCTCTAATCTGGTGTTTTCCTGGGAAAGGATCATTTCCTTTGCAACAGGGGACCTGTGGTTGCAACCAGCTGAAATCTGACAGATTCTGTTTTGCAACACAGTTATTTTTCATCATCTGCTGTCTTTTTAATAGCAGTCTTGAGGATGCGTATAAATGAGTTGTGAGTCTTAAAGACTGTTACCAAAGTGAGTTATAGGAGTCTACATTCATGATCATCAATTGTGTTCCCCAGGCTCCAGTTTTAAGAAAAGTTCTATGCACCTTGCCCTCCCCCTTCTCAACAGGAGCCCTGCTGTGCAGAAGGTGCTGTGACCCCCACGGTCCTCTCAGTCTAGCTTGAAGAATCAAAAGCAGAACAGACTGTCTATTGTATTTGGGTTTTTTTTTTTTTTTTCTTTTCTTTTTTTAAATCTTTACTGCAACTCTACTACTTAAAAACACTGGAAACAAGTATCACATACTAAAGAACCTTAAGAAAATGCCCAGCTCAGGTGAAACCACATGGTTTCTGAGTAGAACAAAGGCCTTGAGTATGTAGTTTGATTGCAAGAGACTTCCTTGGTTTTCAGCAGAAGGCAATCTCACTTTGGAGTACAATACCCTCCTCTCATTAAAAATGCAAGATAGGATCTCCTCCTGGATCCTTTTTAAGAACCTGATGCAAGTTCAAGGGCTGCACCAATCTTAGTAGTGAGTGGCATTTAATCGAAGACTTCTGTGAAATAATCTCAGAGTTTTCTGAGCTGTAAAGTCACCAAGTGAGTAAAGAGGTTCTTTCAAAAGGAATGGGAGCTCAGTCTCAATCTAGCAGAATTTGAGGCCTCTGCATAGAAAGCACAGACAATTTATTGCGAACCTATTTTATATATGTTCTCTGGAGCTCATGTTAAAGAATCCTTACTTTGAGTAACTGCAGATTAGGAGCAGATCATTTGTAATACCCCGATTCATGGAATTTTTAATTCATTGTGTGTTTTTTTCTTCCCTAGGTTGGAAACAAAACCATTGAAATCTTTTATGTTTTCATGTGCATTTTACAATTTACACAGTGATTTACAGATATTATTTCATCCAATGAAATGGTTCTTTTTTGCAGCTGGCCCTTCCATCCAAAAACTTGAAATGTAAATCCAGCTACTTTAGGGAGAAAAAACTTTTGGCTGATTTAACAAGTTTTTTTCTTTCCACTTTCCACCTCTTATTGCCCAAGTTATGTCTCTACTTGTGTATTTTCTATGTATCTAATTTGCAAACATCAAAGAATTTACAGTCAGCAATTCTTCTCCTACCTCCAAGATTTTCTCTGCCCTCTGTTAACTACCTCATCAGGAAGGCTCAAGGGGAGATAGATTATTTTTCTTTCAGGTACGTGCTCCTATGTCTCTTGGCACTCTCTTACAGCTCATTTCTCATCTCCATAACTGTGTTTTTCCTTGTCCCACCATACCAATTCCCCATCTTCTGTACTTATAATTTAAATTCCAAGCAGTAACTGAGTCCACTTTGTCAAGTGCCCGGTGTAATTGGTATGTGTTAATGATTATCCAGTGGCATTCCCCTGTATTAAAGTCACAGTTAATGTTAAAGTTTCATGAGGCATAATCACTTTAAGGAATTTCCTGAATGATGTTTGCTTACCTCATATAAATGGACTTGTTCTTGGGTTACAGCAAAGATCAGTAACACGTTATTTTGCACCAGCTTATCAATGAGTTGTCCAATTGTTGGATATTCCTAAAATCAATGTTTAGAGTTTAATTATCACTTTTACAAAAGAATTTAAAATAAAGAAAGGAATATTTATTTCAAGGATATCTTACTGAGTTTGGCATTTCAATGTTCATAGGCATTAGTCTATCTATCACTCTAAGTAAACAAAAACACAATTAGCATTATTCACTTAACTGATTTAATAATTGTTTGTTAAATCCTGTAAGTACGATTTGGTTTTAATTCCTAAGAATCAGTTCCATTCGATGTGGTGTGTTCTGTTCACTTCTAAGCCAATCACTTGAAATTTATGTAAAGGCTTAGAATATGTGATATTTTCAAGGGTAAAGAAACACTTCTCTTTTAGAATGCCACTTGCCCTTGCTGGCAGGCTCAGAATGTCGCAGAAGAGGAAGGGGCAGTGAGACCATGGCGATGTGATGAGGTAACTGGGGCGTGTCTGAAACTTATGGAATTGGATGAGAAGGGCTGGGGGTTGAGGCAGGGACACCTGCTGCAGAAAGACACACCACAGTCCCTACATCCACCTGATCTGAGACATTCCCCGGACCTGTTTGTGGGTTTGACTTTCCTGCCTTTTTAATGCCACAATTAGGTTTTATGGGATCCTGCAATATTTATAAGAGCATAATTGAAAATACATTGCACTTCTGTTCCATAGACACACTCATTCCCAAGTGACATGAGTACTTTTTTTAAAAAAAATAAAAGATATAGATGCTGGTAATTATCAAACTTGGAAGATGGCCTTTACCCTCTAAGACTGGAAAAACATGGAGCACATTTCCCTGTCATATAAATCCAAATAAGGATGATGAATAAAGAGGAAACTCAAATGAGGGAGTAGCCTGCAATTTAACAAAGAACACATCGATTATGACTGAAGGCAATCACAAGGGAGGAACACTGATAAACAAACACTCCTGTATACTAATGTGGTGTGTTTGCATATTCATAGAACTTCTGGAGTATTTTCGTCTAAAGTCTTCCTTATGTACAAGGCACAAGTCTAGATTGGGGTGAAATAGTCAAGTAAATTACCTAGTTGCAAATCTGGCTGTGTAATAGGTGCTTTCCATCATATCTGGAGTTTTATTAGTAGAGATTCCAGATGTATAAATCTTCCTGAGTCTGATATTTTTAGTCTCTCATGCCTTTCAACTTCCCAAACACTAAGCATCCTTCACGCTTAAGTCTGAGTTCGTTCAACAGTGTCTAAGAGAATGTTGGTGCCTCCTTATCTCCATGTGTTCCCACAACACTCACATCTGCTTGTGTGCCCATGTTCATCCCACATAGCCCTTCATAGGTGGTCAAATAGGATTTTCTATTTGTTTCTGATCTATTGGCTTAATTCCCCCAACTAAACTGCAAATGCCTCAAGACCAGGGACCACTTCATATTATTTTGTGGCCCCAAGAGCCTGGCCCAGTGTTGAGTACATAGGAAGAACCAGTGGCCTCTGTAGCAGGCAGCCATGAAAACAGTACATGGCTTCTGTAGCAATTTATTCCACAAGAATGGATTGAACATTTGTTAAATGAGAAGGTCATATTAAGTGATAGGTAGTTATTTGCTTCTATGAGCTTGCTGTTTTTGAGATATCTGTTATTGGGCATTTGAATAATTGCAAGAAAAACTTAATGAAAGGAGGATCCATTTCTACAGTTTCATTCCCTCACTGGCTAAAAGACAGAATGTAGGTATCATTGATTTTGTTACATGGAAAGGCAAGAGTACATGATTAAAGGATATATAAATTTGGAAAATACTGCTGATCAAAAATTAGTTGAAGTTAGGTCAAAGAACAGTAACAAGCAATATATGAAATATTAGATTTTTAGAAACTACTTTTCACAACTCGGTATTAGAATTCTGGGCATCTCTCTCTGTCTTTTAGGTGTCCTATAAACACTTGTACAGCACTGTCATTTTAAGTCACTTTAATTCTCTGTACCATATTTACCCAAGAGTTGAACGGGGATAATATGACCTTCCCAGGTCATAATTAAATTCTCTTTCATACATTAGGCAGCATCTGCTAGTTCCAGGCACTATGCTGTCAGGAAATAAAGATAATAAACCAGGCCTTGCCCTGAGGAGTGCATAGAAAGGAAAGAGAGATGGACATAAGGAAACATATTTCCATATAGCAGTGCCCAATAAGAGACGTGTGTATGAGACAGAAGGGAGAAGTGATTGCTTTGCAGCCTAGAGGAGGTCGCAGAGGGCTCTCGGGGGGCAGGAATGATGGAGCTGGGTTTTGAAGGATGATGAAGTGTTTTTGGCAGCCTAGGGGGGGAAGGGCTGCCCAGCAGAGGAAAAGCATATGCTGGGCATGGCCCTATCATGGCTGTCCAGGGAAAGCAGTCAGATGCAGAGGGTTCTATTGAGGATGAGATAAGAGCATGTATGTCAAAAGAGCTTTGAAAATTTTACCTTGTTTTATAAAAGTCAAAAGTCAAGTACTTTTCTTTCTTGGAATGTTGCAAGAATTTTTTAAATGACAAAATAAGTCAAATCTAGTAAGCACCAGCCAAGTAGTCCCTGAAGAGTTGTTTCCCATGAAGCCCCGTGGCCATGAAAGCTTGGTGTTATCATTTGGCAGCAACCCCTGGGTGATCATTGTTCTCGTCTGGGACCACCTTTCTGGGGCTATGGTTGAGAACAGAAATGAGCTGACTCTACTGCCTTTCATGGGCCCCCGGATCTTTGAACATTGGGCAAGGTTCTGGGATCATGCATCCCATAGCAGATCCAAAGTTCTCCTGTATCCCCATCACCCTTGTGTGCATTTGTGGGAACCCCTAATGGTGGTGAGGATTGATAGAGGGACCCTTATGAATCTCAAATCAGAAAATATGCACTACCTTCACTGAGTAGGGGTTAGTTTGCTTTGTGTTACAGAATTGTAAGCTTCATCCGCTTACGGCCCTGAAAACAGTACAGAATGCAGGTTACATACCAAGACAGTTGACATGGAATATTCATTCTTGCTGTCCAAGTGACAGAGCCCATCGTTTGGGATGACGATGCCTGCCAGTTTGCTGTCCATTCCAAAATGAGAATCTGCATCACTAACAAAGACCAGGAGATGGAGGGAGTCATTTCGCCAGCCAATTTTTTCCTACAGTGAGAAAGAAACATTTGGGTTGTATTGGATAGAAGAAAGCATTTATTGAGTGTGGATTAATTATTCTTGGACACATTCAGATTCTAAAAAATATAGTGCTGCTCTTTCTATTTTTTGCCTCTTCATCTATTGTGAGTTGATAACATTAATATATCAAAATCATGAAATTCTGTGACATTTGTTTTTTCTGGATAACAATTTCAGATGATTTAAGTTTCAGAAAAAATAGTTCCATTACAATCAGTATTCAGTTGATCTTTCCTTTCACATAGTTAACTATTTTTACTGTCCAGCTTTCGATTCACCAGAGAAATGCAGAGAGGTGGTGGAGGGAGATCATTGATAATCCCAAATCCAAGCTGAAGTAAAATTAGTCAAAATGCAATACAAGGGAAGCGGCTGTGGCTCAATCAGTAGGGCTCCCGTTTACCATATGGGAGGCCCCGGGTTCGGTTCCCGGGGCCTCCTGGTGAAGGCAAGCCCACCTGCATGGCGTGGTTAGCTGATCCAGCGAGCGCAAGCAGCAAGGTGGGTATAAATGAATAAATAAATAAAATCTTTAAAAAAAAAAAATTGCAATACAAAATGGACTTGAAGTCAGCCTGTTTGCTTAAAACGTCATCCAACATTTAACCACATATTTCTCTTCCTACTGATATCATCCAAAAATTATAATGCTAATACAAGGATAAGAACTGCTTATCAAATATATGGTTTCAAAGTACTGTTAAGTAAGATCGTTTCTGTGCAGAGCTCTCCTCTTTAATTAATATTAGTCCAGGAACTACTTGGACAAAAACTCATCCTGGCTGCTTCATTCTGTATTTTCCTTCCCTTCCTCTCATAATCCTTCTGCCCTCACACCTTCTAGAAGCTTCAGTCTGTTTCCTGACATTTTCCAAGAAAGGCTATCAGAATTCAGGGCATTGTTCCGGTGCCCAATTGTCAAGGAGGAGGAGTGTGTTCCTACATTGTTATGGAGACAGTATGGCTTCTGAGGCTTATTTCGTTGGTTCAAAACAATAGATATCCATCCAATCATATGTAGAGGTATATACCAATTTGTGGCATTTTTATTTTTTTCATCAAAATTCTGCCCCTGGTTTTCTTTCAATGTGGTTGATTTAAAAACTAATCAGTCTGATCCCAATCTTTGAAAATTAATCATATATGACTATTATTTCAACTTTTCCCCAACACTACTACAAATTTCTTAGATTATTTAAATATTTGTCATAAGAACACTCATTTCAATATGATCGAATTAAACATTTTACAGAAATTTTTGTATTTTAAGCAAAGTTCAAAAGTAGATATTTGGTGAATACAGGAAAGATAAACTAGCTTATTTATTAATAACTGATGAATGTCAGCAGAGTAAAACACTACTCCCCCGGCATACCTTACACACAGCTGCTTGCATAATTGCATCAAATCCACCTTCAGGTGTGTCAATATTTGCAGAAATTTTCTGATTCTTCACAATTTCATTGAATCTTTCAGCATCATTCGTCAATGGCAAAATGTGCTTGAATCCAAATGTTGGTAAGCAAAAGTATGGAATACTACTGCAAGAGTAAGATGCAAAACATTCTTGATGAAACATGATACAACACACAATTTATGGGTCTGATAAATTAAAAACATTTCCTTAAATGAAGATTAATTTTTCTAAAGTGCCTGATCCTATAATTTGGCCATGAGTCTCACTGTTAAAGTTGTTGTCTTCACCTCCTAATCCACCCCTTCCAAACTGAACACTTTAGCTAACACTTGTATAGGGTTTGCTGTGTGTTGTACACTGATTCAAACCCATGTAACAACCTGGTAATAACTACTACAGCGTGTGTGTGCATGCAGCCACTACCTTCTATTGCTTCCCACCCAAAATCCAGTAAGTTAACATGATGACAATTCCTTTGTGTTCTGATATCTTAAGCCATCATCAAGTATGAAGTGCCCTATAGCAAGACTGAGAGTGAGCCTGTCTTTCTTTTCCTCTGTTTCCTCCTGTACTCCCAACCCTGCCAGCTAAGAACCCCAATATCACATTGGACTCACCCAAGACAACTAACAAGGAGATGATGATGGACAATGCCCATCCCAAGGAATACAGTTCCATCCATCTGCCCCATGGGATCTAAGCCCCTTCTCAATTAGCAACAGAGTGTAGGGTTGCCCATGTGGCTCAGTGGTTGAGCGCTGGCTTCCCACACACAAGGTCTCAGGTTCAATCCCTGACCCAGTACTTCAAAAACAAAAAACAAAAAATGAAAAAAAAAAACAAAAACAGAGTGGGCATCACTATGCCCAAATCCTCAAGACTGGGGAATGAACAATTGACTAAAGTAGATTTATTATTATTCTATATTGACATTATTATTTTAGCAATGGAAGAACTTTTATCACTGATATAAAGGCAGTGACCACCAGAGGTTCTGAGGGGAGGGAGAGGGAAGAATAGGTGTAACATGGCGGCATTTTCAGGACATTGGAATTTTTCTGCATGACATTGCAAAGACAGATACAGGCCATTATGCATTTTGTCATAACTTATAAAATTGTGCAGGGCAGAATGTAAACTATAATGTAAACTATAGTCCATGGTTAGTAGCAATGCTTCAATATGTGTTCATCAATTATAACTAATGTACCACACTAATGAAAGATGCTATTACTGTGGGAAAGTATGGGAGGGGGAGGGAGTGGGGCATATGGAAATCCCCTATATTTTTAATGTAACATTTATGTAATCTAAAGCTCCTTTAAAAATAAAAATAAAAAAATATATAAACAAAACAAAACAAAACCCACATCAGAATGGGGCTTTTGGTTCTAGAGCCCAGCTCTACTATGAATTGAATAGTCTGTTGTGGACCAGCCGGGAAAATAAAGCACCATTTAAAACTTTTTACATATAGGAAAAATATATTATATTAGGATGAGGTCTGCACAAAAAGTATTATAGTAGAAGAGAAAGAGCTGGGTCATGAGCGTGGTATCTTAGTTTTCCAAATCTGCTGTGACAAATGCAACCCAATGGGTTGGCTTAAACAACGGGCACTTATTGGCTCACAGTTTTGGAGGCTAGAAGGCTTGCTTCCTCTTGGGGTCAGTAGCATTCTGGCTGGCCAGCGGTCCTTGGGTTCCTTTGCTTTCCCATCACAAGCCATACCTTCTCCTATCTCTTCCAGTTCTGTTGACTCCTGGCTTCTTGCTCACAGCTCCTCCCCATAGTTTTCCTTCACCATTTCTGAATTTCTTCTATTTATAAAGGACTTCAGTAATTCAGATTAAGACCCAAACTCATTTAGTTATGCCACACCTTAACATCTTCAAAAGATCCTATTTACAATAGGTTCATACCCACAAGAATGCGGATTAAGACCAAGAACATATCTAAATTTGGGATACATCACACAAGCCACCACACATGGGCACTCATTAGCAATGCAAAACCTGGGACCTACCCCAGACCTACTGAGTTAGAAACCTGGGGATGGGGCCCAGCGATCTGTGCTGTAATAGGCCCTCCAGGTGATTCTGGAACTGGAGGGCACGTTAAAGTTTGAGAACCATTGGTGTAGAAGTACAGAGACAAAAGGGAGTAGCCTCCAGGAGGATGAAGTGTGCTGCCTGGGAAGGGCGGGCTGACTCTCTCCTGAGCACATGTGGGGCCAGGGCCTCAGCTTTTAGGTCCCATGGCCTGTCTTGTCAGCACAAGAAAAGCAGGTGCAACTTTCTGGGTCGGGCTCACGTTCACCAAGCTCTGAGGCATGTACACAAAATCAGAGTGATTGTGGATTCATTTATACAGAGAAACAAAACTCACACCAGGACCAGATTGCTGGTGTATGCAAGAGAATTCCATTTTTTTTCCTATCAGTCATCTTAGAAGAAGAGCAAGTCATAATCCGTGCATCCTCAGGCTTCAGAACAAGGGGGGTTCAGGGATCCCACTTCTGAATGGCACAGCCAAGACATCTGAAGAGGGCCAGGTCCAGAATGGATGCTCTAGGTCCCAACCGGCCCCGGCCCCTCCCCCAGCCCTGGTGTACATTAGGTATTTTACCAAGGTCTCCTCAGCTAACGTTCGGGAACCTCTGTCAGGCTACAGGACTGGAAACGCTGAAGTGCCCTGCTGAAGGCTCTTGGAGGGATGTGGCCCACACCTGCCTCCGTGACTCCTCATTCCTGCACTCCCCTAATGCTCCAAGCCTGCTGGAAAGCTGAGTCAAGACTCTCAGTCTGGGGACTCAGGGGCCTGTTGCTTTCAGGTAATTTGACATGTTTCCTTCCTGATGCATTGTGTTTAACTTTAAGTCTCAGAAGACACTCTTATTCTCATTTTTAATGTCTTACATCAAGTTTCACTGAAGTTCTGAAGTACTAATCACAGATAGTACCTATTTAGCAGGGTTGTAGTGAGAACGGAATGAAATAAATGTGCAAACATAGCACAATGAGATTTTCAGAGGAAATGCTTAAAAATGTTAGAGTCATTTCTTATATAAGTCACTTTATACAGAGTACAGCACAGACCTGAGGATACACAAAGGCTTTGACTAATGGTATCTCTGGAATCATAGGTTTTGTCTTGATTAAAAATAATAATATAGGGAGCAGGTGTGGCTCAAGCAGTTGGGTGCCTGCCTCCCACATGGGAGGTCCTGGGTTCGGTTCAGTGCCTCCTAAAGAAGAAGCAAACAGGCACCGAGCAGACAACGAGCAGAAACAACAAGCAAACAAGCAGACAACGAACAAAAACAATGCACAAACAGACGAGGGAGCCATGGAGGTGGGGGGAGAAGGATAATATATATTCACTGAAGAAAATTTTGGTTTTACATAAAAGTGTAAAGAAGAAATTAAAAACACAAATTTTAATGGTTATAAGCTGTCTCATAGTTAATTCGATCATTCTTCTATTGCTGAAAATGTAATGTTTTCGTAATTAAGTAATGTTGTCATTCCCCTATACACATCTTTATAAACTCTTCTATATCTTTCCTTGGGATAAATTACTTGATTGGGAATCGCAGGATTACCTTTCAATGTATATTAGCAAATTCCTTCCCAAAAAGTTTGTACTCCTTGCCATTTCTGTTATTAGTGTATGAGACTGCATTATTTGGAAAAAAAAAAAAAAACGGTACCAGTTCATTAATTTAAAATGTCATTTTAATTTTATTTTTAATTTGCATTTTATTACTACTAAGGCTGAGCACGTGTGTCCATATGTTTATTGACATTTTGTAGTTCTTTTGTCAATCGCCAGCTTGTATCTTTCGTTCATTTTCTTATTGGGGTATAGAACTTCATCTCTTAGGAATATTAAACTTTTATCTTTGTAGTTTGTCTTTTAACTTTATTATGTTTTTTGGATACATACCTTAAATTTTTTTATGTAGTCAAATCTTTCCTCACCCTCAAAGATAAGATGTATTTTAAAGTATGAAATGACAAAGAAGTCTAATTTTTTTCCAAGTAGTTAACCTATTAAATGACAACAGTTTAGCATTCATTCTAATTGCTCATATTTGGTTGTTACTTTCTTAGCATAGCAATTGAAGAGAGTAGGTACTTATCACCAAATTACTTGATTTTTTAATCTCTAGACAATAACAGATTTGCATTAAAAATGCAGGATAAATTCTGAAACAATATAAGGAAGCACTACTTACATTTTTTGTTAAAATTTATATAAATATTCATAAAGTAAGGCCACAGCAATATATACCAATATGTGAATATCATCTTTTTTTCTGAGTAGGGTTAAAAATATTTCCTTTTTTTTTTTGGTCTGTATTTTCACATGGGCTTGTATTAACTTTGCAATAAGAAATGATGTACTGTATACTCAAGTATGTTTATTTGTGGGTTCAGATAGGAAATCCATTTAAGCATTTTATGGTTTGGTTTCCTCTTGCAAAACTTCAATGAATTCCTCACAGTTGGTGTTAAAGTAAAAAAAAAAAAAAAAAAAGGAAAAGCACAGCATATAAGAATGATATTTTTAAAATATCCTTAACATGTTTGACAGAGGTGGAAAGTTTAACCTTAACTTAAATATTTTTTAAAAAGCACATTACAACTCACCTGCAAATATTAAAATGGAGAAAACATGTTTTTCATTGCTGTATCTTAAACAACAGCATAAGGGAAATGTCTTTTAAAAATGTAAAGCATTTTGGCATTATTACATGGTGAAATAAATTTTCAGTGCCTCTCCACCTGGTGAAGATAGAGGGAAAGCTACTCCAAAAAGCAGTAGAGGAGAGATTAAAACAATGGTTTTAAAAGTGTGTTACAGAGAGGAGGGCGGCAAGATGGCATTGGTGTAGGAGGGCGCACACTGCAAGCTCCCAGAGTGAGGCGGATTGTGGACAGGGTCCTGCCCGGGGGTCTGTGCTGTGCACACGTGGAGTGAGAAGCTTGGGACATCTATCTGCGCGGATCGGCGGCGTGGACCGAACGGTGGAGATTCGTGAGTTTTGAGGCTGCCGGTGGAGGTTGGCACAGGCGGCTGGGCCCCGCGGTTAGGGAAAAAAAAATAAAACGGCCATTTGGAGCCGCAGGCAGCGCGAAAAAGTTTTATTTTCTGGGGATCTGGCTGCCTGGCGCCCCTTGGACCTTGTGTGAACAGAGCAAACGAGCTAATCAGCACCCAGTTAACCGGAGGGGGGATTTTGGTCGGGGAACGGAGCTGATTTCCCTAGCCACCCAGGGATAAGACCCGGGCCGCTGCGGAGCCAGGAGATAGGGACACTTCCCAAAAAAGGGAGGGATCGGTTGGAAGACAGGGAAGGGTATTTTATATTTTTAGACATTGATCTGGCTGCCTGCACCGCCCCGTGGCTTTGGGGAGCAGATAAGCCGACCTGAAGCAGCATCAGGCTGAGAGCAGACGCGAATCTGCACTCAAACTGATTTACTGAGCAGCCCGGTGACACTGGAGCTCGGCGCCAGAAGGGGCGGAATCCGCCCTCTTTAGCACTCCTCACTGACTAATATCAGAGCTTCAGCTAACCTGGGGAGTCCGGAAAGTGGGACGTGCTTGATTAATTTCCACGGGCCCAGCTAGGGTCCCTTCCATAAGGGGGTTGGTCTAGAAGAGGAATTATTTTGGGTCCTGCATTTGGCTAAAAAATAAAAATAAAAAAAATAAAAATAAAAAAAAAAGTGAGGTCACCTCAACAAATGAAAAATAAATTCTTTTTAATTTAGTTTAATAGCTAAAAGCTGCTTCAGGACCTGCATATAGAACCCTGTGGGGAAATTCATTGATAAACACAAGTAGGCAGGAAGGATCCACGTGGACCCTAAGGGAATCATTGACCCCCCTTAGCTCTGTTTGACTGCTTGCCTGTGTGGATCTTTGGTTTCTCTCTGTTACTTTCTGGTCTATTGCTATTATTCCCATTTTCCTCCCCCTTCCTTTTTCCTTCTATTTTTTTTTTAAATAGGTGCTGCCAGCTGGTCGCTTCTTTGCTGGGCTTCTTATTCACTAATTTCCCACTCGCTGTATATATTGATTCTGTATTACAAACTATCGCTTATCCTTCCTGCATGTTTCTGCCTTCTGTTTTCTGTTGTGGCTCTTAGAGACAACATTTTTTCATAGGCCCACAACTTAAGGGTGTCAATTTCTATCCCATCTATTTTGTTTTCTTCTTCTTCTTTTTTCTTTTTTTTTTTTATTAGTATTAACTTTTTCCTTTCAGACCTTTCTCTACTATTTCTCTACCTCCTCATAATTCTAGCCTTCTAAATCACTATATATATATATTCCTCCATTTGTTTTCCCAGTCCATTATAGGAACCCCATATTTTTTCCTAGTACTCTGCACTGCCTACACAAGTTAAATATTCATCTCATTAAGTCTCATTTTGCCCCTCTTCTAACTTTTATCAATATTTCTATTATCCTTCTGCCTTCCTTACATCTTTTGATTCCTCTGGCCCTAACCTTTTGCCTTCAAGGGAACATAGAAAGAAGTAAGGAAATAAAATAAGAAGAAAAACTGCCAAAGAGAAAACTTAGCTCACACGCAGAACCAACAGCTAAATAAAATTCTAGAGCATAGAGAAAAGCTAATCAACTGAACAAACCCATCAAGATAATATGATGACCAGAGGGCAACAGAAAAATACAAATGACTCTGAGAAACTGGAAAACATGGACCAGTCCAGTGCACAAAATAAAAACCAGGAAGCAATGCAGTACATCGAACAACTAATCAAAGCTATCCAAACAAATATCATGGACCAACTTAAAGAACTGAAGGAAGAGATTAAGGATATAAAGAAGACACTGGGAGAACATACTGAAGAAATAGCTAACACACCTAAAAAGGTAATGGATATGATGGCGAACAAAGACACAAGTCAAGAAATGAAAAAGACGCTGGACTCACATGGCAGCAGAATTGAACAGGCAGAGGAAAGAATTAGTGATATGGAAGATAATACAGTTGAAATCAAAGAGATTGTAGAAAAGATAGACAAAAAGATAGAAAAAATCCAGTATGGTCTCAGGGAATTAACCGATAATGCAAGACGCACAAACATACGCATTATGGGCATCCCAGAAGGAGAAGAGAAGGGAAAGGGAACAGAAGGAGTGTTAAAGGAAGTTATGGCTGAAAACTTCCCAACTCTATTGAGAGAGATGGATGTGCAGATCCAGGAAGCACAGCACACCCCAAATAGTATAAATCCCAACAGGCCAACTCCAAGACATATACTTGTCAAACTGTCCAATGCTCAAGACAAAGAGAAAATACTCAAGGCAGCAAGAGAAAAGAGAACCATCATATACAAGGGAAGCACAATAAGATTAAGTGCTGATTTCTCAGCTGAAACCATGGAGGCAAGAAGACAGTGGTATGACATAGTCAAAACACTAAAAGAAAAAAACTTCCAGCCACGAATTCTCTATCCAGCAAAATTGGCATTCAAAAATGATGGAGAGTTCAAAATATTCACAGATAAACAGCAATTAAGAGAGTATGTCAAGAAGAAACCAGTACTTCAAGAAATACTAAAGGAATCTCTACAAGTTGAAAGGAAAAAACAAAGGAGAGAGAGTTGGAGGAGAGTTTAAAAACAACTGAAAACTCAAAAAGAGAAACAAAACAACATATGACATACATTAACCCAAAGAAAAAATGACTGAAGTAAGAAATTCATTACGAGTAATAACACTGAATGTTAATGGATTAAATTCACCAATCAAAAGACACAGATTGGCAGAATGGATAAGAAAATATGATCCATCTATATGCTGTCTACAAGAAACCCACCTTCGGCCCAGGGATTCAAGGAGGGTGAAAGTGAATGGCTGGAAAACCATTTTACAAGCTAACGATAGCCAAAAAAGGGCAGGAGTAGCTATTCTAATATCAGACAAAATAGACTTCAAATGCAAAACTATTGTAAGAGACAAAGATGGACACTACATATTAGTAAAAGGAGTAATCTCTCAAGAAGAGAGAACAATCATCAACATTTACGCACCTAATTGAGGTGCCTCAAAATACGTGTGGCAAACTCTGGAAAAACTAAGAGGAGAAATAAATTCCTCTACAATTATAGCAGGGGACTTCAACACACCACTATCATCATTAGACAGAACATCTAGGCAGAGAATCAATAAAGAAACGAAGGCACTCAACAATACATTAGAAAATTTGGACTTAATAGACATATACAGAACAATACACCCAAATACAGCGGGATTTACATTCTTCTCCAGTGCACATGGAACATACTCCAAAATAGACCACATGCTAGGCCACAAAACGATACTCAATGAATTCAGAAAGATTGAGATTATACAAAGTAATTTCTCTGACCACAACGGAATGAAGTTGGAAATCAATAAGGGCCAGAGAAACAGGTTAGGCACAAGGATATGTAAGTTAAACGACACACTCTTAGACAAACAGTGGGTCAAAGAGGAAATTTCAAAAGAAATCAGTAACTACCTTGAAAATAATGAAAACAACAACACAACATATCAAAACCTATGGGATGCAGCGAAAGCAGTCCTGAGAGGGAAGTTCATAGCCATAAATTCATATATTAAAAAAGAAGAAAGAGCTAAAATTGAAGACCTAACTTCACACTTGGAGGAATTGGAAAAACAACAACAAACTAAACCTAAAGGAAGTAGAAAACAGGAAATAACCAAGATTAGAGCAGAACTAAATGAAATAGAGAATAAGAAAGCACTGGAAACAATAAACAAAACCAAAAGCTGGTTCTTCGAGAATATCAACAAAATTGACAAACCCTTAGCCAGACTAACAAAGAAAAAGAGAGAACAGATGCAAATACATAAAATAAGGAATGAGCAAGGTGATATCACCACTGACCCCACAGAAATAAAGAGTATCATAAGAGGATACTTTGAAAAATTATATGCCAACAAGAATGACAATTTAGAGGAAATGGACAAGTTTCTAGAAACCCACAAACAGCCGACATTGATGAAAGAAGAAATAGATGAACTCAACAGCCCAATTACAAGTAAAGAGATAGACTCAGTCATTAAAAACCTCCCAACTAAGAAGAGTCCAGGACCAGATGGCTTCACAGCTGAATTCTACCAAACATTCCGGAAAGAGCTAACACCAATTCTACTTAAGCTCTTCCAAAAAATAGAAGTAGAAGGAATACTACCTAACTCATTCTATGATGCCAACATTACCCTAATACCAAAACCAAATAAAGATACCACAAGAAAGGAAAATTATAGACCAATTTCTCTAATGAACCTAGATGCTAAAATCCTTAACAAAATACTTGCTAATCGCATTCAACAACATATCAAAAGGATTATACACCATGACCAAGTGGGTTTCATCCCAGGTATGCAAGGATGGTTCAATATAAGAAAATCAATCAATGTAATACACCACATAAACAAACTGAAAGAAAAAAATCACATGATCATCTCTATAGATGCAGAAAAGGCATTCGACAAAATACAGCACTCTTTCCTCATAAAAACACTACAAAAGATAGGAATAGATGGAAACTTTCTGAAAATGATAAAGGGTATATATGAAAAACCCAAAGCTAACATCATTTTCAACGATGAAATCCTAAAAGCCTTCCCTCTGAGATCGGGAACAAGACAAGGACGCCCACTATCACCACTCCTATTTAACATTGTCTTAGAAGTATTTGCACGAGCACTGAGACAAGAAAAGGACATAAAAGGCATCCAGATTGGAAAAGAAGAAGTAAAAATTTCATTATTTGCAGATGACATGATCCTATACATAGAAAGCCCTGAGAAATCGACAACAAGGCTTCTAGAACTTATAAAGGAGTTCAGTAATGTTGCAGGCTATAAGATCAACGCTCAAAAATCAGTAGCATTTCTGTACACCAATAACCAGCAAACTGAGGAGGAAATCAGGAAAAAAATACCATTTACAATAGTAAACAAAAGAATCAAATACCTAGGAATAAATTTAACTAAAGATGTAAAGGACTTATATACAGAAAACTACACAACACTGTTAAAGGAAATCAAAGAAGACTTAAATAAATGGAAAAATATTCCCTGTTCATGGATGGGAAGATTAAACATCATCAAGATGTCTATCTATCCTACCCAAACTAATCTACAGATTTAATGCAATCCCAATAAAAGTCAACACTATATTTTTTAAGGAACTGGAAAAACTAACCACAAAATATATTTGGAGAGGCAAGAGGCCCCGAATTGCCGAAGATATATTGAAAAAGAAAAATGAAGTTGGAGGTATCACATTACCTGACTTTAAAACATACTACAAAGCTACAGTGATCAAAACTGCATGGTATTGGCACAAGGATAGACCTACTGACCAATGGAACCGGATTGAGAGTTCTGATATAGATCCGCGCATATACAGTCATCTGATATTTGACAAGGCCACGAAACCCACTCAGCTGGGAGAGAGTGGCCTCTTTAACAAGTGGTGCTTGGAGAACTGGATATCGATATCCAAAAGAATGAGAGAAGAATACCATCTCACACCTTATACAAAAATCAACTCAAGATGGATCAAAGATCTAAATATAAGAGCCAAAACCATAAAAACCTTGGAAGATAATGTAGGGAAGCATCTACAGGACCTTGTAATAGGAAATGGTTTCATGAACTTCACAGCCAAAGCACGAGCAGCAAGAGAAAAAATTGATAAATGGGATCTCCTCAAAATTAAAAACTTCTGCACCTCTAAGGATGTTATTAAGAAAATAAAAAGGCAACCTACTCAATGGGAAAAAATATTCGGCAACCATATATCTGATAGGAGCCTAATATCCTGCATATATAAAGAAATCCTTCACCTCGAAAATAAAAGGACAAACAACCCATATAAAAAATGGGCAAGTGACCTGAAAAGACACTTCTCCAAGGAAGAAATACTAATGGCTAAAAAGCACATGAAAAAATGCTCAACATCACTTGCTATCAGGGAAATGCAAATCAAAACTACAATGAGATACCATCTTACACCCATCAGAATGGCAGCTATTAAAAAAACAGGAGACACTAAATGTTGGAGAGGATGTGGAGGAATAGGAACCCTCATCCACTGCTGGTGGGACTGCGGTATGGTCCAGCCACTGTGGAGGACCGTTTGGCGGTTCCTCAGAATACTAGCAATAGATCTTCCGTATGATCCAGCAATTCCACTGCTGGGTATATACCCAGAAGAACTGAAAACAAAAATACAAACAGATATATGCACACCAATATTCATAGCGGCATTGTTCACCATTGCCAAAAGCTGGAATCAGCCCCGGTGCCCATCAACAGACGAATGGATAAGCAAAATGTGGCACATACATACAATGGAATATTACTCAGCTGTAAGAAGGAACAAAGTGCTAACACATGGAATAACGTGGATGAATCTTGAAGACCTTATGTTGAGTGAAGCAAGCCAGGCACTGAAGGATGAACAGTATATGACCTCACTGATCTGAACTGAGGAAAGTGAGCAGTCTCTGAGAACCATTGTCTGAAAGATAGGTTAACAAAGGAGAGTAAGAGAAGAGCAGGCTTTGAGCCATCTCCCATATGGACATAATCTATGGTAAAGGGATAGAGTGTGGTTGCATGTTGGGGGATGGGGCAGATGAGTGGTGGTGTTCCTGGGTTTGGTGGTACAGCACTGGGGGGTGGGTGGATTAGGAAGTGCTGGTTCAAATCCCCAGGGCATGTAACTGTGAATCTTGACATTCCATGGGTTGGGAGAGGGGGGTATCACGGGCCCTGGGGGGCTGGGGAGAAGGGAACAGTCAAGATCTAATGGGTTGTTTGGTGGTCATGGGGAAGGTTTTTCATTACCTTACAGTAATGGACACAGGACATGGTAAATATCATCAAAATTATTAAACTGTATCATCTAAATTGTAAACTATACTGTAAATCACTGACAATGTTTAGTTGCTATATTTTGCTATCTGCATAACCGTTATAACAATGCTAACAACCAAAAAAAAAAGGAGGGGGAGTTAATATGGGGTGGGGAAGGGGGGGTGGTTTGGTATCTGGGAGTCTCCGGCACTCTGTGTGTGACTTTGCTGTGACCTAAAACTTCTTTGAAAATTAAATGAAAAATTGGGAGACAATGGGGATTGAGAGGAGGAAGGTGTCATGGCACACCAGACATCCTATAACACAGTGATAAAGGGAAGGAAAAAAGGGAAAAAAAGAAAAGAGAAAGGAAATAAAAATGAATATATACATATATATATATTTTAAAGGCATTTCCTTTGCCTTTTTGCCCATTTTTTGAATGTCCCAATCCACTAATTATATTTTATTTTGTTTTGTTCTTTGTTTGATTATTTGTTTTTTTTTCCTTCTCTCTCTCTTTTTTTTTTTTTTCCCCTGAGTTTCCTTATGTTTGTCTCTTGCATGTAAGCTTATCACACTTGTTTCTTTTTCTTAGTAAGTGTATTTGATTATTTTATGGACTAAATGTTCATGGAGGATTTGGATCACAGAAGGGTTACAATGGGTACTGTGGGGATTATTGGGGGGGGTGTCTGGGGGGGGTTTCGTGGGAATTGGTTCAACCGAATTACATGAAAGATATACATAATCATTCAAAGGATCGGGGGATGGGGCATGGTCACGATGGGTGGATAATCACACAATAAATGAGGGAATCTAAATTCCTAGCCTGGAGAGCTCTGCCGCAATCTCCAAGGGAGCAGCAATAGTCCTCTGAGTGTAGGGACAGTGCCTGTCAAAATAGGATGACCCACTGATTTTTTTATTTTTTATTTTTTTATTTTTTTATTGATGACTACCCTTGTGAGTCTTTGCTCTTGTAAATGAGACTTAGCCTGCAGTTGTGGGGTGCATAAGTGTTGCCACCTGAGAGCCTCCTTGTTGCTCAAATGTGGCCTCTCTCTAAGCCAAACTCAGCATATGATTGCACTACCTTCCCCCCAACGTGGGACATGACTCCCGGGGATGAGCCTCCCTGGCAACGAGGGATTAATACCAAGTGCCAACTGGCAGCTTTGTGCAGTGGCAGTATCTTAGCCAATGAGGTTTATCCGAGGCACGATTATTGCTAATTGAAAACTTTTCCCAAGTGCCAACTGGCAACACAACTGGAAAAAGACCTTGAATAAAAGGGGGAAATGGTAAAGACAAATGAGTTCAAGTGGCTAAGAGACTTCAAAGAGAGTCGGGAGGTCATCCCAGAGGTAACTCTTACGCACACCTCAGTAGGAGCTCATAGAACATCTAAGTGCCTATCACCCCACTCAGTGGGGTTCCTGAGAGCTCCGGAGACACCCTGGTCCTATATAAGGGGGGATAGCCCCAGAGACTGATGCCTTATCAGTGGGTTCTATTTTGGAATCTGTGCTCCTGAGAGTGACAGAATTAGACTCAAATAAGTCCTCCCTGCACATGGTTCACCAGTCCCTTCTATTCAAACCTACATGTGATGCTGGAGTTTCTTAGGTATACTTCCAGAGACTGGAGCCTCCCGCCTACCTATGTGCCAGGTGTGCATGAAATCTAGGTGGAGCTGCAACTCCTACCCTACAGCTCAATGGACTCATCCAAGTCACCTGGTGAGGAGACAACGATGGGCAATGGCCATCCCAGGGAATGGAGAGGGCCTGCATCCGCAGGCAGGATCATCCCACCCACCATATCCATGGGATATAAGCCCTCTCTCATTTGGAGTTGGAGTGGACATCACCATCCCAGTCGCCTCTGGATTGGGGGAAGAACTATGGACTAGAGTGGACTTGATGGTATTCTCTTGCTCACATATGGTGATTCTACCAATGCAAGAAATTATAACAATGAGGTGGAGCCAGTGGCCACTTGACAGTTTTTGGGTAGGGAGGGGATGAGCAGTTGAAATACAGGGGCTTCTTTGGGAGTTGGAGGTTGTCCTGAGTACTGTTGTGGCAACGGATGTAGGCCATTTTAAATCAGCACACACCACTCAGAACTGAGTGGGAGAGAGTGTGGTCTACAGTGTGAACTGTGGTCTATGGTTGGTGGCAAGGCTCCAGGATGTGTAAGTTCATTGAGGGTGGTGGGCCACACTGTGGGAGATGTTTGTGTGGGATGTGGTGGGAGGTGTGGGAGGTGGGCAACATGGGAATCCCAGTGGGTTCCGTGTAATATTTTGGGTAATCTAAGCACCTCTTAAAATATA
>JAKSZT010053928.1:18641839-19114968 GCA_026826555.1 Tolypeutes matacus | reverse complement strand
AAAAAAAAAAAAAAAAAAAAGGCAATGGAGAACATTACTGCCAGTCATTCACACTCTAGTATGAAAGAGCTATGTTCCCTATAAGAGTCCATACTAAATCCTTAACAAAATACCTTAGAAATGGCTACACAACTTGCCACTTTCCTCCCTCTTGCACTAAGTTCTTTCCTATATCCTTGCCTTTGTTCATACTATTTTCTTAATCCAAATGCATGCACTTCCCCCTCCCTCTTCTCTGCTTTATGGAATTTCACTCCTCCATTATGCCCAATAGGTACTTCCCTGATTCTTCTTTATGTTTTCCCATAGTGCTTTGCACTTATCACCAAGGTGATTGTGCATTTTTGTCTATCATCACTCAACTGAGCTTCTCATGTGCATCATCTTTAGTCTCTGCTTGAACACCTGTCCTGAAAGGGAACGCACCATGTCAAAGGCAACAAAGAACTGCTGGCCAGTTCTCTTTGACAAAATAGTTTTCCCATTATTAGAAGGCAAATCTGCTTCCCTGATACATAGAACCATTGCTCCTAAATGGCTAAATTGCCTAAAATTCCTTCAGATGTGTATAAGTACCTCCTTATACAATAGAAATAGGTCTTAAATATAAAAATCCTGAGAGTGGGCAATACTTAGAAAATTCATTCTAAAGTATAAATGACTGAAGAGTGCTTTTTCACACAAATGGGATTTTATTAAGAGAGAATAAGGGTGGGATCAGGAATACCAAAGACACCAAGAATATAAGGACACAAAAAATGTGATAGAGTAGAAAGAATACTGGGCTAGGAAATGAAAGGTGAGTTCCAATGTGACATGTTTTCTGAGCCTTGGTTTCCTCATCTGGAACAGGCATAATTTGCCTGATTCATAGTTCTATTTATTACCTTAATTGCAGAATTTTGTCTGGAAATGGTACTGCTCACCTGGGTGCTCTTAAGCCTTTGCTCTGGCTTGGCTTTATTAGTTCGGGGTGGACGAGTTACGCAGTCGGTGGGCTCCAGCCTGGGAAGGGGTGGTGCTGGGTGGATGCTCTCCTTGCAAAGATGTATGCCATCTACCAGCAGCTCATCATGGAGAGTGTTCCTCCTGCCTGGTTTGAACCTTCCTTTCCCCTGCCTCAAAGCCTAGCTTCAACTGCACTATTTACGGTATTTATGTTGTAAATCAAAGATGCAGGTTAACACATTTTATTATGATTTTATTATATATTCTCTTTTCCTAGAGTTTTGCAAGTAAAATATTGCATAAGAACCAACTCTTTATTTGTCCTAAGTTCCACCCTCGAGAACCAGGTCATATTACAACTGCTTGATGCACAACACCCAATGACTCAATAAATACTTTACAGAAAAAAAAAAAAAAGTGTGTTACACTGTCCTTGAGACCTTTCCAGGGTGTCCTTAAGAGCAAACTATTTTTACAGTAAATCTAAGATGGTTTTTGCCCTTTTCACTGCGTTGATATTTTCACAGAAGGTGCAAAAGCAAATGAGCAAAACTGTAGGTGACTTAGCATGGAGCAAGCCAGAGGCACCAAGCTGGTAATAGAAAGATTGTCCTTGATGAAGCAGTAAATTTTATTAATTTTTAACCCATGAATATGTTTATTTTAAAATATTCTGTGTGACATCATGGAAAATATGCATAAAGCATATTTCTGTGGCATACCACAGTACTATGTTTTTAGAGGAAAAGCAGTTGTGCAGTTGAACTGTCCCTTTTTTTTTTATGGAACACCATTTTTACTTCAAAGAATGATTGACAGCAAAACTACTATTCCACCTTGAGTATTTGGCAGACACTTTCTTAAAAATGAACAAAGTGGGCCTGTCACTTCAAGGGAAACAACTGTCAGTATTTGTTGTCAATGATAAAATTCGAGGTCATAAGAGAAAATTAGAATTTTGGAAAACTTTCATCTGCCACCCCTGAGATTAACAGCTTCCCGCTACTTAAAGAATTTTCTGATGAGATTGATGGTGATATTAACAGAAGTGATTTTTTTGATATTGTTATCATGAAAATTGGGAAAGTTGCATAACTCAGTGAACCAATATTTTCCAAATGACCGGTGCATATATGACAAGATCAAGCATGGGTAAAAGAGTCAAAGTGCAAGACCACAGACCAATAGGTTTAATGTAACAGAATATGAAGTTCATTGATATGGCTTCAGATTCCATATAGTAACTAACCTTTACCACTTGTCTAGTTTTGGTGTAGTATGATAGAAGAATGCCCACAATCATCTGAAAAAGCTATTAAATGCTACTCCCTTTTCCAATTACAAATCTATGCGAGGTTTGCTTTTCTTTATGGAATTCAACCAAAACAAAATATTGCAATGGAGTAAATGCAGAAGCATAAAGATAGTTTCTTCTACTAAAATAGACATTTTAGAGATTTATAAAAATGCAAAGCCATGGGGTACTTCTTGCTAAGTTTTTTGTTTTGGAAAATAGTTAATTTTCATTAAAAAATGCTATTATAGTAATATATAATGGATTTCTGATTGCAAAGTTAAGCGAATCAATAATACTTATAAATTTTCTCAGTTTTAATTTCTAAATAGTAAATATTGACAAATATAACTCAAATAAACTAAAGATTTTTGGAGTCTTAATCATTTTTAAGATTGTAAAGAGTTCCTGAGACCAAGAATTTTGAGGACCTCTAGACTAAAATAGTGAAATACAAATTAATCAGTGTTCATGAGAGGAAGAAAATTAATACTTTGAACGCCTATTATGTTGTGAGCTCACTTAATCCTCACAATTACCCTCCAGGTGAATCTTATCTACAATTTCAGGTGGAGAGAAAGTGCTCAGAGAGAGTCAGTCGTTGGTCCAAGGTTATGATTTAAACCCAGGTCTGAAAAACCCCACACTCTTTCCTCTTACCCCTCATTGTCTCCATACCATAATTATAAGGCATGGATTGATCAAAGGATTGACTTCCCGTATTTTGCTCTTGGTGTGTATATGTGCAGAAGATGGTATCTGAACAGAGAAACTGGGAGAATTAGGGATGAGATAGGAAAGGGAAAAATATCATGTTGCAGTAACAAAAGAACTTGTTAATTGTAAGCTTAACTGATGGTACATTTTGCCAAGAAGAATAAAACTTCATTCGAAACACTTCCAGAAGACAGGCAAATCTTGACCATTTCAAGAAGGCAAGCCCACCCGCATGGCGTGGTTAACTGACCCAGCGAGCACAAGCAGCAAGAGGGGGATAAATGAATAAATAAATAAAATCTTTTAAAAAAAAAAGAGTTCAAACCACCTTCAGGTCCCGATTCGCTGCAGCCTGCACACTGCTCTGCCTCCCCTTGACGACACCCTCCTGTTGATAATAGCTACTATTTATTGAGAGCTTCTCATGATCAGGGCCAGTGCCAAGAGCTTCGATTCCTTATCTCATCCAATCTTTACTACCCCTCTGTGTGATCAGTATCATTATTCCAAACTTATAGATGAGAAAACTAGAGCTCTGAGAGGTGAAATTATTCCCCTACAGTCACGAGTGAGGGGATCAGGACCTGAATGCAGGGTTGACTCTGAAGCCCGTGCTCTTACCCACTAGGCTGCACCAGGTGCTGCTCTCCTACCAAATTTCAGTTCCCTGAGGGCTGGACTCAGGCCTTTTTCTTCTGGATATCACCATGCCTAGCACGATGCTTGGTCAATTTTCGATGATTGAATGTACCATGAAACACTGTAAGAGCTAAATAAAGAACCAAACTGCTTTCACATGCCAGAAGCCTGATGAAGGACATGACCTGTTGCCTGATTGTTAATTCAAGATACTGGGCTTGTATCTTGTATGTTGGCTGAACATCCAAGCTTGTTAATTTTAATTGTTTTCTCTGGTAATATTCCATACCAATGGTTTCCCATGGTCATTATTATACTTTATGTTGCTACACCTTATCTGACCTGTGACAGGAAGTATGATTTTAAACACACACCCCTGGGGCAGAGGTAACTCTTAGTAATCCTGGATGGGATAGTCATAGCATGATTGTCTGCTGAAACTTGTTGCAGGAGAAAGACTAAATACAAATTTTAGACCGGTATGACATTCTTTGATTTAAAAAAAAATAGGCAAGAAGCATTAGAAATGCTTTTATATTAAACAGGAGATTGCTAGCACAAGCTTAGGGTACAAACCATTATATCTGTTTCAGAAATCTGTTCGGTATTGCAGAAACTGGTAGATGCCACCTGGTATGCCTTCTTTTCTTCTTCTCTAGTAATAGAATTCTGTTTTTACTTGGAGGCAGCAATGTGCTTCCCTTGCAACTAACTGTGCCAATGTAACTAAGTCCTGCCCAATGAGATGAATGTATCAGGTGTGGGGTAAGATTTCTGGCAAAACTCCTTAAATTAGGGAAATAGAAGTAACACCCATTTACAGTTCAATTAAAATCTCAGCAGGAAGAGAATTTCCTCGATCTGATAAAGGGAATCCAAAATACCTCTAGCTAATATTGTACTAATGGTGAAAAGTTGAAGTTTCCCCCCACAATCACAAGCAGCACAATGTGGTCTTCTCTCACCAGTTCTATTTAAAATTGTACTGAGGTCCTATTTAGTGCAATAAGGCAAGAAAAAAAAAGGCATAGATATTGGAGAGGGAAAAATTGTTATTCACTGCTGACATGATCAAGTACACAAAAAATCCTAAGGAATCTACAAAAAACAACAACAACAACAACAAAAAAAAAAAAACAGACTAGAACTAATGAGAAAATTTAGCAATGTTGTAGGATACAGATTTGATATGCAAAACCAATTGTATTTCTATATGTTAGCAACAAAAATTGGAAAACAAAAAATTAAAAACAGCCATTTACAATAGCATGGAAAAAAACCGTAAAATACCTAGGAATAAATCATAGAAAGATATGCAGGCTCTATACCCTGAAAATGACAAAGCATTGCTGAGAGAAAGTAATTGGAAGATACACTATTTATAAGATGTCCATTCTCCCCAAATCTACCTATGGTTTCAATACAATCCCAATCAAAATGTCAGCATATTTTCTTAAGAAATTGACAAGCTTGTTCTAAAATTGACAAGCTAATTATTTGCACTTGTGGAAAGGCAAAGGATCAAGGATAGCCAAAAGAAAAGAACAATGTTGGAGGACTTACACTTCCCAATTTCAAGGCTTTTTATAAAGCTAAAGTAATCAAGACAGTGAGGCATTGGGGGTTACATGGGTGTATTCAATGGATCAGTGGACCAGAGTAGAGTGCCCAGAAATAGACTCATACATATGTAGTCAGTTGATTTTTAACAAGGGCATCAGGACAATTCGAAGGGGAAAGGAAAGTCAGTCTTAACAAACACTGCTGGAACAACTGGGCATCTTTATGGAATAAAAGATAGTCTAGATCTTTTTTTCTCATTCCAAATACAGAAAGGAATTTGAGGTCATAGGCCTAAGTATAAAGTTTTAACCACAGAGCTTCTAGAAGAAAACTTAAGAGGAATCTTTGTAACCTTGGGGTAGGCAAAGATTCTGTAGATAAAACAAAAATACATAACTATAAAATTTAAAATTGATAAACTGGACTTCATCAAAATTAAAAACTTTTGTTAGATGAAAGGCACTACCAAGAAAATAAAAATACAAGTCACAGACTGGGAGAAAATTTCTGCAAACATATATTTGTCAAAGAATTTGAATTCAGAACATATAAATGATTCTTATAACACAATAGCAAGAGGACAATCTAATTTTTAAAACTGGGCAAAAGATTCAAAAAGGTACTTCACAAAATAAGATATCAGAATGCAAATAAGCATATGAAAAGATGTGCAACATCATTGGTCATTAGGGAAATGCAAATTAAAACTATGAGATAACACTGTTCACCTATTTGAATGGCTAAAATGTGAAAGACTGAAATTACCAAGCATTAGCAAGGATGTGGAGAGACTAGGAACAACTGGGACTCTATGTTGCTGATGGAAATACAAATTGGTACAGCTACTTTGGAAAATAGTTTGGTAGTTTCTTAAAAAACTAAATGTACACTTATCATACAAGTCAGCAACTCTACTTGTAGAGATCTATTCAAGAAAAATAAAGACACATATCCACTCAAAGACTTAGACATAAATTATACTACCAGCATTTTTCATGAGAGTCCAAAATGGAAACAATCAAAATGTCCATCAACAGGGGAATAAACAAAATGTAGTAAATCCATATAATGGGCTATTAACAAAAAGGAACAAGCTGCTGATACACACAATCATATATATACTCCCTTATTCCATTTATAGGAAGCCCAAGAATAGACAAAACTAATCTAGGATACAGATATTAGAAAATGGGTGCCTCTGGGAAAGTGGAACTGACTGTAATGGAGCATCAAGAAACTTTCTGGGGTGATGAAAATGTTCTACATCTTGTTTTGGGTGGTGATTATATAAGTGTATCCAATTGTAAAAACTCATCCAAGCAAATACTTCTGATGTGTGCTTTTTAGTGAACTCCAATTTTACCTCAGTAAAAGGGGAAAGACAGCTGGCATGTACCCTTCATTGATCTGCCCTGTTTTCCTCCTTTCTTCCTGTCAGGAATTAAGATGTAATGATTAGTGCCCCAGCAGCTTTTTGGGGCGATGGAGGTTGAATCCAAAGGCCAAAAATGACAGAGTAGAAAGCAGAAAAGGCCCAGGTCCCTGTACTGTAGAGCTGCCATACTAACCCAAATTGCCTTTCTTTGGACTTCTTTTATGGGAGAGAGAGAGAGAAAGAAAAAAACCTCTTCCTTGTTTAAACCACTGTCTAGGATGCTTGCAACCAAACACAATTCCTAAGAGTTACAATCTGTGATGAATTCCTTTCATGGTCAAATTATTTTCAGCTAGATTAGATTTTAGTTGGGAACCACGTTGAGATTTTTAAAAATATCATAAAAGCTATTTTTTTATAGAGATCAGTGCCTTTGGTGTATAAAAGTATTAAAAGCCAATCTAAGTTTGGAAAAATCATTTCATTTATACTAGATGTAAAGTAGTTAAGGGCTTAGTTTTGGACCAAACCAGATCTTGGTACAGACCGCTGATGAGTTATGTGACCTCGGGAAAATTAATCTGCCACTGATTAGTCATGTGGCCTTTGGCAAATTACTAACCTCTCAGAGCCTCTGTTACTTCCTCTGAGTATAGGATGATGAAGCCTGCTTTAACCTCCTGCTATTTTGAAGACTGAATGAGATCATGTATGTAAAATCCTCAGCACAGGGTCTGGACCAGAACAAATAGTAGCTTTTTAAAAATAGAAAGATATTAAATAATTTTATTTTGAACATGTGATTGAACATGCAAGTAAGCCATCACAAAGTCATTTGCTCTTCACCATCACCTGGATAATACAAGGTTTGAGTAGTTGATTATGGCATCACTGCCCAATTTTCTACTGAACTCAATAGCAGTAAAGGCCGCAACGGACTTCTCTAAGCAATAAGAGAAAGCCAAATTTCCCAAATTATGTCAGAAGCAGCAGCAAAAATTATTTTGGCAGCAGTCATGTTAGTGGAGAAAGATATTCTAAGAAAGTGTGGTCACTGTCAGCCTCAGACAGTGGTGATCATTGTGGATAGAAAGTCTCTGAGGGGTTGGGGGTAGCCCAGTCAAGTGGACCCTGCAGTGAAGGACTTGGTCCCCTTGTCTGCAGAGAACAAAGCCAAGTTCTCCACATCCTACGCAGCCCTGACACAGGGAAGTAAATGCTGCAGGTTCTACAGGACCCGTGGCTGGAACCATGGAGTTAAGAGGACCTCACCTTGGCTCCAAACAGTCCAGGCTACCAAGATCCAGTCAGAAGGAAGGGGAATGCCAGGGAGTTAGCAAGCTCCTGGCAAGCACAGCTTCGAGCGGGGCTCTCTCTACAGAAAATCAGTGCACAGCGACGGCAAAGAACTATTTACTTACCTGCAAGGGTTGGCGACTTCTTCTGGTGTTGTTTTCATAAAAGGGGAGACAGGTTTTTCCACAAAAGAGCCAAAGCCAAGTCTAAAGTTGCTAGTTAATTTAGACATCTCCTTGGAAAGCAGGGAGCCCAGCTCTTTGATTGTGTTGAGGTCATCATCCATGGAGGCCGAGAGGTCCATGAGGTAATACAAGTCGACCGGATAATCCTCAGTCTGGCGGACGTGCACTTGCAGGGTCTGTTCACCACCTGCAAAGCCCCCACAGGGAAAGTCAAAAAATAAAAACACACCAAGACTTAATCATAATTAACCAGCCACTGGGCCAGCTGGCTATGTCATTTCAATAAGAACCTACTGAAGATACTTATGATTTCATGAACTTGGTAGTAAAGTGTATGAATGGACACGCCCACAGAAAATCCTTCACGTGTAGGATTAGAACTACTGAAGGAGGTGTAAGTTGGTATATTTTATATCCCGTTGGGAAAACTGGCATCCATTTAGATGGAAGATAAAAGGGAAGCTGAATTTTTATGTGTGGTTTTAGAAAAGGAGAAAAAAATAAAAGGGAGTTTAAAGCCTACATTACAACCCTTGAAGAAATGTGAATTAAACGTTAGCAACATTTGAGTAATTCAAATGACTACTATTAGATAAAGCCTTTTTAGTAACACATTTGGAGTGTAAGCAACCAATGTGAATAAAGAAAAGTGTTAACCTCACAACTTTCCATTTCCTTAAGAAGAGGAAACTTGAATCACAATAATTAATGACATGTAACACAATACAAAACATATCAGCAGAATAGTGGTATTACTGTTAGACATTAGACTTATTTGCATGAACTAACACAGAAGAGTGGTTTCCTCTCTTCTATCAAGAAATTACAACCTACCTGGTCTTAATGTAAGAATCAGGCTTTGAGGTGCAATTTGAACAATATCAGAACTATTTTTCTGTCTGCCTACACTGAGAGGCTTATTTCTAAGTATTTCTACTTGGGAAACAGGGTTTTCAACGAAGGTTAATTGACATCCTTTAGCTAAAAGATTTGCTGGAGTATCACATCTTTCACCAACTCCAGAAGGATGGGTAAAATTCTAAAAGAGAAAAAAAACAATAAAAAGAAAAACAGACAGATTTGCATTTCTTAGTAAGATAACAGCAACTGACTTTTTCCCTGTGGTATTAGTTAGGCATCTTGCATACTCAATATATCATAGTCCTCCATGAATGATATTAATTATAAGTCGAAAGTAAGTTATAGCAGATTAACCAGAGTGTACTGCCAGTAAAATTGGAGTCTCCTAATTATATTCAACTGAATTCCCCATAATGTTGTTTTTTTTTTTTTAATGCCCAGTTCTTTAAAGTTTCTCCTGTGCCACATGACCCAATCCTTGAACAGTAGACATCATTCTGTGAATAGGTAGGTTTGTGGAATCCTAGGGCTGTCATGAACTTTCCCAGGTGTCTATTACCAAATTTAGTGATAAAGAGCACCTTTTCTGTAGATTCTCAAAGGGCAGGGATCGGGACATCTCCCTATCTAGTGCTCTGGACTAGTTTTACTCATTGATGTGGTTCCTTTATATTACAGCATTACTTTACAACAGTTGACCTCTTGGGGACTTTAAACTCAGTGACTGAAAGTTCCCAGTTCAATGCCTTTTAGAACTTTCTCCAAGATTTGGAGGTGAGGAAAGGAAGTGAAAGAGAAGATGGTGTAGAAGACTACTTTTCGGCATAGGATTCGGGAGTTTCCCAGCCCTCACCAGACCCACCTGGGCCAGACGATAAACCCTGGAATGCCCAGTACAGAGGGATGGAGCTGAGGGAAAAACACCTGTCTTTCCTTTCAGCCAAGGCTGCTCTAGAGCTGTGAGGCTCAGGTCAAAATCCAACTTGAGGCCCACTGAGTCTCGTGGTTGGAGAGGGTGCTAACCAAGGCTCGTGTTGTTTTTTAACTCATCCTCTAGAATTCTAACCCACACCTGCTGTTTTCACCAAATAGGAAAGTTATATTTCTTCTGAAATTAATCTTTGAGAATATGATTTGTTGTCTATACTGCACCTTCCCATAACGTACCCAAAGCAAAGAGTGGTGACGATAACCGCATTCTCTCCCACTGAGCTGGATGAGGCCTTCTCAACAGTGTCCCATTACCACCTATAGTCACAGCCTTTGCCAAAAGATCAGAGGTGGCATTAACCAGAGAACCAATTTTCTGTCTTTTCAAAGCAGAAGCCTTGTTTTCTCTTTGCTCCAATTGCCTCAACTGATATACTGATTCCTTCTACCGTTAAACTGACCTCTTAGAATAATCTGCCTTAAAATTTGACAATATTTTGCCTACCAAGTATAATCCACAAGCAAAGCTACCATTACTGAAGCTCTCCAAAGTAATGGTAAAAAGTGCAACTATTTAAATTTCTAGAGGTGGGCATTTTGTTAGATTGATTGGCTGTTTTACATCTCTGGCATGAAAATAATACTGTCTTCTTCAGGGAGTCAATGTCAAAAAAACATATTGGTTTTTCCCTCCTTATATATTTTCAACCTGCTTTTGATACATGAGCTAAAAAATGTATAATTTCTGTTCGTGTCCCCATCAGTCAAGGCCATGGGGGGTGGCAGGGGGTGGATAGTCAGCTTGGTATGAGCTTGTTATCAGTGACGTCTTCCTCCAAGAATACACATTAAACTTGGAATTTGGGTCTTAACAGTTACGGCTGATTCTGAGTCAGGCGTGTAGGTTTTTTCCCCTTTGAGCATGCTACTCAGGTTTTACTGAACCTGACATTTGTATGGCTTGATTTGTGTTTAGATTCTCTTTATGAGATTCAGTGGACAGAGAATTGTTTTAACTCCAGAAAGCTAGGGCAGCTCTTTGTTACCACGGATCATTTACAAATTGCTGTATAGTGTCACAGGACGGAATGACTTAGGATGATTTTACCCCAATTGTCCTCATACTACTTTCACCTTGTTTTCAATTTGACCAGATAAGGAATGTGTGTTTGGGGCTTTGTCATCAGTGCGGAACAAGAGTCACTGAGCTCATGAAAATGTAGTTTTCAAGAGAATTGAATTACATCTGAACAGTAATGTTTACCCCAAACCTGGAATGCTTCACTTCGAACCCAGCAGTGTTTCAGAATGGATCCTGGTTCCCAGATGGAATAATGAAGTCTAATGTATTTTTTACTTTACAGAATGTCATCCCCGTGATTTCATTATTCAGAGAACCACCGTATTTTTCATGTAACCAGTTAGAAATGGCTTTAAAATAGGAGGAGGAATCAGATAAAATGAAGGATCCTGAGCCAAGTATCTTCCAGAACGATTTGACATCCACTGCCTTATTCTGCAATTTGCTTTTGGAAGTTATCACATGAATGACCCTTTGATCTACTAACGCTTCCATTTTCCTTTTCTGACTTATTTTACTCCTACAACCTTACAGACATCAGGAAGATGTCAGAGCTATCACTGATGGAATTAACATATGCCTAGCTGCAAACATTTTTTAAAAACCTGTTGAGGTCATTTGTTTTACCTCCTGAGAACACCAGGCACACTGAGGTCCAATGAGTAAGCAGTCTTCACAGGTTTCTGCACCTCCAGCGGCACAGGCACCTATGTTTAAACCCAGCAAGATGCAAGGGATTAAGGACACTGTCAGTCATTCCTTTTACGAGACCTAAGGCTCTTAAAGTACTTGAACAAACTAAAAGCCAAGTTAATTTTCATCTTCAAAGATCAGGCCTCAAAAATGTTAGCATTTCTTATAAAAGTTCATATTTTATATCCATTACCTTGAAAATATACATCTCTTATAAGCCAAAATTATAATTCTTTTTCTTAAAATGTCAACATTTCTATATGTTCACAAATATAGCCTTGTCATATTAATCTTCCTTATTCAATATTTGCCACTTCAATTTTTTCAAATTATTTGTACCCATTAAAAATGCTTCTCTCTTAAATGTAGTATGTTTCTATTTTTTTAATAAAGTCTTTTTTCCCTTTCATGGTTATTATTCTTAAGTGGAAGACCTTGTCGTAAAATAAAATAGAAAGTTTTTAAAAAATACGTTGTCACCATGGTATTAAGAATTGTGTAGTCATGCTGTTTAATTCTCCTCATTAAAATGCCTGTGAAACCTTTGTATTTATTAACCCTAAGCCTAGAGCTTTCACTGTGGGTACAACCCTGCTTTTGCCTGTAATTTGTTAATGTATTCACCCGGTGGCAAAGGAGCATTTGAACAGATCAAATAAAAAATGATTTCAGATCTAGTTTCTGAACCAAATGACAGGTTTGTCAAACACACCACGGAAGCAATATTGTAGAACTTAAGTCTTACCTTGTACGCAATCATTCCTTCCTAGAAATAGAAAGAACAGGCAAAGCAGTTCAATCCCCATTCGTTTTCAGTTCTCGCTGTGCAGACAGATTAAAAAATGAATTACTTTCAACGTTACAAGACCAAAGCTGAACATTGTTTAAGTCTTTCTTTCTTGAAGTATAAAATTTTAAATACTACTTACACTGCTTTGAAAAGAAACTTGAGATGCAAATTTAAAAGTTTTCATTAAGACTGAAATGAAAACAGAGGCTACCTGGACAGGTAAAGAAGAAAAGCTGTGTTTAAAAGCAATTTCAACATGATTTACTTCCTTGTTCTCCTTATAAGGAAGGCAGGTGTACAATCACCAAGTAGGTGGGGAAATTCATTCAGGAGAAATTTTTGTATGGATTCTATTAGTCTCTGCTACTAGGGAGCCTAGAGAAAGTTAGTATCTTTAGTGAAAAGCTGATCAATGAGATGTCAAAACAGCAACTGAAATATCATCTAAAGTTATTTCTAAAATAATTTTAATTTAATTAAACAATAAATATATTAAATAAAACACAAGTAAATAGGTTATATGTAAGGAGGATGAAACAATGAGCCCAATGAAAATACCTGAGATTTTTGTATTCCATTGTTAAATCTGTTGCAGAAAATTGAAATGAACTCTGAAAAATAAAAATAATTATTTTACAGTCAAATTGGAAGGCAGGTGAGGGAAACAAGATACTGTGTTCCTTTATTTTTAAAATTGGGATGAAAGATATTTTCCCGAGTATAGAATTCTTTTAAAAAAAAAAGTGATATTGGAAATAAACATAATATATGAAACACAATGTATGAAAATCAAATTAGACCAAAATTAGATTTACAAGTTAGTCTCAAAATGACAACAACAGAAACAAACACAGTGCCCAAGATTCTGAGTCCCCCAGTAGGGACCGAGTTCTCTTTCTCCTGTGCTGTACCAGCTTCTAGCTCCCCATTTAGCTACATAGGAGGTGTTTATTGTTGACTAAAATGGTAACAAATTTAAAATATATATAACCTGTGGCTAAATTCCTGAGGTTGATTGTATTTTTTCCCAAGATAGTCAGGAAAATATTTTCAAATTTGTAGATATTGCAAACAGGTTTCAAGTACTCCCTTCATACATTATGTTGATTGAAATAAGCCAGACAAAAAAGGACAAATTTTATTTGATCTCACTGATAGGAAATAATTAAAATAAGCAAATTCATAGAGTCAGAAACTAGAATACAGGTGACCAGGGGCTGGGGTAGGGGTAGGGAATGGGAACTTATTACTTAAACTGTACAGAGTTTCTATTTGGGGTGATGGAAAAGTTTTGGCAATTGGGTGGCAATTATGGCAGTACAGAATTGTGATTGTAATTAATGGCATATATATATATGAATGTGGTTAAAAGAGGAAATTTTAGGTTGCACATGTGTTCGTGGAATAAAATTTAAAAAAACAACAAGCATAGGTTGTACAACACAAACAGTGAACCCTAATGTAAACCATGGTCTATAGTTAATAGCACAATTATAGAAATGTTCTTTCACCAATTGTAACAAATGTACCACACTAATGCGAGGTGGTCATATTATGGTGGTATCTGAGGACTCTGTACTTTGTGCATGATGTTTAATAAACCTACAACTTCTCTAATAAAAAAAAAATACTTCATCACTTCCCAAAATGTCTGACTATAGACGGGCTTCTTTGTGACTGGGCTTATAATTTGGGAGATTATATTTTAAAGGTGTGTTTCTAGGCAAGCATGTGTAACCTGTGAAGAGAGGAAAACTAATTAGGGACTGCTCAGGTTCTTCTCAGGAGGTTATGCTCAATTTTGAACTCCATCAAACACAAGAAGCTGGAAGAATCTTGCAGAGAGAAATCAGAATTATTAGAGTTAGAAAATATGCATTTTGGGAGAAAAATAGTTATATGAAATCAGTTAGTTTAGCTAGAAGAAGAAATATTGAGGCCCAGTTTGTCTTTGTCCCTGGTATTGCCTTCAATTTTGTATTTGCTATTACCTGTCATTCATTCTTCATTCATTCAACAAGTATTTTTAAAGCATCTACTTTGTACCAAGTATTGTTCTACAAGTAGGGGACATGTCAGTGACAAAACCAAGTTCTTGACTCATGAATCATATAATCTATGCTTCATGAATTCAACATGGGGAGACAGATTCCTAAATGCAGGTAGTGAGAAGGGTTATGAAAAATGATAATGCTGAGTAAAAGGAAAGAAGGGTAGGGAGTGTGTGCTATTTTATTTAGGGTAATCATGGAGGCTTTACCTGATCAAGTGATAACTAACAGAGCCTTAGATGACTTGGGAAACAGAGCAAAGTGCAGAGACCCTGAAACAGCCTAGGCATTTCATGTTCAAGAAGAGTGGAATGCAAAGAGAGGAAGGTTAGCACATGAGATCAGGATTGGAGGCAGAGGTCAGATCCTATGTGGTCTTGACCTTGAATTTTATCCTAAATGTGGTGGAATGTCTTTGGGTTGAAAACAGGGGAATGATATTTAATTTACATTTAACTAACAGTAATTACATTTAGTTTACATTTTAAAAGAATCACTCTGGCTGCTGTGGAGGTTAGAGCATATGGGGTAAAATTGGAATGCAGAACACCAAGTAGGAATTTGTTGCTTTTGTTTAGGACAGAGACAACTGAGGGCTTAGACTTGGATGTTGGTAATGTAAGAGGAGAGAGATAATCATAATATAATTTGAAAACAGAATGTGCTAATAGATTGGATGTGGATATGAAAGAAAGGTTTTTGTCTTAAGGAACTGAATGAATGATAGTCTTTGCTGGGATGGGTTATACTGGGGAAGGAGCAGGTTTCATGTGGAAGATGGGAATCAAGAACAGGTGAAGTTTGAGATGCCGAAAAGATAATCAAGTGAAGATGTCACATTGACAGTTCAATATATGAGTCTGAAAATGGGGGTGGTGTCAGAGTGTAAACTATAAATTTGGGAACATCTGGATGGAGATAGTCTTTAAAGTTATGAGTCTGAATGGGATCCCCAAGGAAGTGAACAAAGATAAGGAAGAGCTCTGAGGGCCGAGCCCTGGGACATGCCTATACCTAGAGGTCAGAAGGAGAATCAGCAAAGGAAGCTGTTATAAAAACCACACTCCTTCTTGCTAAAAAGGAACCTGTTTTTATTGGGAGACAATTCTCTACAGGGAACTCATGTTTCTGCCCATCTTGCTAGCAGAGGAATTGACTGCCTTTATTCAAGGATATCTGTAAAATGAGCAGCCATTGCAGATGGAGTTAGTATTTATCTTCAGGGCAAAGGGCAGGTGTGCTTACTGCCAATTATAAAAGATTCAGCTTCCCTAAGCTCAGAGTTCCTCTTTGTTAATACAGCCATTGCATGTACAGATGTCACTTCTCCCTCATTTTGTCACCCTGTGGGAAATGGGTTCAGGTACTGGTACAAGAAAGTGCTGGTTCTCTGGCTACTGCTATTGCTATGAATAATAAAGTCTTTTGTCTCTGACCCAGGTATCTCATGTCTTCTGCAGCATCCGTGATTCTGTAGCAAGCTAACGTTTAAGTTTGCAAGTAAGATAAAATGTCAGACTTTTCACAATTCTTGAACATGCACTTTTCAAACCTCACTTTAGATGATAAGAAGATCTTGCATTCAGCAAGGCTGCCTGAAGTACCTTAGATTGATCAGTGTGGCCCTGGGCCTCAGAGGTCTTCCCATGTACCAGCCTCCCCAGAAGCCACCATCAGGCACTTTAGATGAGCTGAGATTAAGCATGTCTGCACAGCTCTTGATCTGCCTACTCCCTCAAAACTTTTTTCTGGGGTTCCAGCTACCACCAAAAGTCTGTTTTCTCTTCTTTCTGAGAACACAGATTATCTTTCCTGGCCTGTCTCACCATTAAGAGAATCCCAATGACTAGTTACTGTCCACAGAAAACGAGTAGATGTAGAGTCTTCATGCCCCTCTGCTAATTGGATGCAGGTCTAAGGGAAAGCCTGTGTTTGAATGGAGTACCCTGTATGATTTCATGCAAAGACTTCTATCCTAGTCCCTAAAATCAGACATGGCACTTATTTATTTACTGCTTGTCCCCAACTGCAACCCCTTCCTTCCCCCACTTCCAAGGTTTTGCACATGCCATTTGTGCTGCCTGGAGGTCCTTCCCTCCATCTCATTTCTATCACTTGGCTAACTCATCACAACCTCCCGGTCTCAGGGCAGATGCTAGTGCCTGCCAGGAGACTTTTTTGGTCTCTCGAGGCCTCCCTTTCACCAGTCTTTCTCCAGGATAGCCCTTTTCACTTTGTTTATAATTGCTAAAATACTGGCCTATTACTTCACTAGGCAGTGAGTTTCTTTACAGCTTCATTTATTCAACAAATATTTATTGGATTCATGCTATGTAGCAGGCAGGGACTGAGTCTTAGTTATCTTTATATTCCCAGCAAGTAGAACAATGCCTGGCACTTAGTAAGTAGTAAACTAATATTTATTGAATAAATGAATGAATTTTATTACTTAATTATCTAATATATCATCTGTTACAAAGAAGCTATTCAATTTCAAGTAAAGCAATGAGCAAATGAATACATGGCTTAGGAAGGCACATAATGCAATTAGGAGAGGGAAAAGGTATCCCCTGCTTGAGTTGTGATGAAAGCTGAGAAAATACTTAAAATGCAGGTTGGGCAGAAATTAAGAGAAAATACAAAGTAGAAGAATTCTACAAGGAAGTATCCATCCACTCTGTTTTCACCTTGGCAATGCTGTGGATAATTTGTACGTAGGCTATTAGGCATAGGGAAAAACATTCTTGTTTCCTGAAGGTGTGGTGTCTGTTACAGCCACCGACCTTCTCCTGGAAAGTACCCTGTTCAAAACTCTGTGGGGGGAAGTGGCCATAGCCATTCCTTGAGCAACCAATCCAAGAGGTGGTCAGCACCCTATAAAATGCCTTGGAATGGAAACTGTCTCCTTAGCTATGCCATCAAGATTAATACCTCTATTTCTTTATCTGTGGGATTTGACCTGGTAAATACAGACAAAAAATCAGAGATTGGTGGTGGGAGTTCAAGTTGGAAGGATATATACAGAGGGCTTTCGAATGGCGGGAACTTGATGCCTCAGGAGCGAGCCAACATTAGGAGGGATTGGCGGCTATGAGGAGACAAAAGTCCATGGCAGAGTTGAAGGCATGGTGCTGGCCTTTATCAATAGTAAATGCAGTAGAGGAGGGCTCCTGAGCCACATGAACTGAAGAATACTAGAGTCAGATCCACAAATCCACTCTACTGAGGAGAAGGGACATGACCCAGCCCTAGGGCTGCCATGAATGTCGGATGACCCTCCAGATCAGATCTCTCTGAGGTCAGGCTCCTCCTGGACCTCCCCAGGATCTTGTCTCCATTAGAGTAATGCGTCTTTTTACCACAAATTCCCACTACTTGTGAGAGGTTGTGGGTGTCTCTATAGTCCTTAAAATCAAAAGGTCTTGTATTACACCATCTCTATTTCCAGATAGGCTGGTTGGGCCCATGGGATGGAATCCAAACCCAGGTCGGGAGTTCTCACTACCTTGGGGAGTCTGACCCTCTGCAAGGGGTCTGAGCAGGGTGGGTAGGGGGAGTAGATGGAGCACCACAGAGCACCACAGAACTCTGGGAAGCATCACCTTCTGCATTCCATCCCTCAACTGGCCCATTATGTCTGAGATTTAGAAATGGGCTGTCTTCAGCTGTGCCTTGACTTCAGGGAGCCATGTGAACCCATGTGACTCACTGTATTTAGCTTGGGTGGCTCCTTAGACTCATCCACTCAACCACAAAGAATGACAGAGGAGGCCCCTGCTGGGCCTGCTCAGAACACTCCTGGAAGAGTATATACTAAGTAAACCTGGCTGGGAACCAAGCCAAACTCTGGGGGCCTTAGTAATGAATGTTAGCTATTGGGATGCCCTTGCTGTGGTTCTGCTTTATTTCAAGTACCAGCCAACAAGTCTTCTACCTCCAGCTGTCTTTCCATGAACACAGATCAGAGTGAGTAGTTAAAAGAAAGCTGCTTAAATTTATGCTTTGTCTTTGGGACGGGCCCTCGTGTAACTCTGAGTGTGATGCATGCATGGTGGGGGACTGCAGAACTGTGTGGCTGACCTGTGCATGTACGTGACATGGGAAGCAAGGAATCTAGACATGGTCACCTTTGATTCACATTTCAAGACCTCCAGAAGAATTCTTTTAAAGAGGGATGTGCATCGGTTTCCCATCATCCTGGTGCATAAGCACAATGCCCACAATGTGCTAAGTGCTAGAGAAATGTTTCGTGGCATACGCCTTATGCTCTAATCTGAAGTTTGTATTTTAAAGCCTTTGTGATGCCCAGGTTAGAAGGAAGTGGGTATAGTGGGAAGAGTTTGGGTTTTGGACTTAGAGAGATCTGTATTCAAATTCTAGCTCTGCCAGGTCTGACAGTATATTCTTTGGGATAACATTTACCTCTCAGCACTTTAGTTTTTGGATAGTGAAACAGTGATAATAGCTATCTTTCAGGATTATGGTGAAGATTTAATTATACAATTCAGGGGCAATCCAGATTTTGTGGGGCCTGAAAATTATGTGATTTAGAGTGGCCCTCTTTGAGAAAAGGAATGCAAAATTGCAAATCATTAATGAGATAAGAAAGTGAATATTTATTTAAAATGAGAGGGAGAAAAAAACACATTACTGAAATCTTGGCCATTCTAGTCCCTTTGTTCTTGACATCTCCTTAGGCAATAGATCAGAAATGCTTACCTAGAAATGATTCCTTATTTTAACTTGCCTTCCTATGCCACCTGGAATCCCCTGAAGCTCCCAGCCTCTCGCAGTATCCCCAGGCACCTGTACAAGTGAGGGGCCTGGGCTGAGGCTTCATCAGTGTCCTTGTAAACCCTCCCCTATTTCGCTCAGGATTCCTGTTCATTGTAGTTCGTTTTAATGGGCACTTAGCATGTGCCAAGCACTGTTAAACACTTTATTAGAATTGCCTGTATTTCCTTCTCACAAAGCCCCTATGAATTGCATACTATTTTATCTCCATTTACCAGATGAGGAAACTGAAGCTCAGGGAAGCTAAGTAACTTGCCCAAGATCACACTGTTACTCAACAAGTAGAAGCTTGAGTTCAGAATCTCTGTGCAAACTCCCTGTTGGGAGATAACAGAAAAATCAGGGTTACTACTGTACATGAATCATAACAAATGTCAACAAGAAATGAAATTCTACAAGGAACTTGTAAACTATGTCTGTCCATCTCTATATACTTAGTTCTAGCTTTAGCGCATACTAGCTACCTTCTTTTCCTTTTGTTGTTCATCCTGTGGATTATTTACCACCAAAGGTGAGACAGAAATGTGGGGCCGCATCTTATAATCCTGTTTCATTCCTTCCCTGATTGAAGCCCAGTATAAGTCACCTATAAACAAAATGAATCATGTTGCCCCACCTGTCAGGGGAAGTGGAAAGGCTGGTTCTGAACAAGGGCTGGCCTTCTGTATCTAGCATTGGACGGTGCAGGGCATTTCCCGTGGCAGGGAGACGTCTCAGGATTAACTCTTCATCTTCGGGCTGCACTTCCGTCCCTCCTCCACAATTCCAGCCCCCTAGCCCATCCACCCACTTTGGAATTCACTCCAACTCTGGTCTCATTACCAGGTAAATGAAGACAGTTTTTACTTGGCAAATCTAATGCAAACCTTGAGCTTTCAACCTGCTTAAGGAACCACTCACTTCAGAATCTGGAATTATTTTTAAGTCTAAAAGAACCAAGCTCCTTCTGTCTTTTTAGGTTGTAGAATAAATCCAAAAATGAGATTTTCCGGAAAATACCAGTAAATGTGAATTTACATAGCACTCAGACCTGACACTGAGAACTAGACTACTCTTATGCCCCAATTTTTCTATACAAAGCAAATGACAGGAAATCCATGTGAACAAACCAAAAAAATTGATTGCAAAGTGATTCACTTTTTCACAGCTTGCAAAACTGCTAAGCATCCTTTTCCTTTCCTTCCTTTTAAAAATTTTTTAAAAAATATAATTGGAGCAGTCTAAAAATGGGCTAGGATTCCTTGATTTTGAGTACATATTTCCTCTCATGAGCACAGTCCTCTTTCTTCTGGGGCTGCAATGGGCACTGCCATTCCTAGTAAAGAACTTTAATTCATTTGCTCATTCAACAGTATCTACTGAGCACCCACCACGGAAACAAATAACGATGTCAGGTGGTGATAATCTTAAGATAAAGGACTGTAAGTGTCAGAGAGTAGGCAAAATGGGGTGACCAGGGAAGCTTCTCTGATAACGGTGGCAGTTATGCAGATCCCTGGGAAGTGAGGGAGAGAGTCACATGGCAATTCTGGAGGAAGAGCACTGCAGCCTTTGAGCACAGCAAGTTCAAGGCCACAGGGCAGGTGTGGTTGGGGAAGAGCAAAGTGATTAGTATGGCCAAAGTGGAGTGAGCAAGTGGGCATGAGGAGGTGGTAGGAGACAGGTCAGAGAGGCAAGGGGGCAGTGGGGCAGCTCACCAGGGAGGGCCTTGGGGGTGATGATAAGGACTCGGGATTTTTCTTCTGAGTGAGATGGAAAGGTCTTATAGGGTTTTGAGAGGACTTTCTGTAGCTTAGGCTGTGAAAGGATCACTCTGAGCAGACTACATAGGCAGCAAGAATGGAAGAAGGGAGACCTAGCTAGGCTGTCGGTGGTTGAGGTGACAGATGATGATGGCTTGGACAAAAGTGAAAGCAGTGGAGATAGTGAGAAGTGGCTGGATTCGAGACACACTTTCAAGAGAGACAGGATTTACAAATAAGACTGTGTGGAGGGAGTAAGAGAAATTGAGGCCTCGGGGTGTCTCCAAGCATTATGGAGGCCTCTATTTGATAACCCCCATCACCAACAGGTTTCTCCAGATACATCAGAGAGACATTGCACAATATCTGCACATTATAAAAGTCACAGTGAGCTATTGTCTACTTTGATAAACTGTGGCATCGTAACTGGGCAAAAGGCATTTTTTGGCAGAATGGAAAAAGTCAGAACTATGCAGGCAAGTAGTCTATTGTGAGATTGTCTACATGCTTGCATTACATTCTTTCAGTACAGTGAAAGTCTGACAGCTGGCATCTAGTATTCTGGAATTTCCCATGACTTGGCATTCAGAGAATGAAAGAAAATCGGGAAATTTTCTGCTGTCGTATAATCCTCTCTAGCTGCATTTGCTGGTGGACTATTGGGGTCAGTTTCAGAAGCAAAAGAGTCTCCACTAACAGGTTCTTCAAAATATTCTCTTCAATAGGCCTCTGTAAGAAGGCAGGTAAGATGGGCATATTATACTTTAAAAGATCCTTGCAAAGTGGAAGGATTTCAGATTCCTTTGACTTTAAAGATGCAATTTATGAAGCCACAATAGCAGGAAAACTTGTTATCCTTATAAAATCTGGGAGAAATGGTGGCCAAGGATTAAATTGAGGAGGGTTTTTAAGGAGGTCCATAGAGGATTTGCTACTTTCAACTGCTTTTTTATGGACCTTTCAGATTGATACTGATACTCACTGAATCCCATCATCAAGTTTACACAAAATCAAATAAAGGAAAGGATTGAATGTGCTGCAAACATGCTAATTGTTAAAAAGGCAAAAGGGCTAAACAATAAATTATTCTAACAAACTATTGCAACTTTTCTCTAAGCTGGTTATGATGTCTCAAGAATTGGAAGAGGAGAAAGAAGAAAAACTTTAAAAGTAAATTGAGCTGTCATCTGATTGAAGATGGTTGTTGGATTTTCACACCACAGCAGAATTAATGCATCTATATATTGTTGGGCATAACACAATTTGCTCCAATGAGCTGTCATATATGAGAGACTTGTCTGAGGGAGTATAAAAGTCATGTTGCCCTACTTGTAATCTCCATTGTCTCATGACTATGCTGGGTGAAACTGTGCTTGCAGATTAGCCTAGCGCCCATTCCCCTTCCCATGTCAGGGAGCTGAAGAGAGAGTACCAGGGTGTTCCACCAATGCATAGGGCAGTGAAAGACTTGACAGTAGCTTCAAAATTTATTAAACTAAGGGAATGAGTTTTCTTTCTATCAAGGAGCTCAAGATATTAAAGTTCCAATGAAAAAACATACAATAAAAATTTTTGATAGAACGAAATAGCTATTAGTTGCAAATATTTTTGGTAGACTTAATTGGGGCAAATATTCCTTATACATGGATGAAATTAAGATATCTTGGGTATCTGCAGAATAATACCCAATAGGATAGAAAATGCAGCTATGGGACATGGTCCCAGAGCAGAGCTTGGTGGGGATTGGTGGATATTTGTTGCACAGTATAATCTGGTCTTTCAATGGTTTAGAACAGGGGTTCTTAACTAGGGAGTCTGTGAGCTTGAATTGAAATTCAAAAAGAAAACATTATTCTTGCAGGGATGTGTTGGTGTGGATGTGAAATATTTATTAAATAATACACAGTATAGTGTGGACTTATAAGGGGTATGTGGTTTTCACTTGACTGGCAAAGGGGTCTGTGGGACACAAAAGGTTAAGAACCCCTGGTTTAGGCCCTAAATTTTAGACAATCAAGGATTAGAAGGGCATGATTTTAATGCTAATACAACTGACAATGATTTATTTTTATGTAGATTGTTGGAGAAGAGCACTGCTTCCCAAACCATGCTCTGAAGAGCACTGTTAATCTTTGCCCTGATAATGAAGTGTTCCTATAGTTTATTTAATATAGACTATTAAATCCCTCCCATCAGAAATCCACAATGCACATTAACCAGTTAAATACTTTAAGAAGCTCCACTGAAGAAAAATGCCTACCTTTGTTTAACAATTAAAATAGTATTTATGCACGGAAAACCTTTTCTCTTCATGTACTTACTCCCATCCCTGGGTTTGTTTTCACCTAATATAGTTTTAGAAATTCTAGAAGAAAGGGTAGAGATATTGAAAGCCATGAAATTGTCTCATGATAATATTGGAGCCAGATTTCTTAAGAAAACCCAGGTATTAATTAATTTGTTTATTACCTCCTTTTGAATGCCTAATCCAATGTAAAGATCTCTCAAGATGGATTTTCCTGGAGAAAATTCTCTTTCTAAGAAGATCCCAGAAGGCAGTTCTGTTTTGATGATAGTTCGGGTGAAGTACCTGGGGCAGTAATGACTGATTATAAATCTTTAAATTCAGACCCAGGCTTCGACCTTTACTACTGAAAAAGCCCAGATATTACAGTTTTAGTAGAGAACGACCTTGGCTGCTTTCCCTTCTGAAATGGATTTCCAGCACGGCTCACCGTGGCCTCTCAACGGGGTGACACAACTCTCCCACTCTAGAGTCTACCTCTTGCCTGCCCCTTTTGGACACAACAGTACATCAGTGTGCTCTCCTCTGTATGCCTGTCTACCTACCCTTCCCTTTTACAGAAGGTCTAAAATTCCCTAAAGGCATTCTCCTCTTTGAGTGAGAAAGTGTGCAATGAATTCCAACTTATTTTCTGTTTTCTCAGAACCTGAAGATACACAGGATCAGGCAAGGAGGGAACAATCTGCTTAAACCTGAAGCACCTCTCAAAAGGGCTATTCTTTCACTGAGATGAGGATCTAAGTGATAATATAAAAACCGGGTAATTTGTCCACCTTGCAGGATGTCAAAAGAGTAAAGAAAGAATCACTACAATTCATTTTGCTTGATTTTCCAAGAAAAAGTAAGATATGAAGTAGGGGGTTTTAAAAAAAATTGAACCCAGGAGCAGATACAGAAAAAAAAAGCATGAAGTCATATTTTGGAGATATATTTGCAAGCCTTTTTTCATATTTCTCAGATAAACTATACCTGATTCCTTTGAATTCCATGCAAATAGTAAGATGGTAGTCAGAAATCAAAAATCTCAGTTTGGAATGATCTAAAACTAGGAAATACTGAGGTGTGAAAGAATATTTACTTCATTTCATTTTATCTAGATCTGGAATGAGACAAAACTACAGTTACAACATTTTTAGACAAACGTACTCTAAAAATATAACATCGTTTTTTTTTTTTTAAATTATTTAGCCTACTTCATGGAAAATTGCAGATACAAATTCCTTGGTCTTGATAACAGCCCTAAAACAATTATAGCTACATTTATATTTATCTTTCTATGTGTCAAGAACTGTTCTAAATCTTTACAGCACCTTGAGGTGAGGTAATAATATTTCCCCCATTTAAAAAATAATATTTTAATGTAGAACAGTTTAAGATTTACAGAAAAAAATTGTAGAGATAGCACACAGAGTTCCCGCATACCCCACACCCAGGTTTCCCTATTATAAACTTCTTCCATTAGTATAATTACATTTGTTAACTTAATAAACCAACATTGATTCATTATTATTAGCAAAAGTCCATACATTATTCAGGTTTCCTAGTTTTCCCCTAATGTCTTTTTTCTGTTCCAGAACCCCATTCAGGATCCCACATTACATTTAGTTGTCATGTCTCCTTAGGCTCCTCTTGACTTTTCCCCATTTTATAGAAGAAAAAAGTGTGGCTCAGAGAGAGGTTAAATAGCATGTCCAAGGTCTCATAGCTGGTTAGTGGAGGAGTTGGCCTCAACTCCAGGCAGACTGATTCCAGGTGTGTGGTTCCCCTTTATACTAAATCACTGTTCCCTAATAGCATGATTTCAACTTCAGTTACGTATGTTATTTGTCAGTGCAGGTGGCAGAGTAGCAGAGAGGTGAGCATACCTGACCCAGGTGACCCGCTGGCAGTCCATGACCTGGCCACAGTCATACAGGCAGTTTTCAGATCTAGACAACAGCTGCCTGACTCTGGGAGCCGTGAGTAGACTCGTGCTCCTGGCCCACGCCTCCTGAGGGCACTCAGATGTGCTGACTGTGTGCCCTGAACAGGTTATGTCATCTCACTTAGCCTCGGGGTGCTCACAGAACATTAGATTCCCAGGACTGCCATAACCAATTACCACAAACCAGGTGGCTTTAAACAACAGAAATTAATCCCCTTATAGTTTTGAAGTCCAGAAATCCACAGTCTTGTTGGCAGGGGTTCTCTGAGGGAGAATCTGTTTCATGCCTCTCTTGCAGCTTCTGGTGGCTGCCGACAATCCTTGGTGCTCCTTGTCTTGTAGATGCATCCCCGCAATCTCTGGCTCATCTTCACGTCACCTTCTTTCTGTGTGTTTGCCTTCTCTGGCTAAGTCTTCTCCTTTTCTAAGGACACTTGCCATTTTATTTAGAGCCTACCCCAATCCAGGATAATCTCATCTTCAGATTCTTAAATTAATTACATCTGCAAAAGTACTTTTTCAAAGAAGGTCATGTTCCCAAGTTCCAGATGTACATATCTTTTAAGGGAGGCACCATTCAACCTGCTACAAGGGCTAATAATGCATACAGGGTTGTGTTGTGAGGACTAAATGAGATAAAATGACATAAGGTAGCTGGTGTGTACTAGGCATGTTATAAAAATGACAGCCATTATTATTGGTATTACTCTTTTGTACAATTTGAAACCTCCCTCCCCATATAAAAGTGTTAACTTTGGTAAATGTTCCATTTTAGATCATTTCATTTGTTGGTATCCAGTTTATAGGACTATTATTGACCTTAATGATTGCTTTACATTATAATGTCTTAGTTTCTAACACTTAGTCCTGCCAGGAATGTCACAAAGCTGTGTGATTTCAGCCTCTCTTCTCCCTTTCCTTGGCTGTGGTGGGGAGGGGGCATCCTCAGTCAAGGCTTTCAGACAATGACACTTGTCAGAAAGACAAAGGAACTTTAAGCTTACAAATGATCTCCTTATTAAGAGAATTATAGTCACTGCCTATGCTGATAGACATGTAGTAAAAGAGACAGCTGAGCAGTCCCAGCTGTTTCTCTGTCCTGCGGTTACCCTCTGTGGTCACAGGATGCAGCACACCCATTTTCTACTCCAGATTCTCATCTCAGGGACAGAATCCCTACTTGGCTCTGTGCACCCGATCCTCCCTACACCCCAGTGCTATGCATCAACACCCTACCACCTGTCTGCGCTGTCTCCTGTGGTCACTTCCTGGCAGCCACAGGACTCTGAGCTGGCTTCTGTAAAGTCCTTCTGCATTTGTCATAGAGCTGTAGAGTCTCAGAATATTAGGGCAAGAAGGGCCCTTTGGAGCCAAGTCCAACCCCATTCCATTGTCACTCTATCCAGTTCTTCATATAGTCAATCAACAAACACGTACTGAGCATCTACTCATGCCTAGCAAGGTATGATGCAGGGGGTAGTTAAGGCAGTGATGAGCAAGCTCGATGGGCCAGTTTCTCAGAGCTGACAGAGCATCACTTCCATGCTGCCTGAGTAGAAGTCTGTATAGAATCCAATGAGCATTGATAGCTATATGTTCCCTAGATATAATCCTTTAATACATGGGTTCTTAACCTGAGGTCCACCAATGACAGAATTGGGAGGTCTGTGACTTTGAATGAGGGAAAAAATTACATCTTCATTTTCACTAACACCAGAGCATTTCCTTCCATCTTAAATGTAGACAACAAACCACTGTAATATTAGCAGTAACTGTAACTCTCACCAAAAGAAAGCACACATATTTTCACTGCATAGTTGTTGCAGATAACTCAAAATATTAACACTAATCACTGCATCAAAATCAAATGTATTCGAAGAGGAAGAAGCCCTGAGAGACCAGGTAGAGATCGCCCACTATCTTGCTTCAACATGTGGCAACAGATTTTGATCCCATGCCATCCCTGCACTATCCTGCCTCCTTATTTGAGTTAAGATTGAATGGGACTTCCAGGAAGATGGAGGACTAGAAAGACAAAGGATTCTCTTCTCTTCCAGAAAAATAGCTAGAGTACAGGCAGAAATGGCCTGGGAAAAAAATCTTCTAGGGTTTAGGACACCAGGTGAAGGCTGGACACCACCCAGAAGAGAGAGGGGCAAAGAACGGGAATCCTGAGGGCAAAACTCAAACACACTCTGACCCAGGCATTGAGCTGAGAGGGCTGCCAAAGAGCGCTATCTGCTGGCAGATCAAGGAAGTGCATGTGAGATAATTAAAAATAAATGAGAGACTTTTTCCAGGCTTTGTAGCTTCCCTCCCCCAAGGCCCTAGGAAGTGGGTCTGCAACCCATTATGGGGTCCAGAGCCCAGTTTTGAGCAACTAAAAGGAACAATCCTAATGATCCAGGTCGAATCAAGAATCAAAGAGCAGCAGTAAGACACAGCTTCCTGCCACTAAATCCCTATGAAAGAGAAAGAAATTGAGCATCTGAGTAAACTACCATCTTAATAAGATGCCTACACATCAGCAAAAAATTATGAGCCATACTAAGAAAATGGAAGGCATGACCCAAGAAAAGGAATTTATCAAAGCCCCAGAAGAGATGCAGGATTTGAGAGACCTAATTAACAAGATGCATACAAATTTCCAAAATCAAATTAATGAGTTGAAAGACATATGGCTAAAGAGATAAACAACATGAAGAAGACATTGAGTGGGCACATAGAAGAATTTGAGATCCTGAATAGAAAAGTAACAGCTCATGAGAATGAAAGACACAATAGGTGAGATAAAAAAATTTTTAAAAAAACCACATTAGAGGCATACAACAGCAGACTCAAAATCACAGAAGAAATAATAAGTACTAACAAAGACAGAACAACTGAAATTGAAGAAAGAAAAGAACAGAGAGAGAAAAGAATGGAAAATATTGAGCAGGGGCTCAGGGAGTTGAATGACAACATCAAATGCAACAATATACGTGTCATGGGAGTTCCAGAAGGAGAAGAGAAGGGAAAAGGGGCAGAAAGAGTATTTGAGGAAATAATAGCTGAAAATTTTCCAACTCTCATGAAAGAAATATGAACTTACATGTCCAAGAAGCATACCATACCCCAATCAGAATAAATCTGAATAGACCTACTCCAAGACACATACTACTCATAATGTCAAATGTCAAAGATAAAGAGACAATTCTGAGAGCAGCAAGGGAGAAGTAAACCATCACATATAAGTGATGCCTGGTAAGACTTAGCATGGATTTCTCATCAGAAACCATGGAGGCGAGAAGACAGTAGTATGATACAGTTAGGATACTGAAAGAAAAAAACTGCCAGCTGAGAATTCTTTATCCACCTTATATGAAGGTGAGTATAAAATATTCACAAACAAACAGAAACTAAGAGAGTTTGTAAAAAAGAATCCACCTTTCCAGGAAATATTAAAGGAAGCCTTAGAGCCTGAAAGAAAAGACAGGAGAGAGGCTTGGAGGAGAGTATAGAAGAAAGAATAGCAGAAAGGATAACCAAAAGAGTAAAAACACAGATGAAAATATGCTATGACATATGAAAACCAAAGAATAAAATGGTGGAAGTAAATAATGCATTTACAGTAATATTATTGAATATGAATGGATTAAATCTCCCAATCAAAAGATATAGGCTGACAGAATGGATTAAAAACAAAACAAAAACAAAAACATGAGCCATCCATATGCTGCTTACAAGAGATCAGCTTAGAACCAAGGATACAAACCAGCTAAAAGTGAAAGGTTGGATACTTCGTGCAAAGAGTAACCAAAAAAAGAGCAGGGATAGCTATGTTAATATTGGACAAAACAGGCTTTAAATGCAAAAGTGTTATAAGAGATACAGAAGGCCAGTATATATTACTAAAAGGGACAATCTACCAGGAAGATGTAACAGTCATAAATATCTATGCACCTAACCAGGGTGCCCCAAAATATGTGAGGCAAACTCTGGCAAAACTAAAGGAAGAAATCGACATCTTTACAGTAATCCCTGGAGACTTCAATACACCACTCCCATCATTAGATAGAACAACTAGACAGAAGATCAACAAGGAAACAGAGAATTGAACAATATGATAAACTAGTTAGACCTAACAGACATATACAGAACGTTGCATCCAAACTCAGCGGGTTATACATTCTTCTCAAGTGCCCATGGATCTTTCTCCAGGATAGACCACATGTTAGGTCACAATGCAGCTCTCAATAAATATAAAAAGATTGAAATTATGCAAAGCACCTTCTCAGATCATAATGGAATGAAACTAGAAATCAACAACAGCCAGGAAAAAGGTAAATTTGCAAATGTGTGGAGCCTAAACAGCACACTTCTAAACAATCAGTGGGTCAAAGAAGAAATTGCAAGTGAAATCAGTAAATATATTGAGACAAATGAAAACAAGAACACAACTTATCAAAACTTATGGGATACAGTGAAGGCAGTCTTGAGAGGAAAAATTATAGCCCTAAATGCCTATATTAAAAAAAAAGAATGAGGTAAAATCAAAGATTTAACTGAACAACTGAAGAAATTAGAAAAAAGAACAGCAAACCAATTCCAAAGCAAGCAGAAGGAAAGAAATAATAAAGATTAGAGCAGAAATAAATTAAATTGAGAACAAAAAAAAAAAACAATAGAGAAAATCAACAAAACCAAAAGCTGGTCTCTGAGAAAATCAATAAATTGACAAACCTCTAGCTAGACTAACGAGAGAGAGAGAAAGAGAAAGAGAAAGAGAGAGAGAAGATGCAAAGAAATACAATCAGAAATGAAAGGGGGGAAGTTACTACTGACCACATAGAAATAAAAAGGATCATAAGAGGATATCATGAGAAACTGTATGCCAACAAACTAGACAACCTAGATGAAATGGCAAATTCCTAGAAATTCACAAACAACCTACACTGATGCTACAAGAAATACAAAAACTTAACAAACTAATCACATTTAAAGAGATTGAATCCATCATCAAAAATCTCCCAACAAAGAAAATCCAGGACCAGATGACTTCACAGGTGAACTCCACCAAGCATTTCAAGAAGAATTAACATCTATCCTATTTAAATTCTTCCAAAAAATTGAAGAGAAGGGAAAATTACTCAATACATTTTATGATGCCAACATCACCCTAATACCAAGGCCAGATAAAGACACTTATAGGAAAAGAAAATTACAGGCCAATCTCTCTAAGGAACATAGATGCAAAAATTTTAAACAAAATACTTGCAAATAGAATCCAACAGCATATCAAAAGACTTATACATCATGACCAAGTAGGATTCATTCCTGGTATGCAAGGCTGGTTCAACATAAGAAACTCAATTGACATAATATACCACATTAACAAATTGAAGGAAAAAAAAAACACATGATCATCTCAATCAACACAGAAAAGGCATTTGACAAAATCCAGCATCTTTTCTTGATTAAAAACACTTCAAAAGATAGGAATAGAAGGAAAAGTCCTCAATATGATAAAAGGCATATATAAAAAACCCACACCCAACATCATACTCAATGGGGAAAGGTTGAAAGCTTTCCCTCTAAGATAGGGAACAAGACAAGGATGCCCACTGTCACCATTGTTATTCACCTTTGTACTAGAAGTTCTAGCTAGAGCAATTAGACCAAAAAAAAAAAAAAAAAAAAAAAAATTTAAAGGCATCCAAATAGGAAAAGAGGAGTAAAACTCTCACTATTTGTGGATGACATGGCCCTATATTTAGAAAATTCTGAAATGTCTACAACAAAGCTACTTGAACTAATAAATGAATAAAGCAAAGTGGCAGGATACAAGATCAACAAGCAAAAATCAGCAATGTTTTTGTACACTAGTATTGAACAATCTGAGGAGGAAATCAGGTGGAAAAATTCCATTTACAATAGCAACAAAAAGACTCAAATTCCTAGGAAACAGTTTAATCAAAGAACTACAGGAACTATATGCAGAAAACTACAAAAAAAATGCTAAAAGAAATCAGTGAAGACCTAAACAAATGGAAAGACATTCTGTGTTCATGGATTGGAAGACTAAATATCGTGAAGATGTCAATCCTACCCAGACTGATTTATAGATTCAATGTAATACCAATCAAAATTCCCCAACAACCTAATTTACAGAAATAGAAAAATCAATTACCAAATTCATTTGGAAGTGAAAGTGCACCCAAATAGCCAAAAGCATTCTAAAAAAGAAGAGAGACATGGGAGAAATTTTACTGCCTGACATTGAAACGTATTATAAAGCTACAGTGGTCAAAACAGCATGGTACTGGCATAAAGACAGACATATCGATCAGTGAAATAGAATTGGGAGTCCAGAAATAAGCCCTCACCTCTACAGTCAACTGGCTTTTGACAACTCTACCAAGCCCATGTTAATGGGATAAAACAGTCTCTTCAATAAATCGTGCTGGGACAACTGTATATCTATAACCAAAAGAATGAAAGAGGACCCCTATCTCACTCCCTAAACAAGAATCAACTCAAAATGGATCAAAGACCTAAATATAAAAGCCACAATCATAAAACTTCTAGAAGAAAATATAGGGAAACATCTTTAAGACCTTGTGGTAGATGGTGGTTTTTTGGACCTTACACCCAAAGTACATTCAACAAAAGAAAAGAAAGATAAATGGGACCTCCGCAAAATTAAACACTTTTGCACCTTACAGGACTTTGTCAAAAGGGTGAAAAGGCAGCCAACTCAATGGTAGAAAATATGAAATCTCATGTCCAAAAAGCATTTAATATCCATTATATATAAAGAGATGTTACAATTCAATAAAAATACAAAACGACCTAACTAAAAAATGGGCAAAAGACTTGAATAAGACATTTGTCCAAAGAAGAAATACAAATTGCAAAAAAAAAAAAACCCACATAAAAATGTTCCACATTACTAATGACTAAGGAAATACAAATGAAAACTATAATGAGTTTCACACCTATCAGAATGGCCACTATTAAAAAGACAGAGAACTACAAGTGTTGGAGAGGATGTGGAGAGATAGGAACACTTATTCACTGTTAGTGGGATTGGAGAATGGTACAGCTACTGTAGAAGACTGTTTGGCAGTTCCTGAAGAAGTTGAATATAGATTTGCCACTTGACCCTACAATACCAGTACTGGGTAAATACCCAGAAGAACTGAGAGCAGTGATATGAACAGGTATCTGCACACTGATGTTCATAGAAGCATTATTCACAATTGCCAAAAGTTGGAAACAACCCCGGTGTCCATCAACTGATGAATAAATTGTGGTATATACACACGATGGAATATTATGCACCTGTAAGAAGAAACGAAGTCATGAATCATTTGACAACATGCATGAACCCAGAGGATATTATGTTGAGTGAAGCAAGCCAGACACAAAAGGACAAATACTGTATGATTGCACTACTATGAACTAAATATATTGTGTAGCATACTGTATGATTTCATTCATATAAAAAGTAAATATAAATCAATTATAAAGATGAAATTTGATTAGTGGCTATGTAGGGCTAGGGAAGGCATGCTAGGCAGTATGGAGTTTTTCTTTTTGGAGTAATGAAATAATGCTAAAATTTTTTGTGATGATGAATGCACAATATTGTGATTATACTAAAAGTAATTGATTATACACTTTAGATAGATCATGTAGTATGTGTATACATCTCAATAAAATGGCTTAAATAAATAAACAATTGTGCAAGAATAGCCAGAAGTAGCAGCTATGTACAGCAGGGGAAACAGAGAGAGATTGAGAGGTGAAGAATTTTCTTGTTTGTTTGTTTTTATTATTATTATTATTGAAATAATGAAAATGTTCTAATAATGATCGATGTGATGAATACACAACTATTTGATTATACCAAATACCATTGATTGTATACTTTGGATAAATTGTATGCTTTATTAATATATATCAATAGAATTGATTTGCTTAAAAAAAAAAAAATCACTGTAGTCATTAGACCTGCCACTAGGCCTTGTTATTTAGTGTTTATAAAGAGGTACATGTGTTATTATAACATACATTTGGTTTTCAATATTTTGATAACTTTGTTTCTATCTAATTAGTTTTCTTTCTAATCGTATGCATTTTCTTTTATAAATTTTAAGACTTTTTTCTGAAAAGGTGTCTGTAGGTGTCATTAGACAGCCAAAGATGTCCATGCCACACAACAATGTTCAGAACCCCCAAGTAATGCAAGTGAAAGACCCTTTTCCTAAACCCTCCAAAACCCACTGAAATCTTCTTTATCCTTTTATTCCTGAAATGAGATTGAGACCTCAGGTATACAAATGTAGGCTACAAAAATTGTTCCTGAATCATCCAAGAAATTGGCCCTGTAAAGTAAAATGAGCATGATTTGGGATTTCCAGAATAGGGTATAGTGTTTGGAGTTATGTGTCAATATTGACTACCTTTGATGTTAGTTAGTCTGATACTCTTTGGTGGGGATTGAATCATGTTCCCCCAAAAAAGCATGTTCAGTTCCCAAACCCTGGTCCTTTGTAAATAGGACCTTTGAAGATATTATCAGTTAAGGTGTGCCCAAACTGAATGAGGGTGGGCTTTACTCCAATATGGCTGAAGTCCTTATTATCAAAGGGAATTGGACACAGAGAAGCAGCCATGGGGAAGAGCCAGAAGCTGGAAGTCAATGGAACCTGGGAGAGAAACCAGAAGATGCTGCCATATGCATTGCCAAGAATCAGAAAAGCCAGGGAACCCCAAAGATTGCTCGCAGCCAGAAGAGCAAGCCCTCTAGCCTCTGGAACCATGAGCCAATATATCCCTGTAGTTAAGCCAACCCGTTGCAGAAAACTAATACACTCCCAGATCTTTCTGAACTCCAAAGTCAAGAGAGAACCTGAGTTTCTTAAGGGTACAGAGATAGGTCTGTGGTAAGAACAAGCCTGGGTGGAGCAGACAGGCGGTGAGATGTGCTTCGAGCTCCCCACTGTTTAGCCTGCCTGTTTGGAAAGGAAGCAGAGGCTTCAATCTTGGACCTCTATGAATAACACTAATACAGTGTGAGGTGCTTCTGCTTAGTGCCTTAGCTGGAATGCACTTCTACAAACAAAACAGAACAGTGCAAACATTCTGTCTTCTTGGCCACTAGTTTCCAGATCTGGGAGTCTTCGGCAGGCCTGATGTGGTGGCCGTGCTACGGGTGAGGCCGGCCTAGTGAAACATGGGAGGAGGGCCCAGGTTTCCAGGGCAGTGACCCAAACTCTCCTTGACTGCTCCCCAGCAGAGCCTGGAACATGAGAAAATGCTAATCTCGATCAACAGCAGGCCTAGTCTGGAATGCCCTCTGCCTCCTCACCCTTCCAGTCAACCCCACCCATGCCCTGGGCTCTAGGTGATCGGGTCGACTCCTGGAAGGTGGCTGAGGTGGTCTCGGAGGCAGGTAGGACCCTCATCTATTAGCCATTCTTCCCACGCTAGTCTTGGCACACTCAGCTCCATACCTGCAAGCCCTGAGTGCTGCCCCACAGCACGCCTTCCTACACATTAAGCCAATATTTTCTTTCCACATTTCTCAATCCATTCTGCCTCTTTATTAGACTTGACCAGCTAGAGCAAAATCCTCAAAATGAAATTCTAACATCCTGCCTCAGAAGCCTGGAGTGTTGAAGACTCAGCTTCTCTGGCCCCCGCCACAAAACTATTAAATCAGGGGCTCTGGTGGTATGTCCTGGTAAGCTCCATTTTCAGGAAATTCCCTCAGGGACTTTGCATGTTAGAGTTTGAGACCATGCAAAGTGGGAAAGAATTCAGTCATGGAGATTGTGCTAGATTAAGGAAAGTATACTACCCCCTCACCCACCCAACCACCAGCCTGGCCCTAAAGAAGTGTACAGTTTTATTTCGTGTATTACACACCCTCAATAGTCAAATTATGCCAGGGAGCAAATGAGTAAAGGCCAAAAGCAAGATGCTCAGTAGTTGTTGATTGGAATGAAATAATTTGGTCTTTGTGATTTGTTTTGTTGTTATTGCTGTTGTTTAGTGGAAGCCACTTCAAGCTGGCTTCTGTGTCCTTATTTTTTTTATTTTTTATTTTTTTCCGGAGGTACTGGGGCCAGGAATTGAACCTGGGACCTAGTTCATGGGAAGTCACCCTCAATCACTGATCTACACCTGCTTCCCTGTGATTTGTTTTTTGTTTTTTTTTAAGATTTATTTACTTTTATCCATTTTTAACACCCATGTTTTTGCTGTTTTTGTGTCCATTTGCTGGACAATTCTCTGTGTCTGTCTCCTGCCCTCTCCTCTCATCCCTCTCCTCCTGTCTTCACCGTGATTCGATCCTGGGAACCTCCGATGTGGGAGAGGGGCGCTCTGTCACCTGCACCACCCCAGCCCCTGGTTTCTCGTCACGTCTGGACTTGGCTCTCCCGTGTCACTCTCCTGTTACTTCATCATCTTGCTGCGTGGCTTGGCAGGGCCTACCCCTGCGGGGCCTGGTGGCCTGTGGGCCTTCTATATTTTTCTTTATTTTACAGGGAGGTCCAAGGGATCAAACCCAGGTCCCTCCATATGGGAGACAGACGCCCAACCATTTGAGCCACATCCGCCCCTGTGGTTTGGTTTTAATAATATAATCTTTAAATTACATGAGGGATCTGAAAGTGTACTCATATTAATCTATTTAATTGTTAGTGTTCTGAGTTTTGGGGGTCAGGTACCACAGGTGTTAATAGACACCTTGGGAGTAGTTATAGGAGAAATCTTCCACCCTAAGAGAACTGGCCTGTTAAAACACTGTTATTAAATAAACAGGAAATGTCAAGAGATGTGGCAGAAGTATTTACAAATGTTCTTGATGTCATTAAGGTCAGTAAGGAAGTGTCAAGGGAACGAGTCCATCATTTCTGCTTTAAGAGAGAGCCAGACCATGAGCTGGGAGCGTGGGTGCCTCACGCCATCTCGGCGCCTCCTTTGCCTGCCTGGCATCTACAGTCTGCTGCCTCCAGGTTTTCTGGCTCTGACTAGTGTCTCCATTGTGATATGGACTGCCACCATCGTTTCTGGTACAGCTCCAGGGGCCTCCACCATCATCACCGCCTACCACCACAACCGCCACTACCGTTGTCTTCCACAAACAACTTGTCACCAACGCCAGCAGCACCTCACCCCCTCCACCGTGGTTAAAGGTTAAGTCTCTCTGATCCCCAAGCTCACGTGACCCTTGCCCTGCTTTCACAGGTAAGAGACTGTGAAGACCAGTCATCTGCAAATGACTAAGAACTGTGGGAAGGGCCAGACTGCCCATTGTGCTCCTGATGCTGATGGGCATTACTAACTGAACAAGACAAAGTTCACTGATGGTGACGGTATGCCAGGGTCTGTGAGGAAGAGGCTAAATTAATCCAGGTAATCCTTGCACAGCATGGCATTTGGGTAAAGACAATTATTGTTGTTGACATTGTAGATTTGTCTCTTTATTAGGATGAGGGGGAGCAATTTGAGAGAGGGGTGTCATCTTGTAATTTGCATAAAGGCCCCATATGGTCACTAACAGTCTACTCAGACCACCCCCCTTCCCCTTGTGCTTACCCCTCTATTGATTTCTGTTTGCATCTATTGATATCTATATGTGCTAGATGCACAAGAGCTTTTATTCTTCTTTTGGAGGGTGAAACTGGGGAAAAAACTGTTGGCAGAGGGAACAAAGGGGGGAAGATGGAAGTACTAGTGTGTTTTCTACTCTTGGTAAAGCTTGCAGGACTTTGAGCCCCTGTGCTCAGGGGCAGATGGTCAAAGCAGATAAAAACTGCTCAATAGACTTGGTGAGGTGTGGTGAGTGAACTGTCCCGGGCCCTGTGGCCAGAAGCTGGAAGAGTGGTCCTTCTCCCCTCTGCAGAGCACCCAGCACTCTTCCGGCCCCAGAAGTCAGCAGATCTTGGGAAGGGCGGAGGCTGCACATTTGGCATGAACTCTGACTGCACAAGGATGGGCGGTGGCTGCGATGAGGGTCTCTGCAGCTGTGTGAGTGGGGAATGTGGACCAGTGGGAACCTGAAGTGGAATGGTTGTGGGCATAACTATGAATCCCACAGCCTTGGAGACACCCACCTAGTAACATCTGGGGGAAACTGGGGGGGGGCAGCTGATAGCCTCTTATTTTTCATTCACCAAATATTGAGACCCTGCTATGCCAGGCATACACACACACATACACACACACACACGTACACATGTTAGGTATGGAGATAAACCAAGTAAAGCCCACAATGAGATGCTATTTTACACCCACTAGAATGGCTATTATTTAAAACACAGAAAATAAATGTTAGTGAGGATGCAGAAAATGGAACCCTTGTACAATGTTGGTGGGAATGTGAAATGATGTGGTGCAGCCACTATGGAAAACAATTTGGCAGTTCTTCAAAAAGTTACATATAGAATTACCCTATGACTGGCAATCCCACTACTAGTTGTTATGAAACATGAACTCAAACAGATACACATCAATGTTCATAGCAGCATTATTCACAATAGCCAAAACAGGGAAAACACCCAATGGTCCAACAAAAGATGAATGGATAAACAAAATGAAGTATATCCATATAATAGAATATTATTTAGTCATAAAAAGGAATGAAGTTCTGGTACAAGCTACAACATGGATGAACCTAAAAGATATTATGCTAAGTGAAATAAGCTGGACACAAAAGGACAAACATAGTATGATTCCACTTATATGAAAGCTCTGGAATAAGGAAATTTGTAGAGACAGAAAGTAGATTAGAAGTTGCCATGGGCCAGGGGGAGGCAGGAATAGGGAGTTTGCTTAATAGGGATAGAGTTTCTGTTCAGGGTGATGAAAAGTTTTGGTAATGGATGATGTGATAACACAGACTTTGAATGTAATTAATACCATTGAATTATACACTTCAAAATGGGAAACTTTTTATGCTATCTATATGGTACCACAATAAAATCTTAAAAAAATAAAAAGAAATCTATCAGGAAAAAAGTAAGGGGCGTGTAATTTCCTATTCTATATAGTGTGGTAGGGAAGGCCCCTCTGAGGACGTTACATTTAAGATATAGAATCTTAAGTGACTCTAAAGGAGGAGCCCACCAGGGGGAATGGGGGTGTTTCGGGGGGAGGGAACAACAAGTGCAAAGACCCTGAGGTGGGGGCCTGCCAGCCTGTTCTGTGTTCTAGGAACAGCAGGACTTCTGGTGGGGCTGGAGCCGAGAGTGCATGGGGGAGGGTGGTAGGAGAGGAGGGCAGAGAGATGCAGGGAGCTAGAACCTTGAAGGTCATAGAGTACACTTGGTTTTCCTCTGGTTGAGATGGGAAATCATCAGTGGGGTTTGAGCAGGGGAGCAATGTGCTTTAATGCATGCAGATAAGGCTGTTAAATCAGCTGGCATTTGGTGCTTACTCACAGTAAGCTTGTGATGGAGGCACTACTAATTATCCCCATCGCAAAAGTGGGAAACTTTGCTTAGAGAATTCAAACCACCTAAGTTCCCACAGAGAGCCAATGTGCAGGAGCTGGGATATGAACCCAAGCAGAATGAGCCATGCTTTTGATCACTGACTGATATTTCTTCACTGCCAAAAAAAAACAAACAAACAACAAAAAAAAACCCTCATCATGCCTGCAAGCACCTTTTCTTTCTAGCTTAGTACTGGGTGCAGCACCCCCTCTACTGCCTGCCCAGTCCTTTCTGACTGCCCAGGGATTGACCTCACTCTGCTTGCTTATGTCCACCTGCTGGTGTTCTCTAAGAGATGTGAACGCCTTTGGGTAAAGGATCTTATCTCAGTTTATGGGGAGACCCTCCTGGGATTCAGAGATCTGGTCCTGTTAAAGCCTGCACATTTATTTAATTAAACACAAATCCAAATGCTGAGGTTTGTGAAATTGCCTGCCTGGTAATGCAAATCTATAAATCCCACTTCCTGCTGCTTCCAGCCTGACTATAAATACCCTGAAAATTAAGCTTCCCTGGAAATGTTTTGACCATTCTGCTTCTGGCTCAACGGGTAGTAATAAATAAAAAATGAAAGGTGGTAGGAGAAATACGGGATTACTTTCATTTAAAGCTTCATGTGGCTCAGCTCGGGGAGGGCAGTTAAGGCTTCTGTCTGGTTTGCTCCTGTCAAGTCTGCCTTGGCTCTTTCATTCCTAACTCCAAGCCCTCAGGGTCTGCACAGCCACCTCCTGCCTCCATGGTGACTCACCTTCAAGGCTGAAGTTAGTGGGGGCAGATGAGTCACCATCACTTCCAGAAACAACAGTTGATGGAAAGAGCCTCAGTTTTGCTATCTAACAAGTACAGTGATATACTCCCAACTGCATCGGGTTGAATAGTGTTCTCCAAAAATTAATGCCCACAGAGTGTGCCTTATTTGGAAATAGGGTCTTTGCAGATGTAATTAGTTAAGATGATGTCACCCTGGATGAGGGTGGGCCCTAAATCCAACATGACTGGTGTCCTTATAAGAAGAGGGAAATCTGGACACAGACACAGACGTAGACGCCCCACGTGAAGTCAGAGTCAAAGACGGGAGTTCTGCTGCCACAAGCCAAGGAATGCCTGCCAGAAGCCGAAAGAGGAAAAAAGTCTCCTCCCCTAGGAGCTCTGGAGGGAGCATGACCCTGCCACCTCCTTGATTTCAGACATCTGGCCTCCAAAACAGTGAGAGAACAAGTCTGTGCTGTTTTAAGCCACTCAGTGTGTGGCATTTTGTGACGGTAGCCCTAGGAAATGAATACACCACCCAAAAGCAAGGACCAAGCCCTGACAAGGGCCACTCATGAGGGGCAACAGAGCAGGATATTTGAGACTGGGGGATGGTGCAGGAAATCTGGATGTATGGGTGCCATGCGTCATGTGAGTTCTTAGGCAGGGTCCTGGAGCAGCGAGAATTCTCTAAAAGGGTGGGTTACTGTTTAAGGCTACCACTTACGGATGATACTTTCCTAAAGGACTGACACATTTCCCTCCTGGTAACTGCAGTGTGGCCATACTGTGCTGATCGTAGTATGCCAAACAGCTCCGAAGATGATGCTTTCCCAAGGCCTTCTGCTGCCTGATGATCCCTGGGGGGTCCATTTGATGAAGTCAAGCTTTGCTATAGGCAGACTCCCCCTGAGCTGGTGGAGAAGGCTGCCTGGATGCCACAAAGGCCAGTGTGACCAGGCAGTCTATTGGGGGCCCCCAGGGTGACCCATTTAAGGAGGAGTAAATAAAACACAGATGCGCGCCCCCTGTCCCACTGCCACAACCATCTGCCCACCCTGCAAATATGACCATACTCTTTAGGAACAACAATATCTTCTACTCAGAGGCTCCTGGGCTACTCAGCAATGGATGGTAGCCCATTGCTTTTGAGCTCTTAAGTCTCTTTGCTGCCCATGGATGAACATTCATCCTAGTTGCTTCACAGTGCTCATTACTGTGGCAGTAGATTGTAATGATTTTTGTTATTCCACAAAGATGCACATGCACATGCTGCAGACACACACACACACACACACACATTGCTAATCAACAGGATGAGACCAAATGTGTAAATCTTTTCCACAGTAGGGGCAACCAGACTATAACACAAGATAGAATTCTTTACTTAACTTCTTATTTTACCTTGAATTTGATTCTATTTAAATAGAGTTATTTTAGTTTTTCAGGAAGGATTAATGTGCAAGGACCCAATTTCCTCTGTGTCATCAGGAATTTGCTTCCTTCATACCTCACTCCAGATTTTTACTTTGGAAAAACCTTGGCTTTGACCTTGAGAAAGTCAGAAGGATCATTAGTTACTTTTTAGGATCTGCAAGACCCCAGTTAGGCTTTTGAGGATCTAAGAATGCATAAGATACAGTCTTTGCCTTCAATAAACAAAGCTTAAATTTCTTTGCTAGAGATATGGACGATATATTTAAATGTAACACCTAAATAGATAACTTCACAGACCCAATCCAAATGGAACGTGGCCTTTTGACAATCTGGGGCTCCTTGCTGTGGGAGTTAAGGTGTCATTGCAAGGAAGGAAACACTTTTCCTTGTTTTATAACCTTGCACAGAATGTAGCCCTAGGGTGGACATGGTTGCAGGTAGCGCCTGCTGATTATGCCCCTTTAAGCCGGACCACAGAGGGCAGGGGCCTGGAGGAGCATCCCGGCAGCCCATGTGGGCTGGTGTCTAACCACTGTGGCCATCGGTTCTCCCCAGGGCTGGTTATTAATTGCTTCCCAACTGGGTAGGTCTGAACCTGTTTGCTGAGCCTCTTTGCCAGGTATATAACTGAATGCTGTGGGGAACAACTAGATCATGTTTCCACCTGTTTAGCTCCACCTGCATAACTCCAGCCTTCCATGTCTCGCCTTTCTCTAAGTCTCTGTCCTTGTTTCGGGGAAGTACCCAGGGTGTGTCAAGTGTGCTCAGAAACCATCTGCTGCTCTCGGATGTTCAAGGCTTGTCAGCACTCTACCGAGGCCCTGAGTGCGAGCACCCCTGCACGGAGCCCCAGTCTTCCTCTTCCCCACCCAGCACAGCTCCTCGAGTTTCCAGCACCATGACCTCATGGAACTTTCTGGTCATCTGGGGCATACATTTGGTGGCCTGGGACTTTGGCGCTGGTCAGAGTGGAGCTCCACAACATCTTCGTGAAAATGCTCCTTACGAAGCTGCCCTCACTTCCAGTGCTGTGAAGCTCCCCCATGGCCCCTGACCACCTGCTAAATACCACAGAGCTCGGTGTTCCCTTCCACTCCTCCTTACGCTGGAATTATGCCACCTGCCCTCCAGGGGTGGGGAGAACATCCTCACCCCGCCCTGTGTAGATTTTTATGTTGAGTCCCAAAGCCATTCTGTTTGTGCCTGAGGATTCAGAATTCTCCCATGGAAACCACTCCTTCAGCTTCTGGCTCTGCCCTCACTTCCCCTAGGGGTTCAAGCCCTGCTCTGCCTCTCTCCATGATCCTGCTTCTCTTTCCTCCTCTCCCCTGTCTCCGTTTCTCCTTTACTGCCCCCACCCCCCGCCTCCATTCAACTCTTCCTTCCACCTTCAGCCAAAAAACAAGATGATGCAGATCAACCATGCAAATAAATGCTTGGTGACTGGGGAGTGGGTCCTGGTCCCATGGTCTGAGGTCTGCTCAGGTTCAACTGACCCTGTTAAAAGAAATCCACTGAGCCTTTAACATGTGTATTCCTTTTTCTGACATTAAACAGAAGGCAGTTTATAGCTTCTCGGCAGGGGGGTTCTTGACTCCTTTTCCTTAATATCCCCACACTGTTTCCCACAAGAATCAAATGAGATAATCTGGTGAAAGTTATACTTAAATTGCAGATGGCCACAACAGTCTAATATCTGATTAAAACCTGACATACTGTGGCTACACAACAGATGCCATTACTGAATGACTACTGACCATGACATTTATTATTTATCTAGTCATCCATTCAGAAAATGTTTAATAAGCACCTACTATGTGACAGGCTCCATTCTGGACACTAGGATGGCAAGGGTTAATGAGAGAGAGAAATTAATTGGTGGGGAAAGATGAACACTAAATTTAAAATAGTAAAAGAAAAAATATCAGATTGTGCTAAGTGCTGTGCAGAGAATTGATTTGGTGTGATAAGATACAGAGTGAATAGGTAGTTCCTTTCGAGTGGGACATCAGCTAAGGTTTCTCTGAGCAAGAGACAGTAAGTGACATCAGAATGGCAGGAGGAGCCATCCATGCAAAGATCAGAAGAAAGGATTCCAGGCTGATTCCAGAAAACCAAAGCAATGGGGTGGTGTGTGTGTGACTTCGGTGAGCTCTAATGAATGCAAATAAGGCCTCTGTGCAGAACTGTAGGGAAGGGGGAAAAGCCTGGTGCATGCAAGAGGACCCAGATCATGTAGGGCTCTGTCAGGCAGGGAAGGTGTTTGTTTGTTTGTTTGTTTTTTTTTTTTTTTTTTTGCAGGGGAAGAAAAAGAAGAGAGAGCGAGAGCTGTTTTTTTTTTTTAATAAAATTTTATTGAAGTATATTATTCATACATGAATACACATAAATAATAAGTATATAGTAAAAGCCGTGAATGTACAAAACAAACATGCATATCATCATACAAGACTCCCATACGTCACCCCACCACCACCACCTTGCATTGCTGTGAAACATTTGTTACAAACTATGAAAGAGCATTGTCAAAATATTACTACTAATTATAGCCCAAATCTTACATTTGGTATATTTCCCTCCAAACCACATGATTATTAACACATTATATTAGTAGTATACATGTGTTACAGTCCATGAGAGAATGTTTTCATATTTGTACAGTTCACCACAGTACATCTTCTACCACCAGATTCCCTGTGTTATACAGCCCCATGTTTTGTATTATACATTCAAAGTGTACACTCAGTGGCTTTCATTTTCATCATAGATTTGTGCTGTCACTACCTCAGTGAATTTTAGAATGTTTTCATTACTACAGAAGGAAAAATCCCATACCCCCTTATACCCCACTATAGTTGTCTCTTAGAATTGATATATCTTCTTTGCCATTGCTTCAAAAACATTAACTATCGTCCATAAGTTATATTAGTTGTAATTTTCCCATGTATCACCATATTCTTAACAATTTGTAAAAGAAGAACAAATTAACATTAACCATAATCTTCATCCACCACCAAAATCACTGTTACAAATTCCCTAGTTTATTCTCTAGTTTCCTTTCAACTGATGTCCACAGACTATCCCTTTCAGTCACAATCTCATTTATAACTCAGCAGTGTTATTTACACTATGTGTTACCATGAACTATATTCATTTCCACACTTTAAAAATAAATCTTATTAAATATTCTACATACATGGAGCTTCCATTCTCAACCCACATGCTGTTTCCTAGTATCCTATACTCTAGAGTTTACCTCCATGAGTTTACTCGTATTTAGTTCATATTAGTGAGATCATACAATATTTATCCTTTTGTGTCTGGCTTGTTTCTTTCAATATAATGTCCTCAAGGTTCATCATGTTGTCATATGCATCCTGATTTCATTTTTTCTTACAGTTGAATAGTATTCCATTGTATGTACATACCACATTTTATTTATCCATTCATCAGTTGGTGGACACTTGGGCTGTTTCCATATTTTAGTAATTGTGAATAATGCTGCAATGAACATTGGTGTGCAAATGTCAATTCGTTTCCTTGCTTTCAGTTCTTCTGAATATATTCCTAGTAACTGGATTGCTGGATCACAGGACGTTCTATATTCAGCTTCTTGAGGTACTGCCAAACTGACTTCCATAGAGCCTGTGCCATTCTACATTCCCACTAAAAGTGAAGGAGTGTTCCTATTTTTCCATATACTCTCCAACACTTTTAGTTTAGAAGAAATGGTATCTCATGATAGTTTTGATGTGCATTTCCCTAATAGTGAGATTGAACATTTTTTCATGTGCCTTTTGGCCATTTGTATTTCATCTTTGGAAAAATGTCTATTCAATTCTTTTGCCCACTTTTAAATTGGGTTGTCTTTTTAATTGTTGAATTGTTCTATTTATATAACGTGGATATCAAACCCTTATTGGGTGTGCAGTTTCCAAATATTTTCTCCCATTGAGTTGGCTCTCTTATACTTTCTTGACACAGTCTTTTAAGGAAAAACAGTGTTTAATTTTGAGGAGGTCCCATTTATCTTTTTTTTTTTTTTTCATTGCTCATGCTTTGGGTGTGAGGTTTAAGAAACTACCACCTACCACAAGATCTTGAAGATGTTTTCCTACATTTTCTTCTACAAGTTTGATGATTATGGCTTTTATATTTAGGTCCTTGATCCATTTTGAGTTAATTTCTGTATAAAGTATGAGATAGGAGTCACATTTCTTTCTTTTGGATATGGATATCCAGTTCTCCCAGAACCATTTGTTGAATAGACTGTTCTGGTCCAGGTTGGTGGGCTTGACAGCTTTGTCAAAAATCACCTGAAGCCAAACCTGCCTGACAGTGACTTGCAATCCTCATGTGTCAGTCCACAATCATAAGGCTATCTGTAGAGATTTGAAAAATGGCAACAAACAAAGTGTCAGCATCTTTAGTTCAGCACACTTGGCTGTGGAGTATGTCCATTCACTTATTTCTGAGAATCCTCTGCAAGAACCATTTAAAAATTCTTGGGATGGTGATGCCACTCTTTCTAATTGAGAGGGAGCTTATGTCCCATGGGGCAGATGGATGGAGCTATCTTGCTTGCAGTTGCAGATACTCTCTGTTCCTTGGGATTGGGATTTCCATCATCATCTCCTTGATAGTTGTCCTGGGTGAGTCCAATGGAGAGTAAGTGTTGCAACTCTGCGCTCAACTGGCATGTGACTAGACCAAAGATTTAAGTCTCTTGGACATATATATATAACAAGTATAGTGCTAATTGTAGGTTCAAATAATCAATGCAGAAAAGCCATGTGTAGGGAAACTATAAATGAGTCTAACTCTGTTACACTGGGGAGCATAAATTCCAAAGTAAGGCCCACTGACAGGGTGCTGAATTCCTGAGCTTGTCTGCCCTGCTTATAGTGTCTAGATGTCTCTAGAGCCCTCAGGAGGCCCTCTATTTGAGGCACTGTTTACTGTGGCAGTCAATGAAATCCTGCTGAGACATGCATAAGCATAACCTCTGGAATGACCCCCGACTCACTTTGAAATCTCTTAGCCATAAAAACTCATTAGTATTTAATACTTCCCCCTTTTGGTCAATGTCTTTTTCCAGATGCATTGCTAATTGGTGCTTAGTAATAACCTTTAGTGCCAGGGAGGCTCATCCCCGGGAATCATGTCCTACACTGGGGGGAAGGTAGGGCATTTATATGTTGAGTTTGGCTTCAACATATAATTTCATAAGTAAAAGGGAATGAACAATGGACCAGAGTAGACCTATTATTATTTTATTATAGACTTATCATTATAGCAATGGAAGAACTTTTATCATTGATATAAAGGCAATGGCCACCAGAGGTTCTGAGGGGAGGGAGAAGGAAGAATAGGTGTAACATGGGGGCATTTTCGGGACATTGGAATTGTCCTGCATAACATTGCAATGATGGATACAAGCCATTATACATTTTGTCATAACCTATAAAATTGTGTGGAGCAGAATGTAAACTATAATGTAAACTATAGTCCATGGTTAGTAGCAATGCTTCAATATGTGTTCATCAATTGTAACAAATGTACCACACTAATGAAAGGTGCTGTTAATGGGGAAAAGTGTGAGAGGGGAAGGGCGTGGGGCATATGGGAATCATATATATATATATAAACAGTGTTTAATTTTGAGGAGGTCCCATTTATCTTTTTTTTTTTTTTCATTGCTCATGCTTTGGGTATGAGGTTTAAGAAACTACCACCTACCACAAGATCTTGAAGATGTTTTCCTACATTTTCTTCTACAAGTTTATATATATATATATATATATATATATATATATATATATATATTTTTTAGCAGGTACCAGGGATTGAACCCAGAACTTCGTACATGGGAAGCAGGGGCTCAAACAGTGAGCTACATCCACTCTCTGGGAATCCCCTAAATTTTTGATGTAACATTATGTAATCTAAAGCTTCTTTAAAAATAATTTAAAAATTAAAAACAATGCTTGGAATTGTATGTTGAGTAATTATACAAAGTTCCAGATTGCAACTTGAGGATCACTTATAGTTCATGAGGCCCTGTATTTCTTGTTCTCTTTACCTGGATTTTTGTTTCAATTTACACCTTACATGAAAAAAATGCAAAATTAAAAAGAATATATCAGAAACATGGGAAAGCCAATGGAAATGTTTTAAAGTGCTTCTCTTTAATCACTTTTGTATCCAGCTGCCTTTGTTTTGTGGAACCTATTATTTTACAGAGTATTTCAGTATTCCTTACAATTGGGAAAGAATGCCTAGATAGTATATGCTTATGGCAAGATGATTTTGCTGTGTGGTAATTGAGGACACCTGGCACTATTTCCTGCATAGGCTTTTACACCACAAAATATATAAATATATTCATAAAATTCATCATGAGTTTCAGGATCCATTCAGAATGGAAGCTGAATATGCTTCCATTCTGGAAATCCTAATTCTTGGAACTGGATTTTTCACTGGAGTCATGCTTTTGTGTGATCATGTAATTCTTCTTTGCACATGGGTAACCATGAATTTGATGCAAACTGCTTATGTCCATAGTGGTTATGATATTCCTCTCAACTCTTTGAATCTCATCCCTTTCAACGCTTGTTCTTGGCATCATGATTTGCACCACACGAACTTCTTCGAAAACTATGCTTTGATATTTAAATGGTGGGACAGAATTTTTGGAACCTTCTCAATTTATTGCCTACACTGAAAAGATGAAGAATTTTGAGAAAAAGACTGAATAAAGATTTTTCGTAGATCTTCCTGAAGATACACCTTTTCCTGAGTTGAAACTAGTAGCTAACGTTGCTTCTGGGGAGCAGAAATAGACATGTGTCATGGCTGCTAAGTAATAAAAAGAATGTTAACACATTTAATTCTCTTTCTTGTGGGAATTTTTTCTACTTTACATACAACTTCTGTATATGTAGAAAAAATATATATTATTAAGTACAGTTTTTTGAGGAAATTTTAAAGGCCATATTGCTAACCTTATAAAAAGGTTTTAAGTACTGGAGAAAGTATTAATTTATCTCCTTTCTGCTATAATACCATAGGCCTGAAATTGGACTCAGTCTTTAAATATTTTAAATACACAGTGCCCATTTCAAAGAGCTCTTAGTAGTGATGGTGTTAGCCTCATATGGAACTTCAAACATTTTTAAGAATTTGCCTGAAGATCAAAATATCATGGGTTGGACCAGATAAGTTGATGAAGTGAGTAACTGAAGTTGCTGAATCGAAAATAGCCAGCCCTGAGCACTTCCACTCTTGTCAGGAGCTGACCAATTTGGGGTGATCCTCTCTTTTTTTGAGAAGTCCCTTTTGGTTGCAAAGTACTACTGGCATCTGTAAATGAAAACATTTCTGTATAGGTGCAAGTGGAATATTTTAGTCTAATGGTTTTCAAAGTTACTTGAATTTTTTTAAATTGAGTTTTATTTCTGCTATTTACACTTTCATTTTTCTATATCAAGTTCTTTTTATACTTAAAGCTGTATCTTGAAACTTTGCAAAATGACTTTCTGTATTTGCACTTTGAGCTGTTGTGATAAATGTGATTTTTGTCTGACTATCTGGTATCCATTTTTGAACATCACTTGTCACCATTAATTCTTACAAAGAAAAGTACAAAAATCATTTAATAACTACATTTTATAATATAAGGACTATTCCTATTTTTAAGCCCTTAAAGTCACTTGACTATAGATAGGAGGGTCTATTTTCTGAGTTCTTGATTTGGTTTCATTGGTCAGCATGTCTATCTTTATGCCATTACCATACCGTAGCTAAGCAATATGCTTCAAAGTCAGGAAGTGAGAGTCCTCCGACTTTGTTCTTCTTTTTAAAGAAATTTTTGGCTATTTGGGGCCCATTACTCTTTCAAATAAATTTGCTAATAGTCTTTCCCATTTCTGAAAAAAAAAAAAAAAAAAAAAACGGCGATTGGGATTGCATTGAGACTGTAAATAAGTTTGGATAGAATTACATCTTAACCATATTTGGTCTTCCAATCCATGAACATGGAATGACCTTCCATTTATTTAGGTCTTCTTTGGTTTCTTTTAGCAAGGTTTTGTTGTTTTCTGAATACTTAGCCTTTGTGTCCTCAGTAAAGTTTATTCCTAAATATTTGATTCTTTTAGTTGCTATTATAAATGGACTTTTTTGTGACTTCCTCCTCAGATTGCTTATCAATAGTGTATAGAAACACTACTGATTTTTGCACATTAATCTTGTATCCCACCACTTTGCTGAACTCGTCTCTTAGTTCTAGTAGTTTTGTTGTGGATTTTTGGGGATTTTCTAGATATAGAATCATATGATCAGTGCATAGTGACAGTTTTACTTCTTCCTTTCCTATTTGGTTGCCTTTTATTTCTTTATCTTATCTAATTGCCATAGCTAGAACTTCTAGCACAATATTGTATAACAGTGGTGACAGTGGGCATCATTGTCTTATCTCTGACCTCAGCAGGAATGATTTTAGTCTTGCACTGTTGAGAACAATGCTAGCTGTGGGTTTTTCATATATGCACTTTACCATGTTAAGAAAGCTTCCTTCTAGTCCTATCTTATGAAGTGTTTTTATCATGAAAGGATGCTAGATTTTATCAAATCCCTTTTCTGCATCAATGGAGAGGATCATGTGATTTTTCTTCTTCAATTTATTGATGTGATTTATTACATTAATTGATTTTCTTGTGTTGAACCACCATTGCATACCTGGGATAAAACCCACTTGATTGTGGTGTAAAATTATTTTAATGTACTTTTGGATTCAGTTTGCAAGTATTTGGTTGAGGATTTTTGCATCTATATTCACTACAGAAATTGGTCTTTAATTTTTGTAGTGTCTTTACCTGGTTTGGATATTAGAGTGATTGCTTCATAGAATGAGTATAGTAGTGTTCCTTCCTGTTCAATTGTTTAGAAGAGCTTGAGCAAGTTTAGTATTAGTTGTCTCTGAATGATTGCTGGAATTCAACTGTGAAGCCATCTGGTCCTGGGCTTTTCATCTTTGGGAGGTTTTTGATGAGGGTTTGAATCTCTTTCAACTGGTTTGTTGAGGTCTTCTATTTCTTCTAGGGTCAGTGTGGGTTGTTCATGTGTTTCTAGGAATTTGTCTATTTCATCTGCATTGTCTAGTTTGTTGGCATACAGTTGTTCATGGTATCCTCTTATGACCTCTCTTGTGATTATACTAAAAGCCATTGAATATACACTTTGGATAGATCATATGGCATGTGAATATATCTCAATAAAATGACTTAATAAGTAAATAATGTGTAAGAATAGCCAGAAATAGCAGTATGTACAGCAGGAGAAACAGAGATTGTCCGTTATTGATTTCCAGCTTCATTCCATTATTATCAGAGAAAGTGTTTTGTATAATTTCAATCTTTTTAAATTTATTGAGACTATTCTTGTGACCCAACATATAGTCTATCCTGGAGAAGAATCCATGAGCAATTGAAAAGAATATATATCCTGCTGTTTTGGGGTGCAATGCTCTATAGATGTCTGTTATGTCTAGTTCATTTATCATATCATTCCAGCTCTCTGTTTCCTTATTTATCCTATGTCCAGATGTTCTACCCAATGCTGAGAGTGTTGTATTGAAGTTTCCAACTCTTATTGTGGAGACATCTATTTCTCCCTTCAGTTTTGCCAGTGTGTGCTTCGTGTATCTTGGATCACCCAGGTTAGATGCACAAATATTTATTATAGCTATTTCTTCTTGGTGACTTGCCTCTTTTGTTAACATATAATGATCCTTTTCATTTAAATTCTATTTTGTCTGATATTAGTATCACTACTCCAGTTCTTTTTTCATTACTACTTGCATGGAATATCTTCTTCCAACCTTTCACTTTCAAGCTGGTTGTGTCCTTATGTCTGAGGTGAGTCTCTAGTCTCTTTCAGATAGCATATAGTTGGCTCATATTTTTTATCCATTCTGTCAGTCTATGTCTTTTGATTGGAGAATTCAATCCATAAATGTTCAATATTATTATTGTAAAGGCTTACTTCCTTTATCCATTTTACCCTTTGGCTTTCTATTGTCATATCTTACTATTGTTTATCTTTTTACCTGTTAAGTTACCCTTACTAATATCTTCATTTCTACATTTTTCTCCAAGCCTCTCACCCTTGTTTTTTCTTTTCAGGCTGTAGCACTCTTTTTAATATCTCTTATAAAGCTGGTCTTTTGGTTACATACTCTCTCAGTTTTTGTTTGTGAAGACTTTAAACTCACCCTCATTTTAAAAAAAATTTCTGGTGTTGCCAGATATTTTTAAAAATCAATTTTATTGAAACATAATTAAGCATACAATCCACCCAAAGTGCACAATCAATGGTATTTGGTATAATCACATAGTTCTGCGTTCATCACCTCAATCATTATTACAGCATTTCATTATTTCAACAATAAGAAACAAAAAAGAGACAAACAGGAAAATTCCTTACCTCTCAATCTCTTTTTATTGTTGAGTTGTATGAACTCCTTAAAAATCATGGATATTAAACCCTTATCAGATATGTGATTGCCAAATATTTTCTCCCATTGAGTTGATTGTCTGTTCACCATATTGACAAAGTCCTTTGAGGTGCAAAAGTGTTTAATTTTGAGGAGGTCCCATTTATTTAATTTTTCTTTTTTGCTTGTGTTTTGGGTGTAAGGTTTAAGAAACTAACTCCTACCACAAGATCTTGAAGATGTTTTCCTACATTTTCTTCTAGGAGTTTTATGCTTGTTGTATTAATATTTAGGTCCTTGATCCATTTTGAGTTAATTTTTGTATAAAGTGTGAGATAGGAGTCTTCTTTCTTTCTTTTGGAACTGGATATCTAGTTCTCCCAGCACCATTTGTTGAGTAGACTGATCTTGCCCAGCTGGGTGGGTTTAACAGTATTGTTAAAAATCACTTGACTGTAGATGTGAGGGTAGATTTCTGAGTTCTCAATTCAGTTCTATTGTCAATATGTCTGTCCTTATGCCAGTATCATGCTGTTTTTTAATCACTGTAGCTATGTAATATGCTTTAAAATCCAAAAGTGAGAGTCCTTCAACTTTGTTCTTTTTAAAGACATTTTTGGCTATTCAGGGACCCTTAAATAAATTTGATTATTGACTTTTCAATTTCTGGAAAAAAATGCTATTGAGATATTTATTGGGATTGTGTTGAATCTGTAAATCAGTTTGGGTAGAGTTGACATCTTAATGATATTTAGTCTTCCAATCCATGAACATGGAATGTCCTTCCATTTATTTAGGTCTTCTTTGGTTTCTTTTAGCAATGTTTTGTAGTTTTCTGAATACAGGTCCTCTATGTCCTTGGCTAAGTTTATTCCTAAATATTTGATTGCTTTTGTCGCTATTATAAATGGACGTTTTTTTCTGATTTCCTCCTCAGATTCCACATCAGCAGTGTATGGAAACGCTATTGATTTTTGCATATTAATCTAGTATCCTGCCACTTTGCTGAACTTGTTTATTAATTCTAGTAACTTTTTTTGTGGATTTTTCAGGTTTTCTAGATATATAACTATGTCATCAGTGAGTAGTGAAAGTTTTACTTCTTCTGTTCCTATTTGGGTGCCTTTTTTTTTTTTTTTTTGTCTAGCCTAACTGCTGTAGCTAGAACTTCTAGTACAGTACTGAATAATAATGATTCCAGTGGGCATCCTTGACTTGTTCCTGATCTTAGGGAACCATGAATACAATGTTAGCTGTAGGTTTTTCATATATGCACTTTACCATATTGAGAAAGCTTCCTTCTATTCCTATCTTTTGGAGTGCTTTTATTCAAGAAAGGGTGCTGTATTTTGTCAAATTCCTTTTCTGCATCAATGGAGAGGATTGTGTGATTTTTCTTCTTCAATTTACCAATGTGGTTTATTACACTAATTGATTTTCTTGTGTTGAACCACCCTAGTACACCTGGGATAAAACCCACTTGATCATGGTGTATAATTCTTTTAATGTGCTTTTGGATTCAGTTTGCAAGTTTTTTATTGAGTATTTTTCATCTATATTCATTAGAGTATTGGCCTGTGATTTTCTTTTTTTGTAGTAGCTTTATCTGGTTTTGGTATTAGGGTGAAGTTGGCTTCATAGAATGAGTTTGATAATATTCTTTCCTGTTCAATTTTTTGGAAGAGCTTGAGCAAGATCAGTATTAGGTCATCTTTGAATGACTGTTAGAATGATGTGAAGCCATCTGGTCCCAGGCTTTTCATCTTTGGGAGATTTTTGGTGACTCTTTCAATCTCTTCACTTGTAATTGGTTTGTTGAGGTCATATATATCTTCTAGGGTCAGTGTAGGTGGTTGATGTGTTTCTAGGAATTTTTCCATCTAGTCTACATTTTCTAGTTTTTGGCATACAGTTATTCATAGTATTCTTCTATGATCTCTCTTATTTCTGGGGGGTCAGTGGTAATGTCCCCCCTCTCATTTCTGATTTTATTTATTTGCATCTTCTCTCTTTTTTCTTTGTCAGTCTAGCTAAGGGCTTGTCAATTTTGTTGATCTTCCCAAAGAACCAACTTTTGGTTTTGTTGATTCTCTCTATTGGTTTTTTGTTCTCAATTTCATTTATTTCTGCTCTTATCTTTACTATTTCTTTCCTTCAGCTTGGTTTGGGATTAGATTGCTGGTCTTTTTTTCTAGTTCCTCCAGGTGTGCAGTTAGGTCTTTGATTTTAGCTCTTTCTTCTTTTTTAATGTAAGCATTGAGGGCTATCAATTTCCCTCTCAGCACTGCCTTTGTGGTGTCCCATAGGTTTTGATATGTTGTGTTCTCATTTTCATTCATCTCAAGATATTTGCTGAATTCTCTTGCAATTTCTTCTTTGAATTTGATTAAGAGTGTGTTGTTTAAACTCCACATATTTAAGAATTTTCTCTGTTTCCATCCATTATTGATTTCCAGCTTCATTCCATTATGATCAGAGAAAGTGTTTTGTATAATTTCAATCTTTTAAAATTTATTGAGACTATTCTTGTGACTCAACATATAGTCTATCCCGGAGAAAGATCCATGAACACTTGAAAAGAATATATATCCTGCTGTTTTGGAGTGCAACACTCTATAGCTCTCTGTTAGGTCTAGTTCATTTATCATATTATTCAATCTCTCTGTTTTTTTATTTATCCTATGTCCAGATGTTCTATCCAATACTGAGAGTGGTGTATTTGTAGAGTCATCTATTTCTCCCTTCAGCTTTGCCAGTGTGTGCCTCATATATCTTGGGGCACTCAGGTTAGGTGCATAAATATTTAGCATAGCTATTTCTTCTTGCTGAATTGCCCCTTTTATTAATATATAATGACCTTCTTCATCCCTTATAACAGTTTTACATTCAAAATCTATTTTGTCCGATATTAATATTGCTACTCCAGCTCTTTTTTGGTTACTATTTGCATGGAACATCTTTTTCAAACTTTTCACTTTTAACCTGGTTGTGTCCTTACATCTGAGGTGAGTATCTTGTAGACCACATATAGATGGCTCATATTTTTTTGTCCATTCTATTAGTCTATACCTTTTCATTGTGGAGTTCAAGCCATTAACATTCAATGTTATTACTGTAAAGGCTTTACTTACTTCATCCATTTTGACCTTTGACTTTCTGTTGTCACATTGTACTATTGTCTATCTTTTTACCCTTTAATTTACCCTTTCTAATAATCTTCATTTCTACACTCTTCTCCAAGTCTCTCACCCTTGTTTTTTCCTTTCAGGGTGCAGCACTCTCTTTGGTATCTTTTGTAATTCTGGTCTTTTTGTAACATATTCTATCAGTTTTTGTTTTTCTGTGAAGACTTTGAACTCCCCTTCATTTTTGAAGGACAGCTTTGCTGGATACAGAATTCTTGGCTGGCAATTTTTCCCATTTAGTACCTTAAATACATCATACCCCTTTCTTCTCTCCTTCATGGTTTCTGATGAGAGGTCAGCACTTATCAAGGTTCCCTTGTATGTGATGCTTTTCTCTTGCTGCTTTCAGGATCTTCTCTTTATCTCTGATATTTGTCATTCTGAATAGCAGGTGTATCAGGGTAGGTCTATTCAGATTTATTCTGTTTGTGGCGCATTGTCCTTCTTGGATATTGATATTTATGTCTTTCATAAGGGTTGGGAAGTTTTCAGTCATTATTTCCTCAAATATTCTTTCTGCCCATTTTCAATTTTATTCTCCTTTTATGGGACACCAATAATGCCTATTTTTATTTTTTTGAAGTAGTGGGGCCAGGGATTTAAACTGGGACCTTGTATGTAGGAAGCTGGTACTCAACCACTTAGTCACATCGGCATCCCTGAGTTGATTTTTTTCTTTTGTTTGCTTGTTGTTGTTTTTTGGTTTGTTTGTTTTTGTTTTTAGGAGGCACCAGGTGGACACCCTCATGTGGAAAGTAGGAACTCAACCACTTGAGCCACATCTGCTCTCTGCATATGTTTTTGCATTTCATGTTGTCATTCATTCCCTGAGACCCTGTTCCATTTTTTCCATTCTCTTCTCTTTCTGTTCTCCTGTGTTTTCCAGTTTAGATGTTCTGTCTTCTAAATCACTAATTCTGACTTCAAGCAAATCAAATCTGCTCTTATGTGCCTCTAATGTATTTTTAATCTCATCCATCATGTCTTTCATTACCATAAGGTCTGTTATTTTTCTCTGCAGACTTTCAAATTGTTCTTTATGCTCACCCAGTGTCTTCTTAGTACCTTTATATCTTTAGTCATACTTTCTTTAAATTCTTTAAATTGATTTAGGAGAGTTGTGTGATTATCATTGATTAATTATCTTAAATTGCATCTGAATATGTTGTTGAATTTACTCTGGTGGCTAATTTCTCTCTCTTGCCTATTGTTATTATTTTTTCACAGCTCTTCTTTGATATTTGGTTCAACTTGTCTTAAGTCTTTAAAATTGCCTAGCTTAAGTTATCAAAATCATGCCAGGGTCTCACTAATGGGGCATAGATTTTCTCCCAGAAGTTAGACAACAGAGAGATCCAAGTGCAGTTTTTGTCCATGCAATTTCCAGACCGGTCAGTAGATGGCACTCATTGACGTACCTTTCCACAAGGTGTATCTGTCTTATTTTCCTTTGTTTTGTTCTGGCCAGAGCCAAGATTCAAAATGGGCTCTGCTGGCCAAATTCACTGAATAAAAGCCCCTTCCCCCAACTCCTCCTCCCTTTTCCCTTGTAACAGCTGACAGGGAGGAAGAAGTCTGCTCCCCTCTCAGTCAGCTGCAATGAGTCGGCGGTTTTGCCCCCACTTAATATCTACATGCCTGTGATTCTTGTCTGGGGAGGGGAGCCCTTCCCAGTGGCCAGGAGGTTTAGTAACTCACAGTTTGTTGTTTTGGGTTCTTCGTCTCTCTGTCCCTCACACTCCTGGGAGTTGTGAAGCACTGTCCTGTTCTGCTGATCCCCAAAGCAGGTCCCTCAGGCAGCTTTTGGCTCTTTCTCTGTTGTTTTTGTGAGAGAGCTGGGACTTGCTTGCCTAATCCGACGCCATCTTCCCACAATTCCCCCCACACCCTTATTTTTGAAGGACAGTTTTGTTAGATAAAGAATTCTTGGCTGGTAATTTTTCTCCTTCAGTACCTTAAATACATCATACCACTTTCTTCTCTTCTCCATGGTTTCTGATGATGGATTGACACTTAGTCTTATTCAGCTTCCCTTGTATGTGATGCATTGTTTTTCTCTTGCTGCTTTCAGAATCTTCTTTTTATCTCTAGTATTTGTCATTCTGAATAGTAGGTGTCTCAGAGTAGGTATATTAGGATTTATTCTGGTTTTGTGTGTGTGTGTGTGTGTGTGTGTGTGTGCATTATCTTCTCAGATATTAATATTAAGCCTTTCATAAGGGCTGGGAAGTTTTCAGTCATAATTTCCTCAAATATTCTTTCTGCCCCTTTTCCCTTCTCTTCACCTTTGGGGACACTGATAATGTGTATGTTTGTGCATTTTGCATTTTCATTCAGTTCCCTAAGACCCTGTTCCATTTTTTCCCATTATTTTCTCTTTCTGTTCTCCTGTCTTTTCAAGTTCAGATAATCTGTCCTCGATTTCACTAATTCTGTCCTTTATCAAATCCAATCTGCTATTATATGCATCTAATGTATTTTTAATCTCATCCACTGTGTCTTTCATTCCTATAAGCTCTGTTACTTTTCTTTGCAGGCTTTAAAATTACTCTTTATGTTCACCCAGTATCTTCTTAATACTCTTTATCTGTTTAGTGATATTTTCCTTCAACTCCTTGAATTGATTTAGGAGATTTGTGTATTATCATTGACTAGTTGTCTTATATCCTGTGTATTGTCAGGATTTTTGTTTTGCTCCTTTGGCTGGGCCATCTCTTCCTGTTTCCTAGTATGGCTTGTAATTTTCTGCTGATGTCTAGGCATCTGAATAAGTTGGTGAATTTACTCTGACAGCCTATTTTCCTCTCTAGCCTAGTGGTTTTGTTTCAGGGCTCTTCTTTGATTTTTGGTTCATCTTATTCTAAGTTCTTAAAATTGCTCAGCTTAAGTTATCCAAATAGGGTCAGTGCCTCACTATTGGGATACAGACCAGATCAAGGGGACAAGAGACACCTAAAAGCAGTTTTTCTCTTGCAGTGTGTTGGCCGGCCAGCAGATGGTGTTCATCAGCAAAATTTTCCACAGAGGTGTCTGTTTCAACTTCTACATGCCTGTGATTCTTGTCTGGCCAGAGCTGAGATTCAAAGTGGGCTCTACTAGCCAAATTCACTGAAGAGAAACCATTCTTCACCCTCTGCCACACCCTCCCTCTTCCCAGGGAAGAATATATCTGTTTCCCTCTCAGTTGGCAGCAGTGAGCCCTGGGTTTTACCCAGGCTTTTTGCCTTGAGGGTGGGGTTGGGTGCCATTCTGCCTGCAGAGGGTAGTAACTTATGGTTTTCATTTTGGCTTCTTCATTTCTCTGTCCCTTGCCCTCCTGGGGGGGGGGGATGCACAGCACTGTACTGTTTGCAGAGACCCCAAGCAGGTCCCTTGGACAGGTTTTTGCCCTTCATTGTTTTTGTGGGAGTTAAGCCCCACCTACCTATTCAGATGCCATCTTCCTGGAAGTCCCCAGGTGTTTGGTTTTTGCTTTAAATGTAATGGGGACAGAGTTCAAAGCTAAGGCACAATATAATCTGGTTTATGTTCTAAAAAGATAACTGAGGCTGCTCTGAGAGGAATGGCTTTTAGTGGAGAGAGCACAGCAGCAGGAAGACCAGGCAGGAGTCTTATCTGGTAGGAGAGGTAAGAGACGGTGGTGACCCAGCCAGGGTGAAAGTATCAGATGCGGAGAGCATAGATTTGGTCTCTTTGGAGGTAGAGCTGACAAGATGTGGAGAGTGAGGACACGAGAGGACTCCAGAAGGATCCCTAGACTGGCAAGAGTGGAAACCAGAAGCCCACCACCAGCTCAGGATAGGAGTGGCCTGGACTAGGTTGGTGCATGAAATGGCCCGAGTGTGGGGCATTCTACAGGATGGGAAAGGACACCAGTGCCTCTCTTTCTCTTTCCTACATGTACAGCTTCTGGAGAAACATGGAGAGAACTTGTAAGAGGAATCAATTGATTTAAGATTTTTAAAAAACAGCTTTTGAAAGCAAAACATAGCCAATCCCACAGGCTAGAAAGTCAACTGATTTTATAATAGCCCAGAGCAGGTACAGTGCATTAAAGTGGACAGCAGTTCTATTGGAATGTTCCTGGCAGAGTTCAGTGGCTGGGCTGGGCTTAGGGATTTCTGATATCAGTCCTCACTGATTGGAATTTAATTTGTTTCACTTAAGGGTAAACCTGAGTACTGTTTCCATAAAAAATGCTCTGCCCAGCCAATTTTCCAAGGACCTGGAAACTTAGACTCCAAAGAAAAGTTCTACTTTGCCAACAATTGTTGTGTCCCAATGTTTGCTGGCTTCATAAACACATCACAATGAAAATATGAAAAAACCCCTAAAGGGTGAATGTATGAAATATGGATCCTCTGGGAGTCCAAGGAATTTACAGATCCCCAAACTTTATCACTGTATTTATTTTTTAATTAAAGACATTAACTGTCCATTATGGGTTCCTATTGACAAATAAGAATGCTGATGTCACTCAAGCCTATGATATGATAACCTTTCCCAGAACTAGGATTATCCAGGAAAAGCCAGACATGAGAACATATTTTTTTCCCAAGGTCTGAGACTTTCTCCTAAATCTGTCTTAGTCACGCACAGTTACTCATTACCTGAAAGGGCATTATGAGTTTCTTCTTGGCCACTGTACTTTTTGTGATGCTTTGTTAAATCAGAAAAAAAATGCAGCCAGTTGAGTCATAGTTTTCAATTCGTTTTTTTTTATTTTACGTGGAGTGAAGTTTTTCTATATCCATAACAATTTTATTGCTTTCCATGCTACTCTGACCTTTACAGGATGATTCAGCCTTTTGCTTGAGGATATTAATAATACATTTTATAAGTGGGGAGTAGTATTATCAAAGTACTCTTAAACATGTGAAAAATTGAAATACAGAAAGATTTAGTCATCCACATTCAAGGTCTATAGAGCTTTGGCAAAGAGGAAAGGATAATGAGACAATTAAGAACCTTCAAACCCTAGCAGGGCTTTGTTACCTCTAGAAGAAATCTACCAATAGTTTTCAAATATAAAATGTATTTAATTCAACAGGTATTGCACACCTATTATAAATCCAGAATGGTATACAGAATAAGTGCATTCATGCATTTAGACAATGAAATATTTTAAGTACTGCGGAAGTGTGAAACACTGTAGATACGAAAATGTGTAAGACAGGCCTCCTCAAGGAACTTTTATCTAGTCAGGTAAAAAACACACATGAATGAGTTCAATGACAAAACAGAGTAGAATGGGGGTGGGCCAAAAGGAGAGGTGGAAGTCAGAGATGTAGAAATGATGTGAACTGAAATAAGTCTCTGAAGGGCAAGCCAGATATGGATGGGGGAGACTAAGGGAAAAGGCACCCCCAGGAGTGGGAACAGCATGCACAAAGGCACAGCGCCGGAAAGATGAGAGCTTGCCGGAAAGGAAGAGCCCGCCCGATGAGGAGGTTCAGTGGGGTATTTAAAAAATGTAGACAGACACAAATTGCCTTGCAAATCTTATTGTATTAGAAACAATATCTTTGGAAGCAATAATGCCTTGGTTCACATTGAGTTTATGTGCAATTGTGGAGGAACTTAGTCACACCTAATCTTTCTTATCTATATTTGCATGAGTCAGGCTGTAGCTTGGAAAGCAGATGAGAGATTTTCACAGTAAAGTGATAACTCACTTCTCAGACAGTAGGAAAAAGAAATGGAATGGACTGCTTATTGAAGTTATTTGAGCAAAGAAGGGGCAGAATCACCAAATGGTCATTAATCTACCAGTTCTATGCATTAATTTTCTCTGTTAAAGAGGCTGGACCTTAAAGGATTATCTCTTCATTTAGGGAATTTAAAAAAATATCTCAATAATCAGGAGATTCCTTTGACTCAGAGGGTTCAATGGACTTAAAGCCAGAATGACAACCACTGAGACTGTCCAATTTTAAATTTACTAAAACATTAATGAGTTATGTGTGGGATCCTGGATATAATCATAAAGCCCAAGTTTCTTCATCTTTAAAACACTTACCAAAGCGTCTCAGGAAGTAAAAAGTAAGAGTCTTTCTCTAGCTCGCTCTTGTTCTCTACCTAGAATGGTGCCATGAATATAATCCAACCTATTGTCAAAGCCATGGGTGGTTGTGCCACTCACCACTTGTGGACTTTGCACAGGACATTTAATTTCTACAAGCCTCAGGTTCTCTACCTTTAAAACATGCATAATAATACTATCTGACAGATATATAAAGATTAAGATAGGTACAAAGTGCCTAACACAGAGGATCCTAGCACTTAATAAAATACAACTATTTTTCTTTTTATTAAACTCTTATAGTTACTTATAGTTTATAAAGCATTTTCATGAATTTCACAATAACCACTGAAGGCAGATGTAATTATTACCAGTTTTAGAGTGGAGAAAACTGGGGCTAAAAAAATACAAAGTGACTTGGTCCAAGGAGACAGAATGGGAGCAGTCTTTTGGGCCCATTTCAACGGCATTTACCCTCTGCTCTAGGTGTCTTTATTAGTGGGCTACTCAAATTAAAAAAAAAAAATGCATTTATATTTTATAAAGTGTATAGTGAACACTCACTAAATATGCTCCCTTCTGAGTCCCGTAAGGGAGCTAACAAGGGCTCCAGACAAAACGGGTAAGTCGTCAACAATTTCCTGATTCTTTGTCTCTATGCTGCCCAGTATGGTCACCACTATCACATCTGGCTTTGGGGCACTTGAAATGTGGCTGGTCTGAACTGCAATGCATGGCAGATACAAAATACACACTGGATTTCAGAGACGGTGCGCAAAAAAAAAAAAGAATGATAAAATATCATTAATGATTTTCAAAATTGAGTATATGATGAAATAATGTTTTGGGTATTTTTTATAAAATGGTACTAGATAATTTTCAGTTACTATCTGGCTCATATTTGTGACATATTACTTTTCTATTGGACAGAGCTTCTCTACCTAATCCTTTGCCCTTCCCCAGGTGTTCTCAGTTGTCTCTCTTCTCCAGGACGCTGAGGCCCTCTTGTCTGGACAGCTTGATTCAGCTCACCTACTTCATGCTAGGGTGTTAATGAGCCCTCTTTCTGAAGAGTGTTTGCTTTTTTTTTTTTTTTTTTTTTTTTTTAACCCGCCCCGCACCACACGCTAGTGTTTGCTTTTTGAAAACGTACTGAAAGTGAAGGATAACAGACCTGGGTTGGGGATACATATTAGGGCAATGATCACAATTTCAAATGCCTGTAGGGGTCAGGAGATACCAGAGAGTGGACCCAGCGCAGGCAGCAATAGGGAGTGGTAGAGACTGTGGCAAACTAAAGATCATAGACCACATCCAAAGGGAACAACAACTACCCAGCTCTAGCTAATTGTTGCCATCTAGTAACTTGGGTCCAGTGTGTCAAAAGCTTCTAATTTTTCAAGGCAGACAGAAGTCTAGATTTTTAAAAATGTCTCCTGATTTTCAAACATTTGCAATGAAATAAAAACTTTTAACAAGCATTATAATTGGCCTGTGAAATCTGTCTGGAAGCTGTTGCCCACCTGGCCTCAGTTTTTTACTCTTTTACCTATATATATAAGACCCAGTTGGTGAGATATGTGTTAAAATCAGCAGATGGAGCTTTTCTCTTGACATTTGTAGAGCCAGAAGAGGCTTCTCACTTTATGGGTGAAGTATCAAGGCTGAGAGGACAAGTGTTTCACCCTTGAGGGTTACACCACCACTCGCTCAAGAGGAGAGAGTTAGGGGTCAGATGTGGCTCAACTGGTTGGGCGTCCATCTCCCATATGGAGGGACCCGGGTTCGACCCCCGGGACCTCCCGGTAAAAAAAAAAAAAAAAAAAAAAATGTAAAAAGAGGAGAGAGTTAGGGTCCTGCCCCTTCTGTCCACAGAGCCTTTGAAACAACATACAATGTCTTCTCCCCCAAGTTTTGCCTCTGAGAAAGCTCCTTGGTGAGCTGGCACTGTCTGCCAGGTGGGTGAGTGAGACGTAGAGGAAAAGGTACTGTGCCCATACTGGTCTCAGCTGGCTGGGGGAATGCCATGCATGGCGAATGCACTTCATAAATCTCACATACCAAAGCCTTTTTAAAAAAAGGACCCCTCTAGCCATTTACTCAGAATGAGTTGAAATCCCTGAGTAACCCAGGTGGAGAAAAATAATCAACAATGCTGACTATTCCTGTTATTCATGAGCAGGTAAACATTCTAGACACCTGAGTCAGGCCCTTGGAGGAGAAAGGTTCTTTATTCCACAGTTGACATAGGAAGAGTTCCATTTCAGACCATACACTAAATATGGATGTCCTTTTCCCAAGTGCCAGTGGCCTAAGTCAGTAGAAAAAAATTTAGGTATGAAATTTACTCAACACAGTATTGGCCTTTCCTTTCTGATATACCTCTTTAGAGCACTTAAGGCTTAAACTGTTGCTTACGTTTTAGATAATGATTCCAAAACAAATATTGGATTCTGAGTGATGTCAACCCTTCTTGTTTAAACCCTGGGACTTTCCTAGGTGAGACAAGAGGACTGGGCTTTTCAGAATTACCCCAATTATGATAACATTGCCAGAGTTAACTTTTTAATACTTTATAATACCATGGCATCTAGGGTTTTTAAATCTTAAAAGCAATTCCAGGATTCTCATTGACAATGATGGCAGGGTGACATTTCCCCACAGCTTCTTTGAACAACTAGGAAAAACTGGCAGAGCCATTTTCCTCAAAACTCCAGAAAACAGAAAGGAATACAAGAACTGTGTGAGTGATGAATCCAGAAACTACAACTTTAAGATGTGGCTCAAGTGGTTGAGCGTCTGCTTCCCACATGGGAGGTCTTGGGTTCAGGCCCTGGTGCTCCCTAAAAACGAAAACAAACAACAAGCAAACAAATGAAAAAACCAACTCAGGGGAGCCGATGTGGCTCCGTGGTTGAGCGCTGGCTTCCCACATGGGAGGTCCTAGGTTCAATTCCTGGCCCTGGTATCTCAAAAAAAAAAAAAAAAAAAAAAGAATTGTCATTCCCAAAACAAAATAATTCACAGAAATTAAAAGGGGAAATAAATATGGGACAAAAGAAGGGAACAGGCATTAGAAAAAAAAAAAAAAAAAAGCAATAGTTGAAGTGCATGGCACGCTTGCTAGCCCCTACACCATCCCCTCCCTGGCATGCTGTGGAGCCAGCCTGCACTCCCATTGTGGGCGCCTGGCCCTGTTCCATGGGAAGCAGAGTAACCCCTATGTACATACTGGGGTGCCTGGCTATAAGTTGGAGTCAATCAGGTGGCAGTCTGAAGAACCGAACTAGGAAACATCTCTGGCTTTCCCACCCAGAACTTGGCCTACAGGCAGAAACAGCTTACAACTACTAAAGCAGTTGTTAAAGAAACAATAAAGCCAAAGAAGCCTGGGACAAGAATAACCTGCTTTAAGACAGACAAGGGAGCACCCAGGAAGGGGAGAAACTCTATTTCATAGGCAGTAAAGGAGCACTTGAATTCTGGTAAACAAGGGAATTCTTAAGTCCAGGACAAGACAAAAGCTCAAAAATAGATAGATTTTACCAGGAAAAAAAAAAAGACAGATTCAAAAAAGACTGTACTTTGCATTTGCCTTGGCCTGGTATTCTTGATAGGAGGGTTAAATTCTAAAGAAGAGCACTGGTCAAACACAGAGCCAAATTGCAATGGCTGAAAAAGGTGTTGTTTTTTGTTTTTGTTTTGTTTGCATTAGTTTGTTTTTGTTCGTTTCTGGCATTTAAAGAAATCTGTCATATCACTAGCTGGATACAAACTTAGGAACAGACCACTCAGGGACTAAAGCCCAGAATTAATACTTTAAAGATGAAAATGTACATTGTGCAACAAGAGTACAAGACAAAGATATAGGAAATGATGACCTATCTAAAGGAAGAGGGTAAAAGTCCTGAAATCATCAACAAAGAGGACCTCACTTTGGACATATCAGACAAAGACTTAAAAAATGACCCTCAGTATGCTCAAGGAGATAAAGAAAAACACAGAGAAAGAATTAAAGGATATCAGGAAAATAATGAATGAACAATGTGACAGTCTCAATAAAGAGATAGAAATTTTTAAAAAGAACCAAGCAGAAATACTAGAGTTGAAGACCATAATAACTAAAACAAAAAATTCCCTAGAGGGCTTCAACAGTGAACTTGAAAGACAAGATGATTGAAATTATTCCAGGTAAGGATCAGAAAGAAAAAAAGAATTAAAAAAAATAAGCAGATGGGAAGCGGCTGTGGCTCAATCAGTAGGGCTCCCGTTTACCATATGGGAGGCCCCGGGTTCGGTTCCCAGGGCCTCTTGGTGAAGGCAAGCCTGCCCGCATGGTGTGGTTAGCTGACCCAGCGAGCACAAGCAGCAAGGGGGGGGATAAATGAATAAAAAAAAAAAAAAAAAAAATAAGCAGAGCCTAAGAGACCTGTAGTACACCTCAAGCATAACAATATATACATAATGAAAGTCCCAAAAGGAGAAGAAGGGGGTAGAAGGAATATTTGAAGAAATAATGGCAGAAAAGTTCTCAAATTTAACAAAGGACATGAATGCATATTTAAGAAGTCCAACAAGTCTTAAACAGGATAAACTTGAAGAGAACCACACCCAGAAACATAGTAGTCAAAACTGTTGAACGCTAAGGACAAGGAGAGAGTTCTGAAAGCTGCAAGTGAAAAGCAACATGTTATGTACAAGAGAGTCCAAATTAGATTAAGTGCTGATTTCTCATCAGAAACCATGGGGTAAGAAAGCAGTGGGATGAAATATTTAAAATGCTGAAAGAAAACAATTGCCACCTGTTTTAGTTTCCTAGGCTGCTCAAAGCAGATTCCATGGAATGGTTTGGTTTGAACAAGGGGCATTTCTTAGCTTACAGGTTTGAGGCCAAGGAAATGTCCAAATCATGGCATCATTGAAGTGATGCTTTCTTTTCAAAGATCGGCTTCTGTAATCCTTGCCTCCTCAGCCACATGAGAAGGCATGTGGCAGCATCTGCTTATCCCTCCCTTCTTTTCCAGGTTTCACTGATTTTTAGCTTCTTGCTTCTATTTCTCTGTGTCTGAATTTCATTCTCTTATAAAGGACTCTAGTAACAGGATTAAGACACATTCAGATTGAGGTGGATCACACATTAACTGAAGTAGCCTCATCAAAAGTTCCCACCTACAATGGGTCCACATCCATAGGAATGGATTAAATCCAAGAATGTGTTTTTGTGGAGTACACACAGCTTGAAACCACCATTCTATCCAAGAATTTCATATCTGGCAAGAGCATCATTCAAAAATGAGGGAGAAATTTTAAGACATTCTCAGATTAACAAAAGCTAAGAGAGTTTATCACCACTAGGCCTGTCCTACCAGTAATGCTAACAGGAGCTCTTCAGACTTAAAGGAAAGGAGAGTAGACAGTAAATTGAAGACGCATAAAAGGAAGGTCTCTGATAAAAGTAATCACGTGGGTAATATAAATGCCAGTACTAGTGTATTGCATTATTTGGTATATAATTCCACTTTTTACTTCTTACAGGTTCTAAAATGCAAATACATAAAAGGTAATAATAAATCTATGGCTTGGATATACAATATATAAAGACATAATTTGTAACAAGTACAATAAAAAGGTGGAGGTTGGAGCAGGATACCTGTGTGCTAATGAAGTTAAATTGGTATCAAATCAAATGTGATGGTTAGAGATTTAGAATATTAAATTTTAACCCCACGGTAACACAAAGAAAAAAATATGAAAAATATATACATAATGAGAAGAGACTCAAAATGGTACAATACAAAAAAACAAAAACAAAAACAAATAAATGTGAAAGTAGGCATTAATGGAAGAACTGAGGGACAAAAAAGGTATAAGACTTATAAAGTCTAAATAGGAAAATGGCAGAAGAAAGTCCTGAATTATCAGTAGTTTCTTTAAATAAAAATGGATTTAACTCTCCAGTCAACAGGCAGAGATTGGCAGAATGGATAAAAACATGACCTACTACATGCTATTTACACAAGAGTCTCACCTTAAATTGAAAGACACAGTACGCTGAAAGTGAGTATATGGAAAAAATATACACCACGCAAATCTCTCAAAAGAGAGCTTGGGTAGCTCTACCAGTGTCAGATAAAATAGACTTTAAAAAACTAAACTGGGGGGCAGATGTGGCTCAAATGGTTGGGCATCTGTCTGCCATATGGAGGGACCTGGGTTCGATCCCCAGGACCTCCCGGTAAAAAATATATATATATATATGTATATATAGAAGGCACATGGGCTGCCAGGCTCTGTGTGTTGGTGAGCCGCCAGGCCCCGGGAGCCATGCAGCAAGATGATGACGTAACCGGAGAGAGACGCAGGGGAGAGACAAGACGAGATGCTCCAAAAGCTCTGAAAACCAGGAACCGAGGTGGCAGAACACCTCTCTCCTACATCGGAGGTCTCCAGGATCGAATCCTGGTGAAGACTGGAGGAGGAGGATGAGAAGAGGTGGCAGGAACAGACACAGAGAATTGCCCCGCAAATGGACACAAAACAGCAAATGGGGAAGGGGGAGTTTAAAATGGATAAAGTAAATAAATAAATCTTTAAAAAAACAAATAAAAAACTAAACTGTGGGAACATGGTCAATGGGTTAGGCAGATAAGGCTCAGTTCCCACTAAAACAACAGAGAAAGAGTGAGAGGCTGACTTGGGGACCTCCTTTGGGGTACAGCAATCCAGGACACTGCTTTACAACTCCCAGGAGAGTGAGGGAAAGAGAAACAAAGAACTAAAACAAATAATCATGAGTTATTAAATCTCCCGGTCACCAGGAAGGGCTCCCCTCCCCAACCCCCCGAGATATAAAGCAAGGGTAAAACTCCTAGCAAATTTTATCTAACAGGAGAGCAGATGTTTTCATTTCCACCAGCTCCTTTGGATATATATAGAATGGGAAAGTGCTCTGAGTCATCTAGGAGGACTGGACAGATAGGGAAGCCAGGGGGAAACCATGGGTTCCTTGCCCCAGTGGCTGGAAGTAGCACATATACCCCGCCCTCAGGGCGGATAGCCTAGGTGGAGCTGCTGTCTCCCTCCTCCAAAGGGAGTGTGATAGCAGATTCTCTGTGAGGAAGAGGGGTCTGGGAGGGTGGAGAGTGGTTTCTTTGCAGTGAGTTTAGCCACCTGGCCCCACCTTGAATATCGGAAGGGATCCCAACTGGACAGGGAGAAGGGAGGGGGATCCCATCATGCAGGCTGTTATGCCCAGTTGCCTAGGTAAAGAGAGGAATTACATTAGAGAGGAAGCAGAGACAGGTGGTGGATCAGCAGGACTCAGGCAGACTGCAGGGAATCTAATCTGCCTGAGGGAAAAGGGGCTGATAGCATTCAGAAAGGCCAAGTAATCTAAGGAGACAGATTAGATTAGTGGAAGGAGTCCTGCCTAGCATATACTAGGTCCCTGGTTTAATTCCTGACTCCTCTTTGAGTAGCAATCCACTGGGTTTTCAGGCATCCAGCTAAAATTTTATGACAGGGAACACATAGACATTCTCTTTGTATTAGCGTTTCTTGGATCTCTTATTATTATTATTATTATTATTTTATTTTTATTTATTTATTTTTTAAAAAGGTTCCTTTCTTTTTTATTGTCCTTACTTTACTCACTAAAACCCGGTTCAAAACTTGCAGAGGGCAGGCTGCAGGGTGATTGACTGATAAACACTAGTAGCCTTAGAAGATCCTTACAGGTCTGAGAGAGAAGGCTGTTTTTCTGTGTTTATTTTTGTTGTTGTTTTTTTTTCTCTCTCTCTCTTCTTCTTCTTCTTTCTCCTTTTTAAAACTATTTATTTATTTATTTATTTGTTTGTTTGTTTGTTTTTACTGGGAGGTCCCAGGGATCGAACCCGGGTCCATCCATATGGGAGACAGATGCCCAACCATTTGAGCCACATCCGTCTCCTTTCTCCTTTTTTAAAACGAATCACTGCTGTCTTATTTCTTGTTTGTTGTGTTTCCCCTTCCTTTGTTTCTCTGCTTGTTTGGTTTTTTCCCTTTTTTTCTATTGATTTTCTCTACCTAGACTATTTCATTTCTCTCCTTCATTTTTATAGCTTCTGTTTTCTGTTGTTCTTTCACTCTACCTATTTTTTTGGGTCTCCAATTTTTCTTGTTTTTAGTTCTCTCTCTCTCTCCTTTTTTCTCTGTTTTCTTTTTTAATTTTTCTCTTTTCTTTTCCCCTCTTCTCACCATTCTGGCCTCTTAATTCATTCTATATATTTTTCTCCATTCTGTTTCTTGTTTCATTGTTTTTATTCCACTTTTCTAATCTTATCCCTCTGTACTTCTTACTCATGTTAATTTTTCTATTTCATAGGTTTTGTATGGTTCCTCTCCTACCTTTTACTATTAGTATTACTCTTATTCTTTTTCTTTTCCTATCTCTTTCCTTTTCTCTGATCCTAATCTTTTTCTCAAGGGAACATATACAACAACAAATAAATGGAAGAAGAAGAATGAAGTGTCAAAGTGAAACCTTACCAAACACACAAAAACAAGAACAAAATAAAACCATAGCATAGAGAATCTAATCAATTGAATAAACACATTAAGATAAACTGATACCTAGACACCAACAAAAAATTACAAGCCATACTAAGAAAGAAGAAGACATGGCACAGTCCAACGAAAAAACTAAAAACCAGGAGAGGATGCAGAACATGGAACAACTAATCAGAGATGTCCAAAGAAATATCATGAATCAACTTAATGAAGAGAAGGAAGAGATTAAGGATATTAAGAAGAACTGGGAGAACATACTGAAGACATTGTAAGCAAACAAAAAAGATAACAGATATGATGCTGATGAATGGCAAAATCCAAAAAGTCAAAAATACACTGAAAACACATAACAGCAGATTTGAACAGGCAGAGGAAAGAATCAGCAATGTGGAAGACAGTACATCAGAAATCAAACAGATAGTAGAACAGATGGATTAAAAAAGAGAAAAAATCCAGCAGGAACTTAGGGATTTGAATGAAAACACAAAATGCACAAACATATGCATTATAAGCATCCCAGAAGGAGAAGAGAAGGGAAAGGGGACAGAAGGAGTGTTAGAGGAAATAATGGCTGAAAACTTCCCAACACTATTGAGGAAGATGGACATACATGTCCAGGAAGCACAGTGCACCCTGAACAGTATAAATCCTAACAGGCCTACTCCAAGACATATACTTGTCAAATTGTCCAATGCTCAAGACAGAGAAAACTGAAAGCAGCAAGAGAAAAGACAACCATCACACACAAGGGAAACTCAATAAGATTAAGTGCTGATTTCTCATCTGAAACCATGGCAGCAAGAAGGCAGTGGTATGATATAGTTAAGGTGCTAAAAGAAAAAGCTTCCAGCCAAGAATTCTCTATCCAGCAAAGCTGGCATTCAAAAATAAGGGAGAGTTCAAAATATTCACTGATAAACAGAAATTAAGAGAGAATGTCAACAAGAAACCTGAACTGAAGGGAGTTCTGCAGGTCAAAAGGGAAAAAACAGGAGAGAGAGAGTTGGAGGAGAGTGTAAGAACAACTAAAAAGATAAGAAGAGAAATAAAAACAACATATGGCATACATAAACCTAAAGAAAATATGACTAAGTTAAGTAATTCCTTGACAGTAATAATATTGAATGTTGATAGATTAAACTTACCAGTCAAGAGACACAGATTGGCAGAATGGATAAGGAAATATGACCCATCTATATGCTGTCCACAAGAAACTCACCTTAAACCCAGGGATGCAAGGAGGATGAAAGTGAATGGTTGGAAAACAATTTTACAAGCAAACAATAACCAAAAAAGGGCAGGAGTAGCTATACTAATATCAGACAAAATAGACTTTAAATGCAAAACTGTTGTAAGAGACAAAGAAGGACACTATATATTAATAAAAGGGGTAATCTATCAAGAAGAAAGAAGAGTAAACATTTATGCATCTAACTAGGGTATCTCAAAATACATGAAGCAAACACTGGAAAAACTAAGTGGACAAATAGATGCCTCTATGTTGGAGGCAGCCAGAAAGAGGTGAAGCTAAAATGGCCGACTAACAACAAAGAACAAGCCTGATCCTATATTTAGCCTTCTTTGAGGAAGTAGCTCACCCTGTTCCCGCGCCCGCGAAACCTTCCCGCCTTCCACAGATAGCAAACCCTCCCTAGCAACCAACTGTGCCCAATCCCAGCCTGCCACATATGCCTTACACGTACTTCCCCTTTTTCATGATATATATGCCACCACCTCCCTCAAGGAAGCAGAAGCAATAAAGAAGTAGCATGTAGAAAGTCTCTCCTGTGTGTGTCTGTGTCAATTGTCTCTACATCCCCCTCATTCCTTCGCTGGGTAACTCAGAGTCTCAGTTGATTTGTCCCACGGGCTGGGACACCTCTACAATTATAGTAGGGGATTTTAACACACCATTATCACCATTAGACAGAACATCTCGAAAGGGAATCAATAAAGAAACAAAGACGTTGCATAACACCCTAAAGGTCCTGGACCTAAGAGACATATACAGAACATTACAACCAAATACAGCAGGATAAATATTATTTTCGAGTGCACGTGGATCATTCTTCAGGATAGACCACATGCTAGGATACAGAATAACTCTCAATGAATTCAGAAAGGTTGAAATTTATACAAAGCAATTTCTCTGACCACAATGGAATGAAGCTGGAAATCAGTAAGGGGCAGAGAAAAAGATTAGGCACAAAGATATGGAATTTAAACAACACACTCTTAGACAAACAGTGGGTCAAGGAGGAAATCTCAAAAGAAACTAGTAATGACTTTGAAACGAATGAAAATAACAACACAATGTATCAAAACCTATGGGGTGCAGCAAAAGCTGTACTGAGAAGGAAATTCATAGCCATAAACACCTATATTAAAAAAGAAGAAAGAGCTAAAATCAAAGACCTAACTGCACACCTGGAGGAATTAGGAAAAGAAAACAAACTAACTCCAAAGGAAGTAGAAAGAAAGAGATAACAAAGATTAGGGCAGATCTAAATGAAATTGAAAATAAGAAAGCACTAGAAAAAATAAACAAAAGCAAAAGCTGGTTCTTTGAGAAGATTAATAAAATTGACAAACCCTTAGCTAGACTAACAAAGGAAAAAAAAGAGAAGATGCAAATACATAAAATAAGAAATGAGGAACAGGATATCACCACTGACCCCACAGAAATAAAGAGTATCTTAAGAGGATACTTTGAAAAATTATATGCCAACAAGATGGATAATTTAGAGGAAATGGCCAAATTCCTAGAAACACACAAGCAGCCTACATTGTCAAAAGAAGAAATTGATAAACTCAAAAGACCAATCACAAGTAATGAGATAGAATTAATCATCAAAAACTACCCAACTAAGAAGAGCCCAGGACCTGATGGCTTCAAAGGTGAATTCCACCAAACATTCCAGAAAGAACTAACACCAATCCTGCTTAAACTCTTCCAAAAAATAGAAGTGGAGGGAACATTGCCTAACTCATTCTATGCTGCCAATATTACCCTAATACCACAGCCAAACAAAGATGCCACAAGAAGCGAAAACTATAGACCAATCTCTCTAATAAACCTAGATATTAAAATTCTCAACAAAATATTTGCTAACTGTATTCAACAACATATCTAATGAATTATACACCATGATCAAGTGGGTCTCATCTCTGGTATGCAAGGATGGTTTAACATAAGAAAATCAATCAATGTAATATACCACATAAACAGATCGGGAAAAAAAACCCACATGATCATCTCTATAGATGCAGAAAAGGCACTGGACAAAACCCAGCACCCTTTCCTGATAATAACAAAGCAAAAGATAGGAATAGAAGGAAACTTCCTCAATATGATAAAGGGTATATATGAAAAACCCACAGCTAGCATCATATTCAATGGTGAAACCCTAAAAACTTTCCCTCTAAGATCAGGAACAAGACAAGGATGCCCACTGTCACCACTCTTATTTAACATTGTGTTAGAAGTACTTGCTCAAGCACTTAAGCAAGAAAAAGAAATAAAAGGCATCCAAATTGGAAAGGAAGAAGTAAAAATTTCACTATTTGCAGATGACATGATCCTATACATAGAAAGCCCTGAGAAATCTACAACAAAGCTTCTAGAGTTTATAAATAAGTTCAGTAAAGTCGCAGGTTATAAGATCAAAGTGCAAAAATCAGTAGCATTTCTGTATACCAATAATGAGCAATCTAAGGAGGAAATCAAGAAAAAAAACCCAACAACTCCCATTTACAATAGCAACTAAAAGAATCAAATAGCTAGGAATAAATGTAACAAGATGTAAATGACTTATATGCAGAAAACTACACAACACTGTTAAAGGAAATCAAAGAAGACTTAAATAAATGTAAGAATATTCCCTGTTCATGGATAGGAAGACTAAACATCATTAAGATGTCTATCCTACCCAAACTGATCTACAGATTTAATGCAATCCCAATAAAAATCAACACAGCACTTTTTGCTGAATTGGAAAAACTAACTGAAATTTATTTGGAAGGGCAAGAAGTCCCAAATAGTCAAAGACATATTGAAAAAAAAAAAAAAAAAAAAGAAATTGGAGGAATCACACAACCTGACTTTAAAACATACTACAAAATTACTGTGGTCAAAACTGCATGGTATTGGCACAAGGATAGACATACTGACCAATGGAACCAAATTGAGAGTTCTGATATAGATCCTTGCACATACAGTCAACTTATATTTGACAAAGCCACCAAGCCCATTCAACTGGGAGAGAATGGCCTCTTTAACAAATGGTGCTTGGAGAACTGGATATCCATATCCAAAAGAATGAGAGAGGAACATCATCTTACACCTTATACAAAAATCAACTCAAGATGGATCAAAGATCTAAATATAAGAGCCAAGACCATAAAGACCTTGGAAGATAATATAGGGAAGCATCTACAGGATCTTGTATTAGGAAATGGTTTCATGAATATTACACCCAAAGCATGAGCAACAAAAGAAAAAATAGATAACTGGGACCACCTCAAAATTAAATACTTTTGCACTTCAAAGGAGTTTGTTAAGAAAGTGAAAAGGCTGCCTACTCAATGGGAGAAAATATTTGGTAACCATATATCTGATAGGGACCTAATATCCAGCATATATAAAGAAATCCTACACCTCTAAAATAAAAGACAAACAACCCATTTTAAAAATGGGCAAGGGATTTGAATAGACACTTCTCCAAAGAAGAAATACAAATGGCTAAAAAGCACATGAAAAGATGTTCAATATCACTAGCTATTAGGGAAATGCAAATTGAAACTACAATGAGATATCATTTTACATCCATTAGACTGGCAGCTATTAAAAAAACAGAGGACTTTAGTGTTGGAAAGATGTGGAGGAATGGGAAAGCTCATCCATTGCTGGTGAGAATGTAGAATGGTGCAGCCATTGTGGAGGACAGTTGGCAGTTCCTCAGAAACTAACTATAGAACTGCCATATGATCCAACATCCCAGAAGAACTGAAAGCGAGGACACGAACAGATATATGTACACCAATGTTCCTAGTGGCATTATTCACTATTGTCAAAAGTTGGAATCAACCCAAACATCCTTTAACAGATGACTGGATAAATGAATTGTGATATATACATAAATGGAATATTACTCAGCTGTAAGAAGGAATACAGTATTAACACATGGGATAAGATGGATGAATCTTAAGGACCTTATGTTGAGTGAAGCAAGCCAGGCACTGAAGGACAAATATTACATGACCTCACTGATAGGAATTAAGCAAATTGAGCAGACTCACAGAGCTAGAGTTTGGAAGATAGGTTTACAGGAAATAGAAAGGAAGAAGAAGTTTCTGAGCCAAAACCCATATCGGCTAAAATCAATGATAAGGTGGAAGTGCATAGTTGTGCAATAGAAGGGCATGATAGTGGTGCAAATGATAATATTGGGTTAGGCAATGCTGGTTTGTCAGGGGGGTAGGGTGGGGAGGGTGGGTTGTACTGTTGATGGAACTGGGGAGAGGGTTGGGGGAGGGAGCAGGTGAACACTGGGGATTGGCGGGTACATGGTTGAAACTACAATGCAGGGAATGCTCTTTTGGCAATAGGCAAGTGAAGGTTACTGGTTTAAGGTGTTGGATGTGGGGGGTATTCAGGACAGGGAGCAGCTGGGGCAGGCTTCTAGGGAGTGTGTGTGTGTGTTCTTCTTAGTGTAGTGTGTTATATCAGTGGGTGGAGAACCACATAATGAGCAGCAAGGTGGTGGACTCCCATCCTGGTGAGGCCCGCTGTATTCTCAAATTAAGGGACAGGAGTTTCTCAAGAACATGGGAAGTGCCTAATAGGGGAAGACAGACCAGTGTGTCAAGCCCCCAGTGTTGTTGCAAGTAACTATGAATCATGTTCTTCAAGGAGTGAAGCCTGGTAGTTGCTGTGGATCCCTAGAGGAGAGGGAGGAAGGAATAGAGTAGATGGAACAGAGGGCATATTGGAGGCAATGGAAATTTTCTACATGATCTTGCTATGATGGGTACAGGCCATGTTAAATTACACCAAAATTTATGAAAGTGTATGGTCCAAAATGGAAACCATAATGGAAACCATTGACCATGGTTAGTAGCTATGTTTCAATATTTGGACATCAGTTGTAACAAACGTACCATCCACATATAAAATGTTATTAATAGGGGAAGGGGGAAAGGGGGGGAAGATATCGGTTATATGAGAGTCCCCTCTATTCAGTACATTACTTTTCTGTAACCTAAAACTTCTTTGAAGTCAAAATGAAAAAAGTAAAACACTGGGGGAATAAATGGAAGAAAATGTCACTGTACATATAAGACAACAGATCTTACGGTGATGAAAGGCAAATGTAAAAACAAAATTAAATATCTTTTCCTTATTTTTTATTATCCCAAATTTATATATTTTTATTAAAAAATTTTTTTTGTATTTTATTTCTTATTTTTAAAACTATCATTATTATTTCATTTTCTTATTAATTGTATTTGGCTATTTTATTGGCTTTATTTTTGAAGAAGTTTTGGATCACAGAAGTATTACAACTGTGGCAGGGGAGGATCACTGGTGTGGGATGTCAATGATGGGGGACACACAGGAGGAAGCTCACCTGGGCATACATTTAAGGCATATAAATGTGTTAAATGTTCTTGGGGCATTGTCATGGTAGGTGGAGATTCACACAATAACCAAAGGAATACCAAATTCCTATCCTGGGGAGCTCTGCCACATTTCTAATGGAACAGCAAGAATTCCCCAAGTACAGAGGCAATGACTAGTGAAGGAGAATGGTGCATTGATGGGCCTTTGATATTGATGACTGTGCTTATGAACCTTTTCTCTTGAAGTTGAAACTTAGTCTAGTATTACAGTGTGCAGAAGAGTTGCCTCCCGAGAGCCTCCTTGTTCCTCAAATGTGGCCTCTCTGTAAGCTGAACTTAACATATAAATATATCACCTTCCCCCCAATGTGGGACATGACTTCCAGGGATGAGCCTCCCTGGCACCAAGGGATTACTACCAAGCACCAACTAGCAATGCAACTGGAAAAAGACCTTGACCAAAAGGGGGAAAAGTTAAAGACAAATTAGTTTATATGGCTAAGAGACTTCAGAGTGAGTTGGGAGGTCATTCCAGAGATTATGCTTATGCACATCTCAGCAGGACCTCACTGACTGACAAAGTAGATATTACCCCAAATAGTGGGACTCCTGAGGGCCCTGGAGTCATCCAGACACTATAGTCAGGGAAGATTGCTCAGGAGTTTGGTGCCTTGCCAGTTGACCAGACTGAGTCATCTAGGTTATGTAATTTTTTGGCATACAGCTGTTTAGATAACCTAGATGAAATGGCCAAATTGCTAGAAACACATAAACTACCTACACTGACTCACATAGAAATGGTAGTTCTCAACAGAGTAATAACTATTAATAGTAAAGAGATTGAATCAGTTACCATATGATCCAACAATTATATTTCTAGGTATATACCTAAAAGAATTGAAAGCAGGGACTTGAACAGATATCTGATGTTAATAGCAGCATTATTCATAATTGCTAAAATATAGAAAAAACCCAATTGTCCATCAACAGGTGAATGGATAAACACAATATGGTATATACACCCAATGGAATATTATTTAGCCACAAAAAGGAATGAAGCTCTGATACATGTGACAACATGGATGAAACTTGAAGACATCATGCTGAGTGAAATAAGCCAGACACCAAAGGACAAATATTATATCACTGATTTGAAATAATTAGAATTAAGAAAATTCACAGAGTTGGAAATTAGAATAGAGGTTACCAGGGGCTGGTGTGGGGGTAGGGAATGGGGAGTTAATGCTTAATTGATAAAAAAAATTTCTGTTTGGGGTGAAGGTAAAATTGGAGTAATGGATGGTGGTGATGGTAGCACAACATTTTGAGTGTAATTAACACCACTGAATTACATATTTGAGTATATAAAAGGGAAATTTTAGGGTTGTATATGTCACCAGAATAAAAATTTAAAAACAAATATGGGGTGATGAGGATGTGGCTCACCAGTTGGGTGCCTGCCTACCAAATAGGAGTTTCTGGGTTTGGGTCCCAGTGCCTCCTAAAGAACAGAAGCAGACGCTGCACCCTACTGCAAGGAGCAGACACCTAAACGAGCAGATGCCACAAGCCAGTAGATGCCGCAGCCTGCAGGAAGCGGATGTGGCTCAGGCCATTGGGCACTTGCCTCCCATGTGGGAGGTCCTGGTTTCTGTTTCTGGTGCCTCCTGGAGAAGGTGAGCAGACAGATGAGAGAACCATCTGGGGGAGGGAGGGGATAAATAAAAAATAAAGTAAATAAATCTTGAAAAAACAAAACAAACATGAGACTATTTATACAACACAGGGAATGCTAATGTAAACCATGGACTATAGTTAATAAAATTATAACATTCTTTCATCAATTTTAACAGATGTACCACAATAATGAAAGGTGTTAAAAATGGGGAGGCTATTTTCTGCATGATTTTTCTGTGAACTTACAACTTCTTTAATAAAGGAAATTATTTAAAAGAGAGCAATTCCACTTGTTTATTATTTCTATTATGCTGTTGTTACCCGTCAATTGTCTAATGAGGTTGAATGAACAGCGTTTATTCTCTCCACTTTGAAGATGAGGAAATTGATTCTAGATAATGACAGGAATTGGGTGTCTCCTGGTTCCCCTATAGGTTTCTTTCTATTATATTGGAAGAAATGAGGATCTAAGATACCTAAAGCTCACATGCCCAAAAAGAGTTGAACCCCCAATATAACACAGTACATTTTAAAATACTCTTAGTATTTCTGTGGGCAATAAGTAGAACTGAAACATATCTTTACACTTATATTGAACCTATACCTTGCCCTCTAAGTCATAAAGGTTGCTTATAATGTTAAATAGATTGACCAATGGAACCAAATCAAGAACTCAGAAATTGACCCTCACATCTACAGTTAAGTGATTTTTGACAAGGCTGTTAAGCCCTCCCAGCTGGGCCAGATCAGTCTATTCAACAAATGGTGCTGGGAGAACTGGATAGCCATATCCAAAAGAAAGAAAGAAAATCCCTATCTCACACCTTTTATAAAAATTAACTCAAAATGGATCAAGGAGCTAAACATAAAATAACAATCATAAAACTCCTAGAAGAAAATGTAGGAAAACGTCTTCAAGATATTGTAGTAGGCAGTAGTTTCTTAAACCTTACACCCAAAGCACAAGCAACAAAAGAAAAAATAGATAAATGGGACCTCCTCAAAATTAAGCACTTTTGCACCTCAAAGGACTTCATCAAGAGCAACAGGCAGCTTACTCAATGGGAGAAAATATTTGGCAATCACATATCTGATAAGGGTTTAAAATCTATGATATATAAGGAGATCATACAACTCAACATTAAAAAGACAAACGACCCAACTAAAAAATGGGCAAAAGGGAAGCGGATGTGGCTCGAGTGATTGAATTCCCGCCTACCACATGGGAGGTCCCTGGTTCCGTTCCCGGTGCCTCCTAAATAAGACCAAGCTGGTGCACCAGGCAGGTGCAACAAGCTGATGCAACAAGATGACACAAGAGACTTGAAGAAAAAAACATGAGAGACACAACAAAGCAGGGAGTGGAGGTTCCTGGTGCCTCCTAAAGACGACAATCAAGACAGCAAGCTGACGCAACGGGCAGGCACGGCAAGCTGGCAGGCTGACTCAACAAGATGACGCAACAAGAGACACAAGAAGAAAAACATAATCAGAGACACAACAAAAAGCAGGGAATGGAGGTGGCTCCAGTGGTTAGGTACCTCCCTCCCGCATCGGAGGTCCCGGGTTCACTCCCAGTGCCTCCTAAAAAAACAAGGAAGATGAATAGACACAGCAAGTGCAAATGACCAGGGGGTGGGGAGAAATAAATAAATAAATCTTTTTTTAAAAAATGGGCAGAAGACTTGAATAGACAATTGTCCAAAGAAATACAAATGATGAAAAACACATGAAAAAATGTTCAACATCAAACATCACCAGCAATTAGGGAAATGCAAATAAAAACTGCAATGAGATATCATTTCATACCTATAAGAGTGGCCACTATTAAGAAGTCGGAAAACTACAAGTATTGGAGAGGATGTGGAGAAATAGATTCACTGTTGGTGGGAATGTAGAATGGTACAGCTGCTGTGGAGGACTGTTTGGCTGTTCCTACGGAAGTTGAATATAAATTTGCCATGTGACCTGGCAATACCATTACTAGGTATATACCCAGAAAAACTGAGAGAAGAGACATGAACAGACATCCATACATTGATGTTCATAGCGGTTACTGACGATTGCCAAAAGATGGAAACAACCCAGGTGTCCATCAACTGACAAACGGATGAACAAATTGTGGTGTACACAGATGATGGAATATGGTGCAATTGTAAGAAGAAATGAAGTCATGAAACATATGGCAACATGGAAAAACATGGAGGACATTATGTTGAGTGAAGCAAGCCAGACACAAAAGGACAAATACTGTATGAGTGCGCTGTTATGAACTAAATATATTGTGTGAATTCATGTTGTTAATAATTAGAATATAGGTCATCAGAAAATGGAATGAGGGTAGAGAATGGAAAACTGAGGGTTAATCTGTGCAGAATTGGTAAAAAGATTGTAAATCTTTGGAAATGAATAGAAATGGTGAAAGCACACCGCAGTATTTGTAACCAGCAGAGCTATTATATGGGTATGAGAGTGCTTGAAAGGGAAAGTCTAAGGTCATGTTTATTACTAGAAAGAAAGCTAAAAAATGTAACATGGGACTGTATAATATAGTGAAACCTCATGTGAAATTTGAATATGGGTAATATTGCTACATAAGACTGTTTACAAAATATAAATACAGGGAGGCGGCTGTGGCTCAATCGGTGGGGCTCCCGTTTGCCATATGGGAGGCCCCGGGGTTCGGTTCCCGGGGCCTCCTGGTGGGGGTGGGCCCGCCCGCACGGCGTGGTTGGCTGGCCCAGCGGGCACAGGCAGCAAGGGGGGAATAAATGAATAAATAAATAAAATCTTAAAAAAAAAAAAAAAAATATATATATATATATATATAAATACAAAAATACTAGAGAAAAGGAAACAGAATAGCAGCTATGTATGGCAAGGGAAGCATAGAGAGATTGAGAGGTAATGAGTTTGTCTTTAAAATTATTATTGGAATAATGAAAATGCTCTAATAATGATCGAAGTGATAAATGCATAACTGTGATTATACCAAATACCACTGTTTGTACACTTTGGATGGATTTATGCCTTATTAATATGTATCAATAAAATTGATTTGTTAAAAAATATATAGGAGTCCTTTTTGAAACCAAATCTGTCACAGACACCAACATGTAAATTAAAACTTGTGCTTTGTCACTAAAGTTTATTACAAGTTCCAATCTTTAATATCAACTTTGTAGGTAAATAAAAAACAAAACAATGAAAAAAACCAAACAAGCAAAAACAAGAGTATTGAATTTGCCACATTCCTGATATTCTTGAATGACATGGGAAAGTTCACCCCCACCCCTGGAATCCAAATGAAAGTACACATACTTCCAAATAGGAGAAACCAAACAGATGGTTTTGACAGGCTCCCTTCTGTGAATCCCCCTTTTTCTAAGCCAAAATGAAAAAGTAAATAAAGGTGAGAAAATTTTGTCATGGCCATAGAGCTCAAGAAAGACAGGGGAGAGGCACCAGACTGCTCGGATAGGAGGCAGGGGTAGATGAAGAAGTAAGCAGCCAGCAAAGAGGAAGTGAAGCAATACAGAAAAGAGCAAACAAAAGTTGAGAGGGGAGGAATGTGGGATGAAGGTCCTGGCCCAGGATGGGTCAACAAATGTGAGATCATCAAAGTAAAGTCCAGACTTCTGTCTTCCCTTGGGGAATTCAAAGATTCTCTTCAATATCTTCCAGTGCTTTCCTTGAGCATGGTCAACAAAGTACATAAAACATATTTTCCAATTTAATTTCTATTTTGTTGCTTGATATTAATAATCCAACAGTATTCTTTTCTGCAGTTTTTCATTTACATGTATGGTATGTCAACAGCAGTATTATTAAATGTGCTTTTGTGGCCCAGCCTGGGAAACTCTTCCCTGTCCGTCATGCTTGTTCTATTTGATAATGTGTTCCACGTCTGTCAGTTGGAGACTGTCTGTCAGCAGTGCCCCTGTGGAGGTGAGTTGCAGATGCAGGCTATGCATCTGATAATTGCTTTAAGAAATGAAGAATTCAATGCTGTTTCCAAATTCATCTACCACTGCATTCTAGTGCCTTGCATGGTACTTGTCATCAGGAGTTTCTAGAGAAGTGTTTGTCAAAAGAAGTGTAACGTCTTCATATGGACTAACATACCCCTGTTTATTTTATCTCTGAAACCGGTTTGGCATAGCTTTTCATACTTATAACAGATCAAGTTGTAAAATGATTACTTTCAGATCACTACGCAGCCTACAATAATTGTGTTTTGTTACTCTTTCATTGCTATTTTTTTTTTAGCATGACAAATCCTCTGTAATAAATTATTTAACTGGTCTTAGACCCCGGGGGAGTTGCTCACTCAAAGAAAAATCCTTCATTTCATAAGTCTCAGAACCCCTGCTATACCAATCACTGTTGTAAGCCTTGGGGATACGACACAGGCAGAAGCCCTGGCTCTCATGGAGCTTGTATCCTGAAGGAGACCGACAATAAACAATATTTTAAAAGTAAAATACATAGTATATTAGATGGTAAAAAGTGCTGAGGAGAAATAAAAATAAGCAGGGAAGGGAGATAGGAATTGTCACAGAGGCAGAGGGGCTGTAGAAGTCCTCATTGAGAAGCTGAAATTTGAGTGAACACCTGAAGGCACAGCCATATGAATATCTGAAGTGGATCAGTGCAAACAGCAGGAAGAGCAGGTGCAAAAGGCCCGAGGCAGGAGCATGCCAGTGGAGCCATACACGATGGAAGAGATCAATGAAGCTGGCAGAGTGAGGGGAGATGGGGGTGAGTGAAGCCCAAGCGGTAACATTTAATAAATGCCTTATGTGGGGAGAGGGAGAAAGGAGTCCACCCCATATTCTCCCATGAAATATAAATCACTCCTCATCTTTCCTCATCTCCAGATCACCTAGCCAAACAAAACTATGCCCCCAAATCCCAAAGATGGTCATCCATATGCTTATTTCTTACCTGCTGTGCATGGAACAGCCATACATTAACTAAGATGAGTTTGCAGACCAGACCAGATTTGTTTTGTCTTCTCTGCTCCATTCCTGCACTCCCTGCTCCAGCCCAAGCCCTCAGGAGCTCTCCTCAGGATTATCACAAAAGCCTTGAGCTCTTGTCCCTGCCTTGAGTTTCCATAGCTCCTAGGCCTCCTCCACACCTGCCCCAGCCACGTGCCTAATGCCAAGAGCCCTGTGGGTTCCAAGGTGACCCCCAGATATCACATGGGGAGGTGAGAGCATAATTGTGGAATGCCTTCTGGCTGGCATAGGTGAGCAAGAATGTTTGTGAAATGAGTTATGGCAGGGACTGCAGACGGCATCATGACTCACACATACACAGAGAGGGGATAGTTGCTTGGTCCAAGGTGCACATGTGCCTTAGGGCCTGGCACTGCCCTGGAACTAATTCACTTAATCCTCGCAGAGATACCTACGGGGAAAGCACTATTATCATCAGTCCCATTTCACAGATGGAGCAACAAGACAGAGAGGTTAAGTGACTTGCTAAATTCACACAGCTATTAAGTGGCAGACTAGGGCTTCAAAGCCAGGGTCTGCCTCTAGAGCCCTGTTTGCACACCCCTCCCTCCCCCCAACCCGAGCAGCAATGCCTGCCGCATGGGTCTCTCTATAGCTTGGGTTTATGGGAACCCATTTTGCACCCACTATACATGTAGCTCTTTACATACATCATGTCATCTAAAGTTCTCAGTAACTCTCTGAAGAAGGAATTATAACCAATCTCTATTGCCCAGTTGGCATGCAATTCATCTCCATGTTGCCTCTCTGTTCTCAACGGTGCCCACACATGGTCCTGGTACACATTAACACCCTCCTGACCATGGGTGAGGGCTTCACATGCTACTTCTCTGCAGCAATTCCTTCAGGAAGGTGGGGAAGGACTGAGGGAAACAGGCACTCCTAACAGCTCGTAAGTACAGAAAACCAGCTTCTGTACTTGGAGAGAGAAGGCAGCATGTTGCCAAGGGCACACACTCACAGAGGAAGCTTTTTTTCCTTTAACAGGCCTGTGAGGCCAGGGGTAAAATGTTAAAATGTAATGGCAGCCAATACAGGTGAGAACTGCCAATAATCAGACTCAGCAGGAAGGGGGGGGGCGGGCTTGATGGCTGGAACTGGCTGCTGCCCCCCAGTTAACCTTGATGAATCCTTTTCAAAGCCCCTAGAGACGTCCTCCTCCACCCCAAACCTCACGTGGACAACGTCCTAGAAGTATAGCATGAGGACAAAGTCAGTGTCTTTCTTCTCTCTCTCAAAAAGATAACGGTGACAGAGTTCAGGCCGCCAGAGGCCAAGGCTGAGGGGACAGTGGAGTCTGAGTGCACAGGGGTGCCCTCCAGGGCCAGAGCAGCTGCCGAGAGGAGCGACTCACCCGGGTGTCTGCAGCTCTCTGAGCTCCCGGGAGGCAGCAGGAAGGGACACCTGGTCTGCCATCTCATTTCTGGTCTTCACTCACAGTGCTGCGTGTGAATCATAATTGGTTGGATCTTTTTCAGCTGCAGAAGCGTTAAGCATATTGAGATTCTTAGATGGATATCTACCAAGAAGACAGAAGAAACTCTTGCCAGCAAGAGTAAGATATTGTAGGAACCTAGAAAATTCTACCACATATTCCCAGACGTGTAGCACCTACACTTGTAGTTCCAATGCCCCAGAGAAAGCCATTGGAGGATTGAGTCTACTTGGGAGAGAGATCTGGGTTGCAGATGCCTGTCAGTAAATTGGGCTCAGCCCAGAGTAGCCTTGGTGGGTTGAAGGAACCATGACAGAAAAAAACCCTGGGCTCTGAAGCCAACAGAGCTGCTTTGAACAGAAGCCCCACTACATCCTTACTCATCATTTTTAAGGCTTGTTTTCCACTGTAAAAATCACACAATAATAATTCAGGGTTGTTTTAAAAATCAAATTAAATATTATACATGTATAGACTGTAAAAAGTGAAGTGCTATAAACTGTAAGCTGTTATTAGCGTGAGCTCACCTTTGCCTGAGTCAGATCACCTGGGTGGCCACTGGAATTTAGAACCCTAGCAGATCAGTTCTTTCATTGCTATTCAAATGGTGGCTATAAAACCTTCTTGCCTTTTATTAACCTAGTACTTGCTAATATTTATTAGATGTTAGGCATTCTTGATCTTGAATAGCTCACAGTCTTATGAGGATTTTGTAAACAGACGTTGAATCTAATTTGGCAAATTTAGCACAAATCTTCAGGTGCATCTGAGAGAGAGAACAAGATGGTGAATGTGGTGGAATTGCAAAAGTCTGACAAAACCTATCACTGATGTGGAACTGTCATGTGCACACGGGTGGAGGTGGTCGGGGGGGAGTTGGAGAAAGCTTCCCAGGTTAGACCACCTTGGTGACCCAGATCAGGGGACAAGCCCCCAAGCAGTGCAGCTTCCTGAAGTAAAGGAAACTGCTATGGCACCATCCTGGAGCTCCAAGAGGAAGCCCAAATGGTTCCAGGGCCACCATAAATGGTTGTACCTGGCAAAACTCTACAGGGTGATCTTCAAATCATCCTTATCATGCAGTCAAGTGTCTTAAGGACAGTGATGTTATTTTCTCACTCATAAAAGATGCTATATGGGGTCTCTGATACTGCCCAAACCCTGTTGTAATCCTGAGCTGCTCACAGGGCAGAGATGCCTAATTTGAGCCTTACCTTCTCTTCTCGCGACTACTCCCTTGGGTGAGGGGGAAAGGTATGGCCCGTTCTCCCTCAGGAAGAGACCCCTGAGGAGGGCCTGCCTGGGGCCAGCCTAGACCTGCCGAGGGCAGGATCTGGCTGACAAGCAGCTAACAAGCCTCTGACTGCCTCCCCTTTGAATCTTCTGCTTGGTCTTGTTTTCAGACTACTTTCTCTTGTGTCTTCTCAACTGAGATTCACAAACATCAGAATAACATATTCTTGCCAAAGGTTAATTTAAAAGGCGCCACGTTTGGAAAATATGCTCAGGGGAACAAATGATCTTGCTGTTCCTCCCAGTTCACTCTTCCAAGTCCAGGAGTTTAAGGTATAGTGATGGCCCAAAGCCAGGCCTTCCCTGATGCTCCTGAGCTGAGGAAGACTGTCCAGGACTCCTGGAAAGGAAGTGAGGCTGTGAGAATGTCATCCCATAGCACCAGGAAGGGGGTTTCTTGGGAATGGGAACTTGTGGGGAAGAACACTTCCTCAACCTCCAGGTTGCCTATAGCGAGAACAAGTGTCCTGAACCTCATTCTCTCCCGCCCAGGTTTTATCCCTTTTTTTTTTTTTTTGGCACTATTATGCCTGGGTGCCCTGGACACCTGGGCAAATGTCTTTGCTTCCTTCTCGGCTCCCTGCCAGCCCTGGCTGCCCTGCCCCAGGCCACGGCAGCTGCTGGTGACTCCCCGTCTGAGTCTAGAGTTCCCGCTTCTTCCAGGCTGTGCTTGTTTCATTAGGGAACTTCAAGGACTGCCCTGGGCTTACTTTAAGTCAAACTGCTCTTTGAGGTCAGGGGCTGCCTCTTTCTACCATTATTCCTACCATTTAGCATGATGCCTGGCACATGGTATGCATTCAAAAATAAAAATATTTGATGAATGAACTGTATGAATAATAGAACGAATGAATGAATGGTATAGTTTACATGGAGTTATGTATAACCTAGGTTAAATTATGATCTTATAAGCAAACAAACAACTATAACCTCCTCTACCACCACAAAACCCCATCATCAAACAAATACTACATAATAAAATCCCAGTCAAACAGAGTTAGCCTAAAACCTGTACCCCAGGTCCAGCCAGGTGTTGGCAGCACCCAGATGCTTAAAACACATTCACTGCCCTCAAGGAGGTAACTCTCTAGTGGAGGAGACAGACTGGCAGACTGGTAGGTAGATAATTACAAACCGGTGTCAGAGACGCTATAATCAAAGAGCAGACAAAATTTGCTTACTGCTCTTTAGAGCTGGGTAACATCCAAGTGGTCAGAATGACCTTGGTAACACGAGAGAGAGGGTCTGATATCACCCAGGCTAATATTACAATCTTGGATGCTCTTTAGGGAGAGTTTAAAAGACCTTAAATAGATGGATTGTGAAATGGCTAAAGAGTCTTAATGCCAGCAAATGTCAAACCGCCACTGCCAAGGTGACCTGGGTATTTGGGGAAAGACCCATAGGACAGCCACTCTCTTCCCTGCTGCTGGGGGTTTCTCCTGAATGCCATTCAGGTACCCCATGGCCCTTGTCAGCATTAGATCTGAAGTCACCTGGCTAAATCCCCCCAGAAGCTGATGTCAGGGAGGGCAAGTTAGTCACCCGGCTCTGTCTACTGCCTCACCTGTGGTAAATGAGGCCCCGAGCTAAACTTGACAACATTTCTACTCTGGGAGTTCGTGTTGCCTCCTGTTTCCCACCCTCATTAGGTGCCAGCAGATGGCAGGCATCTGTTTACTTCCACGGTGCTGATGGCTTCTATAATGCTCCTGTCCTTCGACTTTCTTTCCAACAATATCTGTTGTCAAATTAAAAACTGGGCTCAACATATTTAGCTGCGTATGTATTGTTCACGTCATGATGGTGGTGTCAGATTTACCTCTTGTCTCCCGCCCAGAAAGATTAAGATCAAATAAGTACAAACCTCCCTGCATTCTGATGCCAGGCCTTGCGGTCAAGTCCAATGACAAGGCTCCAACACTGGGGCTGCCCTGTGTTCCAGCTGCCATGGAATCCCATGCAAGCAGCGAAGCAGAGGATAGTGGCGGGTCTTCTGGGTTCAGGAAGAGCAGCAGAGATGCTAGGATGTCAGTATTTGGCTGGTCAGAAAAATAATTCTCAAAGACGGCCACCTGAAGCCTAGGAAGTGTCTGGAAGGAGAGACGCTGCAAACCTCATAGTGGTTATCTAGGGAGGGTGGGATGGGAAGTGGGCACAAAGGAACCCTCCTTGCTTACTTTAGACACGTCTACACTGTTTGAATTTGTTACAAAGAATATATATTACTTTTGTCATTTAGAAAGTTAAAAACCAAGTTGTGACTTGAGAGACTCAATAACTCTGCAGTAGCAGCAACAATAAAACAATGCATGAGTACCAAGTTACCCTGGCGAGTCAACACCCTCGGGGGGGGGGGGCGACGCACACACCTGTGGGAATACAGCCTGGGTGTTCCTTGAGGAGGATTTTTAAAGCACTGCCTATGTGGGCTAATCTAGTCAGGGCAGTGGCTGCCACCTGGGGTCCCTGTGCTAGGAAGTCTATGACCCAGCCTAGACCTGAGGGGTGGTAGATGGCAATGGCCATCTAAGTGTTTATTTGCTAACCCAGAGTGAGTTTAGGACTGACACACAGTTTAATTATCATGCAGAGCTGCAGCTGGAGGCGGCTGGAGTGAGTTGGCATCTGCTTTTGCAGAGCACAATTTCTACAAATAATTAACCACCAGAACTCTTGATTCTTTCTAATTAATGAAGAGGAAGCCTGGGCTCTTCAAAGTCCACGAATGTCATGCTGCCATTGTGTCAGGATTGATCTCCTTTGTTCTAAACCGAAGAGCATGCCTCTCCTGCCTCTCCTAATTCTTTATAAATTGAATTTTTCTATTACTAGTTGTGACAGCTAAGTAACATGACTTCAAAAATTCACCCGCAGTTCAGCCTGGATTAAAAGGCTGAATAATAATAATTTTTAAAAAAAGAACCATAATGGAACAAGCTTTCTGTCTCTGACCCAGAATTAATCATAGTGGAGAGACACCTACTGAAAGGAAGGTCGTTAATTAGCCCTAATGGTTTTTGCTAGGTGGAGTCTGAATTATTGGGAAGTCTGCAAACAGAGGGAAAGAGGAGCTCCTTCCATTTCTCTATCTCCATGTGATGCTGGAGGTAAGATGATAGCCCTTTGCTCCCAGGAGCAAGGAGTCATATGAGAGAGGGCACAGAAGAATTTTAAAAGAGCCTAGTTCAGTAGAAATGCTGATGTGTTAGCTCGGCTGTCCATTGACTCTGAACATCTTCAAGGAAAAGAAGTGAAAGTGGTTGTTTTGAATGCAAATGACCTATCCTTGTGGCCTATTTGGAGAATATAATGAAACTCACCACACAGAAGCAAGAGTGGTGTCCTACTGAAGCCTAAGTCAGATCATGTCACTCCTCAGCTCCAAGTGCAAAGCCAAAGTTTCTACATCAGACTATCTGACTACTGTTTCCCTTATGACCTAATTTCCTCTTCCTCTCTTCCTCACTCACTCCATTCCAGGAGCACTTTTCTTTGATGTTCCACCAAAACTCCAGACATGCTCCCACCACAGGGCCTTTGCACTGGCTATTCTGTCTGCACCACTTTCTAAATAGCCACTCAGCTTACTTTTTCTCTTTCTTTAAGACTTTGCCCTAATGTCACCTTCTTAAAGAGTCCTACACTGGTTGCCCCATGTAAAATTGTACTCCCTCCCCAGCACTCCCTATTCCTTTACCCTGCTCATATTTTTTTCACTCACCTTCTAACATATCACATAACTTCCTTATTCATTATGCTTATAGTTAAATATTTATCTTCTCCACCTCCCACTAGACTGTAAGCTCCACAAAAACAGGGATTCTGTTTTGTTTTGGGGCTGTTTTGTTCACTGATTTACACCCAGCACCTAGAATGGTGCCAGTTCAATAAATATTTGTGGAGTGAATGAATCAGCCTGACTCGTTTCTCCTTCAGTCATCACACTTTGGAGTATTCGCTGGTATGTGTGATGACTGTACATGCCCATCCAACATGATTGCTCAAACATCTCATAAAGGTGGGAGCATGAGCTGTTGATTTTTCTTTAAGTGTCTGGATGAAGTACTGTTGTTTCATTTCGCTGCCAAATGTTAATAATTAAAGCAACAGTGTGAACAGAGTTAAATATTACTTGGAGTGTTTATTTCTTTCCCAATGGCTCCTGGTAGGAAGAAGGTAGTGAAGGACTGGCTCAGAGTAGCACTTTAATGGGAGAGGGTTAGTTTTTGTTCCCAAATGTCAGTGTTCTTCTTGTCCATGGAGTATAAAAGGTCTTTAGAGATACTGTGTAGCAGGAATCAGTGATGGGAGGGGTGTCCAACAATCACCCTGCTGAAGTGCATTCATAGGTATCCAAGGCAGGGGCAAGTCTGCCAGAGCAGAGAGCTTTAAGCAGGGAGTTGGAGTAAAACCACAGCCTCTGGGATCACTATGGATTGTTTCCAAACCCCCTTATCCGTTTCTCACTCAGTCTCCCTAACAATGGAGCCTTAGATTCCTGCACTAGATTCTTTCTATCAAAGGATGCCTATGGAGTCCTTTTTGTGCCTGTGACCTGCTAGAGGTTAGGTAAGTGTGGCAGGGTTGCTGGGTCGAAAGACCAGGACCCTGGGAAGCGGATAGATACAAACTTCCATTCTCTACTTAATTTGTGCCTTATGTCAAGCCAGCCCTTAGCTCAGAGGGACTGGCCTCAGAGGAAAACATGGGTGCTTTCATTTATCAAGCCAGCTGGGTGTTACCCTGATTCTGCAACTGCTGGTTGAGTGACTTTGGCCATTTTGTCATCCAGCACCAGGGTTTCTAATTCAACCTTCTTAATGGTTCCCAAGGTTCTTTCTCATTTGCTTATCTGGATAACTGGCTCTTAATTTTAGAAATACAGAAGGAAAGACTCAGAGAGGTCAAGGAACCTGCCCAACATCACACCATCAATTAAGTGGTGGAACCTGCACCCTCCCCGCAAATCTGTTTTCTGTCCACATGCCCTTCAGCTCAAAATTCCACCTACCCTACTTTCCTCTTGGAGCTACTTATCAAATTGTCTTTGTGAATAAAAAGGGATTTACGTATCCAAAGTCTATAATGACTAACAAAGCCTCCCAAATGTAGAGATTGCTCAGAGGTAAGAGACAAGAACCTGGGCTAAGTCTCATGAGGATAAAGGCAGGAATGATTTTGCTTTAAAAATACTGTAAATTCAAATTCCAAGACTGACATTTAGAGTATCCCTCTGAAGCCAGGTTTGGCAGAGTGCTCTAGTTCTATGGCAAAACTGACCTTCCCTCTTAGACTCATGTTCTAAATTATCATGACGATTCTTCCTCCCAGACTGTTCCCAACAACCAATCTGAAGCAGCTTCCAGGACACTCTTGCTGATTTACAACTGCAATCTTGCTAAAAGGAATGGAGAAAAGCCAGGATGCGTTTCTGTTAGAATCACTGGCATGAAATACTAACCTCACTACAACGTGCACATGACTGCCATGTGGCTGCCCCACCCCCTTCTCATTTCACTGAAATAGGTCATTTGTTGGAAAACCCAGGGAATCCTGTCCTCAACCCCACCCACGAAGGATGAAGGGTGGCTGCTGACCGTGCTCCTTAGCGTGTCTGTTTGTGGCTCCCGAAAGCCAGTGTTGGACCAGCAAGTCTTTTCTTCTTAAGTTCCCATGTCTGTGGTTTGTCTTTGTGAGTGTCTGTGACTCCTGGGTGCAAAGCTCTTCTGTTTCCCTGCCTTTATAGAAAGACTAAAGATAACTGGGCAGGATGCAAGCCATAATCTCCAGCTGTCCCTGTTTAAGATACAACTAGATGTCAACTGGCCGATTGGCTTAGGCAAAATATTATCTAAATGAAGAAGGGGGTATATTTCCAACATATTTATCCTCTGTCAGAATCCTGACCCATGTTATTAATTAGTCAATCAAATAATTATTGATCATCCATCTTGCATAATATGTAGTGTACAGCAAGAAGTAAAACCTTATTAAGTTATTCAGACACTATAGCAGCTCATCAAAGGTGGGAAACTCTAATGACTACAGGGGTCAGGTGGGCAGCATAAATGAATAAAGAAAGAATTAATGAAGCTGTTTCATAATAACATCTTAAGGTGCATTTTTAAAAATGCAGACATGTTTTCTTTGTGTGTTAAACACCCAGGAACATTCTTCACTCCATAAAACCAGAGCCCTGTTGGTCTGTCCTTAAATTTCACATTTCTGAAAGAGATGAGAGTGTTTTCCTCAACTCTTCTGTAAGACAACAATGGGGTAAGTGCCCAGACAAATGGCACCAACACCTGGCCTTGGTGGGAAGAGACAATTGAAGCACTACAAGGAAGCAGTGGGGACTGAGTCCAATTACAGAGCTTGTGGGTTAGCAGGAGGGTACAGCTGCTTACTAAATGCCAGTGGGTTGGACCCAGGTTGCTTTGCTGTTATGTGAGAATGAGGGCCCAGCAATATATCTTCAAATTCTTTTAAAGCACTATGCACCCCTAAACCTGTCATGGGATATGTTGTCATTTTTCTCCCTTAGCTATCTTTAGGTTTCGTGTCCTTCCACTTCCCCTGAGTGGTTAAGAGGCTCCTCTGTGAAGGATGAGGGTTTTTTCCTTCTTTGTCCACTCACAGGGATAGCCTGAACCTAGGCACATGGCTGCTGGGCAGTGCTTACTCCGCTGTCATCATCAGGATCACCAGGACAGAGAGGACACTCTCCCCATGGTGAACAAAGTAATGCAAAGTCATGCACCCAACCATGAGTTTCATTTATCAAGAAAATCAGTGGGATTCTCCAAAGTGACATCCAGGCTTCATTCAGATAACCCTGAAAAGGCCTCTGTGGTCGATTGCAAAATGATCACAAACATCTCCCCATCTTATGTGCTGGCCTCTTTGCCACTCCTCCCATCAAGAACTCTACTTCTCTACCCCTTGATTCTGGATTTGACAGTGTAACTTGCTTTGACCAATGCAATATTAGCAAACATGATATAAATAGAGGCTTGAAAAGGGTTTGCACATTGAGGCTTGCCAATGTCTGCTGCACTAGATCCATAAGGTCACATGGAAAGCAAGCTTAAACTAGCCCGCTAGAAAGGCGTTATTATTATTAACTAAACAAAAATTTGTTTACTGCCATTTGTATGTCAGGTGTTGTTCTAGATGTTGGGGGCACAAAAATTAGTAATTTAAGGTTCCTACAGTAGGAGGTTCACAGTGTAATGGGAGGGTCCCAAATTAGTGTGTGTACACGTGTGTGTATGTGTATGTGTGTAGTGATACTAGAACAAAGGGTGAACAATGGGCTAAGGGATGGACTCACTATTTGCATGTGTGTGTGGTGTGGGCAAGTGTCAGGGAAAGCTCCATTAAAAAGACTCAAGAGAAACATGATTAATTTTTTTAAGATGGCCTTACAGAAGCCATCAACTGAATGTTGAAGGAAGTAAAGTGAAGATCACTGAGCAAATAAGACAAAAGCATGGAGACGTAGAAAACTTGATGGGTTTGGGGAACAGTAAACAATTGGCTCAAAGAACATGAAGGAGAGTTGGGAAGATGGTATAGATCATGAAGAAACTTGAATGCTGGTCCTAAGGGGGTTGAAATTTATCTTGGGAAACCAGTGAAGGATTTTAAAGAGAAGAGTGATGCATTACAATTTGTAACTGTGAAAGATGACGGATGTTAGGAGGCAGGGAGATGGTTTGGGAAGTAATTACAGCAAAGGTTGATGAACTGTAATGACAGTGGATATGGAAGAGGAGAGGATCAACAACTGATAACGTAGGAACCTGAGTGGACAAGCCACAGAGATGCCTGGAGGTGGGTGGGTGTAGAGAATAAAGAGGCTAAATGAGCCTGAAGCAATTTGGGGGAGTAGAGTTGCATCTGTGGGTAAGCTTTTGTGTTGTTAAACAAGAGTTTAGTTTTTAATATTACAGTTTAACCCTACAGGAGTTTCAAAAGAGGTTAGGACACTGTGAGGGAAGAAGAGGTCAGCGCATAGAGCAGATAGTGATATAGAATGGTGAGCATGAAACTTAATGCCAGCAGCATGGACAGTCAGGGATCTTCTTGTGGGAACTCTAACCGAAAATAGCAGTCTGGGCTGGCCTGGCAGGCCCATGCACTGTGGCTAGGTGTGGGAGCCATCCCTGTGAGCAGGCTGGGTGTCTCCCCGTATGACCTCAAACTATAGTTAGCCTCACAATCAGCTATGGCCCATTTCCAGAGTAGCAGCAATGGCAGCTGGCAGCTTAGACACTATATTTTCTTCTCTCTAAAGAAACAGTACCCATAAGCAATACATTTCCCAAGTGACTATTCCTCTTGGTTTGACAGAGGGCTTCTGTGGCTGAAAATATGCCTATGGCTTCTGTAAGGCCATCTTAAAAAAATTAATCATGTTTCTCTTGAGTCAAAATACCTGGAACCTCTAGGGTAACTTAGAAGAATCATAGTGCAAGCTCTACCCCTGAGAAATATGTCAAAGAAAGGCCTGCTAGCATGCTTTAGTTCATTAGGGTATCTTTTCCCCCTCTGCCTACCACAGTAAAAGTAAATTGAGGCAGAAAAGGAACCTAACCCTAACAGATTAGAAGTAAATGCCCATTTTGGGATCTGAAGATGGAAAACAAGATTCCACGAAGTTTGAGACTTTCAGATAAGAAACTTTTGCTATCACCCAGAATTCAGGTCAAAACATTTGCTGGTGGGAAGCGGCTGTGGCTCAATCAGTAGGGCTCCCGTTTACCATATGGGAGGCCCTGGGTTCGGTTCCCGGGGCCTCCTGGTGAAGGCAAGCCCGCCCGCACGGCGTGGTTAGCTGACCCAGCGAGCACAAGCAGCAAGGGGGGGGATAAATGAATAAATAAATAAAATCTTTAAAAAAAAAAAAAAACATTTGCTGGTAAGTTTGCTTAAACCTATCAAGAAAATAATATATTGCACTCTTTGGGGGGTGGGGGGCGGGTGGGAAATTGAACTTTAGATCCTGTGCTTCACCCAGTAAACACTAGAGGGAGTAGGTCAGATAGAGGAAAAAGGCTACCACAGGAATGAATGAGAATGAAGAAAGAGCTGAGACAGACAGACAAATTTCTGCATCCCACTAAAGCACACGATTTTACTTAGGTAGACACTGATCTTCATTCTATGACCAAGTGACTTTATATTTGGAATTCAGTACTAAAAACCTTTATATATGATCTGCTGAATCTGTTCAGCATCCAAAACAGTAATTTTTCTCTGACCAGAATCTATATTCTGTCCATTTTAAGCATTTTGGGAGCCAATAGGATATAACTCCATCTGTGAGTCTTTAATTTTAGAGGACACATTATTTGGGTGAATAACCTTTCAAAGATATTGGATTTTTTTTTTTTTTCCAGTATGTAGTCATCCTTACAGTGCTCACAGTGAATAATAATGTCAGGAATTTTCAGACACTTTTAGGAATAAAATGTGCTCATTGTAGATTAGAAAACTAGATTAGAAACCCTACCCTCTCTGTTTTTCTCCCTAATTCTCATGATTTAATTCTACATTAAAACACTATTTTGCAATCCAGAAAAGAAACACTGAAGCTAACTGGCCTAATGTCATGCACAAGTCATTGAGAACTGATACTTATTCTTCTTATTTAAATTTCCAGTTCCTTGGTCCCTTTGCACCTCTTGAACATGCTATAAAAACCAGTGGAGCCTAGAGTCTCATTGTTTATATAAAAAAAGAAAAAAAATTAACATTTAATTACTACAATCAGAAACAAATCTCTTAAGATCTTAACAAGATACTATTTAACTGAATATTAAAATATTTTACTGGATAATGACCTCCATGAAACATTGCCAGACCAAAGCAGATTTTTGAAATGCAGCTGTTAGAAGCATGTGTGAATCCAAATATAAGAAAAATCGCAAGAGAGCATTCTAAGTTAATAAGGATCTACCCTTTTACAAACCTTGGGGTCAGATTCACCTTGACGTTAATACCAAGAGAGTAGAAATTACATTATGAACTTTCTAAAGCAGCATCTGTTGGAAACTATAAATTACATTGATAAGGAAAACTCAGCTCCAAAATTTGGGTGTGCGTTTGTTAGTCATGCATTATACTACTTACCTCTCAGGGCAGACCTTTAATTTCAGAAAGTGCTGAGATGCATTACTGCACGGTTATCAAAAGTCTTTGGCAGGCAGCTGGGACCTGGCAGAGAATATGGCCGCGAGACCCTGCCCAGAAACCCCCTGAGGGAAGGCTGCTACTAAGAACAAAGCCAGAAAGACCCCGCAGAGACCCTGGCCACAGGGTCCCATTTGGAACTCTTTCCAAGGTTACGGTTAACTCCAAACAGGCCTCCCCATTGGTCCCCTAAGAGCTAACAGGTGGGGCAACCAATCAGAACAGCAAACAGCTGGGCTCCTCCCCCAACATTTGGAAAGGGGAGGAGTAAAAAACGGCCGGAATAAAGACGATTCCCCACTCCAAATGCTCCTCTTTGCCTGGAGGAGCCCGCATCCTCATCTTGAGTGCATACCTCTTTCCTTTTCTCTCATTTCCCAATAAACTCTTTTACTGGTCTAAAAAAAAAAAAAAAAAAGGTTTTGGCAGAAACACCATTTATCCTTGTTGTGGTAATGAACAGATTTATAACATTCTGGTGTAACCATTCCTGAAAAAGCACATTCATTTGAATATTTCTTCCACAAACACAGTGAAATATTTCATGAAGGCACACGGGTGTAGAATATTATGGAGAGATATTGCTGGTGAATGACAGAACGTCTGGTTGATTTACATGAAACCCCAAGTGTGCTCGTATGAGGATAGGTTAGATTTAGATTGACGAGCAAATGTGTAACCAGACTTCTGGCTGACAAATGGCAGAACTATGCCAGAGCATTAGCTGCTCTGGAGTGAGACCAGAATTCAAGGAGGAGGATCAAGTTCATTCCATAAAGGACATTCCAACCTAGTGGATGGCAGGGTGGCTGGGATCTTAAGCACATATAGATTTTAATACCCAAAAATAGTATTGGGCAAGTTTAGAGTTGGACTGGCCTCCAAGCAATTGATCAACTTCCCAACATGCATTGCTGTGTCATGGGCATGTTTATATTGACATTCCTTCAGAAGGATCCAGTTATTTTTATGACATGTCTATTTAATTGGTAGCTTGGGTGTAAAGTCACTAACTTCTAAAAATAGCTTAATTGAGTAAACTAGGAAATGAGGATAAAACCTGATGAGATTGGTATGAAAAATGAGGCCAAGCATTAAATGGTCCAGATTTGGGGTTGATTTATTCTGGCTGGGCACAAAGACAGAGGCAGCCATCCAGCTTTTGCTGAGAATGATGGACTGTTTGGACTGTCCTTTTCTTTGACGTGCTAAGGGGAGAATTCAGGGCTTTGGGTCTCCCTTCAGGGAAGTGGTGAGATAGTAGTGGTAGATACTGTTGATTGAGTTCCCACTCTGTGCCAGGGCCCTGCTCAGCACTTATACATTGTCCCGTTTAATTCTCACAACCACACCGTGAGACAGACTTTATGGTCTTCGTTTTATAGACGATCCTGAGGTTCAGGGAGAGTAGTTACTTGTCCAAGGTCACACACTAGTAAGTGACAGTCAGGACTTAAAGTCCAGTCTGACTCCAAAGCCCTTTCCATCATGAGCACTCTTCCTTGAGCATCTGATGAGCAGTGTTGGTGTAGGCCTGTCAGCTTGCAAGCCATGTAAAGTACCCTGGAGTAGTACAGAGGAAGAGGAGCAGAGGCAGAGGCAGGGGACCTGGGCCTGAATCCCGGCTCTAACATCTACTGGCTGTGTGATCTTGGACAAATTCCTTCCTTAACCTCTCTAAGCTGTCTTGTGTATAAAGAGTATGTGTGTGGGGGTATTAGAAGATCTTTAAACTTCTTTTCATTTCTAAAATTTTCTGATACCATGAGCCTTCAAGGGGCTTTTTTTTGTTTGTTTTTTTTTCAAGGGGCTTTTAATTTCCTGTAATTGAGGTGATGTTTGGTCTTTGGCTTTTTAAGTGAACTCAGATGTGAGGAAACACTTCCATCTGAAATTCAAGAACTGACTTAGTTTCTGCCATAGAGATATTCCTTTTCTCCGCAAAATTCATTTCCTCTCTAGGTTGTCCCAAAACAAACTATCTGCTATTTTCCAGGTGGATGACTCCACGGTGTGCCGAGCATGGTACTCTGCTCCAGAGGGAGCTGTAGAGAGGCCAATGGGACATGCTAGAAATACAAAATGGTATTTCATAATATTGTCACAAAAGGAAACTGTGAAAATTGACTTTTGTCTGAAGGCAATAACTGTTACTTCTAGTGGGTAGGGGAACCCAATAGCCATGCAGCTGCCTATTTGGGATGGTTCGTTCTATTTCTGTACATTAATGGGGCCTTATTTATAAATCACTATGCTATGCTGACAAGCTTTTCCTGAAAACGGCTGTCTACTCTTAAAGCCAGCCACCCCTCACTTGGTTGGCTTGCACCCATTCTTCTGTTGATAGAAATGTATTCACTGGCTATCCTGCCAGGGACATATGCATCACTCACTGCTTGGCGTTCTCTAGGATCAAATGACATGGACCAGGCTTTTTGTGGGGAACAAATTTGAAAATTCTTTTGATGTTGTGCTTTGTGACACTCAATGGTTAAATCCAAGCTTTTGCTATTTGACCAAATGCCAAATGTGCTAGTCCCTGCCTATCTATGGTCTTACAGATATCTGGATGGGAAAATAAGATAAAACTACTAGGAAAAATATTTCAAAACTGTATGTGGAAGGCTAATTAAGGTAAAGCTTTGACTACTTGGAAATTTCGTTCAGCAGAGTGTTCTAGTTAATTAAAAGCTAAGATAAAATGCTTTTTAAAAAATCATAGAATATGTACTGAGTACTATCTACAGATAAGGTATTAGGTGTGCAACGACAGATAAAAGTTCAGGTAGGCTTTCTATCTGAAGTAGCCTTTGTTTTTCCTAACCATTACCACTGAAAATTTTGTTCTATTTTCTTCTGGTCCTTTAAAATGCTTGCTCTTAGTTGCTGTGTTACAAAGATGTGGTCATACAGAACATGCATTTTGAATCCATTTTCATCCATCTAACATTAAAAGAATTTAATTTAGGCCTCATTCTGTTGAGAGTACATAAATTTGCTTAACTATTCCCTTGTTTGCTTAACATTTTGGATTGTTTCTACTTGTCTTCCATGATTTATAAAATGTTATGAAGAAAATCTTTACACATAGAATTCCCGCCGCCCCCCCCCCTTTTCTGTATTACCTAGGACAAATTCTTATATGAGGAACTATTGGATCAAGGAGGGCAACTTTAAATATTAAATGTTATCAATACGCACTGCAATTGCTTTCCAAAGGACCACCAATATCACGCCCCCCACCATTGCAGGACTCTGTTTCTCTTTACTATCTCCAGCATTATTTGGTTTTTGTTTACATTCAAAGTACTTTTGAATTTAAAGATAAATTTAACATATATTATCTTCTCATTCATGCAATAGCCTTGAAGAATAAATGGTTTCCACATGAATAGATACTGGGAAAGATGAAGTGACTTGCTGGAGTCTACACAACTATTATCAGAGCTGGAACTTGACCTTGATTCTTCTGAGTCCAGGCCTGCTCAGTGTGCCCACCTTGACCACAGCTGCCCCTTAAATAACCAGGTTGGGTCTAGCCAATTAGCCCTCCAAGACAAGTTTGAAGAGGATTGGTGGTTCTTATGTATAAAGATAAAACACATGAGCATGCCTGGGGATTAAAATGTCCAAATGGCTTTGTTCTCCTAAAAACAAATATTTTCTCAAGTAGAGTGAATAATTGTGATTAATTTACACATGCTGTTTCACCCCTTCCCTATGCACATTAAAAAGATTTTCTTTTTTTTTTTTAAAAAAAAAAAAAAGAATGATATTTAATAGTCCCAAGTGTTGGAGCGTTTTAACTAAACTCAGATATACATGAGTAACTCCAGTGGAAGTTGTTCATGCATATCTGAAGACAGAATGTGGCCTTTTGACTTTAGCCTATTAAACACACGGAAATTCATAGTTAAAATTCCACTTAGTTCCCCAGTTAAGACGGGAATGGCCCCAGCCACAAAACATGAAGGACAAGGCTGTCACAAAACTCAATAGCCTGTTGGCATTATAGAATTAGGTAGGCAAACAACAGTAAATCAAGGTCTCACCTTCATTAAAAAAAAACAAAACTGAACGGACTAAAAGTGTGTTTCTTTCTTTATAGTGTGTAATCAGACAGGCTCTGCAACATGCTGGAGCATGGTGTGGAGAGCAAATAAAAAATAACTCCCAGGTGGAAGGGGTGGGTGCTCCACGGACCCATTTGCAAGAGCCTTTTGGGAGAATGTAGCCTTCTTACTCTACAGTGGTGAAAAGGAAAAACCCAGCTTGGAGGTCACCGTGTAATTTGGCAGGATCTGCCAGTTTGACTTAGGGCAGAGCACTTGTACTTCCATTCAGCTGGAATTCCTGGGGTTTAAGAGACTCCCTGAGAGAGCAGGAAGCTGAATAATCTTCAAGAACAGAACTCAGGGAGAGGCTCAGCCCGCACATATTACAAAAACTCCTTAATCTCTAACCAGACCACTCTCTTAAAACAACAACAAAACAACAACAATAAAAACCAGTATTTATTTTACAAAGATAGGACAAAGTGGGGGAAGCAGAAAGAGTGTCTTGGTAACATCACCCATGATGTCTTTTAAAATAATTACTAAGAAGACTGGTTCTTCAAGCATTCAGATGATCTTTAGAAGTTTCTACACGGAGATGAAACTGCTTCGTTGTATCACTCATTGCTGAAAAGGCGATTTGGATCCACTGGGCCTTTAAGGAAAAACTGGAAGCAGCAGGATGCCTTTGTGGAGAAGTGAACATCTTTTCAGGTTCTTTGTTTTGTAACCAGATTTTAATCTTAATCAGTGAAGAGAAACAGTAATGGAAAGCACCTTGGAAGGCAAGCAGCTTTGATTTCAACACTGTGTAGTGGCCTCTCCATTCCACCAGGGCATTTTCATAGCCTTTTGTTTGAGAGGCCAGGCAATAAATATGCTTATCATCTAAAGAGCTGCCCGGAGCTGGAATCTTGTTTTGCTGGCAGCATTAGGGAGAAGGCATGCGGAGTTGAACTCCAGGGGTGTTTTCCCCCAGCCTAGTCTAAATGGCTATTCTCTCCAACGTGACTGGAGTGTTTTCTGTCATCTCCAAACATTTCACACTGTGATAACATTAATTCCCATGGCTCATGCCCTCTGTGACACTCAGGAATGTCTGTAAGATACAGCAGAGATGGGCAAGATGGCTGTCCGCTCCAGTCCAGCTTTGGCCAGGATGTGGAGCTGGGGAGGAGCTGACCTTCGTTTTGCCCCCTGTTGCCTTTGGAAGGCTTTCATTTGGGTTTTTACTAGTGGGTGGTCTCTTGGGCCTCCTACTACATTCCAAATATTTTCAAAACTTTCTGAGAGGTAGCGGTTCAACCAAATGTGCATACTATTCTGACTGAAGTGGGAAGGCTGTGTGGGGCTGGCTGTTCCCTCCTTCACAACATTCCTTTATGCTCCCCACCCCTCTTTGTTTCCTTTGAAGTCGGTTTGAACAAGACAGAATTTGTGAATCTGAAGTCCTGAGAGTCTGGGTACAATAGATTATTGGCAACCCCTTATTGTTTAACGCTCAATGGTCTCCAAACTTATGGATGGCTCACTAGAATCAGTAAAATATTTTAAGCACATGCTGTTAATACTTGTTATTTATTTATAAATTATATGCATGTACTATTTGAATTTACATATTATGCTGGCTAAAAACACACAAAAGAGAATATTTTTAAAGATGAAATAATTTTAAATTCTTCATTTTTTTGCTTTCACTGTGCTATTAATGTTGTATGCTCATTTTGTATTTATGTGTGACCGAACTGAATGTTTCACTTGAAAATCTTGTTCTAAAACTTTGTGATTTGATTCAAAAGTCTGCTTCTAAGTTTAGTTTATTTTGATACCAGGTTTGAATGACCATTATGACTAAAAGCAATGCTGTAAAGATAAAGCAAGAAGTGCATTTTTTGCTTGAATTACTAAATTGTGACTCATTGTTTCACATACATCCACCAACCATGCAAAGTTTCTGATGAATGTTTACTAGTAAATTTTCACCCTCCTTGGTGTCAATCATTTGCTCTTATAGTCTAATCAAAAAATGCATGCCATTGGCCAAACCCAGAGAATGCCAGCGGGCAAGGAGGCCTTGCTGGTGCCCATGTTTACGTATGTGTGTTTGTGTGTGTCGGTTCAAAGTGCTCTGAAATTGCACATTTGAAAGATTTTCAAATAATTTAGAAAACTCTCATTTCCTAGTTTTCAAAGTTTGTACATTTATCAGAATTTTTAATAGAGAAAACACTGTTTTCAAAATCAAATGTCTACAATGGTGAAACAGTTCTAAGCATACAAAGTGCACTCTCCATAGCATGAGTCTCATTGTCAAAGCCGTTACTTTCTCGCTCATTAGTAAAATGGCAACGTTACTGTGGCTGGACAGATTCGGTGTCTTTATTTTTGCTGGTGGGCTACATGTATCCAACAGCTTCTTGTTATCATAGGAGATTTCAGAAAATGTATTTCACACAGTAATGGAGCAGAACGGCATTCACCTGATGAAGCCTTCTGGTTTGTTTCTGCCAGGTCAGATTATATTTAGGAGCAGGTCAGGCCAATTGTCAGGAAACAAGTGTATCAGTCTGAGTTACTGAAAGTAATATGAAGTAAGTACACTCTAACCGGATAGTTGAGGAGAGTTTAATAAGGGAGTTTAACAAACTGGGCAGGGTTGAGGGACATCAACAAGGGATGCAGGTGCAAGAGCAGGGAACCATTACTTCTTTTTCTAAGACTGCAGAAGGAAGGGGAAGAAGCAGTGATCCAAACCAAGGGAGAGAACTGTAGCGAAAGAAGAGGGGGCATGGACTGGATTTGTGACGTTTGGTAGAGGGATGCTGCCAGTCTGTGGCCCAACAGGGAGGGAGCCTAGGGAATAAATACCTTAACAGCTCTTTCTTCCAGCCCACCAGTCTTCCACCAGTACCTCCCATTGGCCAAACCCAAAATGGAAGCCAGAGGCAAGGGAGCCTGTTTGATGCAATGCGTAAAGTTCAGCGTCCTGGGATATAGCAAGGGAAAAGGAGTGGTCTGGAGTTGCAAAGAGAGAATAACCAGCTCACAAGGAAAGACCCGAAGAGCCAAAAGCATCTTGAAAAAGAAGACCAAAATTGGAGGACTCATACTTCCCAATTTCAAAACTTATTACTAATCCACAGTAATCAAAACAGTCTGGTACTGGCACGAGAACAGATATATATACTAATGGAACAGAATTGAGAGTTCAGAAATAAACCCTCACATCAATGGCCAATTGATTTTTGACAAGGTGTCAAATCCACTAAATGGAGAAAGACTAGTCTTGTCAACAAATGCTGTGAAAACTAGATATCCACATGCAAAGGAATGAAAGTGTACCCCTACCTCACACCATATACAAGAGTGGATCAAAGCCCTAAATACAAGAATTAAAACTATAAAAATCCTAGAAAAAACCATAGGGGAATATCTTTAGGACTTTGGATTAGGCAATGGTTAGACAACACCAAAAGCATGAGTGGCAAAAGAAAATGTAGATAAATTTAACCTCATCAAAATTAAAACTTTTGTACATCAAAGGATATTATCAAGAAAGTGAAAAGAACCTACAGAATGGGAGAAAATATTTGGAAATCGTATGTCTGACATGGGTTTAATATCCAGAATATATAAATAAATCCTACAACTCAACAACAAAAAGACAACCCAATTTAAAAATAGGGAAAACACTTGATTAGACATTTCTTCAAAGAAGATACACAAATGGACAGTAAGCACTTGAAAAAGTGCCCAATATCACTAGTCATTAGAGCAATGCAAATCAAAACCACAATGAGATACCACTTCACACCCACTAGAATGGTACTATGAAAAAAATAAAAATGGAAAATAACCAGTCTTGGCAAAGTCATGGAGAAAAAGGACCCCTTGTGCATTGTTAATGGTAATGTAAAACGGGTGCAGCCACTGTGGAAAACAGTTTGACGGTTCCTCAGAAAGTTAAGTACAGAGTTACCATATGACCCTGCAATCCTATTTCTAGGTATATACCCCAAAGAATTGAAAACAGGGACTAGCACAGTTATCTATCTGTATATCTACGCCCATAGCATCATTATTCACAAAAGCCAAGAGGTGGAAATAACCCAAGAGTCCATCAAGGGATGAATGGATAAACAAAATGTGGTGTATACATACCATGGTATATTATTCAGTCTTAAAGAGAAATGAAGTCCTGATACATGCTACAACTTGGATGAACCTTGGAGACATCATGTTGAGTGAAACAGGCCAGACACAAAAGAACAAAAATCGTTTAATTTCACTTATATGAAATAACTAGAAAACACTAATTCATAGAGACAGAAGAAGACACAATAAGATGGGGGTGGGAAATGGAGAGTTAATGCTTAATGGGTACAGAGTTTCTGTTTAGGGTGATGGAAAACTTTGGGTAATGGATGGGGTGATGTTAGCACAATATTGTGAATGCAATTAAGACCACTGAATTGTATACTTTGAAGTGGTTAAAATGGAAAATGTTACATGGTATATATGTTACCACAAAAAATATTTTTAAAAAGAAGAAGGAAAGAAGCAATGATCAGAACGAGCCAGGTGTTTGGCTTTGTGGACTGCACAAGGGATGTTTGTTTCAGAGAAATGGTGTTCCCAGGCCCAGGTGAATTAGAAAAAGGCATCCCTGTGGGCAGATGAATTAGAAAAAGCTGCCTTTCTCTGCACTGAGCTGTCTTTTTGGTGCATAGCTTGGTGAACTCTCCATTTGCCCCTCTCTTCCAAACACAAACGGCGTGACTCTGCAGGGCGACCCTTATCATCCCGGACTCTGACTGTCAACACACTGCCAACTCTCTCCCCACCCCTGCCCCCACTTTAAACAACTCGAAGGATACATTTTGATGTTGTGTTTGCAATAGTCTGCAAACTGGCAGCCTTCTAGTTCCACATGGGAAACAAAATCATTAAGCTATTACAAAATTCAAATCTATTACTGGATGTTTTTATCAAATCAGTCAAGCCCTTTTGCTGGCAGTCTCTGACTGACCTGAACTTCAATAACCATTCCATGGAGTTTCCACCTAAAGCAGAGGTTCTTGACCTTTTTTTGCTCCATGGACCCCTTTGCCAGTCAGGTGAAAACCATGGACCCCTTACTAAGTCCTCACTATACTGTATATTATTTAATAAATGTATCACACTCGCACCAACGCGTCCCCCTAAGAATGTTTTCTTGAATTTCAATTCAAGCTCATGGACCCCTTTTTTTTTTTTTTAAAGATTTTATTTATTTATTCATTTATCCTCCCCTTGCTGCTTGTGCTCGCTGGGTCAGCTAACCACGCGTGCGGGCGGGCCTGCCTTCACCAGGAGGTCCCGGGAACCGAACCCGGGGCCTCCCATATGGTAAACGGGAGCCCTATTGATTGAGCCACAGCCGCTTCCCTCATGGACCCCTTTTTAAGAACCTCTGACCTAAAAGGAGTAATTTTAATTTAGATAATGTTCCTTGTTAACACTTCTGGTAACCCCATTTTAAACATCTGAAAAATTATTGCCAAACATGCTATGTAGCATAAGCACTGGACTTTATTTCTCTATCACGCAAAGAGACCTTAGCTTATAGTGAGAAAGCTGGGCACAGAACAGCTCCAGGGCCGTCGCTCACACAGGCATTGCAGGTTTGTGCGGTCATTCTGATGATTTTCTGGCAGATGTCAGCGAAGAGTTCTGAGAACAGGAGCTTCTCTCCTACCATACTCAACTGATACAAAGTTGCTGTTTGGGTCCATGCCAGGTTAGGCGCTTATATGGGTGAGGAACTGTGCTAGAGACTGGGAGTGCGACTGTGGGAAGGGGAGGACCCAATGAAGACTGAGACATGGTCCCCACTCAGTGCAGGGAAGGTGGAAGACACAGGGGCACAACCTCAGCCTCAGCTTGGCTAGAATACCCAGATCCACTAACTCTGCCCACCCCACCCACACTGGTTCTGAGGATTGAAAGGCCATGAGGGAGAAAGTTTTCACCACCCCACTCAGGCAGTGGCAACATCTGCAGCTGTTCTTTGGGCTCTAAGGGTAGAGACTGTGAGAGGCCCAGGAAAGCCACTGCCAGGCCAGAAGTGGGAGGATCATTGCTGAGGCCAAGGGCTGGGAGCCAGTGGGGCCTGGGATGATGGCCTGGGAGCAGCCACAGCATTCCCTCAAATCCTGGTCAGGTCCACAGCTGCCTTGGGTGTCTACAGAAGCCACTAAAACAACCCCAAGGCACCAGGGCACCCTAACCATGAACTGCATCCTTGCTTAACCAAACCCAGTTCTTTCTTTTCAGGAGAAAGGAAAGAAGCTCTTTTTCAGGGTTCACAGTTGCACCCCAATGCAACTCTACACAGGAAGCCATTTTGACTGGTTAGGCCCCCGGCTCAGCACCTTCCACTTCCCGTGAGGGCTTGACTCTCAGCTACGCTTCCTCCCCCTCACCGTGGACCTTTGTCAATGCAGACCCAATGACCCACTGGGCTCTTACCACTGTTCATTTTATGCCAAGTAGAGATATTCTTTGCAACACAGACAGTGATTTCATCTAATCTTAGAGTCCATAGTTACCACAATGAAAACCTTTTGGCATTATCTTGTAAAGCTGAAGCTAGGCACACCCATGACCCAGCAATTCCCCTCATTCGCATAAACCCTACAGAAACCCATGTGCATATGCAGTGAGAGACACGTACAAGAATACACACATTCATCAATAATAAAATGGCTACATTTTGGTATATTTATAAAATGGAATACTATAAAGTGATAAAGATGAACAAATTGCAGTTATGCAAAGCCACATGATAAAATCTTAAATATAAAAGATTGAGCAAAAGAAGACGCAACAAAATATATTGACTGTAGGGTTCCATTTATACAATGTTCAAATATAGACAAAACTAAACTCTTTGTTCTAGGGATGCATATTTGGGTGGTAAAATCATAAAGAAAGCAATGTGGCCAGTGGTAACCGCTGAGCAGAACGGGGGGGGGGGGCAGGTTATGACTGATTGTGAAGAGGCATCTGTGGGGGGTGGGGTGAGCCCAAGCAGGTGGTGATGTTCTCTCTCAACTTGGGTGAGAGTTATATCAGTATTCATTTTGCAATGATTCTTTGGGCTGTCTATGTTTTATGCACTTTTGTGTAATTTCTCAATTTAAAAATAGTTCAAAAGAAAGTCCTTGATGCCTAATTGTCCTCAGAAAGTTAAGGTACAGAGTAGAATCTTAAAGGATAAATAGGAGTTATCCAGGTAGTGCAGGGCATTCTGAGACAAGAAAGGTGGAAAAGCTCAGAACTAGAGAACTGTTCTGAGGTTTGAAAGTTCAAGACAGGTTGGGGCTTGAGGCGAGGCCCTAAGCACAGTGGAAATGAGGTCATGGGGGAGCCCAAATGTTTAGACTTGGTGGGGTCAATGGAAGGATTTTAAGCAGAAGAGAGAAAATCCAAGAAGAGGAAAGCTGTGAACAGTGACAAATGCAGAAACAGGTCATTCAGACAAGGATTCAATGGGGTCCTTTGACTAGGCAATAGGAGATATCTGACTGGAGGGAGCTCTGCTGAGGAGTGCTGGCAGCATATAGGAGGACTGCAGTGGGATGGGGTGAAAAGGGAGTTGGAGAAGTGGAAACAATGGACAGACCAATGGTGCAGAGAGTGCCAGTGGGAGAAGACACAGATAAGTGTTAGGAGTTAGGATGGGGAACTATTTCCCCATGAGCTTAAAAGGTTGAGGTCCTTTTCATTCTCAAAAAATGCAAAGGCATTTATTTTAGAGACTTAAGGATGACTGGTTAATGAGATAATTCCCCATGCTCTGTGAAGTTGGACTAGTTTCTCTTGAGAGCAAATGAAAAACACCCCAGAAGAGCAGAGGCTGCTGCACTTGAGTTTCTGCAGGATGTTGGATTGGTGGCTTCAGAGATGGCAAATCACTGCTGACATCGTAGAAGGCTCTGTTTCCTTAATTTACTGGATCAAAGTTGGTGGCTGGGAGCTTGTAAGAGACCAGCGGATTTACCAGAGTCTCAGGACATCTTTGGGAGGGGATGACAATCAACAGGGTGCATTTTATCCACTCTTCCTCCTACTAACTTTCTTATTCATTTTCCTACCTAGCTCCCCTTCTCATTCTCTTTTCTACTTCCTGTCTCTCTCCTCTCTCTCTCTCTCCTTTATACCCCCCTCTCATTTCTTTTCTTACTGAATCTTCCTTTTCCACACCATCACTACTCTTCAACTCTCTGTTTCAAACTCTTCACCATGTTCCATACGGCAGTGAGAGGTAAGCAGATTTCATGGGGCAAGTTCATGGCATCACAAAGGGCCCCCTTTCTTTGGAGATCCTTTACTCTCTTATGGCAGAATCAATCATTTCCTGAGGGAGTAGGAGGAAAAGCAACTTCCTCACCACTCCAAACCCATCACAGAGCAAAGTATCAGAACCCAAGTAGGGTGAGCAGGGCTAAGGCATCCACCTGGCATCAGAGATGGGAGATTGGTTACAGATGATAGGATTGATCCAAATAAGTCAATATATCAAGGATAATGGCAGTCAAGTTTCTTATGATTGGAAAAGGGAATAATAACTATGGAGAGGGAAAATGAACCCTGTGGTACTGGAATGGAATTGGAGGTGCAAACCCCTGGTTTTCAATATTTATAGATAAATATAGAAAATACAGATGTAAATATGTGCATGTGTATACACACACACAGTCCCTAACCCTGTCCACTGACAGGGCTTGGAAACAGTGACACTCCAATAGCAAAGAGTACACCTAGTGCCTAGATCTGGGCTTCTAAATACCATTCTCCACTTAAAGGAATCAGGGCTCTTTGGAGAAATGGCTGATTCCAGTTCTCAGGCAGGGAAACTATAAGATAAGCCTGGGACACACTGTGGTGCCAGAAAGCAATGAAGTGCTCAAAGAATAAGAGGAACATGTCTTAAAAACTCAGAAGCTGCTTATAGGGGCTTCCACTGGCCAAATGGGGCAATTTGACCATCAAAACAAATAATGATATAATAGGTTATTACTCATTGAGTAAAACAGGAAACCCTGAGTCCATACTGATCTTAATAAGTAAATGAATAAATTAGAAATTTGAGGATGTTCAAGTTATCCATGTGCTTCCAAAGCGCCCCTCCATAAAATACTTATTAATTGAAAGAGTAAATTTTACAGTGGCGATACCTGGCAGACAGCACTTTAATGGCACAGAGGGAACATCCTCCATCATGGGACAAATTGAAATCATGTACCACCTGATGAGATGCAGCAAGGAGACTACAGTTTCCCTTTGGTGACATTCTTGCTAAAGATGGAGGCCCACACGGCATCTTCAAACAAACCAACCTGAGGACACTCTGCAAAATAACTGGCTTATGATCTTCAATTGTTTCAAAGTCATGAAATCAAAGAAAGACTGACAAAATATTTCAGACGAGGGAAATTGAAGAGACATGGTAACTAAATGCAATGTCTGATTTGAACTGGGTCTTTTTGCTAAAAAGGATGTGACTGGAACTAGTGGTGAAACTTAACTGGGATCTGAGGAAGAGATGGTAGTAATGTGTCAATGTTACTCTCCCAATACTGAGGGTCGGATTGTGGTCATGTAGGAGAATGTCCCTGTTTGCAGGAAAAACATGCTAAAGTATTTAGGGGTAATGGGGCATTGTGCCAGTCTTTTACTGTCAAATAAATCAGGATAAAAGTTCTTTGAACTGGGGAGCTGATGTGGTTCAGTGGTTGAGCACTGGCTTCCCACATATGAGGTCCTGGGTTCAATCCCTGACCCTGGTACCTCAAAAAAAAAAAAAAAAAAAAAAAAGACTTTTTTTTCCCTTTGTACTGTATTTGCAATTTTTGTGTTTCAAAAATTAAAAAAACAATTAAGAAATAAAAAGTCCCAGCCACTTTGGGGAAAAAAAGAGAAAGATATGTTATGAGGTACACATAAGCATGAGAATTCACAGAAATTTTGTGTTTATAGTAGGCCACACAGGGTTATGCCTCAGCATTGCTGGGGCTCCCTAACCTCTCAACTCTCAGATGTTCTCTGATGGAAAAATAGGGAAGCACTGTTATTTGTGAGAGCCCTTGGAAAGCTGCAATGTTAGGTTATTGAAAGTGCTATTATCTCACTTCCCAACTCAGGGGTGCCAGCCACAGAGGAGCCAGCCTTAACCCAGTCAGCCCCTGGCTGCTGCTTCATGTGGAGTGGAAGAAACTGGCCAGTGTCTTAGGTGTCACTTGAAGTGCTCAGTAAGTGGTAGGAGGACTTGTGGCTTGCATCTTTTTTTTTCCATTTGAAAGTGGAAGTGAAAGGAATATCTGGCATGTTTGTGCTGTTGCAGAACAGATTTTGTCCCTCAGACAGAGCAATGGGCTCTGGGATATGGAGGTAGTCATCATCCAAGGACATTTGAGAAGAGACTTAGAGCACCCATTACAAGTGTGTAGGCTCCCCAGAATCACTTTCATGGGCTGGTGCTTTGACGTGCTGTCCTAGGCTTCCATTGATGGGCCCTACCTGGGAAACTGTCATTGTATTAGCAGAGAAATGTGATAGAGACTACTACCCAGAACCTCCCTCACGGGCCCCTGTACAAAGCTAGTAAATACTATCTTTCTCCAGAGGATCTGGTATGCTTTGCTCCCTTTGACAATAAGTTATAGAATCAGAGACTCAGTCCTTTCTCTCCCTTTTCGCCTCATAATCATTGAGGTCCAAGTGTGGGACAGATAAAGTCAGACAAGCAAATAGTTGGAAGAGTGGAAGATGAATGAAACAGAAAATCTTCTATGTAAAATGAAATAAACATTAGGGAGAAAATTGTGCATAACAATAACGTAACAGTTTCCTTTGGTATTTCTTAAGAGAAAATAAGATGCAAAGAGTTCAGGAACAAAATCTGTGGTCTCAGGCCTGTATCAAAGCACCATGTATAATAAAGTGGATATGATGGGATTCCTGCCTAGATCTCTGAGAAGAAAGTAACAAATAAAAGAGTTCTCAATATATAGTGGAGGATGTCAGAAAGTACCTGAGTGTCTGCAAATCTACAACCTGGGGTATGGAGAACATTTGACTGAGGGTAAAATGAGTCAAAATGTTGTTATTTGGAACGTATCCTATACCACACTTGATATCTAAAAAAGGAAAAGATGATGCTCTCTTGTTGTGCATTCCAATACTGTCAGAGCAGGACTAACAAGGGAAAGTTAACCCTCTGAACAGCTGCTCTAAGTCTCATCCAGCAAGAGCAGAGTTACCAAAGTCTTCATTTGCCTGGCTGACAATTTCATCTCTCAAAAGGTAGAGGAAGCAGTGAAACTGCTACTCTGGAGTGAATCCTGACAGTAGAAAAGAAATTGGTGAGTAAGGTAGAAATGACAAGAATCTCAGGAGACAGTGTTTATGCCATCTTAGCCCCCTCACAGAACTCCCAAAGCTTTTTATTTAGATTTTACCTTTGTGTACTTTTCTTTGCAATTGTAAGTTCCTTGAGGAACTTTTTTGTGTCTTTCTGTGTCTGGTACAGCATCTTTTAAACAACAACAACAAAAATTAATCAAACATTTGCTGAATTGGAATATGATGAACATGATGACTTGCATAATTTCAGGATCATGTGACAACATTTTTTGTTAAAACAATTCTTTTATGATTATGACATTTTCATTGTAGAAAAGTAGAAAACCCCAGAGAAGTATGAGGAAATACAAACTATCCATTATCCTCCCATCCAGAGCTAAGCATGTTGAACTATTTATCCTCTTTTTTTATAGTTAAATATTGCTTCATAATTATGACATTAAAGCTCTGTATCTGTACCCAATGCTTTTCATTAACAGTATATTCTTAGCATTTTTCATGTCATAAAAATGTCATCATTTAACAATGACTATATAATATTCCATTGCATATCTTTATCATACTCAATTACTGTGATTTGAAAAATAAAACTTAGGGATTTTAATTGGCTACAAGCTCTAATAATCGTGCTTTGTCAGAGAGGAAACCAGAAGGCTAGAGGGCTGGGCAGGAGAGATAGGTGAAGCCTCAGGCTGTTTCTCTGGTTCTGGGTTTGCATTTGGAGGAGGGTGAGTTGATGGCATGGAGAGAGAAAACCAGATCTGATGAGGAACAGTTAAAGCTAAAGGAACTGCTCAGCCCAAAGAAGAGAGGACCCATATAGCAAGAAGGCAGTTTTCTAAATGTGAGGACTTGACTCACTGACTGACTTAGTCTGGGGTATTCCAGGTGGCAGAACTAAGGCTGGTAGGTGGGAATTACAAAAATGCAGTTTTGATTCCTTAAACAAGTTTAAGATCTGTTCCAAAATGATACAGGAGGCCTGGTGAGCTGGGGAGCCCTTTCATAGAGGTGCTGGAGCAGGGCAGGTGGCTTCAGGGATGTATGTCACTGTGAGGAGACACCGACAGTTTCAGGTCTTATCTTATGTGAGAAATGGAATAACCTAGATTCAATCTCAGTCTCCCAGTCACATTTTTTTTTTTTAGATGAATCATAGCATTAAAGTTTGTTTTTAATCCAAAGCCACTTGTTTTCAATTTTGAGCAGCCCAGAGCCCTGCCAGCTCTTTCTTATGCCTCGGAGTCACGTGGCCTGACAAAGCTTTCGGCCCCCTCCCCTCACCGCCCCTTCCTTGAGCCTTAAAAATCACACTTAAGTCGCTCCTCCGCCTGAGCTGTAATGCTCACGACGGTGATTATCTGTGCTACGGTTCTTGCAGTTAACCCCAAGTTCAAGAACTCCTAACCCTGTTATCTCCGGCGGTCTGTGCCTTGAGATTCTTAGTATCCACAAACAGTCCCGCCTCTAAGGTACCTGTGTCTCCAGCTTTGGAGCTCACGGTTGAAGGTTGAAGAATAAAAAAATCCTCCCTCTAGTGGTGCAAGCTAAAACATTCTCTTACCCTACAAAGATCGAGAGCACACACACAGGAGACACCCTGGAGCCATTTCAGAGGATTGAAATTCCATTGCCTCATGGAATTCATCCCACCACGAACCAAGTGAACATAGCGCGCCTCTCTCTCAGCTGGGAAAAGGCCACCTGCTGGGGCTCGCGAGCGCCCCCCTCAGCCCAGAGCCACACTTGACCGACATCCCGCCGGGGCGGCCCACCTGGCCGGGCACGTATTCTCAGTGATGATTGCTGGGTGCTTATTCGCCACTTTGGTATTTCTGGGGAAGAAACTGCCTGGCGTTTCATAAACCCGGAGCTCCATCCAGACTTCTCCCTTTCTTATTCTACTTTACATCTTCTAAGGCTTCGTGGAAGAGAGGCTCAGCGCAGGTTTGTGACAGATCCACCTTTACCCCAGTGATACTGGGTCCTTTCCTTTCCTTTTTGGCTACCATAGTGGACTGAAGACATAATGTCAGATCTTAACACTGAATAAGACCCCACTCAGGCTGGGAGCGGGTTTCTTCCACCAAGTGAATTTTTAGTTAGAATTTCTGGAATTCAGATTCAGTGGACACATGTAGCACCATTATCCGGGAAAGGACATGGCAAGTGGTGGTGGGGATGAGGGAGTGGGAATGCGGCTCCCAGGACACTCCCTGGTCTACCTCATCCTGGTCAACATAGAAGGTGAAGCATGCATAGCAGGGAGCAACTGCCATACTTTTCCCCCTCTCCAACTCAAGAGATCCGCCTCGGTTCCGGGGTCCCAGCATGGCTCAGATACAAAGGAAATCTTAGCTCTGGATGATCTGAGTAGCCGCAGCCTTTTAGCAAGGTGGGGTTTGTTCCCAAAGATGCCACAATTCCTTATCAATATGTGAGCTACAGCTTTCTCTGAAAAGAACAGGTGGATCAGTTCTTTCACATAGAAGAGGAGCTCTTGAGGAAATCTCTCAGTAGAAAAGTTTAGTATAGAAAATAGTTTTATATAATGTGGCCAGGTTGATGACCCAGTACTCCAGTGATATATGCTTTCTTAAAATATGAGAACAAAATTAACTAATCCTAAAGTGCCTGGCAGCCTGAACAGTGTCTCTTTACTGTCTTTGGTCTCTGTCATATGAGGCAAACAGGAATGGAGCACAGTGAATATTTTTCTTGCTTACTCCTTATACCACCAATGACAAAGCCACTGGGAAGCAGAAAATACTGTGCAATTGCACTGAAACATTTAATCCACTTGGGGTAAAAGGAGTCCATTTCCTGTACCAAATGCCTCCCTCCAATGAAGCAGGCCAATGAGATAAAGAGAGTAGTTCTCTGGACAGGACTTTCTTTTTGGGAATAGCCAAACAAGGCCACTCTTTATGCAGATGTTAAGATCATCTTGACATCCTTACCCATGTGCATACCAGGGATGGGAGACTGCTTCTGTTCAGGTGACAGTCTTACAAGCAAAGAAACAGTCAAAGGGTAGCAGTAGGATGGAGGAAGGAAAGGGGTCTGGTTCTTTGGTCCTTAAGAATAGACCAATTTCGGGCTGGACTTTTGCCGAGATGAAACGCGGTGAATTGTTAGTTAATATCCTTGGTCAGTGTACATGGATTTAAATAATCAGTGATAAGGTGTGGAAAGGCTTCTTCCAATTCATTTCAAGAAAATGTATTTTGAGTACATATTGAATCTGACATCATCGTCAACTCACTTTCAGACCAATCAATTGAGCCGAAGAAAGAGAAAAAAATGAAATAAAATCCTGGTATACATTTAATCTACTTAAAAAAAAAACTGACAGGAAACATAAAATTTCAGATGTTTTTTATTCAAAGGTTCTCAAAAGAAATAAAACAGAAAAAGCTAACAATCTGATCAAATGTACAGTTCAAAAATGTCTTTTGGCGTTTAACAACAAGTCCTAGGAAACAAAACTACAGAGTTATCTTGAACCGGACAAATAAGTTACCACTGGCAAGTTTGTGGCACTAGTAAAACAAAAATAAAAAATTAACTCTCTTGATCATATAGATATCTCTATGAAAATCTTTTTTTTTCAATCTGTACAAAAGGTCTTTCTTCATAAATTAATTTTTTATAATTTAATGGCTGTCTACTATGTGATGTTTAACTGGTTTCTTTTTTATGTACAGAGGTTATGTTTCCCAAATCTTACCCAGACGAGTATGGCACTTAGTTCAGACATTTCTAGCAGCAGATTTTCCCTCCCCTCTAACTGAGCTATCAAATTTCTGTCTTAACTAATGCAAAAATATCAAGTAGTGAACAACCCAGGTTTATAAATGTACTAGGTACAGGGAGGGTGCTGCGTTTCAGTCTGGACTTTCACAAAGCAGTAATATTCCAGGGAGCATAGAACCAATAATACCACAACTTTAAAAAAAGAAACAAAAACAAAAACAAAAAACACATTTCTCTTATGACTATGTAATTTTCACTAGAATCTACACTTCTCAGAGCAGCAAGGACTTTTGAAACTATGAAATGTCACTGACATCTATAATCAAATACAAGCATAAAATTTAAGAACTAAAAAATACTCGAAAGAAATAACTGCTTAGCCCTAGCTCCTGAGCTAGGAGGATTTGGTCTGTGGAAACAGGGAGGGCCAGCAACCTGTCCCAGCACAAAAGAAAATAGCCTCTGAGGTAGATAACTGATCATACACAGTTGACCAGACAAGTACACAGTTTTGGAAGACAACTTAATTTACCATTGCTTTTAAAACGTATGCAACTGTCTTAATAAAAGAGCTTTAACAACAGTGGATTATCTTATATGTACTAAAGTAGAAATAACTGTGTATTTATGAATCAGGAATTTCATAGTTTCAAAATTGTTTTTTCTTTACACTTAACACTTGTAGTGATGATGTAAAGTGTGGCACTGCTTGGATCCAAATCTTCCTTCATGCTTGTTTGTTTGTGTGTGTCCATACATCAATTAAAATTATAAAACCTAAATGCAAAGGTACAAAAAAGGCACATTCTCCTAACCGCAAACTGGTCCGGCAAAAATAAAGAGCACAGAAGATGTGATGCTGAGACAAGTTGGAGCTACTGGTTACTGGCTCTTCGGTCTTTGGTGAAGTTACCTTTAAAAGTGCCAAGTCATTTTTATTTTTTAAAATTTACCTAATAGAGAGAGAGAGAGAAAGAGAAAGAAAGAGAGAGAGAGAGCGAGAGAGAGAGCTAGTAGCCAATCATTTTGCTTCTATTCACATCTCAGCTTATGTTTGAAGATAAATCCTTACTTTCAGCTTTTGCCATTTAGTTGCAATAGCAACATTAAAAAAAAAAAATTCGGTTTGCCAGATCTCAGGCATAATTCTCACTCTAAAGCATTATCATTAGTATAAAGGAAGGACAAAACATTCAGTGACTCCCCTCCCCCGCCCCCACCCCCATTCCCAATGCTACCTACACTAAATCTAGAACATCAAGTTAGTTTTTTTTTTTTTCCTGAAAAAAGGCAAAAAAGACTTTACATTGCATCATACAGCAGATATCCTAAATCAGTCAAACTAGCAGAGGAAACTGTTGGCATACAGCCTTACAAACAATTTACCCTATTAAAAGTTCCCCAGTCAGAAAATGTGTTTCACACAAAACATTTTTCCCTTCTTGCGTTTCACTACCTTACACATTATGTGAAAAATCATTAAAAACACCTACTACATATTTTAAAAAGCCAAAATTTCAGCAACTTTTATTGACTACCTTTTAAAAGCCCTATGCTGCTGTTTTACAAGGCATAATAGACCAGCTCATTTGGTCAAAGCATTCTACATCATTAGTTTGAACTAACTTTTACTGAAACAGCTACAGCATCAAAAGATTTAAGGCAAATTGGAATTCATAGAAAAGGATAAGACACTTTATACTACGTTGAAAGGAAACGGAGAGCTAAGAAAAGAGACACTGACAGCAACACTGAATACAGCAACACTCGCACTGCAAGCACAGAACACCATCGGTGAAGTCAGACTAGTTAAGCTTCAGTAAGCCCATTTCATACAGCTGAAAAAAACACAAACGCAAACACAAAATCAAAGAAACCACAACAATCTGGTCATGCACTTGGATAAGTCTTCATGGTCTTTGTGCATACTCAGAAAATTGAAGTTTTCTTTTTTCTTTCTTTTTTTTCTTTTTTTCTTTTTTTTTGCATCATAACATTTGATAAAAATCTTTTGCTTTGTTTTTGTTTTTTGTTGTTTTTTTTTTTTTTTTTTTTTTTTTACTAAAATAAACCTGTTCGGGGGAACAGCTACTAGATGAATTTAAGGGTTTTATGCACCTTATAGAACTTATAGCAAAAATAGTTTTAGTTGATTTCATTATAAATAACGTTTTCAAGAACCTGTGCAAAACTGTCAATAATTTCCTAAAGCACAATTGATCAGAAAAATCCATGATTGTTCAGCCTTCACACCCTTCTTCATGTAAGAACACCCTTCTGTACATCTGGAAGAGGAAAATAAGATAAAAGACAATTGATTTTGTAGAGTTTGTATACTACACCATGGAATTTTTTAACCTTTTAATTATTTTAAAGATATGTGTTTGAAAAAGGCCCTGCTCATTACTGGTGGGAATACTATGTAGACTAATAAATGCAAATTCTAGAAATGAGGGTCATTTTCTCAAGTCTGCTTTTCAAATATGGGACCTGTTAAATATTTTCTTCTCAAAATTAACCAAAGCCAAATGCATTTAGGTCTCTAAAGATTAAGGGTGACCTTATGAAATCAACAGTACATATTTTGGCCAGGGCAATCCAGAAACTAGGATAGTCTAAGTCCCACATGGTTATTTTACTGCAATCCGCATGGTAAAATAAAAAGTTCCGACACTTGTGGATGAAATGAGAGCCGAAAAAACAATCTCTTAATTTAAGGATACTGAGAAACTCAGAGGCAAGATATTGCTAATCTCACAATAATAGATTAAGCAACATTGTATACTATACTTTCTCCAGCATGTGAGTTATTAAAGCAATGTAATACAGGATATGTTTTACAGGACAATTTTGGTAACTGATGTTCTCTGATGTGTTACAGATTTTGGGGGGGGGGGGAAGAGTAAATATACATTTGACTCTTCAATGTTAAGCTTTGTTCTTTTTTTAACATCACTGAATTCCTTGGCCTTGATAAAGCAGGGTGACAAAGCCAATTTGGATAACAAATCTGAGTTACTCTAAGTACCATTTTTGTAAAAGGACCATAGAATTTCCTTGATTTGAATCTAGTAGTTATGGAGACCTTTTCCACATACCTCACAGTTACTTATTGGGTTGAAAGGTATATGGAGAATGATCATTAGATGTCTCTACAGCCACCTGCTGCTGACCACTTGCCTCCTAAAACAAAGTAGAATAGAGGAGTCATATTAGCAATGAAATCCAAACTCGGCTACCTAGGTCTGACTGAGCCCAACGGCATGCACCTTAAAACAAGGACTCTTGATAGTCAATTCCCCCAAGCAGTTGAAATGTGTGACAGACCCAAAAAACCTCCCATCTCAACTTTCATAACTTGTCTATACTTATTAGGCAAAATTAATCAAACAAAGCTCCTATCCTAAACCCTTGGGGTCAGATGAAACCTGGAATTCAGAACTTTCAACCATCAGAATCTGAAATATGTTATGTATATGCTATACATCATATCATATCCCAGTGTGGTCTGCGGCAACATTAATTGTTCCACATTGAAAGGCATGAATATTCACAGTGAATGGGATTTTGTTTTACATTGTTAGACCAGGTTTTTCACTAAAGGAGTTACAAGGAGAAATTTTCTTTTCAGAATTTTTTGGATTTCAGAATTGCAGATAAGGGATTGTGGACTCTGATATTGTGGTTGTCAACAACACATTTAAATCAACAGAAGTCAAAACAAAACAAGGAGAAATAAGAACAAAATGTTACAGTCCTATGGCCCTTCCTGGAACTGGGATAGGGTTGATGAATTTACTTGGAATTTTATGGTTACTTTGCATGAAAAATGCTATGCTTTTTTCTGTCAAACTCATCATCCATAACAAGAAAGAAGGTTTTTAGCTATACTAACAGCCTCTATAAAAACAGGTCTGATTTGTTCTTCATCCCCATTATTTTAATTCGAATTGATTTTTTTGTAATTATTGATACAGTATTCAGAACAAAGATTGAAAACTTCAGATTTATTTTATTTTGCCTGTATCATTTTTTAAAAATGAAAGTGACAATAAAACATTTTATTTTATTTTCATTTTTTAATAATATATTTTTTTTAATTTTTAAAAAGATACTTAGATTACATAAATGTTACACAAAAATTATAGGGATGTAAGTATCATTTTACAAGAGACAAGAGAGAGCCTTGAAGAGGTATGAAATGTGCTCTAAGCTTGGAAGATATTTCTGGGAGTCTTGGGGGTATGGCCTGGGTGTGGCCACACTAATACGTACACAGAGAATAATTATGTTTCATAGTTGAAAATAATATTCTAGATATATTCTCCTCTTAATTCTTTATCCAAGTGTTTGACTTTTGATTGGGTTTTGAGCTTTATCTAATTTACTCATTTCCAACACTAACTGCCAAAATGACCATTGGACGGTCTGTACCAACCTCAACAGGAACTGCCGTTGTCTGCACATGCGTATACTGGGGCAAATAGGCTCCTTGCATAGCCGACGTTGCAGGCATGTACTGGAAAGAAGAATGAGGTCAGGCTGGTAATGACAAGGCATGCCAAATTCTGAGTACTCGGGGAATTTTGAGATGGGATAAAAAGTATTTGGAAATCTCAAAGAAGAAATTTAAACAGGCGACCTCAAAACTTAGTGTATCTAAATATGCCATATGGAAGGCAAAGAGAATGTTTTCTATTTTTTGAATGTGTCAAACTAAAAATCCTACCTTTCATTGAATTTCCCAACAAAGAAGTAGATTAAGAAGATCATTAAGGGTTTTTCATCCTCAATAATTTGCTATTTTTTTTTTTTAAAGATTTATTTATTTACTTTATCCATTTTAACCCCCCCATTCCCCATTTGCTGTTTTGTGTCCATTCGCTGGGCAATTCTCTGTGTCTGTTTCCTGCCATCTCTTCTCATCCTCCTCCTCCAGTCTTCACCAAGTTTCGATCCTGGAGACCCCCGATGTAGGAGAGAGGTGTTCTGCCACCTGCACCACCTCAGTTCCTGGTTTTCAGAGGTCTCAGAGCATCTCGTCTTGTCTCTCTCCTGCGTCTCTCTCCTGTTACGTCATCATCTTGCTGCATGGCTCCCAGGGAGCCTGGCGGCTCACCAGCACACAGAGCCTGGCTGCCCATGCAATAATTTACTATTACTAATGTGTTATTTTAGAAGACCTCTCCTCAAAGGACCTTATTAGAATTAGTATCTGGCTACAGTATTGCTTCTAGAAATGGGAGACCTGGGAGTAAATGACTTTTGGAGCTTTAACAGGTCACTGCAGAATAGGAAGTGGAGCCATGCCTCCTCAAAGGCAGGAGAGCTTTCTAAGCAATCTTATTGGTCATATGTGGCCCTGGCTTAGCATTGAAAAGAAGCTGCTGCTGGTTTTGAGTGTAAGAGGAGAAAATCCACTGACCCTTGGTTCTTTCAAGCCACCATACACATGGGCTGAATTAAAAGCTTTTGACCATTTTACCATTTAAATACTAGGCAAATCAGTGCTGGATGCTTGTCTGGTACCAGCTCAATTACAATACATGACCAAGAATCCTTGACTTTGGGGAAATGAGCCAATTAAGATTGTGATTCTGTGCTCCCAAATTCCATAAAAGAAGAAATAAGTGGATGAGGAAAAATTTCCTGCCTTTAACATGGTGTACCACCTCCATCTTTTGGTTGGTTAGACCAGGTCTGCCAGAGTGTCATAAATGACACTGGTTCTAAGGGCTCGATGTGGTCATGTGTGGTGTGGCTGCTATATTTTGGTTAAGGACAGGTACCAAGAGGATAGATTTTCAGTGCACCAATCAAAAAATATCTGAGTATTTACTACGTGGAAGGCAATGTGGAGATGAGAGTAGCTCAGGCGTAATCTCTGTCATCATAGAGCCTGAAATTTGATAAGGAAAATACAGCTGTATTAATTTACTCTCCTCTGTTTGCCAAGACACATGATATTTGCCACCTACTGTTCCGGTGCTGCCTAGTGACAGATGACTCATCTGTTGGGCCAGAGGGCTGATCATGGATGCGGGCTGTAGCGACATGGTGTGCTCCATCGAGGGAGTTAACACGGCACCCTGGAGGAGTTGGACACAAGAGCAACGTCAGACAGACTGAAGGAGAGAGCTCTGACTCTGTAATCACCTTTTGTAAAAGAAATATTTTAGTTTGTTGAGGAATGTGAAACAAAAATAACCACCCTCTCAAATTCCCAAATGGTATCATAAACAATTTCCTAAGTATCTTCTTCTAGATTGCTTTTCCTGAGACTTTCGTAAGAGCATTAGGGGAAATTATATCTTGGCACTCACCTCACAGTAATCCCTGTATTAAACATCTCTCCCTTTACTTCACTTACCTTAACTGCAAAGGAAGCTTGGCCAGCAGGAGGTGCTATAATCAGAAAGCCAAACTAATATTTTGGCTGGCTGGGGTTATAAAAAGGGTTCTTCAATGCTTTGTTAAAAATTAAAACAAAACAAAACAAAAAACAAAACAAAATAAAACACTTGGGATCTAATAAAGCCACAAAAATATACTATATTGAACATTATAAATCTAGTGCTTTGTTTAAAAACATTCTATTGAGATAATTAGCTGGTTCAAGATTAGGCTGTTAGGATCAAGAGCATATTCTTCAGCAATCCACCAGCATTTCTCAGAGCATTAAGCTGCATTTTGGTGCCAGAGGAGGGAATCCGATTCAGATAGGATTAATAATTCAATTTCAGATTTTAAAATTTTATTCGAAAAAAATCTTAGTCATTAAAAATCTAATGAAATAATATTTAAGAAAATGAGAAGTGGGGAAAAATTAATCACCCCATAGCCTAGGCTCTCTAATACAACCACTGGTAGATTGCTTTTCCTGAGACTTTCATAAAAGCATTAGGGAAAATTATTTCTTGGCACTCACCTCACAGATATCTCTGTAATAAACATCTCTCCTTTTACCTTCACTTTACTTAATAGTGGTTGTATTAGAGATGCACTAAATGAGTAGACTAATGCCCACATTTTATCATATGCATAGTTTTACACAGTTGCAGTGAGAGTATATAAACAATTTTGGATCCTAGGATTATGCTTTCAACTTAAGGTTCTGTTATAAACATTTACCTAACTTACCGCAAAGCCTTCATAATAATAATTTAAAAAAATCATTTTTAGTAAGCCAAAATTTAATGGATTCTTTTTCTATTTCTAGACTTTTGAGTTGTCTAATTTTTTCCTACATAATATTCTTAGAGATTATACCATTCCTCTGACTTTTGCCCAATCACCTGAGAATGCAATTATTTCAACACATCCTACAAATACTAATGTATATTTTTGGTTATCACTGTACCTGATCTTATCCCTTAAATAGACTGTCACTTATTGATATTTAGATACAAAGTCAAGGACAGAGGTAGGTGTGTAAATGCTTTATTTCTAGCTGCAGGTAGTTTAAATCTGTAGGGAAAGGAACATGAATCCTCAAATTAAAACCTTCTGTACATGCTCTTAATGGTTCTGCAAAGATTTTAAACTGAGATATTTGCAGTCTTTCTCTCTAAGAAGCAAAAAAAAAAAAAAAAAAAAAAAAGGAAAGAAAAAGGAAAGAAAGATATAAATGTGTGCCAGAGAGAAAAGCATCCTTTCTTTTTTTTCTTTTTAATGTGCATGATCAAAAAGCACGTGGTAACCTGGAAATGACTCAAAACCCTAGAATGTGCTGAAAGAATTTCCTCCTCCTTTTTCTTATTCATCTGTACCACTTGTAGTATTTAAAAGTATCAGGAAATCCCCAAATAAGAAATGGGCTGATATCCACCATGCCGAAAGAGGGGAGCATAAAATACCAGGGAGTGTGTGTATGTGTGGATTAACGGATGCACATATATACATGGGTAGGGTTGTGGATGTGTGTGTGGGTGTATGTATATATGTATACACATCTTCCTAGTGATTTTCTACTGTGCTATCACTTAGACATGTTGTATCTGCTTCTTAAAAGTCATCTCAGCGACTTCCTATTCAGAACTTGCTGCTCCTGTTTTGTATATATATGGTCTTATATCGCACAGTGATGTCCTCTTTGGCTATCCCGAGAAAAATTCCTATCTCATCTTAATGCAAAGAACAGTGTACTTTCCCTAATCAACTAATAAATATTGTGACTGTGCCGCTTCTCCAGATTCCCATTTTGCATTGGTTACTAGAAAGCTTAGGGCCAAATGCGTGACCCTCTCGTGGCAAGCCTGCAGGCCTAGGCGTTTGTGACTTTGTTCCCAATGCTCATTTTCCAACTTTCTAAACTCCTTTTTAAATTAATACAACAAACTAGATTTTATGTATCTTTGAAAACACATGACATAATAAGCTGAGTAAAACTCAATCACTCCATTTAAAAAATGTAAAATAACCATAAGCACAACAAATGCTCATGTGACTAAAGAAATCACATTTGTTGTTCACCACAGAAGATGTTACTACTTAAGAATTTTATAATGTCCACAGAGAGAATAAATAACAGTGATAAAAATTCTCTAGTTCTACTTTAAACATTTTATACTGGCATTAAGCAAAATGTTAAAAAAAAAAAAAAAAAAAAAGAGCTGTTTTATCCCTAGTATTGTTAGAGATTTAGTCACTCAATTGAATGATCTCCTACAGAACTGGTGTGGGTAAGAAAATAGTGCCCTGCCTCAAATATGTTGTAGTTTAAGTTCTTACAGATTACAAATTTCGCTTAATAGCTGCCAATTTGCTTTATGACAAGGGTGAGTGGAAGTTTTATAATGAACTTTACGTTCTCATAGTCCATGCTTAAAATTTCTCAAATCCTGTATACCATCTTTGGCAAATGGTTTTAACCCAGAAGATATACATAAACAGCTTACTTGTAAAACCACAAAGCCAGAACGGTGACAAAACTTACGGGGTGCTGTAGGATATATGGTTGAGGTTGCATCCAGGAAGGACTTTGCACCTGGAAAAGGGAGGATTTTGAAAGAAATACTGATTTCCATTGAAATGTTTACCTATTTCTCTAGAACTCTTTTAAATCATGTTAAAGATCTACAGAAGGAAAATAAGGAAACAATACTATCAATGATTAAAAAGATTAAGGCAGTTAGAGTTTTTGGCGAACTGGTCACACTGAATGGGATGAAATGATTATTTAGAACCAATTTCCATTTGCCCACTCAAGAAATATTAACTAAATATTAGGCAACTAAGGAGAAAAAGGTGAATAAAACGTGGGCCCCATCCTCAAGTAATTTATGGTTTAAGCAAGGGTGATAAACACACAAACAACTCAAATAGTGAAAAGTGTCACAATTAAGGTATGAACTAGATGCTTTACAACTACAGATGAATGAGGATTAATTCTAGCACATCTGATTAGAAATGAGTCCTTAAAATATGTGCTAATTTATTAAGAGTAACCAAATTCAATCCCTTTTTTTGATACCCAGGATATGAGGTTTCAGAAACCTTGTCTGATTGCCAACAATTTATAGTTAGTGTGGAAAATAAAAATCCAAAATTCAGATTTAGGAAATTAAACTTCAGTAACTAGAACTTGACATCTATAGTCAAAAGGGCATCCACTCAGTAGACTCTGGATTGAGAAATTAAGATGCAAGAGTCAGGTTCTGTGGCAGCAAAGAGAGCATGTGCAGTCTGCCACTCAAGAGAAAAACTTAGTCCAGATGCCCAGAGCTTTCCAGAGGCTATAAAATTTTAATATACATTTCAGTTTCTAATTCTTAACATTAAACCCCTCTAATATGTTATTCCCTATTGTTAAATTCAGAGGTTCTATAGAGAGGATATGGGGAAGAGTCATGGGGGAAGAATGTATTGTGATTTACCTTGATAGTAGAGCCCCGATACTTGTTTTCTCTGGTTTCCTTTGCCACCTAAGGCAGACCAAAGTTAAGTGCTTCTGCCTTGTTAACATTTCAGTTATCTGGACTGCAGCCTTTCCCCATTTGGGGTATTAGTGGTTTCTTGGAGATGCCAATTTCTCAAATCCAACTGCATAAGCATATGGTGGTTTAGTGGAGAGAGGCCCACTCCATCAGGAGTGCAGGGCCCTCACTGGAGAAATCACAGGGAGGGGAGCAGCTCCTGGCAGAGCCTGATGTGGGCTGGATGCCCCCACGTTTTCTGTATGCTTCAGTGGTCTTAATAATTTAATAGTTTGCAGCATCACAGGGTTAGGGAGCTATGACAGCTAATCCAAGTTTCCTTCTTAAGCAGCACATCAGCTGCTGTCAATTTCTATTCCTCAATTTTCCCTAATTATAAAATGGGAATAATAATCTATGTCCTATGAACTCTTTGCCATTGGTTCTTTAACCTCTTTTGGGTTATAGCTCCCTTTGAAAACCTGATGAAAGACATTCTTTCCCCAACTAATTGCGCACATACAAGCAACATTTTGCAAATAACTTAAGGGGATCACAAACCACTTAAAGATCAATTGTGACCCTATGGGGTCCCTGAACTTACAGGGTTAAGAAGCAAAATCCTAGAGGCTATGGGGTATGGTACTGAGTATCAGGCAAATGGAATGAAATTCCACATTAGGGAAGTAGAGAACGCCAAGGAGTGGAAATCAGGGGACCTGGTAGGTTGTTTTCAGTTAGTCATGTCAAATATATTACCGACACTGACTTCCTAACTTTTGATTCTATGAAATGTTTCTGTGGCCAAAATGTATACTGCTTTTACAGTAAAGAGGGAGATGTTTTAATAGTCATAATATATGTAAGCATAAATTCAAATTAATATGCACAATCTTTCATTTGCCTAAGAACATGCTTACTTGTTCCTATTTACACAAATGACAGAGGTTTCCAAGTTCAGATAGTACATGAAAGAAGACTACTGTTTCAATACCTGACATAGGAAATGTTTATTAGGGGAAATGCACTGGAGCAGATTCCATGAGTCTTATGAAAGTAAGGAAAAGGAAGAACTAACTCTTAAGTACAAAACTGTTAAAGAGGTATTAGATGAGTGAATACTATGTCCAGCAGATTCAAGCACCAGGACAGCTAACATAATGCAGACAGAAAAAAGAAAAGAATAACAAGTAACAACTTAGGGAAAGGAGGAAAAAAGAACCTAAAAACTGAGGGAGGCTGTGAATACTACTTTAAGACTTAAGTTATAACTCTTAGTCTCTGAAATCAGAGGGTAGAAAACTTGTCCCCTTGTGGATTTCAAGAATCTAAATTAGTGCATTTAATCACTTCTCTTCATTATTTAAAGTTACTTTTATGTTTTTAGACAGAATCAGTTTTATATTGCTTATGTTGCCCAACTGATTATAAAAATTATAATGAAATATACTTTTATTATCAGTCAGCTAATCCTGCATATTAATGATGATAATAGTCACAGCTAACATTTACTAATAGCTAATGATGTGCCAGGTACTGTGCTAAGCTCTTTATATAGATAATCTCATTTAATTTTTGCAACAAGGCTATGAAATAGAAACTATTATTATCCCCATTTTACAGATGAGGAAACTGAGGCTTACAAAGTTAAATAACACAGCCATTGGATTAGATATGTAGTCCCCTAACCCCCAGAAATCCAGGACTACAAGATCTAATTCAACTGTTTTAGAACCAAGAATACACAAAATTTTAATTTAGTCACACAGGATCACAACAGTCAACAAAAGAGAACTATACTTCCAAATGTCTGTAATCAAACCCCATTAGAATGTTCATGTCTGGGCCAAGGAAATATCCCCGTTAGAGGCACTCTCAAACACAAGAGGAGAAATGTATGTATACCACTGGGTTTGTGGAGAGTAGGAGCAAACCCTGCAATAAACCCAAATCAATAGTATGACAAGGGGCTTACTGGGATTTTGTTTCCAAGTTGGAAATTTATTTTAAGATAAAGCCTCCTCATAAAACAACCTAAACAGGGAGTGGCCTCTTTTATTGGCTTCAAAATTCACTGCACTGTTTATTTAATATTATCTAGTATGCACACATCTTTGTTTATGTGCTCTTTTGTCAGTTCCTGCTGAACAATGAACAAAGTCAAGAATGTGGCCCCCTACTCCATATTTTATCTAATGGCAACTGTCAGTAAGTTTCAATTTCTGGGACACGTAATGTCCAAAAGAAGGGCCCACTGGAAAGTAGTCGGATTCATCCTATTTCCAAAATGCTATGATTCCAAGGACTGATAACCGACAATCACTTTTCCTTGCTTTACATTCTCCTATCCATAAAAGTAAATCACCATGTCAAATACAATTGCAGCTTATTCTAAATTGGGTATCCAAGCTGCATGGTATTTGACTTACAGTTCATTATAAATGTACAAAACTTTAAGACATAAAAATGTAGCAGAGATTCACAGTCTGCAAGATGTCATACTGCTGGTGAATCCTGAGGGTACAAACCTGGTAGGCAGATACAGGAGATGCAATATAGGGTGTAATAGAAGTTTGAGTGATCATTCGGTTTGTAGCAATACTGTATGGTGAAGGATAAAATCTAGAACAAACACAAAAGCCTTTATTAAGTAACCCTTTAAAATAGAATAATTCCTGGAAAAAATGTCTGATATTTTCCACCTGCACGTTTTCTCTCAAGCCATTATGGATTTATCTTAATGACATACCCATTCTGTATAGCAGCTGTAGTTGGGTCATAAGTAAGTGTCATTCCAGCCTGCAAGCAAGAGAAAGAAATACAAACATTCATTTAGAAAGACACAATTTAAAAGTTCCACTTCTCAGAGTCATGGCAACATAAAGCAGTGATAATTTAGTACCATTTTATGAAATTCGGAATTTTATGCTAGCCAAACTTAATTATAAACTCAATATTAGAATTAAGCTCTAGATCTGCACTGTCCCATATGGTAGTCATTAGCCACAAGTAGCTATTTAAATTTAAATAAAAAATTCAGCCCCTCCAGCATACTAGCTGAGATTTCAATTGATCAATAACCACACGGGGCAGGTGGCTATTTTTTGACAGTACAGATTCTAGAACATTTCCACTGGATAGTGGAGAGTGCTTCTCTAGACATTCTCAACCTGTATATTACTTTTAAAAATAACAATGCATTGAAAATAAATATGGGAAATGGAGGTACAATATTTTTTATTAAGGAATTGAGGATTGTTTTAAAGGAAAATATTCAAAAGAATTAAGGAAAAACCTCAAAGGCAATATACTGTTTTTTATTAGTTTAATAGCATTATTCACAATAATTTCTGAATAATTGTAAATGTCAACCCCTCTAAGAAACCATGGCATAAAAAAGGTAACAAAACACTGTGCTTGTGCATTTCTTATAGTGATTTAAAATGCTTTTTTTAAACTTTCCATGTAGCTGAGTGGTCAACATAGTTGTTTTCACTGTCTAAACGGAGAATCAACACTCCCTTAGTAACATATACATCAGAAAGAGTTTAATTTGACATCACTTGGATTATAAAGTGCCAGCTGGAAGGTTTAATCCTGGCACCAATTCCAGAAGTATGGTAGCCAAGTCAAGATCCCTTTTTAATTTTAATTAATTAATTAATTTTTACTGGGAGGTCCCAGGGATCAAACCCAGGTCCCTCCATACGGGAGACGGACACCCAACCATTTGAGCCACATCTGTCCCAAGATCCCTTTTGTGTAACTATTCATGTAAGCTTTCAGGATTATACACCCATGCTAAAGGTTCAAGAAAGGACTTACAAGTCTCACCTCTCCTTCTCTATGCCATGGTCTTCCATTAGGGATGTATTTATTTGGGTTCTGTCTCTTCTTCTGTCCTCCGTCTGCAAACTTACACAACAAAGGTTCTGTAGGTGCTGAATAAACAGGGAAAAATAAAATGAAACCAAAATTATATGTATGTGCAGATGACAAAAATATAATTGAATTTCTTTTCTCATAGCTGTGCTAGAGCTATAAGGGAATTGACATACACATCAAGGTGAAAGTTTACTTAGACTCTTATAAAAATACAGTACACAATAATACTAGCTATTATTTCCAAAACAGAGTGTAATGAAAACATTTAGAGAGCTATTTCGAGGAAGAAAACGAATCTTCTGATTCATTTATGCACTGTTTAAAGTGTAGATACCTGACTGTTCATTCTGGGCCCTTTCTGATTCCACCACTACACAGCAGCCAAAATCATCTTCCAACGTAAACAGGATCGAGCCATCCCACCTCCCTCACCTAAAAAATGCTCCAGTAGCTTCCCATTGTAACTCCTCCGAGAGGCCTTTACTATACCCCTCCCCCACCCCACCCCTCCTGTAGAAAACAAGTCCCTGCTCAGGCCGTTCACAGCACCCTGGATCTTTTTCAGAGCACTGAAAACAATTTGCAAGTCTGGTTATTTGTTTGGTGTCTGTTTTTCCCACTAGAGTGTAAGCCCCATGGGGGCAGTGACAATATTTGATTCCTACACCACCGTATACCCAGTGCCTAAGTGTCTGGCATGTTGGAGGTACTTATTACATCACAGTTGAAACAAGGAGTGAATGTAAATAGGTCTAAATTATTTATGTTTGGGATACAGTGTTAAATTTAGCTATTGTGATAAAGCTGAAAATACCTGCCCACCGCTACTTACAGGTTTTTTCTGTGCATCTAATCATCCTACTTGGTGCTGCTTTACTATATATCCACCCTACAAAACAATCCAAAGAAGCCAAGAAACAACACAAAATCAAAACAAAACAAAATATATATATATGGATATATATCCATTACACATTAAAAAAAAAAAAAAGATAGCACAAGCCACCCATCCATGACACTTACTTTTTCTTTACCGTAATGGAAATAGCAATGTATTCCTTAATGTTGTGCATTTTTCTGAATGTTTGTAGTTAATGTAATAAAAGCAATCACACCTTCCTGTCTGGTTCCCACATTCTGTCCTTTGTCTACTAGAGAACCATGATTACTACTTTCAAGTTCTGTTTCAAAGTTAAATAACCATGAAGAGAAAAATATTACTTGTGGAAAATTTACTCCTTCATCCTTTGCCTCTTATTATCCTAATTCATTGCTTATTTTATATCACTATTACCCACCCACTAATGACAGGTTCGAAGCAATAGTGCCTCTCAACACTTCTCTGCCAAAAAAAACAAAACAGAACAAAAAATCCAACTGCAATTCCTTCTCAGTGAGCTGTCTAGGCGGTTATTTGGCACTCCTTTCTCCTCGCCCTGGTGTGAACCACTCTGGAGAGATGGGTTGGAATGTGTACTCTTTTCCAAATGGCAACTGTACTATGGGGTACAAGGAGGTAGGAGCCAAAACGTTAGGTGTCTGCTGAGAATATCAGCAAGGCATGATCCTACCATTCACAAAGAGGCCTTTGTTTACCTTCTGACTCTGACGCCCCTGGCTTTCCTGAGTAAAAAAACTACCATTTAAGGCAAAATGGGTGTGGTGGAAGATGGACTGGGGTGGAGTCCAAGACTGTAGATGAACTATACTCTTTGTCTTTTCAAAAGAAGATAATGACTTTTGGAAATTTCTACCTTCACCAACAATTACAGATGCAATGTAAAGCAAGAGAAAAGGGATGCAATGAAGCAAGAGATATTTCTCATGACTGATGATGCCTTTAATTCTTCAGCTGGGTCATTTAAGGCTAGATGGATACTCGGGCCTACAGCCCAGAGAACACAGCATCCAAGTAGAAGAAAGGGATAAAGGCCAGCCTCCCCCATCAGAGTATGGACTTATTGTATACTTGGAATTTCCCCAAGCTACTAGTCACCTTTACCTTCACAGGCAACCAAAATAATGCTGCTTAAACTTCCAGGGCAGAAACTCCTGTTTCCTGGCGCCTTATGTAAGCATTCACGTGTGTATGCCTGGGAGGGGCTGTGGGTTCTGTCTACCGGGGCAGTGGGGCCTGCCTCAACTTGATTTTTACGGGTAGATGAAGAACTCAGACAGAGAAGCAAGATCTCACTCTCCACAGACCTAGAAAAGGTCCTTATAGCATCAAATGCTTTCTCCAAAGACATTTGAAGTTATTAGGACTTTGCCTCCACATAAACTTGTAGGGTGAGAGTGGTTATAAACTCTTAATGCTAGCACCATGTAGGTCTTCACTGCAAGGAGACAATTTTTTATCTAGAGGATTTATAAAGACTAGCTCCTGGACTGGAATTTAATCTTCTCAAAAAAAGAGCTTACTTGGCTCAGCACGTGATACAAACTGACCATTTTCCTCCATCAGCGTCATCTCCAGGCTGGACTCATTTGGGAAGTTCTCTAAAGGCTGCCCAAACACACAGGTATGGAATGAAAATAGTTAGGTAGCAAGACCCTGGCGAGTGGCAGCCCAACATTTGCTGAGAGGCCAACTGTCCCTATCTGTGGGTAAGGTGATTCCAACACATTTTCATTCATCTAGACTCTGCCCTGTCAAAGAAAAAAAATCCCAGGTGACAACAGAGCCTGCCAAAAATGAATAATGATGAGGTAAACATCAAGTGAGCAATGTCATGTTTGGAAATATATCATTTAAAAAAGAACAAATGGCACAGGATGTAGTTTAATTTTTCAAAAATGAATTATACTTAATGCATGATTTTTCCCTTTTCAAGGCAAAAATGGTTAAGTAGTTAAAAGTTTGTATACTGGCAGGTGTCCCATATACCTTAGGAAGAGTTTCTTATTTTAAAGAATCGTAGCCAGGATAAATGGCACATTTTTAGATAGTTGCAGGTTACTCGTTTCAGAGAAATGAGTGCCCCAGTATTCCATGTGTTGCAACATAAAATTCAAACAGCTCCTTCTCTCTATTATAAAATCTCTTTGGCTAATTTATCAGCCAAAAAAATTTAATGAGTGCCTGCCACGTGCCAGGTACAGTGTGAAGATATTGGGGATACAGTGGTGGCTAAAATAGGGTCTTTGCCATCATGGGACTGGCAGTCTACTGGGGATGAGAGTGTGCCCAATCTTCTGAAAACCCTGAGTCATTTGTGGGATGGAACACTGTTCTAAGAGATGCTTGTTTTTAATAAAAATGCCACCCAGAAGCTAGTACTTCTGATGCAGGAAGAGCTGTATTTTGTTTTAAAATTGCTGCTCCCTGTACTTCGGAAACCTTAAGAGAAACCGCTGTAGATTCTTGATATCTACTACAAGAAGACTGTACCATGGTCTCCAGGAAAGCAAATTAAATGAAGATATCTTTAAGAAATTTCCAGGTATTTTAGGTGACAAAGGACCTCATTTACTGTAACAGACACCTGTGTGATCTTTATCATGGTGCTGAAATGATTTCAGTTAGATTTTTGGACAGAAAAACAAACTACCCAGATCTGTGTTGTGGCCCTTAATTTTTAAGTGTGGATGAGCCTGTTACAAAATGAGAGTACCTCATTTGACTGGCATCTCCCGTGGTTTATGCCAAACCCGAGGAGTAATCCCTCATTTGCTTTCTGGAGACTAATATATGGCTCCAGGTTGAAGAATCAGGAGTCTCTATGTGATGCTAGCTTGTTCTAGAGATTGGCCACTTTAGGTGGCCTCTGTAAACCATTTTTAGAAGAGAGATATTGAGGAGGACTGGCATGTAGAAAAGAAGTATCCTGCATACTAGTAATATGACTATGAGCAATAGGTAAATTTGGGTATATTAACTTAAAAAGACTAGAATGTAACAGTCAACCCATATCTTCTACATGGTCACTTTTCTAGATTAGCAACTCTTAGCTTATTGTGCAAAACAATAATCGAAAAGAGTTCTAACAAAGGCTTTGTGATTTAAGATATAGTCCTGTACTAAAGGTAGATAAAAATAATATAAAATTACACATAACCAATCGATTTTGCCAAATATGCAGAGCATTGTAGGCTGAATTTCCCCTTAATTAATCATGAATCTTAAGGTTTGTAAAAGCACACCTCAGACGTTTTGTGAAATGCCTCAGGTCAGATTCTCTTCCTTATTATTCAAGACGGAAAAGGTATTTTCTTGTTAATTGGAACCAGCAAGAAAACGTGTCTCCTCCAAAGGTCTGACTAACCTTGAGCATTTGTTAAAAGCTCTGGGCAACAGCACAAATGCAAACACTGATCTAATATATTTTGGAACCTCTTAAGAGTCATCTAAGGTAATTACATTACTAGATTCTGCAAAGTGTCCTTAACGGGGTTCTGAGAATGGCGTGATCTTTTACAAATGCCTGATTTTCTGGCACCACTGACAATCCCTCCTAAGAGACTATCAGGTATCAGGCGATGCCCTTGATGTTTACTGCACATCTCTACCTAGAATTTTCCTTACTTATCTTCTGAAGTTCAAACCCTACAGCACCTTAGGCTCAAATGTCTTTCCTTGGTATTCATACTAAAAATAACTTCTAGAACAGCTGCTTTGACTAACCACTGTAGACCTCCTGGAAACCCTCTTGATAATCTAATCAAGGTTCTCAGTGGACCTTTCCCTGGCCGTGTTCTAAATAAGGTCTTCTCCACGTTTTTTCCAAACACTGACAACAATAACAGCTGGAAAAATTGCGACTTCCGAACTCCCATTTTTCTCCTTATGTCATATTTATACTAATCAACATGCAGTAAAACGTAATCTGCCCTTGAGAGAAGAGCTCTCCCACACACGTTTTGTTGCATTTTGGTCTTTCCTTCCTCCCTTACCCTCATGTAGTGTTTCCATCGCCTGTAACATTTGTGACATATTCATGTGTTAGCTTGGTTTCTGCTGGGTTTGGTCTTTATTCTTATTGAAGTCTCCCTCACCTCACTTACCAAGCCACCAAAGAAGAGTTAAATATCGGTAAAATAGCAGCTTAACGAAAATATTAAAGCCAGGTTAAATAGAAAACAAAACCCCAACATAAATATTTTAATATTCTATATTTACTTCTTTTCCAAGTCTATGTATATACATTTACTTTTCACATTTGCTATGACAGCTAGTTTTTGCTTTCTTCTGCCCTTTACAATGCGGACCTTTCTCTATGTTGCTATATAATCTTCTTTTTAAAAATTGACTTATTTTAAATGGCTACATAATGTTCTATTGGAAAAGGGGTCATGCATAGTTTCTTTTTTTTATTATAATTAACACTGTATGGACATCTCTGTGTGTGGCTTACTTATCCCTTTCATTGCAGTGGACTCTGCTTCATTGGTGGCCACAGAGAATAGTGGTTAGAACATGGGCTCTAGAGCACTCTCTCTGGGTTGGAAATTCAGCTCTGCCATTTACTAGCTAGTGATTCCAGGCAAGTTATTCTGTGTCTCAGGCTACATTGTATGTGAAACGGTGATAATAATAGCATCTACTTCAAAGGAATGTTACCATTAACATTAAAATACTTAGAAGAGTCCTGCAAATATTAGCTATTATTACTATTATTATAACAGAAGTGTAAATTTTTAAAATTTTGACTCCTCTCACTTTTGAATTATTTCCTTATGATAAATTCTTAGGAGAAGGACCTTTGGTTCAGGAGTTATAAACATTTTTAGGGACTGGCCTTTTTTCCCACAGGATTTGCTTATGAGGGATTTAATGAGCTGGCAAGGGTTCCTGACTTGGTTTTTCGTAGCACAAAGAAATGTTCAAGGTATAGTTAAGGATGAAATTACTGGCAAATGCCTTTTAGAAAACTATTTCACAGCAACACCCACATCTTCCACCCGGAATCCTTGTGCTTTTAATAAAATCTTACTCCACTATTTATTGCTCCTCCCTGGAAGAAATGGTAGTGAAAGGGAGTAAAACCTTGGTTTGGGGGGTGGGGGTAGCTGTAGGCTGGACGAGTTAGATGGCGATTCCTCTGCCTAAAGGCAGCCCCACCACAAGCCGGGCATGGCACTTACTTAAAGCACTGGGGGCTAAAATAGCAATAACTTCAGCTGTGATCCTTTGTCCCTTTTTTAACAAACTAGATTTCCCCTCCTTGGTGAAGAATCACGTAGCATTCTGGACGTGCAAGGCAGCCCTCGCTCCACTGCCACCCGAGACTGCCAGGGCACTTTGGTTTTTTTGGCAATGATTCCTCGAGAGTGCGGCCCTGGGAGGGTGCATCTAAACCACACAGTTAGCCTCTCTTCTGTTGTACACACTGGGTGAGGGAGACGTGAGTAGATTACACCCCCAAAGTTATGACCGCACTATCCGAAAGGTACTGGGAGCACCGCACAAGTCTTCGAGTACTTCGTTTGTCCTACAGCTGCCAAAATAATCTATTTTTACAGAGCAACGATGCTTAAGACAAACATTAAGGGAACAAAATGGGCAATAAAAAGCTTTGAAAAATGTCCAGGCTTTTTACTAGAGTCATAACTTTCCCTTTAAACATTACATTTTCTGCCTTCTGGCACAGGACAATGCCCTAATAATACCACCTACACACACAGAGTTATTAAATGTGGGTGAGAGTGCTTTTCAAGCCCTGCTGGGCACATACCCAACCTGAAAAGTCAGAGTAAAACAGAAACCAGATGTAAAACAAGCCGGAGTCTTCAGGCAGAGCCTGCCAGCAGTCGCACGCGCACTTCACTGAAGGTCCTCAGTAACAGTGGAAGCTTTGGGCAATGCAGCAGGAGGATGCCAGCTCGATACTGAAACTCTATGTGGGCCTCACACCTAGTGACTGCACAGGTTTTTAAAACACTCTGCTGTTAGCACTGAGGGACTTATCCAGACCTCATTAACGTCATCGAGAGGTCCAGAAAGAGGGCTGGTGATCATGGCGTCTTCTGCAGTACTGAGCACACACTGTAGCCTTGGTCTATTTGGGGGTGTTTCCCACGGAAGCAAGACGGTGGGCGCATGGTAAGCAAGGTGCCAGAGCTGTTTTCACCTTAGAATCATTCCAGCTAACATGCCACGTGCACGAGTCTTCTCAGAGACTGTTCTCTCCAACAGGGAGGTACTGGAGGAGCATTTTTAGACAAGTCCCTAAATCCTGACCATGTGTTACAGCGTTTTTGCCTTCAAAAAGTCTCCTATTTTGGACATTGGTTCTACATAACTAAAATTTCCCATTCCTTGTTCCTAACATTCACTGTTTAGGAAACCACTACCATACTATTTCCCCATGATGGAATTTTTATGAAGCAACATCATTAAGGAGTTACTGAGAAACCTCTCTATGGAATTTCCCTACATTGTCTCCAAAGAAGTCAATGGTACTTTTACCCGGGTAGAGGACCTTCGAGCAAATCTAACTTCTTGCAAACCAGCTAGCACTGAAAGGCAAGGTGAATCCAAATAAAGAACACTCCATCATTTTCAGGGCTAAGTAATGAGGGAATGGGTGGAGAAGGATAGAAAGCCTTCTGCTATAAAAAAAGATAAAGATTCTTTTAAGGAATGATAGTATCAGGCACAAAAGCATGGAGTTTTTTAAAAAGTAATTTCAGAAAACAGCTGGCACCAACAATTTCGATGTGAAGCATTAGATTTTTACAGAGCCATCACCGCACCACAGTGAACCCCATGCCCCAGGCCAGGATGGGCTATGGCCAGCACAGGGGAATCTAGCCGCCTCAAGCTCGTATCAAGAGTGAGCGTGCTGGCAGGAGGAAGGGTGGCGTAGAAGAAGTGACAATTTCTGTGCCTTGCTGTCCTCCTTCCACTCAGCCCTCTACAGGCTCTCTTAAGAGTGTCACAGTTAAGAGTAGTTCACTAGTCGGTTTGTTACTTTTCAGAAAATGTCCTCTGGAGACTGAGTCTAACATGGTTTTCTTTTCCGTACTTGGCGCCAACATCGCAATGCAAATTGCCAGCTGTGTAAGAATCCAAGTACCCTGACAGACAGAAACCATCCCAGATAATTCTGCTTATGCCAGCTAAACAACTTGCATCATTACATAAACCACCCTGACTGTATTAATGAAACGTTATATTTGCCTAGCAGTGGGGCCTACATTATTTAAACGTTAAAATGGAGGCTCATTCAATTTACCTTTGCCTGGCAACATTTTTGTTTTTATTTAGTTCTACTAGCAATAATCCTATTCCTTTCAGGGAGAAACAGATGTTTCAGGTAACTGGAGGTGAGAGAACAATATCTACTAACAGTCTAGTGGCCAAAGGTAATTCTCATATTATGTGTATGAAAAAAAGGAAAAAAAAATCCAGAAGGTAAAATTGTGTTGTGAGTTCTCAAGCTCACCAGGGACTTGTTTTTGTGAAAAGCTGAGTGCATGAGAACAGTGAGCTTCCAAGCCCTGCATCGTACATTTCAAGCTCATACCTAAAGGTATCTGCAAAGAGGTATCCAAAAAAAAAAGGCTCTCAAAAATGGGCCATGATTATTATGATGTGCTCTACATGAACAATGCTCTTGGAAATTAGTTGGTAATTTCCACTGGCAAGGGGTGACACACAGGTTCTTTGTGCATAGCACAAAATTAAGAATAAAACAGCCTCTGCCCCCAAACATCTTGCAATCTAGTTGGGAACCCATCCAAATGAATACATAGGAAAGATCGCTAAACATTAGAAAATGGCATAAAATTAAGCACTGATTCAGAGTAGAGAGAATGGCTCGACTGCAAAACTGTATCCAACGCAGAGATGCTCTCTATGTGGAAGGAATCCGCCTGTTTCTAGGCACAACTTGGGAGAAATGTTTCTCTCCTACTGCAGAGAATCCTACAATCATTTACATGTGGTTTGGAAATCAAGGTTTTTTTTTTTTCCTTGAATGGGTGTGACAGTCTGTGAACCCACTTCAAAGGAAACAATGAAACAAACAAAACCAAGAAGTCCTTTGGAGAAAAAAGGAAACTGTCCAACTTCCATCCGTGATTGCATGAGATCTATTCCATTTAGGGAGCTGGCAGATCTTATCGTAGACTGATACAACATCAAAACAAATGCGTCGTCCTGGGAGTTTTTTCCTTCTCAAACTTGTTGCATGCTATAGAAAAGTGAGCTATACAGTGAGAATACTGTAGGGAACAGTGAGAAAATGAAGCAGTCACAAATAGATAGGTGAGGAGCCCCTTCGGAGACACTGACTATGCAAAGAATTAGTCGTGACTATGCAGACAAAGGGAAGTAAAGAAAACATTAGGGGTCAAGTGTGCATAGGTGTTTAAACTCCTAAGGAGTGACAGAGTAGGGTTTACAAAAGGCTCCTGGGTACGAAATTTTTCCCTTGTCTTTACTTGGATGGACGTTAAAAACATTCCTTTCTTTTCCTTTCATTTTAGCTCAAGTGTTGTTGGGGGTGGGGGTGGGGGGACGGGATGGGACACCATTATAACCAATTTGAAAAACAAAGCAAAAAGGAAGCTCATTACAAGGTTGTTTCTTGGAACAGTGTACTTCCAGGTCTAGCTCCAAACTCTTGCCCGTGGGCAGGTCAACTTCACATACAGCCATACAAACTGTGCTGTGGCAGCTGTCAGGTTTTTAGGAGTAAAGATCAGGTATAGTCAGTGGTATTATACATACTTACAATGAAATACAACTGAATACAATTAAAGTGAATCCCTAATCAAAATCACCAGCCATCCAGTTGAACATGGAACTTTGGAGCTATATCAGAATAAACTATAAACTCTAGTTAACACGTGGACAGCCCTGGAGAAACTGCTCACTTCAATGACTTCTGATAGGAGTTAAACTGACTTCAAAATACCTCCATGCTTCCTTGCCTTCTCTTGTGTAAAACTGGGATATTCTTTACAACCTCTGTGCTAGCTTTCTAGAGGTTGGGCCAGACCTGTTTTTTATGTTATTTACTAAGGTTCAATTCCCAGAAGCTATTTACTTCAGTGTTATGTATTTTTGCATACAAAAGAGGTGAGGGACCTGGTTACACCACAGGGGGGAAATTTGTTTTGTCAACTGGGGCAATCAGATCTTATTCTTCTGGGTTCTGCTCCAACTGATCACTTCAGATATTCCTCCCTCATTCAGAAACAAGCACAAGTGCCTACTCCCCCAGCATGCGTATCTGGAATACTGGGTTGCTTTGGCCCAATCCCGTTGATGTGGTTAATCTGCTTAAGATAGGCCAACAAGCAAGTGGCCAGGATAGCAGGGTTAAGGGCTCCCTCTCTAAACCCATACCCGACACTCAGAGGGATACAAGCTTTAAACCTAGGGCACGCTTGGGTAGGGGCAGGAAAGTAGAGCTGTTAGCTGACATGAAACTAAGGATTTATAAAGACTTACAAATTTGGGAGACAGATGGAGAAGAAGAACTGGGGGAGTGGGGGGTGGGGTGGGATATCATGCCACCTTGAATTACAGGAAGAAAATATGGAGGAGAGTGTATGCTGCCTTGTCCATTTTAACAATTTTGGTACCCTCACCCCATCCTACCCCCAAAGCAAGTTGAGGTCGTTTTTGAACCTTGAAACATGCAGGCAGCATGCTGGAGGCTGACTGCAAACCAAATAATCTTTCAGTTCTTCTTCCCACATGCTGGCTAGTAAAGAGGTAGTGTAGCTTTGTTGTGACGGTGTAATGAAATTTATTCAACACCAGCAAACATTTGTTGTGCTTACTATAGTTCAAGCACTGTGCAGGGCATGAAATAAAAAGATGAGAAAACAGTTTCTGCCTTTGAGGGGCGTTGTATAAGCATGTGAAATGCTATGATCCAGGTGAGTGTCCTCAGGCTGCTATGCAAACAGAGGGGTACAGAGGAGAGGGTAGATTCTAGAAATAATTAGGAAGAAAAATGGTAGAAACCTGATGATTATTTATCTGTGAGAGATGAGGTTTGAGGGGTGGGGAGCAGACTTTGTCCAGGATGACTCAAGCCCGGCGTTTCTGGCTTGGGTGCCTGGGTGGGTACTGGCTCCACTACTGAGATAAGGAAAACAGGAAGAGGAGCAGAATTAGATGGGAAGAGTGACTAGTGATGAGTTTAGTTTTGTAGAGGAGGGACATAAGGTGACTGAGGCCAGACAGCCTGAGACTCAGGGGGATAAACCAAGATGAGAAAACAATGTTTAAGTCACCTGAATATAAACAGCAGTTGAACCTTAGGAGTAGATGAACTCTATCAGAACTGTGAGCCAAAAATGGAATTCAGGGAACACCAGCAATTAAGGGCTAGATAGAAGAAATGATCCCACAAAGGAGAAGGAATTAATATGGAGATGGGGACAGAATGGAGGGAGACGAGTATAACAGAGGCCAAGGAGGAGGGAAGGACCAGCAGCGCCAGAAAAAGAGACAGACATTGCATAAACAGATGGGAAAGCCTTTGGATTTTATAATCAGCAGGGAAGTTTATGAAGAGGAATTTCAGTTGTACACTAGGAGAAGAAGTCAGATTGGAGAGATTTGAGGTGTGAATGGGAAGTGAGGAAGTAGAGACTACAGTTTTTAAAAAAATTAAATGAAAAGGAGCTAGAGAGGGACAGAGAGCTTAGTTTAATTTAGTTTTAATGAAATTAAGTTTCATTTAGATACTTGATCTAAAAAACAAATGGATATCTTTTTCTAGAAAATTATTTAAAATTTCCCACTCATTGGCACAAAAGTTATTCACGCTTTGTTCACTGTATTCTGTGATTTTAAAAACTTCTATTGTAGTTATGCTTATAGTTTTTGTTCCTAATATTGTTTGTGCATTTTCTCTTCCCCCCACAGGTAAGTCTTGCTGAAGATCTGTTATTTTATTAATTGAAAATTAAAGTTTTTGGCTTTGCTGGGAAAAAAATGGATTAAAGCAAAAGATAGAGACTGAAATTATAGAAGGGGAAGGGGATAAGTGGCAGAACGAGTTCCTGATGGTATGGGATCAAGGCCATGCTTTGAACCACATGTCTTCTGACTTGTCAGGGAATGAGGGAGGTAAGAATGAGTGTGCAGGTCTCCTTATTGGGAGGAAGCAGGAAGTTGGCAGCCTTTCCACCTGGTGATCTCCACTTTATTCATCAAGTAGGAACTGAGGTTGTCTTCTTAGAGTTAGGAGAGTGGGGTTTAGGGTGAAAACTGAGAGCTGCTTTGAGGGACGAGCAAGGAAGATGAATGAGGACCAGCTGTGCTGAGGGCATGCTCAAGCCAGAGACGTATGGTGGCATCAACTGTTACTGCAAGGGTGTGACAGAAGGGGTGAAAGTGGATTGCTGAAGGATTAATCCAGGTTCTGAGTTCTGCTTGGCAGGTGTGACCAAGGGATGAGGTAGGAAAAAACTGAGGGCACTGCTAAAGAAATAGTTTTGGTGTTCAAAAGTGGAGACCAAATTTCATAAGGATGGAAAGAGGTAAGGAAGGACCGATAAACAGTGAAAATGGAAGGATCTCTTTGTATTTCAGATCAGGTTTAGTGGAATCTGTGAGTGTGATCTTACAACGGAAGGCTTCTGTGGGGCAGTGTAAGAACACAAATTAGAACAGTGGTCCTAAGACATGGCTCAAAAGAGCAGACACAAAGGCCACAAGATGCTGAGATCCTGGTCCTGTAAGGTGATTGTTTTGGAGAGCGTTTCACATATGTTGAAATCTTTCAGAACAAAGTCAGGTGCTGGGGTGGAAAAGCACCACAGCCAAGGGACATCACTAAATGACTAAAGATTTAGTGAGGATGGGAATGGCTTATACATTAAAGGAGAACAGACTTCTGCAATGCTTTTAAAGCCGGACAGCTCCTTACCACTAAGGCCTGCTTCCATTAATACTTAAATGCCCAGTGCCTGGAAAGATGAAATTTTTTTTTTTTTTTAGGTACCGGGGACCAGGGATTGAGCCCAGTACCTCACATGTGGGAAGCCGGCACTCAACCACTGAGCCACATCAGCTTCCCTGAGTTGGCTTTTTTGTTAGTTTTTTTCAGGAGGCACCAGAAACCGAACCCAGAACTTCTCATGTGGCACTCAACCACGCGAGCCACATCTGCTCCTGGAAAGGTGAATTTTTAAGTCTTATTTGTAGAACCAAAGAAAAAAAATTTAAGAAATAAATTAGTGATTTTTATTTTTGATATAAGAGCCATCATATGCTAAAGTTATATACATTATATGCTTTTAGACAAACAACATACCAGAAACTCCTGGTGGTGTCTTAATGAATTTTCCATTAAAATGACCAATAACAGCTTCGCATTTTTCTGTTGATTCCATCCTATTTAGAAATAAAAATAGAACAAATAACTATCATCAAATGGGATGATGTGGATGCAAATAGAATGTCAGCAATTTTAGAATGTCAGCAATTTTCCTCCAAATTCAAAGTCAATACTTTAAAACTTAGACATTATCTGTTATTGCACAGTATAAATTGGCTCCTAAATAATGAATCATGTAACACTGGCTTTTTAAAATGGCCTTCTGGATCAGAACTTTGCCAAAAACCAAAGATTTTTTTCTTTAGAAACCAAATGAACCACTCCATTGAAGTATCCTTCCTGGGGAGGGAGGGGAAAAAAATAGGGTGAAAGGAATGAGTGTGCTTTAGCTGTGTCTGTAATATTTTGTTTCTTACAAGAAAAATCTGAAGCAAACATTATAAAATATTAGTATTTGTCAAATTTGTGCAGTGGATAGACAGGTATCATATTATTGTCTTACTTTTCTAAATGTTTGAAACGTTTCATTAAAAAATCCAATTATTAGCTTTATTGATGGTGAATTAAATTCCCATCTAATGGGGGGAAAAACACAACAAGTTATCTATGAAACTGAAGAAAATGATTACCGTTTTTAAGAAATCATAAGTATCCCGATCTAATTAAGCAAAATGTTAGACACACATCTTCAGATATTAAATTTCTTTGCTATGAGCTACCAAATATTACCAAATATTTAGATCCTTGTTCAAGTTCAAGAATCCTTAATGAACTTCTGAAAGATTTGAGAAAATGAAATCTGATATTTACACATAATTTAAATTCATGGTGCAACTCACTACCATAATCCTGATTAAATTCTCTCTTCTCGATTATTTTTTTCATTTTTCAGTACAACTAACAGAGTGATTGCTGATAATGTAATAAAAACAGGGCTGTATGCTTACCTAGCAAAGCCAACACCACGACTTGTACCACTGGAATCACGTAGTATCCTTGTAGAAATAACTTGTCCAAATGGTTTGAGCATATTTTCAAGTTCTTGCTCATCCATGGACAGTGGCAAATTAGAAATATACAGGTTGGTAGGATCTTGTTCCTGTTGCTAAAATAGAATAGAGAACTGCCCATTAATTTCCAATAGAAGATGAGATATTTATAAATAGGAGTATATTTATATTAACACACCATTTTTTTTTTTTTTTTTTAAACTCACTTTCTGCTCAAGTCCCTTTCAAGCACTACCTAGTAAGGGCATGGGAACTACAGAACACCTGAATCACCTTGGACAATCTGTGCAGGTCAGATGTGCACCCATGGAGCCATTCTTAGCAGATTTGGACATGGAACTGCTGGCAGGCCCTGCTGGAGCTGGAGAGGATGCTCTCATGGAGCCACAACTCTCAGCTGTTTGCTGTGTTCCCCAGAATAACCAACCTCTCCTCCATTGCTATTTTTAGGAATCCATTTAAAGTACACTATCAGGCAGGAAGCTATTACTGCCAATAATTTCAATTTAGAGACTAATGAAGAAGGATTTTGGACCAAGTCATCTAGAGTCCAGAAGAGGCTTGTCCCAAATTCCCCTCCTCTGCTCTGGCAACGTCCTTACCACTTCTGAGTTGTGCTTACCAGTGGGAAGAGGAGAACTTCTTAATTAAGCAAAACAAAAATGTATAAAATAATAAACTCTGGGAAGAGCAAATTTTAGAATCTGGGCAAAACTAAACTCAAAAGTAGATGGGGGTAGGGAAGTGGCTAAATTTGTTACTCAAAGAGTGATCCAGGACCAGTAGTGATGGAATTACTGGGACCTTATTAGAAATGCAGAATCTCAGGGGCCTCCCCAGACCTACAGAATCAGAATCTACAGTTTAACAAGATCCCAAGGTAAGTCATAGGTATATGAAAGAAGTGGTCTATCTTAAATTATTTCCAACCCACTAAGTCCACACTATACTGTGTATTATTTAATAAATATACCATACCTGCACCAACACGTCCCCACAAGAACAATGTTTTTTTTGAATTTCAATTCAAGCTCACAGACCCCTTGTGTTAAGAACACCTGTTCTAGAGGCATGTAAGCAGGGGACTGATAGGATCAAACCCATCTTATTAGAGATGTTTCTGAATCCTGCTTAGTCAGACTCATAGTAGAACTGGGAACTCTCTAATTAAAAACTCTTTGGACAAAGGTATGACATTAAAAAAAAAAATTACATAAAAAACATTTATCATAAATAGGGAAGTGGATGTGGCTCAAGCAGTTGGGTGCCCGCCTACCACATTGGAGGGCCCGGGTTCGGTTCCCGGTGCCTCCTAAAGAAGACGAGCAAGACAGCAAGCTGACGCGACGGGCTGGCGCGGCGAGCTGACACAACGAGAGACACAACAAGCAGGGAGCGGATGTGGCTCAAGCGATTGGGCGCCTCCCTCCCACGTGGGAGGTCCCGGGTTCGGTTCCCGGTGCCTCCTAAAAAGAAGACGAGGAGACACAGAGAGCACACAACAAACAGACACAGAAAGCAGATAGCAAGCGCAAACAATGAGAGGGAGGAGAAATAAATCCTTAAAAAAATAAAAGAAACATAAATATTGTAAATATTGTGTGCTTTCTTTAAAATTATAATGAAAAAGAAAGGTAAATGACTAATATTTTAAGAATGCTCATAGGAGAATTTGTCATATGTGAAGTACTTTAACTGGAATTGAGTATATAGGAATAGGTACTTTCTAAATCTGTGTTTCAGTTGCTTCTATTATTAAAACATTCATACAAATATTAGAGATTCTTTAAAATCTTGATTCAACTTGAAAGTTTTCCAATGAAGAGAAAAAAAATAAAAACGTTCTAAAACAGAATCCAGAAAGAAACTGAGTTCTTAAACCATTCTTTGTAACAGTGAATAGAATACATGACACACAGGTAAATATTTCCTATGATTTTAATGCATTTGTTTGCAACAGCAACAAGCCTAGTCAATCCTGGCCTTTAGAATTAATGTTATTTATTCTTTTTTTTCAAATGGCCAACCTGTCCTACAAACACAGCCCAAAAAGTTGCAATAATATTAAGATTGGAAAACAAGAAGAAACTCCAAGCTGGCAGCACTGACCACAAAAATATCTAGTCCTCAGAGAGCCTATTTATTCTAATTACCATATATATATTTAGTGAATGGATATAATACTTGTAGTAGTGGGAGAAGGGGGGTGGCTCTTGAAAGAGTCTAATTTAGTGTCTTAAAATTATCAGTGACAGCCTTCACTGGTTTTCTTACAAACAATGCCATGTCTGGGAAAACGATTATTCTGTAAATTATGGGTGGCCAGACATAAAAAAGGGGGCCAAGTGGCCTCTTTATGTTCCTAAGCATGAAAATGGTTCCCAGCTTCTCTAACAAGTAGAAAATGAGGTCCTGCATTGGCCAACAGAGGGATAAATGGCTACTAATGTTCACTTGTGTAGAAAACTGGGGCTCAGAGGTCCTGCCTGGTGCATTGCACTCGGCCATCATCTGAAAGAAATTAACAAAAACCTCCCTGTGCGTGTGGAATGGTTCCTAAAATGCAAGAAAGGGACTTGGCAGGAGGACCAGACATCTGTTTTCTCTTGTACTGAATAGGTTCACCAACCGGCAGAGTGCTGCCTCCAAGCATGCGACTGCAAACTGCGCAGAGCGTGGCGGCCTGTGTATGTAGACAGGGGATCACATCCCTGCTCGCTTGCCTGCCTGTTTGCTGAAAAAAACTTTCCAAGCTTACCACCAGCCAGATAACATATGATGAGCTGCTGACCCCCCAGCAGGTCTTAGGAGGTAATGAAAGGCCCCCAAAAATCATTCCATTAACAGGTTTCAACAATGTCGATCATAGTTTATGTCTTTTCAGTTCATCTGTTTCTTTCTCGTCTCTTCACAGATTCTGAGTCTTTTATTTTAAACATGCACACTTTTGAAACATCTGCCATGTTCCACATAAAAAGGAATGGCTTTCAGTCTTTTGGAAAACCCATTTGATAAATTTCATCAGGGTAGTCAATGAACAGAGCACAATAAGTATTTTTAAATGTCCTTTTCTTAATTCTCAGTATCTGCCAAAGCATGGAAGAAAGTTTCTGTCTCATTTAATTGGCTTCTTTGACCATCAACAAGGCAAGCATTTAATATCTACAGGTGCCAGGTACTAGTCACTGAAAATTAAAACTTGGATTAAAAAAAAAAATGCTACTCTCTAATGCTCTTGATTTGTAGTTTTGCAATTTAGTTTTGAATGTTGTGGAATCCTTCATCACCCCAGGTTATCAAATGTACCAAATAGTATATTTTCCACCCAGAACTTCCTTAATGGATAGCTCTTTAATTTTTTCTGATTATATAAGAAATCAAGCCTTTAACATGTGGTATTGTGAATTTTCAACACCTTACAGTGTCCTGAATAATTCACAAAGGAAAGTGGAGGATGATGGGTCCCTTAACACCCAACCATGGAAATCAGACTTAAACTTCCTTTAATAATTGTCTCCCCAAAGGTGTGTGATAGGTGCCCCTAAAACCGGACCCATGGTTCTATGGAATCTAGGTATAGAACAACAGAGCTTCTGGCATTTAAGACACCTTTTGTAGATTTTAATGATGGAATGAAAAAGAAAGCAGGTCCAGTAAGTTCAGTCACACTACAGGGACCTAAAGAAATTCATAATATGCAAAATGCTGGCACACTGCCAGTCTCTCTGAACCTGCATACCATTCCTGCTCTACAGATGATGTGGGAAGGGATGTTTTTTTCCCGATTCACAGTATCAAGTCTCCTAAGGAGGTCTTTGAACCGTGCTCATTATCAACCCATGGGAAAGCTGGTATTCAAAGTGCACTGCTGACATGAAACATAGTGCCAATCTATACTCAACCCAGTTCTGACTAAATGCATTGTAAAAACTTCTTTAAATCAGCATGTATTTAATATACTGTGCTGCTTAATATCACAGGCATCAGAAATGATGCTTGGGTGAATGCTGACCGTGCCACTTTAACAGAGGCCTCTGCATCTGAAACAGAATGTTAAAATAGGCCTCTTTCTAACTTTCAGCAGAGGACACAAGACAATAGGGCTCAGGCACTCCCACATTCCAACATAAGATGCCCAGACCACCTAAAAAAGCCTGGCTGGCTGAGAACTGGTTTGAGATCCTTAGCTGACCACTCACTTCCTCTCTACAAGAGAATGGAGAAGCTGAGAATGAACATTTGTTGGAAAGAAATGTTGATGTGTCCTGAGTCTCACCCATGTGGACTGCTCCCCTATCACTGCCAATCAAGCAAGAGGAGCTTCAAAAGACCACTCAGGAAGCTTGATCTGTGTCCCATGGAGCTTGGGGGACACAGTGGATTGATGTTTTAATTAAACCTGAGGAATCTAAAAGGCAAAAGCAGTCAAGCAGTAAGTGGTCAGAATTACCTACTTACTCTCCTACATGTAAATTAGATATGGGCCATGCAGGGTAGACTCAAGCCCAGGGTTGGGTTAAATCCTCCCAAGAAGGCAGACTTTAGGGGCCAGAAGATCCCATGGAAGGGGCTGAAGACATGCATTCTCTAGCTTCAAAAAACTCTAGATAGATCACCCGTCTATTTGGGGGAGGTAGTAGAGATCTCCAAAAAACTCACAAAGCAACTCATGAGACACAGTCAGCTTTCTACCAGGCCAGAGAAATCAACAGCAGATTCTACCAGTGCCAGGTCAAGGAAGAATTTTCCATCCTTTAACCTTGGTTCCTGACCAGAAACTAACCATGCTCCCATACCGTGGTAGGCTTGCTATTTGGAGCAGACCCAAGCTGGGGGAAGGGGAAATCTTTAATATTACATCACGCTCAAAATTTTCTCAAGTAAATAGGACTGGACATTTAAATTACAGGTATTGCACATTTACTATCAGTCATCTATTCTTGAAAATGAGACATTTGGTGTTAAAATTTTTAACCAGAAGCCCAGTTTGCTTTATTTGACACAGGAAAAATTATATTGTAATACATACATATAGACATTTTTTTTAAAAAGAGGTAATCAGGATTGAACCCAGGACCTTGTACATGAAAAGCAGGTGCTCAACCACTTGATATATTCGCTCCCCTATAATGTAGTATACATTCATCACAACCCCAAATCTATTTCCTAAAATCTAATTAAATATTTATTTTTTTATCTTCCTACAATTTCCTAAAATGTAACTAAATATATCAGTTGCATGTATGTGTGTGTATGTGGATACACACATACACAACTGGGATGGAAACCTTTAAAACACTACTTCCTGATCATCAAATATTATGGTGGTAAATAGTTGTTTGGTAGGCTGTGATTTATTTCTTTAGGACTAGAAACCTCTGAGATATCAACCCCTTTTGGTGACTCTCAGCACAGTTTTTAAAACCTCTATACGTGATTCTGACATTCTACAAACTGTATTTGGAAGTTAACTTGAGACTTTTCCCTTACAACATTTTGCTTAAAATATTGAGTCTGGATAATGTAAATACAAATTTTTCTATGTAGGAATGGCTGAACATGTACTGAGAGATATGTATACTTCATGAAGTTTGGATTTGAAAAATCAAGAGGTGTTCTATCAAAAAAATCATTAACCAGTAAGACCTGAAATGAGCAAAGTGACTGAAGGGCTTTTTATTCGTTCAGAGTAGCCAGCATGGGACCTGCCCTGATTCTGTCCAAGGGAAGAGGAAGCAGGAGCTTTATGGAGTGAGTTAGGATAGACAGACGGGAGGAAAATATAGTTGTTCTCTGATTGCATCCTAACAGTTCTGCTTATATAATATATGGCCATCCATTGTTTACAGACCAGATTTAACCATCTGCAAAATCATTAGGCAAAGTGCTATTGAATAGTCTAGATATATTTAAAACCTCAAGAATTGCTGCCTTTCAACAATTCCACAAGGGATTACTCTATACTGGACAAATAATCTTAAAATTCACATTCAATCTCAAAATTTCTGTTCTTACTCTGAAGTTTAAGAAAATCTAAAATAACTCTAACTCAATCCAAACTGTTAAAAATATTAAAAGGCAAGGACTAGTTGAGAAAGGCAATTCCTTTCACTAATTCCTGAAATCTTTATTTATGTTCATTCTTTTATTCAAGGTCAATCCCTATCCTGGTAGCTGCATACCTGTCCTTAAGGGCTGAGCAGGTAACTGATCTCTTTAACCCAGAGCCCTTTAACTTCCTTAAACCTTGCTTCCAAAGGAAATGTGAATGCTTACCATGTGCCACTATTCAGAAATAGCAGAGGTCAGCATGAAATTACTTTTCCCTGTACTGCAAGGAGCCAAATAGTATAAACTTATCGATCTTTTGGAAAGAATATTCAAAACATCAAATTGTTAGTTTTCAGGAATGAAACAATTTTCCACAGCAATTGTAGGCTTAAAGGTGGGAAAAAATTCTTTATAATTACAATGATATTTTAATAACTGCACTGTAGGTACTATATTTTGATATAACCCAAGTTTACATTTGGACAACAAAGAAAGGGACATAAATACCAATTTAATCAATCATGACTCCTGGGCCAATCATTAGTCATGGATTTACAGGGCAAAGATAATGTCCACTTACAGATGCATGCCTTTTCAAGGGTTACTATTCTCTTTGAGTTTTAAATTCTTCTTAATAAAAAGACTGTGCCTATTTGACAGCAGGGAGATGGGACCAGACAATCTGGGGTCCCTTCAGCTTTTAGAATTATGATTCCATCTGATCTAGTGACTTGGATCACATGAAACCAATTTCTACAAGTTCATCAAGTCTATTCTAAGGCATCATTACTCTTCAAAATAGGGACCAGACATCTTAAAAATGTCTAACTTTGATGATGAAAACCTAACATAAAAAGAGACATAGTTGGTCAATTTGCTATACTTTCATAAATTATATTATAGGTAAAGATCTTAAGTGGAAAAACTAGTATAAGACACAAGTAGTAAAGGAAAACATTACTTCTTACAGTACTTAATAGTCACGTGTAGTGTACTAATATATGCAAAAAGCATGAAACATATGGGCTCCATTTTATAATTCTAGAGCATTCTGAAATATTCCTCATCTGGCAGATTCTCCGTCAATACTTCTCTTCTAGAATGCTAAAAATTCATCAGAAACAAGGCTGAATAAAGTGACTGGACAACTACTGAAGCACAGAAGGTTTACATCTCACAAATAATGTCTAAAAATGTCTGCCTACTGAACAAAAAGAAATAGCATTTGTAGCTTACATTTGCTTTAAAAACTGCTAGCACATTACATTTGTATAAAGCATATGTATGTGCTTGTTACATAAAGTATTTTGTTGTTCTTTTAAATAAGGACATTCTACCCACAATTATCTTTTGAAGTATGTCTAAACTATGAGCACTGACAAAACTATTTTAAGAAAAAACAACAGTAGACTAAAAAGACTTACAAATACATGATTGTCCTAAGAAAATCAGGTGCTATTTCTTGATTTACTTATGGAATTACATAACTTACTATGGATATGTTTATATGTTAAAAATCCTTCTTCACACATGAAATTATGAGGAATAGCCTGAAGCACAACAGCTACCAGTGAGGATGTGAACAAGTGTCCTCAAGTAACCGTGGCCAGAAAAGCAACAAGCCAGGCTTAAAAACCAAAGCCATGGAGTAGGGGAGTGATTACTGGTTCTTAACTCACCTTTGCCATTTGAGCTTGAACCCCATTAGCCTTCAGGGCAGACACGGCTTTCTGAGCTGCTGCAGGACTGTCAAAGTCGACAAAACCATAACCTGAAATGCAAAACACATTTAAATGTTAAGCCGTTAAAGATGGTAGTCTATGTAAAGACTACAAGAATATTCCATTTTGTCTCTGATGTTGGCAACAGAAATGAAGACCCTAACATCCTGACAGATGCTGAGCTTTTTTTTAAGATTTATTTTTTATTTATTTATTCCCCCCTTGCTGCTTGTGCTTGCTGTGTCCATTTGCCTTGCGTTGTTTTTTTTTTTTTTTTTTCCTGTGTCTGCTTGTCTCCTTCTGTTGCATCATCTTGGCACGTCAGCTCACTGCGCCACGAGGGCCAGCTTGCCTTCACCAGGAGGCCCCGGGAATCAAACCCGGGGCCTCCCATATGGTAAACGGGAGCCCAACCAATTGAGCCACAGCCGCTTCCCTAGATACTGAGCTTTTAACAGCAGCTGTCCTGCAGCATCCTCAAAGCTCTTCTCCTTGCCCATCACCAGTAAGAGGAGCCTCCCTTCAAAGAGAAGTGAAAAAGAACCACCTTTTCCCCATTCAGGTGTCTTGCAGGTACTGTTAAATGAGGTCTAAGTAAACAAAGTAAAAACAAAAACAAAAATGTAAAACCCGACTCATGAAAGAAACAGTATTTTAAATGATTCAGTAAGAAAGAGAACAATCCTATTGAGTTTATTGATGACAGAAACAAGAAGCAAAATATTACATTTATTCTGTAGGCTACACCTTATTTTTCAAATAAGATAATTAAAATAAACACAACCATTAGATACTCATGACATTTACCTAAAACACAGCTCATTACACCCTTCAAAGTAAAGGGGAAAAACACCTCCAGATACCCAAAATAGCTGTGCCATCAGTTCATGTCCTTAAGGGATAAAAAGAAGTGGAGGGGAGGAAAAGAAAGAGAAAAAAAGGAAAGGAAAGAAAGGGAAAGGGAAAGGGGAAAGGGAAAGGGAAAGGGAAAGGGAAAGAAGAAACCTCCTAAGAGAGGCCTTGATTCAAAGCCTATTTACCCATAGCTTTGCAAAAAGTTTAGCTGGTTATCGGTTTTGTCAGGCCACAACAAATCAAAAGCAGGAAATTAGGAGAAAAGGGGTATGGGTGAGGATAGAGCTGCTACAAAATAAGCATATGGATGGTATCCCTAAGTGAAAACTAATAATAAGCAATAAAAGGGAAAAACTAGACAAAGAATAGCATAAAATTAAACAGCCCCATGAATCTCAACAAATGGTATGGCCATGATTGCATGGAACAATCCCTGAGTTTTCACTGTGATAACTCGTTATTGAGAAACAGTTAAATTATATTTAGTATTAGTACACTGCTTTAAATATCAAGGCACCAGGCAAAATATCAACAAAATTTTTCTTGTAACTCAAACCAATTATAAAATTAGTTTTAAATGGGTAAGAATATTCTGAAAAAGAAAAGCACTGTTTGGAGGTTGTGTAGAAGAAGGTCTAGCCCTATCACTTATTTGCAGATATTATTTTTAAAAACTAGTAATTTAGACATTATGGTACTAGTGTCAAAACAAAACAGAAACCTCAGAAATAGATCAAAGGTCAATTTTGCAACAGTTGCACCCAAAATGTTGCCTGGTAGCAAAGTAAGTTATAATTAAAAGGAGAAGACTATCAATTACAGAAATAGATGTTTTAGAAGCGATGAAATGTTAAAGCTGAAACAAGCAGCAGCTTCCTTGTATTACTTGAAATTGGATTGAATGAAGCTTAAAGACAATGAAGGGAAATAGGCAGGTTGGAGAGAAAAGAAAGAGGGCTGATCCAGGTTAAAGCAGTGAATGCTACTCAACTGCCAGGTTAGAAATGAAGTTAAACATATTTTGGGGTTATTTGGAAATCTTCTATGAATACTAATGCTACCACTCTTTGGAGATACACACAGGCACACACACAGATGCTTATTCTCTCACTCCCATACATATTTTAGTACCAAACACAATTTTAGTAGGTCATAAATGAACATCCAGCTACATCCAGTATTTATTATGAAATGCTGTATCATAATAAATTTAGCCACAATCTGACTAAAGGATATTTAAGCCCCACCCCCAATTTTCTATTGCCGATAAATTACAATTAACAGATGGTCTCAATTTTGATGTCATCGTATCTGAAGACACTATTCACACAAGGAACTGTCAGTATGATTTTAGCTGTTGTTTTCTTAGGAAGATAAATCCATAACAGTTGTAACAAGTATTGTTTATATCCTTTCCTGGCCTTTTCCAATGCCTACCACACTATAGCTGTTTCATAAACATTTGCTGAAGACAAATATAACAGTTATGCAGGTAACTTTTAGGTTATTTCATTTTCTGTCTATATTATTTTCCAGATGAATATAAGACTATATAAAATTTTGAGTTATATGGATCATTTGAAGTTCATTCCATAAAAATATATAAGGATATTTTGTAAGATGGAGTCACTTAAATAGCACAGTGCCCTCTCACTGAGGATCCCAGGAGGCTTCTTCTTAGGTTTTGGTTTTTGGAATAGTTTTTCCCTCATGTTGGATGCCTGAGTCATGGGATCAACTATGTTTGCTATTTTTGCCTTGGCCACTAAGAAATGTGGAGCCATGTTTTTGGCCCATTGCTGGCAGGGGCAAATAGGATCTCAGGGAAGGCATTTTTGTAGTAACCTGAAGTTTCCTGCTCTTACCCTTATTTTTCTCTGACCTGAACTATACTCAGCTATTTTTACGCATGTATGTGTGTTCTGGTCTTACATGCAACTTTGTAAGCATAAATAATCAATTTCTCAGGCAATCCTTTGTGAGTTTTTTGTCCTAAACTGATTATATATGTACACACACACACACACACACACACCAGTGTTAGTAAGCATTTAAATACCTTTTGTTGGCTAAATGCAGACAAAACTTGAAATGTGAAAGAGCAACTGATTGGTGAATTTTAAATTTAATAACTAAGGTACATATGCTTATTCAGACCAGTATTTTCTTCAGCTTCATTTTCTCTTGGATAGAGGCTCCAAAATATGTTTTGTGCCCTGTAAGATCTCAATTGTAGATATAAAATTCTTTGATCTGTTCTATCTCAAAAAATTGAGTACAAAACACAAGCAACGTTCATTTATACTAATGCTCTGTAATTAATCTCTTATCCATTAATCTATATTTGCTTTGAATCCATCGATCAATCTAATCTCAAGCTAGCTATAACATGGGTACCATGTTATCTAACTTTATTATGAGCTAAGTTAATTGTTATTTCTTCTCATTTGTCCTAAAATTCCTTCTTTCATTAGCCCTCTTGTTCTTGCTTCCAGGATTTTTTAAACTATACTTGCTTACCCTTTCCTTAACACCTATTGCTGAAAGGTTTGTGCCAGGCAAAAGAGCCCTGAAAAATTTCTACCACTGCCTCCTCAAAGGTAGTGTCTCATGGGATCTACCAATAAGAGAGGTCTCCGGGACATGAGTCATATCTAAAATCAGTTCTGAATTATTCCTCCCCTTATTTAGAAGCCCCATGAATCCCTCGTCCTATCTACAACCTTTTTCCACATGGGTTCACATTATGATGATACATTAGATTTGGCATTTGTTTATTTTTATCCATACCTTTTCTCCTTCATGTTGACCATGTGGAATTTTAGCTTCTAGGAAATAGGTTCTCATCTGAGAAGAGTATACAGTAGCGGTCTTCAGTTTAAGGGTGTGGTGGAGAATTCAACCTATCACCCTCTTCCTCACTTACCTATGGCACTTCTGCTTTTTTTAAACACTGAGTTGGCAAGTAAGATGTGGCAGCAGGATACGGTTGAGACCACTTGTCTACTGTGATTTCTCTCCTGGTTTGAAAGTGACGTTTGAATAACTTCCTGTGTTATGCCTTGCAAGAGTCCATTTTTCTTTATAAAACCAGAAGAATTTTCCATGTCCCTGCTCTCCCCAAATCACTTACAACTATGCTAAATAAGACCAATCTTGGCAATAAGCGCATGCATTTCAGTCTTGAATTTAAGTCCTTTTAGTTTAATTCATTTAGAATATTTATTGAATACCACTCTACATAAAGGACTACTCTATTCACTGTCCCATGGCAAAACTGCTGCAACATGCCATGTTGATTAAACATGGGCTTAGATTTTTGCCACAATAGCTCCTTTAAAATATAGGCACTTTGAAGAACAGACAGAAATGCAGTGAACCACTTCAATTCTAGATTAAAGGAAATGTCTAGCTTCTGAAAAGAGGGCCTACATAGAGTTCATTTATGTTCTTTGCCTTTTTCAGATTGTGCTAAGCCACTGCCTTCACCACCGCTTGCAAAACTGGGATCTAATTAGTGAACAGATTTGCCTTCTCTGCCTATTCCCGGCAACCTTATTTCAATTCATGGGGTCAGTGGTTAAGACTCAAAGTCAGCTGACTCCATTCTTCCCTTTTCCTAGAAATCACATGCCTATTGTTAAGATGTTGGATCATTAAAAGTCAGAACCACAGAGCCTCCATGCGGCTTGTAGATGCCTCCTCTTCCAGCTCACAGCACTGGATGAGCTCATCCTAATTACACGGAAAACTGAAGGTCAGTGCATTAAATTAATGCAGCAGTATATTTCAAAGGGGCTTATGACCTCCCGTCCCTATTACAGTTTGGTCAGTGAAAATGGTTCTCTCCTTCCCACTGCCAATACTGTCAACAGACATTCCGCAGAGAACAATTGGGAGTATTGAAACATGTAATTAAGCACTGCTTAAAACTACTCTATTCTAATTAATAGAGCCAATTTGCACAATATGTAATCTTTTCAGGTCTTTAGTACAGTCCAATGGTCTTCAGTAAGCAGCTCTAATCTGTTCAGGCTGAGGAAAGAAAAGCGATTTTCTAACTTTACTCTTCTTTTAAAAGCAGGGACTGAATGCCAACCAGTGCTTTGCATGTTTACTCCACTGGCGTCAAATCTGGAATTCTGGCAAACTGCTCACTAGTGCTGGGTTTCCAGCCAAAACTCGACCAGAGACAAATGTAACCAACATGCTGACATTGCAAGACAGAAACTGGGTGACATATAAGATTTGCTTTTTTAATAAAATGGAGGTAATTTTGAAACCAAAGATTAAGTTTAAAATTCCATCGTATTTTTAAAGCTATGATTTAGCAAATGATCAGCCAAGAAAACATACCTTTGCATTTGTTCGTTGTCTTATCCAAAATTGCCTTCGTGGAGACTATTTTTCCATATCTAAAAAATTTTTGAGAAAGAAAAAAAAAAAGAAGTTATAATCAACCTTTATTAAAGTCAAAGTCCAAAGAATATATACATATCTTTTAACAAACTTTAAAGTACAAAATGTTATTTCCTAGGGGACAGGAAATGGGAATCTAAACTCAAAACTAAGCTAGAAAAAGGGGAATGGCCAGGCCTCCCATTCAAATCTTCGGATAACAGTTTGATGTTTAACTCTGAACCATCAGGTGCTTACTTGACAATCTTGGGACCAAAAAAAAAAAAAAAAAGGCATATGAATCCTTTAAAAATTATTTTCTTCTGTGGTCATATTTTACAAAGCCAAATGCAAGTCTCCATATTATTAAAAGGAAAGTGAGATGATCTACACAGCCTTTATGAAATAATAAAGGGAGAAAAGCAGCCTGCATTCTATTCTTTCATTTTTGTTCTGCAGACAGTGTTCCCTTAACAAGGGGTCCGTGAGCTTGAAATGAAATTCAAAAAAACATTATTCTTGTGGGGACTTGTTGGCACGGGTGTGATATATTTATTAAATAATACACAGTATAGTGTGGACTCAGTAAGGGGTCTGTGGTTTTTACCTGACTGGCAAAGGGGTCCGTGGAACAAAAGAGGTTAAGAACCCCTGCCCTAGACCATCACAGAAGGACACACACACACATCACACATGTTTTACACATCTAATGGTATGTTTAAAACAGGTCATTTTAACCTAAGATTTTGATAACAGTTTATAGATGCATTTATTAATACATCTTCTAACTCATTAGTATGAACAATTATTCTCTTATACCAATGTGTATGCATGAACACATGTACAAGCCATGAACAATGAAGAAGATAACACAGTGAACTGGGGATTATACAAGCATCTTCATGAGGAGTATGTTCAAGTTCCTTAATGTGCGAAAGAAATTGGGAGAGAAGGAGGAAAATTCAGAACATTAAAACAAACTAGTGCAATGCTACTGAAAAGCAAATGAGAGCCTAATTTGTACATATGTCCTAAGCCCACACCTTCCCATAGGACCAGACTTACGATGAAAAGCACTCTTATTTATCTATGCTTATCTTCTAAAATTTGAGAGAAAACCTTTTTTTTTTTTTGTTATTTCCTTAATACTCAAAGCAAAACTTTGGGGAATGCACAAAAGTTACTTCATGTATCAGAGACTCAAAGTTTCCTCAATTATACATGGTAAATTCCTACTTTCCTATACTTTAACTTAAAATTTTTCACATTTTCTCTAATATAACTTCTTTATAATTGATTGAGGACAAAAAGAGTCATAAAAGTTTTAGGAAACAGAAGTATCTGTGTAGCAGAAAAAAAACAAGAAACAAACAAACAAAAAAACCCTGAAATATATTGATCTAGAAGATACAACTGACTTAAAACTCTTTTCTCCCTCAGTTAATTTTTCCTTATCTTCACTCTGTATAATCATGTAATCAAGTGGTTACTAACTAGGCATGAAAGTAAAGATAATTTAAAGGTTCAAATAACAACTATATCCAAAAAGCATAATGCTACCTAAGCACCTTCAATTCCCTGCAGATTCTGAGTATTTGTAACATTAACATAGGTGAGTAAACTTACCAAAAAACAATTTTTACAAAATCCAGAAAAAAATAAGTGGTTGAAAGATTACCATTTACACCTAATCTTAGCCAAAAGGCTGAGAAGCGATGAAAGATTATCTTTTATAGCAACCATTTATCCACCTATGTTACACACTTGGTATTTACTCACGTTCTCTCGGTTGCCCAAATCTTAGATGGAAGTATTTTTACACTGCATTCCTGTCACGTACCTTTCCAAAAAGAGGGGAGAAAGTTGGTATGACTCATTTTTAGGAAAAGGGACTGAGAGTCCCAGACTCCCTGAGGTCACAGAATTCAGGGCCTTTTGTAAAACAAATGGAAGGAAATTTGGGAGAAGGTAAAGATCTAGCTTTCTAGCTTCCCGTTCTGCTCTGGTTCTGCTCTAGTTTAATGGTAGGAAAGATAATAGGGTAAGATGTTGAGAAAAAGAATGTGGGAAGTAGGAAAAAAAGAAAAGCCCCTTGGCAGCAGGGATACTCAATCCATGCCCTACCCTCTTCTTTCAGGTTCTCTTCGATATTTTTTGCTACATTTGACACTTCTACATCCCGTGCCACGCACCCCTCTCAGCTGCTGGGGCCCTGTGTTCTGGGGTCTCATCGCATCTTTCTCAGCACCCAGTCTGTGGTTCTTTGCCCACTGAGCCTCTCCTCTCATTCCTTAACTGAATACTTTGTCAAGCTTCATAAGTGATCCCCAAGGCTTCCTTTTTCTTAGGAAATTCATCCAAGGCTATGGTTTTAATTAACGCATCTCTGCTGACGATGCCCAATTCTCCTTCCTGGTTTTTTTTTTTTCTTCTTAATCCCATCGAAGCTTTAGTTTTTGTCCCTTCCTCTTTCTACTTAAGTACTTTACCATCATCTCACATCCACCATTTTCTAAATCATATCCTCAATAGCACCCCACGCACATTGTGCCCTGTCTCCTCTCCATCTCTTTCCACTCAATAGCACTGTCATTCTCCCAAACTTCCACCAAGCTTGGGGCCCTTGTGACATCACTAACTGAGCTATTCTTGAATCCAGTTAATCAGTAACTCTTCTGAGTTCTGTCTTTGATAAATAGTCACTCTTTCTACCCTTGATTGTGCCTGGATTGACAGAACAAGTGCACAGTAGTTCTTCCTGCCTGCAGCCTCTGGTCCTTCCAAACCTGTCACCTTAATTTACCTAAAACACCACTTTAAACATGTCTCTCTCATCTCTCCATAACCCTGCCCTACCCATGCTTAAAGGACCTGTTCAAACATCTCTTCCGTGAAACCTAATTCCCCTCGTAGTAGTAACCTCTTCAACCATATAGCTGGTAATTTTATAAGAAATGAGAAAGGGGATTACATTGATTGCACTCCTACTCATGTTCCAGGTACTGTGGCAGGCATGCTACATGTGAGAGCCTTATTCAATTCAACTCCCCAATGATCCTACGAGGAAGGTGCTGTTTATTCCTATGTTTTTGCCAAGTGGGAAAAAAAAAAAACTCATACAAGTTTTGGGCCTAAGATATTGCCTAAAATCCTAAAGCTCAAAAAGTGATAATGTTTCAGTTATCACTATAAATTATCTGAGAAACAAGTAAACTTTATATACTCAGAGTATGAAAGGAGGAGGACAAAACAGAAGGCCTCTTCTGCTAAGGTATTGGAATAGATTTTCTAAGCCAAAGGAGGTTTTTGTTGCTGTTGTTTGATATAAATACAAGAAACAAACATGTGGGTTGTGGTTGAAAAATGGATAGAGACAGGAGGAAGAGGGGAAGAGAAATTTCTGAAACTGATCACTTTTACTTTCTATTGTGGTTTTCATCATGATTTGCAGGGTAAGGCTGAAAGACCATGCCTTCACAGAAAGCCAGAAAACACCTTTTGCTCTGCGGTGGGGCTACCACACTTTGACCTCCTGCAGGTAAATGGATGACCAGGAGGCTGCTAAGGTGGAGTTCCCTGAGGAGTGCTGAAGGGCTACCCTGCCCTAAAACATCTTTTCTTTGGGGCTGCTCACTCACACTGCTCACAGCACAAGAGGTTCCTATTAAACTAGACTCCTGAACTGGAAGATGGAAGTCACTCAGGCTAAGTTTCCTCTCAGTCACCAGATTGTGGGAATGGCGTACAGAACACGTCAGTTCTGAGGACAAGAGAAAAGGGCCAGTAAAGGTCCAAGGCTGGATCATGGGCAAGAGCTATCTGTCTAAGTGGCATTTCCAGGAGTTGGAAAGGGACAGACAGTGTTCCGAGCAGTCAGGATCCCCCTCTTCTTGCTTTACTTGCAATAAGATTTAATAATGTGGGACTAGAGGCAAAGAGAAGCAACATCAGATCATTAAAATTTAGTCTAATTCTACTGTAGATCCTCAATGCTTGCAAGAATAGCAGACATCTTGGTAAAAAGTCATAAAGCAACCAGATTTCCACCACCACCCCCTTGTTCATACTTGAAGCTTAAATTTTTTTTAATGTATTTTTTTTGTTTGTGTTTTAAATCAACATTAAGGAACAGGGACATACAATGTACTGGGACAAACAAGCCTGCTGCCCAGGAAAACTCACATTCTGAGAACACAAAGGGGATTTAAGAAAGCAAAGCTTAGCATTTTTTTAGGAGGAAAAAAAAAGTTAATATGAAGAAGCTTTGGATTTTATCCAACTTCAAAATAATAATGCTCAGACCATAGCCTTGGCTACTCAGAAAATAATAATCTTTGTTAAGAGCAGATCATCCACTCCACAGGAAACTCTGACAATAAAAGGATAAGGAGTAATTAAGAGATACTACTACAGAAGAATTAAATTCAAAAGGAGATGATAACAAGCATATTTAAACCTATTGACCCAAACAAACTTGGTTAATAAAGGCAGTTATTTCCATAAGCCTTTTGCGTAGAATCTACTAAAACTTATTTTGTTCCACAGTTCTATCCACTTCTTTCCCATTTCCATTTATATCTCTTCCTTCATTTCTTTTAAGATAAAATCCAAGTATACTTCAGTTTACATTTAGGATATAAAGCCTAATTCTTTCCTCCTGGCCCCATTACTTAATCCCTCCTAAATTCTACCTTGTTGTTTAGTTAATTTCAATTACAAGAGAAATACATGCTTACTGTAATTAGAAGACACAGAAAAGTAAGTTAAAAACAAAATCACCTGAAGTGCTAGATATGAACCTATCTTTACAGACTTGGTCCAATGTGCATGTATATACACACACACACACTTCTAACAGAGAACTTATTAACCTTCCCAGTTAGTTACAAGCAAAGATGCTCTGTAGAGTGGAATCCACTCCAACCACCACCAACAGATGGCGACAATGGTTGATGAGTTATTTTAATATGGGTCACTTGTAAATTCATTTAAGGCACCTTGGCATCATTTCCAATGTTTGTGGTTAGTTTTGGGACATTTAAGGAAAATTATTAAACTTGGAAAAGCAATGAGTTTGTTGAAAATACTACTAATAAAAAGTACTCATAATGTAAACCAATAGAGATAATTTTTAAAAGTTTGAGAAAGGGGTAAATATTGCTCATGCATATGGGAGGATAACTTGTTTGTTTTAACAGCCGAACTGCTTCTGAAGGACAAAGAGGGGCTCATGCATCTTGCGAGAGATGACACTACACCTGTGCAAATGACAATAACTAGCATGAAAGAAGGACAGGGGGTTGAAAATGAGAAGAAAAAGACAGACAAGAAACAAAATAACCCAGGAAGTGGCTACAGTATCAGCATCAAGCTAGTGAGTTAGCACAGGGGAATAAGAAAAGCAACAGCTTATATTTATATAGCACTTACCGCATGCCAAGCACTATTCTAAGTGCTTTAGGTAAATTATTTCAATCTTCACAACAATCTTTTGAGAAGGGAGAATATGATTTCCACTTTGTAGACATGAAACTGAGGAACAGAGCGAGTTAGGGAGCTGCTCAAGGTACACAGCTAATAAGTAGCAAAGTTGGAAGGCAGGAAGTTTGCTTTGGAGTTTAAAGGCCAAGCATGTTGACAGCTGCAGAAACTTTGGTCAGGAACCACAGATTGTTTCATAGGTTCAAAGCAATGCCCGTTCTCAATCTACATAACTCTAAATGAGTGAGGGGATGAGGGCAGAGTCTGTAACTGCCAAAGACAGTTGCGCAAAGTGAAAAAACAAACAAACAAAAAACAAAAAAAATAAAACAGATGCAGATAACATACAGAAAGGAATTACTTGCCTCAAGATTTCCTGTGTAAATGAAATTGTTCTGTTTTGCAATAAGATGCCCAACAGAATACATATATCAGTGTGGAGGAAGTGAGACTGCTTTAAAGCCTAAAGGGTATAAGTCACATCATTATTTGGTAGGAATGGATTTGGGATTATAAGTAAAAACCTCTCATTATTTTGGACTAGCAAGAGGAAAACAAAACACACACACGACCCTAAAACATGCACAGATAATATTGTTTATGTAGTTTTCTAACTTGCTGATGTATTTTCTCAGTGGTCTCTCAGGAAAAGGTGATTTGCCAAAATTTGTTTTAGTGCATCTAAGAAAGGTTGAATAGGGGGAACAAAAAGTTATAAATTATATCAGTTTTGCTAATACAAAAGCCTGTTAGAGAACGAGGCCTAAAATTATAAAGTAGAGTCATTTACTAATGTAATGCTGATCCCTCATTACCTTGAATAACTCATCTGGTTATATTTTCTTTCTTTCTTTGGTATAGGAACTGGTAAGCATATGAAGATGAGATACAAGACACGTGAAACTAAAAAATCAGGCAATCACTGGTAGAACAAGATGATGGCATAAGAAGTTCCACGGTGCCATTTCCCCAGAGATTCTTTGAACATCTAGCAAAACTAGAAGAGCCATCTTCCTCAAACTCCAGAAAACAGTGAAGGGTTGCAGTAACTGGATGAATAAGGAATCAACACAACTCAGCTTTAAAACAGACAGGAGAAGCTCAGGGCACCACTGCTGGCCCCTCCTACCACACCCTCCCTACCCTTACTGGTGTGATAAGAGCCAGCCATGGTCTCACTGTCCTTCCTGGGTCCTGTTCAGGCAGAAGTAGATTAATTCCTTTGAACATATGAGGGTCTGTTTATCAGTGCCAATCAATCTGGTGCAGTACTCCTCTCCAGCTCCCTCACCCAGAATTTAACCTGCAAACAGAAGCAACTTGCAGACAGCTAAATCAGTATAAGAAACAAATAAGTCAAAATAGCCTGGGGCAAACAAAGGCTTACTTGCTTCAAAACCACCAAAAGAGTACCCAGGAGGAGGCGAAATTCTATTTCATAGGGAGTAGAGGGGACATTTGAATTACTGTAATCAGAATTCCTAAATCCAGGAGCAAGCACAATCCCAGAACAAGACAAAGGATCATATAATATCTAGAGAAGCTTGCACTTCATATTCGCCTCAGGCTGGTTCTCTTGAGAGGAGAGCTAAACTCTTGAGGAGACCTCCAGCCAACAAAAAGCCAATTTGCAAAACTGTGAAAGTGTTTTTGTTTTTTGCATGGGTTTGTTTTTGCTACTTCCTGGCAATCAAGGAGATCTCTGTAATATCACTAGCTGGTCACAAACCTAAAGAATATATAGCCTTGGGATTAAATCCCAGAATACACTTTAGAATATGAAAATGCACAGAGCGAGGGGAAAAAAAAAAAAAAAAGACTACACGACAAAGATTCAGGAAATGCTGGTCCACCTGAAGGACTAGGATAAAAGTCCAGATATCAATGAAGAAGACCTGACTTTGGACATACAGCACAAGGATATTTTAAAAAATTGATCCTCAATATGCTCAAAGAGATAAAGGAAAACAAAGAAATATCTAAAGGATATCAGGAAAACAATGAATGAACAATATGAGAGTGTCAATAAAGAGAAATTTTAAAGGGAACTAAACAGAAATACTGGAGTTGAAGACCGTAATAACTGAACTGAAAAATTCCCTAGAGAGTTTCAACAGCAGATTAAGAGTTGGCAAAAGAAAGAAGCAGGGAACAAGATGACGACAACTGAAACGTTCAGGCTGAGGAGTAGAAAGAAACAAGAATTTTAAAAAGTGAACAGTGCTTAAGAGACTTGTGGGATTACCACCAAGAATACCAATATAGGCATTATGGGAGTAGCAAAACGAGAAGAAAGAAAGGGGCAGAAGGAATATCAAACAAATGTGGCAGAAAACCCCTCAAATTTAACATAGGACATGAATATGCATATTCAAGAATCCCAAAGAACCCCAAACAGGATAAACTCAAAAGAACCACACATGGACACCTAGTAATCAAAACCGTTGAATACCAAGGACAAAGAGAGTTCTGCAAACTTCAAGAGAAAAGCAATGTGTAATGCACAAGGGAGTTCCAATAAGATTAAGTGCTGATTTCTCTTTAGAAACCAGGAGGAAAAGAAAGCAGTTGGATGAAATAAAGTGCTGAAAGAAAACAATTGGAAACTAAGACTTTTATAACTTTTATAATGTCTTTAAAAAACAAGGGTGAGATTAAGCCTTCCCAGATAAACAAAAACTATGTTTATCCCTAGACCTGTCCTACAAGCAATCAAAAGGGATTTCTAGGGAAGTGGCTGTGGCTCAATCAGTAGGGCTCCCGTTTACCATATGGGAGGCCCTGGGTTCGGTTCCCGGGGCCTCCTGGTGAAGGCAAGCCCGCCCGCGCGGCGTGGTTAGCTGACCCAGCGAGCACAAGCAGCAAGGGGGGGATAAATGAATAAATAAAAATAAAATCTTTAAAAAAAAAAAAGGGGGGGGGGATTTCTACAGACTGACAGGAAAGGACACCAGAGGACCAAAACAGGATAAAGAAATAAAGACCTCCAGTAAAGGAGTACCAAAAAATATTGTACTGTATTTTTTGGTATGTAACTCCACTTTTACTTCTTACAGATTCTAAATTACAAATGCATAAAAAGTGATGACATCTATGGCATAGCACATACAATATATAAAGATATAATCTGTAACAAGTACAACAAAAAGTGAGGGGACAGAGGGGTATAGGAACAGTGTTTATATATGCTAATTAAGTTAAATTGGTATCAAATGAAACATTATTGTTATAGATTTAGAATATTATATGTAAGCCCCTTGATAATGAAAGAAACAGAAAGAAATTAAAAAAAGACTCAAAATGGTACAATACAAAAAAATTAAAAACATGAAAATAAGGATTAATGAAAGAACTGAGGGACACAAAAGGTACAAGACCTACAAATGCCAAAAAGCAAGATGGAAAAATAAGGTTCTGCATTATCAGTAGTTACTTTAAATATAAATGGATTATATTTTCCAGTCAAAAGTCAGAGATGGACAGAATGGATATGAAAAGCATTACCCCAGTACATGCAGTTTATAAGCAACTTGCATTAAATTCAAAGGCACAAGTCAGCTGAATGTGAAAGGATGGAAATAAATATACTCTGCAAACAGTAACCAAATACTAATATCGCACAAAGTACACATTAGACAAAAACTGTTACAAGTGACAATGAAGTTCACTATATACTGATAAAGAAGCCAATTCAATAAGAACATAACAATTACAAATAAATATTTACCTAATAGCAAGAACCCCAAAATATGGGAAGGAAATATTGACAGATTTGAAGGGAAAAATAGATGGTTCTATTTTTCTTTTAAGGATTTATTTATTTATTCCCACCCCCCCCCCCCTTGTTTTGTGCTCACTGTCTGCTTTCCATGTGTTCTCCTGTGTCTGCTTGTCTTTTCTTTAGGTGGCACCAGGAACCAATCCCAGGACCTTCAGGAGTGGGAGAGAGGTGCTCAATCTCTCGCGCCACCTCAGCTCCCTGGTCTGCTATGACTCTTATTGTCTCTCCTCTACGTCTCTTTTTGTTAGGTCATCTTGCGACACCAGCTCTCTGGGTGGGTCACCACTCCTGCACGGGCCAGCATTCCGCATGGGCCAGCTCACTGCATGGGCCAGCTCTTCTTTCACCAGGAGGCCCCAGGAACTGAACCCTGGACCTCCTATATGGTAGACAGGAACCCAACTGCTTGAGCCACATCCACTTCCCAGATGGTTCTGTATTAATATTAGGAGATTTATATTAATAATAGGAGATTCAATAAACCACTTTCAAAAATAGGTAGAACATCTAAACAAAAGACCAACACAGAAATAGAAGACTTGAATGATACTTTAAACCCACTAGACCTAACAGACATATATAGAACACTTCATCCAACAGCAGCAGAATACACATTCTTCTCTAGTCCACACAGATCATTCTCCAGGATGGACCACATGGTAGATCACAAAACAAGTCTCAATAAATTAAAAAAATATTGAAATTTTACAATGCATCTTCTCCTACCACAATATAAGGAAACTAGAAATCAAACAGAGGGAGAACTGAAAATTAAACAATGTACTTTTAAACATCCAATAGGTCAAAGAAGAAATCACAAGGAAATGAGAAAAATATCTTGAGGCAAATGAAAATGAAAACACAACATAGCAAAACTTATGGGATGCAGCAAAGGCAGTACTAAGAGGGAAATTCATAGCTCTAAATATTTATATAAAAAAGAAGAAAGATCTCAAATCAGACACCAAACCTCACTACTGGAGAATCCAGAAGAAGAGAAAGCTAAATGCAAAGTGAGCAGAAGGAAGAAAATAACAAAGATTTGAGGGATGATGAATGAAATAGAGAATAATAAAGATTATTATAAACAAAATCAGAAGTTGGCTCTTTGGAAAGAATAATGATAAATCAACAAACCTTTAGCTCAAGTAACAAACACAAAAAAGAGAAAGGATGCAAATAACTAAAATCAGAAATGAAAAAGAGACATTACTACTGACCCTACAGAAATAAAAAGGACTATTAGAGGATACTTTGAACAGCTTTATGGCAATAAATTAGATTACCTACACTGACTCAAGAAGAAATAGAAGTTCTCAACATATCAATAACTAGTGAAGAGACTGAATCAGTAATCAAAAACCTTCTGTGGCAGTTTAAGATTATTTTATGAATCCCAAAAAGAGAATTATAATGTTTGTAAACTAATCTATTCCTCTGGGTGTGATTGCATTAAATTTAGCTGAGGGACCTTTGATTAGATTATCTCTTAAGGTTGATTTAGGGCTTTTTATTCAACCATGTCAATGGGCACAACTCAGGATGAATCCTCGCCCCCTTGCTAGGTCTGATATAAACAGGCACTCACATAGACAGATATAGGAAGAGAGAGAGAGAGCTCTGCCATTTTTTCCCTGCCATATGACAGAAAGGAAAAGGCCCAAACAGCTGAGGCCCTGGGGAAAGAGGAGCCATTTGCCTGAGAGCTTACAGCTGAATTTGGGAAGAAAGCAGTATAGCCAAGACTGATATAGGAAACCCTAAGAGATAAGCCCTATGCCAGCTTGCAGCTGAAACTGGGAAGGAAGTGGAACAGCTGGGCCTGACAGTGGAAGCCCAGGGGGTGGGATGGGGGTGGGGGGAGGAGAGACTAGGCAGAAATGGCCTGCCATCTTGCTTCAACACATGGTAGCTGACTTCAATGAAAAAGCACTATTTACGGTGCCTTTAGTTGAACTTTTCACAGCCTTGGGACTGTAAGCTTTTACCCCAAATAAAGCCCCATTATAAAAGTCAACATATTTCTGGTACTTTGCATTGGCAGCCCTTTGGCTGACTAATACACCTCCCAACAAAGCCAAGCTCAGGAACAGATGGCATCACAGGTGAATTTTATCAAGCATTCCAAGAAGAATTATTATGAACCCTGCTCAAACTTTTCTAAAAAATTGAAGAGAAGGGAACACTTCCTAACTTACTCTATGAGGCCATCATTTCCCTAATACTAAAGTCTGATAAAGCTACCACAAGAAAAGAAAATTACACACCAATATCCCTTATAAACATAGATGTAAAAATCCTCAACAAAATTAAGCAAACTGAATCCAACAGCACTCTGAAAGAAGTATATGCCATGATCAAGTGGGATTTGTCTCAGTTATGCAAGGGTGGCTCAACATAAGAAAATCATTTAATGTAATATACCACATTAATAGGAGGAAGGGAAAAAAAACAACATATAATTACCTCAATTGATGCAAAAAAGGCATTTGACAAAATCCAGCAACCTTCTTAATATAAACATTTAGAAAACTAGCAGCAAAAGAAAACATCCTTAAAATGACACAGGGCATATACGAAAAACCCAGAGGTAACATCATACTCAATGGTGAAAACTTTCCCTCTAAGATCTGGAACAAGATAAGGATGCCCACTGTCACCAACCACTGTCATTTAACACTGTACTGGAAGCACTTGCCAGAGCAATTAGGCATGAAAAAGAAATAAAAGGCATCTAATTGGAAAGGAAGAAGCAAAATTTTCCATTTGCAGATGACATGATTATATATAAAGAAAATCCTGAAAAATCCACAACATAGTTCCTGTAGCTAATAAACCAATTCAGCAAAGTAGTGGGGTACAAGACAACACCCAAAACCATAGTGTTTCTATACACTATTAATTAACATTCTAAAGAAAATATCAAGGGAAATAATTCCATTTACAAAGCAAATAAAATAAAATATCTAGGAACAAATTTAACCAAGGATATAAAAGACTTATACACAGAAAAGCACAAAATATTGGTGAAAGAAATCAAAGAAGACCTAAATAAAATGATGCACATTTGTGTTCATGGACTGGAAGACTAACTACTGCTAAGATGCCAATTTTCCATAAAGTGATTAACAGATTCAACACAATCCCAATCAAAATTCCCTAAGCAGAAATGGAAAAGCCAAACATCAGATTTACATGGAAGGGTAAGGGACCCCAAATAGCCAAACCAATTTGAAAAAGAATGAAGTCAGATGCAAACTTCCTGATATTAAAACTTATAAAAAGCCACAGTAACCAAAACAGCATGTTATTGAAACAAGGACAGATATATGGACCAATGGAATTGATCTGAGAGTTCAGAAATAAACTCACATCTATGACTGATTGATTTTTGAGAAGTGTGCCACATTTACCCCATTGGGAAAGAATAGGCTCTTCAACAAATGATGCCGGAATAACTGCATATTCACATGCAAAAGAATGAAGGTGGACACCCTCCCTCACACCATAGACAAAATATTAACTCAAAACGGGTCAAAGACCTAAACATAAGAGCCAACACTATCAAACTCCTAGAAGAAAACATAGGAAAGCATCTTCAGAACCTAGGGTTAGGCAACAGTTCCTTAAGACTTTACACTGAAAGCATGAGCAACAAAAGAAAAAAAAAATAGATAAATGGGACTTCATCTAAATTAAAAACTTGTCCATTGAAAGACTTCATCATGAAAGTAAAAAGACAACCTGCAGAATGGGAGAAAATATTTGGAAACCATATGTCTGATAAGAGTTAAATATCTAGAATACATAAAGAACTCCTACAACTCAACAAGAAGGCAAGTAACCCAATCAATAAATGGCAAGATACTTGAATAGACATTTCTCCAAAGAAGATATACAAATGGCCAAAAAGCACATGGAAAAGATGGTCAATATCATTTGCCATTAGGGAAATGCAAATCAAAACCACAGTGAGATCCCATTTCACACCGACTAGAATGGCTACTACTAAAAAGAATGGAAAATATCAAGTGTTGGAGATGATGTGGAGAAACAGGAACACTTGCGCATTGTTGGTGGGAATGTAAAATGATGCAGCTGCTGTAGAAAATAGTTTGGCGGTTCCTGAAAAAGTTAAGTACAGAATTACCATATGAGCTGGTAATCTTACTTCTAGGTATATACCCAAAAGAACTGAAAGTAGGGACTCAAACATATTAGAACACTGATGTTCATAGTGGCATTATTCAAAATTGCCAAAAGATGGATGAACCCCAAGTTTCCATCAACAGATGAATGGATTAACAAATCGTGGTGTATATGTACAAAGGAATATTATTCACCCATGAAAAGCAATGAATTGCTGGAAGAAATGGCAACATGTCTGAATCCTGAAGACATTATGTTGAGTAAAATAAGCTAGACATAAGAGGGTTAATCTTTTATCATCTCCCTGATATGAAATAATTCAAATAAGAAAATTCATAGATACAAAGTTTTGGTAATGCATGGTGTTGATGGTAGCACAACACTGTGAATGTAATTAACAGCACTGAATTACATATTTGAATGTGGTTAAAAGGAGAAATTTTAGGTTTTATATATATGTTATTAGAATAAAATTAAAAACAAACAAACAACAACAAAACCACAGTACTATTTCATGTCTCACTTTCATGTCTATATAGCACTTCCCTTTTCTGTATCCTAAGAAAGAATATTATAATGGAAAGGAGACAGAATGTGTAATACAAACAGCAAACTCTAATGGAAACTATAGGCTATAGCTAATAGTACAATTATAACAAATTCTTTCATCAATTGTAACAAAGGTACCACACTTATGCAAAGTATTAATGATGGTTGATATACAGGAATTCTGTATTTTCTGCATTATGTTTATGTAAACCTATAACTTCTCTAATAAGAAAAAATTATGAAATAAAAAATTAAGTAGTAAGAATCAAAAAGATTTTGCAAGACTTTAGCTTTCTGGCCCTGTAGATGTTCAGTGTCTACAAGACTTGCGTAAGATGTAAAAATATTAAGATATAGAAAATATTCAATATTCCTTTCATTTGATTTTATTTAACTCTTCCACGTCTGCTGTATGGCTAAGCGTGCCTCTGTGTATATGTGATTCCAGGTACATGGGGTAGAACTGGAAGCTACATCTTATGCAGTTGGGTTTAGAGTCATTTTGAAGGAACTGCTTGGGAGGGAAAACCATTGCAGATCTAAAGTCCAGCAACAACTAAGATCTGGTGCTTAAAGTGAATGAATCACAGGAAATATTAGTACAGTCAAAAAGAGATCAGTTGAAGAAATCAACTCACAAATATGCACAGCATGTCTGCCGTACGTCCTTCACCAAACAAGGTCAATAAAAAATTATAAGATGTTTATCACTGCTATCATCAAAGGGACAATCTATTAAGTGATATAAGGAATTTTTAATATTAAAAAATTACTAAAAATGAAGGACAGGGAAGCAGATGTGGCTCAGGCGACTGGGCTTCTGCCTACCACATGGGAGGTCGCTGGTTCAGATACCAGTGCCTCCTAAAGAAGACAGCGAGCTGACACCACAGGCAGGCGTGGCAAGCTAACTCAACAAGAGACACAAGAAGAAAAAACATAATGAGAGATACAACAAAGCAGGGGGCAGAGGTTCCCAGTGCCTCCTAAAGAAGACAGTGAGCTGACGTGATGGGCAGGTGCGGCAAGCCGACGTTACAAGATGACGCAACAAGAGACGTGGGGAGGAAAAACAGAATGAGAGACACAACAAAGCAGGGAGGGGAGGTGTCTCAAACAACTAGGCACCTCCCTCCCACATCAGAGGTCCTGGGTTCTGCTCCTGGTGCTCCCTAAAGAAACAAGGAAGATGAACAGACACAGCAAGTGAAAAACAACAAGGGGGTGGAGAGAAATAAATTAATTTAAATAAAAATAAGTCTTAAAAAAAAAAAGGACACTTTGTATGATGAATGCTAAGTAAAAGGGGCATCATCGCAGGAGGAAGGCCAAGTTAGCAAGGAAGACTTCCGGGAAAGCAAAAATTCTGGTGGGCTATGGAGTCTATTGCAAGCGTGTGGTGTAATGAAAGCTAAGTCCAAAAAGGCCTAGAGGGCCTAGAGTTCCAGGAAAAAAAGTTCAGAAACAGAATGTGGCTCAAGGTTTTGCAATTGCAAAATGAAATGAGGAAAGCAATATTTTAGTAAGATAATGAAAGTCTTATACCCAGAAGTAGCATAGAGCGATGCCACATATTCTTTATTTTTGCACTTTGTACTCAAGCATTAACAGTCATGTTTGACAAATTAAAATGAAGGGATGAAGAATGTTAGCAGACAGATGGAAGGGTTCTAAAGGGCAGAAGAGATTTAAGAAAAAGGAGTATGAACTAGCCTTACATGCTTAACTTGGCATCTAAGAGAAATAAATCGTTCTGTGTTAATGGGAAAGGCACTGGTTTTTCTCTCTGTGAATTCAAAGATGGTGGAGAAAAGGAAGCATCAGTTACAATTTTTTTTTCCAACTGTCCAGAAGAGGAAAGTGAGTTCCAACTCCAATCACAGACCGAGAGCCTGCAGATTAAAGATGATATAGCAGAAACTTGGAACATCTTCAAGTGGTCTAACCCTCAGCTAGTATATGGGCTGATGAGAATAAATCACAGAAGTTTTGGGACAAAGTAGCACTTTTTTTTTCAACAGAAAGCACTTATATCTACATACCTAATTGTTTATAACATTGAAATTTTAATCCTTAGAGAACACATGTGAAATTGGTAGTTTGCACCCAGATTTTGGGACTGATCATCTTTTCTTGCTAAATTTATAACCATTCCTGCTATTTGACTTTGCAGCATTCCTGGGTGAAACAGGCTAATCTATTATAAATGCTACATACTAGTAACAATTGATGCTGTCTGTTAATTGCACGTACAGCTTGAACTAAATAATTCATATAGTAGGAATATTAACATTCTCATTAAAAATAGCTGAGATACCTTTTTGCCATATTCTGTGAAAAACTTCTCTCTTCTAAATAAAAAGCACATTATAAAGCATTTGATTTATTACACAGATATGCGATTATAGTCTAGTATAAAGTCTATTATGATCTACAAGCAAAGTAAAGTAGTTTTACAATATTTTATGGACTTTTAAGAGCACATAGCATACAACAGGACATTTACATTCTCTTATGACAGTATTTTTGCCACAAGTCACTGTACTGCAGCACTCAGGGAGGTAGTTGGCGGTGGCCAGATCCAAACTAATGTTCACAAGTACAAGTACGTCATAGGAAAACAATGCACTCTGAAAATGCAATCCAGAATTTTGCAAGTAAAATGTAGACTGTCATAAAACTGAATCCCTAAACGTCTCAAACACTGATCAATGTCTAACTTTTAAAACAAAGGCAACATGCTTATAGCAAGTGCCCTTAGGTTTCTGAATGCAATTTATGAAGTGCCAATGATTGATTATTTCTTAAATTTTTCTCCCCCGCCACCAAAACCTGTAATGTATTTCCTTTGCTTTGATAATCTCACTTTCATGTCGCTATAGCATTTTACTTTTCTGTATCCTAAGAAAGATAATATTATAATGGAAAGGACATAGAAAGTGTAACCAGAGAGACTTGTCTTTAAATGCCAATTGTGCCCATGACCAGCTCTATGATTTGGCCTCCTCGCCTTAAAGCCAGTATGGTAACATCTGCTTCACAGGATCATTGTGAAGAAGCTAGCATAGTGCTGGACACATAACAGGCCTTCAGTGACAAAGGTTATCCTTTTCTCCCATCCCTCTCCAAATAAGGTACTGCTAATTCTTATCACTTGTGAGCCCTAAGATAGACGACCTCTTCACTACCAATGAAGTTGCAAAATGCAATGAATGAGTGTAACAATGAATGTTGCAAAATGTTGAGAAACCATAGACATATCATTTTTATGGTTACTTTTCTGCACAGTTCATTGCATGTTGTAAGCACTTAATAATATATTGGTTGAATGAATAAAATATCAACATACAGGTTGTTAAAAAATTTCCCCTTAAAGTGTTTGATGTAGGGAGTTAGGGCAGATTGGCAGTGGCAGGGAGAAGGGAAATATTATATTTTACCTTGGAAAATGGACACAGCCTTGTATCTTATCCCAATTTAGCTTATAAAGATACATGAGAAAAGCAAGGCAATTCAGGAATTTAACAAAGAACTAGAAATTAGTGCCAAAACGAAAACAGTGAAAGGTTGGGAGAGAAAAAACAAAAAATCCAGGACGGTTTTGTTTATAGATTGCTTTTCAGATATCTCTAAATTTTTTGCTTCTTTTTGCACATCACAACTGGAAATCACACATATACAACATACCAGAGAACTGTGTCACAGTCTGTAGAAACCGAATGCATTAAATGCTACCATTGAAAGCCAGAAATGATGGCTTCATTCAAAACAAGAACACTGTGACAGAAGGAAGTAAACTTGCTCTCTGAAGCAAAACAGAAAGTTATCTGAAAGTATTACACAGAGTGAGTAAAATTACTTAGAAATTTCTCTTGGTTCTGACATACGCTAAAAGGGCAGGAGTCACATTGGGCATTTCTTAGACTGAACTTTATGCTGGCTTTGATCCTAAACATGCACCAGCACGCTGATTTCCAAATGCAGCCCATTCTATTCTAAAGTAATAGATCCTGACTGCCCTCCTGACCTTGAAAAACCAGTCTGAAGAACAAACAAAAAGAAAATGCTATCTATTTTACTCTCTTCAGCTCTAAGAAATTTGGGGACATTATATAAATTTATCACTAGTAAAAACACACATGGACTGCAAAATTATAATCAAGGGAATGCTAATGCAGCCTTGTCAGCACTTTTGACATTTCTAAACTTAGATATTTGGCTCAAAGGTCACTCGTGACAATGGTTACAGCCCTGATGGAAAAGGATAAATAGGGCATGGATTTCTTTACTGCTTTGCCTCTGAACAAGATTGTCCTTATATATTGCAGATAAAGATGAGCAATCATTCCAAGGGCAGAGCAATAGGGCTCCCAAAATTTGGAATCTTAAAACTTAAGAAAATCAGAGAAGAGTTATCTTTAATAATAAAAGAATGTAACTAATGAGAATGCTGTAAATTACTTTAATACCAGTTTCACATAATTACCATATCCCAAACAAAATTAACACGACTTGCTCCCAATATAGCTTAAATTCACTGTATTTTCCAAAAGATGTTCTACTGATTCTACTCTGTAAGTGAGGCTGTTTGTGTACGATGCTCAAGGTAAAAGTGCTTATTTCCATGACCCAGTCAGTTCGCATTTTCCAATCTTGGTTGTTGTAAGAAATCCTCCATAAGGAGATGTGCTAATGGGCTGGCAAAGTGCCTTTCAGATTTCTTAAAAAAAAAAAAAAAAAAAAAAAAACAAAGAAAACAAAACTATATTCTAAAAACTAAAGACAGGTAAGGCTAATGCAGATATAAAGTAAAATTATAGACTGGATTAGCAAAGAGAAGGTTACAGTGACTCAAGAAAAGAAAAGTGACCAGTAAACCCCTTAAGAGCGAGTCATGCACTATGAAACTTTCATTCTCTTTTGACGGGCGTGGGGTGGGAAGATGGGTTGCTTGGGAGTGACACATAGTATATTTTGATTTGAGCTAAGTAAAAATCATTATCTTCTTTGGACTAGATGAAGAAATCTGGGAGTTTGAAATTTTGTTTGGATGCACTGAAAAAGTGCCAACTGTCACAGCCAACATGGAGGGAAGTTTCTAGTGATATACCACAGGGCTTTGTTCTTGCCCAGCTTTAAAAACAAAAACAAAAAAACACAACAAACGACGCTTTAAATAACGACATAAAGCAGCCACTGATGGCACAATATGTAAATGTCCCAGAGCTAGGAGGGATGGTTAATGTAAGATGTCAGAACTAAATAATTCAAAATTATTTCAACAGGTTAGAAGGAATATTTGACCAAAGTCAACACAACAATATTTACCAGGGAAAAATAAGTCTTGTGTTTAGATTCCAAAGGGGGAAATTTAACTGCACAAAGGCAAGGAAAGCTTTAGCTTATGCACATGAAAATACTTGGGTTTTTTTTTATCAGGTACAAGTTCAAGTTCCCTTAAACAAACTTGGGCTTCCTTGAGAAAAATGTATGACCCGGATCATAGAAAGAAATTTTATTTGTGGGCTGTCGGTCTTTCTGCTCACCATTCCCCCACACCCACTTTGGCTCTAGCTTGTGTTTATATCCCTATGTAAGTCCCTGTGTCTGTCCTGCTCCACCTTAATTTCCTGCCCTTTAAGATGTTATTTCATCTGAGAAATTCAGAGTCACCCTGTAAGACTCACGTTAATGGCGCTCTCCAGCAGCATGCCTTTTCTGACCTTCCCCGGCCACGCTAATTGCTGCCTCTGCACGCAGCCCATGCGGCTCCATCCACACAGCACCTCGGTGCTGCAGTCATCACGGTGCCGCAATACTGCATGTTGCAGTCCCCATTAGACCTGAGCCCTGGGACTGTTTGTTTTCCTCTTTGCATATCAGACCTCAACATAGTGCCTGGCAAAAAATTAATATTCAAAATTCAGAAGTAGGGGGAGGAGAATAAATAAAGGAACAATGGCAGTCTGCTTTCCTGGAGTGCTTACTACAAGAGGGCATTTGTCCTCAGCATCTCCTCTAACCTAGTCTTCTGACCTCTCTCAGAAGACACAGAGAGCGCACCAGAGACAAAGGTCTAGAAATCATTTCCTGTGAAGTAGGAACAGCGGAAGGCCCCTTGGATGCTTACCCAGAAAACAGAAGACTAAGGGAGGGCTTTCTATTAACTTATGTAGAGAGTCTGCCACCACTAGGAGTGTTCAGGCAGAGGCAAGGAGGCTGCCTGGGTCAGGGCTGCTGCTGCAGAGTTTCACAAAAACGAATCTGGGAGGAGATGGTTACCAGTTGGATGCTGGTAAACAGAAAAATAAGTACAGTGAGTTGGTCAAAAGAAAAAAAAAATATTCTAACATTATGTACTTTCTACCTTTTTTGTATTTAAAATGGCCTTTCTTTTTATGAAATAGTGGTGAAAGATGGTGGTTGTTTCAGTTATGACCTTTTGGTAAAAAAACAAAACCTCTATATTGGACCCCTAACCCCAAGTATGTGTGCTTAGAGTTACTGGTCCATAAGATAGTAGTAATAAAAAAAATCTGAGAACCACTAAAATATGATGGGTTGGTGAGTGGGTGAGAGTCTGTTGGTAGCCCTGCTTTGAAAAGGGGATTAGACTCAATCAGTAAGATTAATGTCAAGAATTATGATTATACATACAGAATCATTAAGTAAAAGAATGACAAAAACACCTTTTTTAAAAACCATACTTCAAAAGCATTCAATTTATTTGAATTTCAAGTTACACACTGTGATAAAAATAGCCCACTAAAATTCTGTAAATTTGTAAATGGATCCGCCATTCCCCAAACAAAAATCCACATAAAAATCAGACAAGAAGGGGGTGGGGTATGATTAGTTTTACTCCCTCTAGTTTGCTCCAGGATCCAGTGCAAGTGGAAACTATTATAGTCAGTGATGCCTCCTTACTTCCTCTTTAACTCTCCTGCAGAATTAGCAGAATACAACCCAGGCTCCCCTGACTTCCTGCTCCCTTTCCTGCTTTGTTCCGGGCTTATTTCATCTAGAATGCTTAAACAGGGGCAAAATGGGTCCTATATGTACATACAGTATTTTATAGATACTTTGAAGGACCCCTTAGAACCTGCAGGGAGAGGATCTTCAAAGGGGTGTTAAGATCCTAGTGATACTAGAAAATCACTGACCACAAGTTGTCAAAGAAAGTAACCAGAAAGCTTCATGACTTGAAACCTATACATATATAGCTCTTTTCAGGTAAGTGCAAGATCTATGGCTAAAAGTGGAATTCAACGTATAGGTAACTGAGGTGGAGGTGAATTCACTCTTCTCTGACTCTATCCCAGGCACTGCTTGGTGGTGATGGGGAGGGGAGAGCGGAGTTAGAGATTGAAGGTGTTGGAGGCAGCCAGAAAAATGTAAAGCTAAAATGGCCGACTAACAACTAAAAACTAGCCTGATCCTATATTCAGCCTTTTTTAAAGTAATAGCTCACCCTGTTCCCGCACCCGCGAAACTTTCCCGCGCCCGCGAAACCTTCCCGCCTTCCGCAAATAACAAACCCTCCCTAGCAACCAACTGTGCCCAATCCCCGCCTAATACGTACTCCCTCCTCTTCCACGCCCTGCCTCTTGCTCCACCCCTTACCTAGCTTATAAAAGGTTGTGCACTTGCTCAATAAAGAACCCTTCCCCCCCTGCATACTCACCTCGTCTCCACTGTATTTCTTTCCCTCGCCGTCAAGGCCCCCGGGAACGCCGACTACCTCCCGGCGCTCCCCCCTCATCCTGCCCGTCAACAACAACTGGTGCCCAACGTGGGGCTCGATCGTCTGCCGCTGGCCGGTAACCTCCGCGAACGGGTAAGGACTACGTCTGCCTTGTTCTATAACTTGGCAGGCCCCTATTCCCTTCGGTACCTCTCTCTCCTGAGACTTGGCTTCTTTGCCCCCGGGGTACCCCCTCCCTCTTCCTCCTTATGAGCTTTAGCCACTTTGTCCCCTGGTTCCCTCTCTTCTTCCTCCTTACATTTATCTTGCTCTTTTCTCTTAGCATCCTCTACCATTTCTGTCCCCAACTCTCTTCTTCCCTTATTCCACCGATTATTCTCTGCCTCTTCCTCCTCTCTCTCGTTATTCTTTGTGTTCTGATCTTGTCTCTAGACCATGGGGGCCTCCTTCTCTTCTCGCCAAGCCCCTCAGGTTAGGGCTCTCGCCAGCCTTCTCGCATGTCACCAGTGCAAGGTTTCAGCAAAACAACTTCAAAGTTACTGGGACCTCCTTCTCCCCTTCAACCCCTGGCTTCTCACAGCTAATCTTTGGGATCCTGATACCTACCGCTTGCTCGTCGACAGAGTAACTTCTTCCATGGAGCATGAGAATAAACGCTTCTCCCCCCGCCTCGTTCCTACGCTTATTACCATTCGCTCCTGCCTACTCGGCGCCAAGCCTCTAGAGATCTCCCTTTCAGAGCCCTCCTCTTCTGAGGAGGACTGTGAGAACTCTAACGCTCTAGTCTTCCAGCTTAACAACCTTTTGGAAGACTCTGATACTGCTTCCAAACCCCTAACAAAAACTGCTAACAACCGCGCTCAAAATGGCGCACTTCCGCCTTCTTCACCGCCTGAAAAGCGGAACCTTCTATATCCGGAACTCCCCTCCTCTGCTGAGGGCGGAGTTATACTCCCCCCTAGCCCCGCCAGTCACCCAGTCACCACACCACTTCCTGCCAAACCTCCTGACCCCCCTGCTCCCCCACCCGCTCTGTCACACCCCCCGCCCCTTTCTCTCCCCAGCAGCCTTGGCACCTCTGCCCCCGCCGCTCCCTATCCGCTTTCAACCTCGGCTCTCAATGCCAACACCGTGATCTCCCCAGAGGCTGCTGCGGCTGTCCTGCAACAGCCCCCACCGTCTTCCCTGCACCCGCAACAATGTTACACCTGTCGCTCAGGAATATTTTCTCTGACAGTGCATATGCCTGTCAGGTCTGCAAAGTAATAGCATTCAGTACATTCTTTCCCTCAGACTCGGCCCTTGATTGCAGCATGACACGTCTACAACAACTAACTGAACGACGTGTACAGCCATGGTTTATCACTCACATCCGCAGTCACACTGGCCTATTCGGCCCACTTGCAGAAGGCAACGCGTTAATTGATTCGGCAGTCTCCACACTAACACTTGCTGTACACAACCAAGACCTAATCACCCAGGCACGGAGTCTACACTCCAGATTCCATTTCTCAGCATCCAGTCTAAAACATTTATTTCCGGACCTGACCGCAGACCTCTGCAAACATCTAGTGCGCAGCTGTTGACGCTGTGCCCCCTTTTTACCTCTTGGGCCCTTACAACCCCAGGGTGTCAACCCTAGAGGTTTAAAACCCAACTCGCGCTGGCAAATGGACGTTACTCATGTCCCATCCTTTGGTCGACTGAAATATGTACATGTTGTTAAAGACACTTACTCCAGCCTAGTCAGCGCTGTTGCCCTCCCTGGTGAGCGCCCACGTCACTGCATCCAAGCCCTAAGGCGGGCTATCCTCCTTATGGGAGTGCCCTGGGATCTTAAAACTGACAATGGGCCTGCTTACCATAGCTCTTCATTTCAGGCCTTTCTCAAACTTTACAATATCACACACCATTTTGGCATCCCCTACAATCCACAAGGGCAAGCCATCATAGAAAAAACTAACCGTCACTTAAAAACCTTAATACTTAAAGAGAGAGAGGAACACCCCCACAACACCCCGGAAGAGATCCTTACTACAGTTCTAGTGAAACTCAATTTACTCACATTCGACAAAAATGGACTGTCCCCCATGCATAAACACTGGTGTGCGTCCTCACTCTCCACCCCACTACCACTGGTGTACTGGAAGGATCCTGAAGCCAACAAGTGTCAAGGACCTCACCCCCTCCTGTGCCAAGGTAGAGGTTTTGCTTGTGTTTTCCCAGACGATGCTCCCCAACCCATCTGGATCCCGGGACGAAACATCCGACCCGCCACCGCAGACCAAGCGCCTAACGAGAAGGGAACGCCAACAGCTGAGGCACCTAACCTACCAGATGACGCGTGTTATACCGAACAACCCAACTCCTCAAGTACTCCTCAATCTCTATCGCAGAATCCGCGCACAAACTCCCCTTCAGCCTAACCAACCCATTAACCTGGTAGTCCTAATAATCCTCTTTCTTTCCGCAGCCACAACACCTGTCCTCTCTAACTCGGCTCACCAACCCTTCAACCCTTCAAGGTCATGGCCAATGATAAAATCCTGCAATACAATGTCACTGCCCAAGCCCCGTCCTTTGAAGTGCATATTTGTAGCCTTATAGGCTATTCTTACCAAAAGGACTATAAGCCATCGTACTGTCATCGTCATAATAATTATTTACTCGGCCCTACCAGCCACATGATCTCTGGTTTTTACATCTGCCCTTCCTCCGCCACAGGCTGCCGCGACACCACGCACTTCTATTGCCCCTCTTGGGGCTGCGAAACCATGGCTTACGGCTGGAGCACTGCTCCAAATCGGGACTCCTACCTTACCTTCAAAACTGCAAATAGCACCTGATGGGATATAATTGTCCTCACTGTTAAAGACCCTTCCAAAACTGCCTGGCTAGAGGGCCGTACATACGGCCTTCGGCTATACATGGAAAGCTATGATTACGGCGGCCTTTTCATAATACAAAAGAGGGCCACCACCCCCGCTGTTCCAATTTCCGTTGGCCCCAACCCAGTCCTCAACCCTCCCTCTATTCTTGCACTCCCTAACAATCAGTCTTCTAACTCCAGCGCCGCCCCTCTTACCCCACTACCCCCGTTACGAATCTACAACCCGCTTCTGTCTTTAGTTAACGCCTCCTTCTCCACTCTTAATTCCTCCTATCCCAACCTTACCGCTAGCTGTTGGCTATGCCTCTCCTCTTTAATGCCTTACTACGAGGCTATAGCCACTAACGCCTCCTATCAAAACTCCTCAGAAGACACTCCTGCGTCTTGCAACTGGAACCAAACCCAAAAAGGACTAACAATCCAGTCTGTCTCTCAGAGTGGGCTCTGTATCACTAAAATCGGAGGCACCGTTATTCCCTCCATGAAAACCCTTTGCAACTTCACAACTACCCCTAACATAACCACAAAATTTCTCTTACCCGACAATAACACACAATGGATCTGTTCTTCCACAGGCCTTACCCCATGCCTTAATGTTCGCACCCTCAACTCCACCAACGAAACCTGTGTGCTTGCTGTAATACTCCCCCGCATTACCTACCATACCAATAACCAATTTTTTGATTCCTGGCAGCGTCATCTCCTACCAACCTACATACAAAAAAGGGAACCTATCACCGTCATTACAATTGCCACACTTTTAGGTCTTGCAGGAGCCGGCACCGGAATTGCAGCCCTAACCTTACACAATAATGCCCTTTCCTCTCTCAGGTCAGCCGTCGACGAAGATATCACCCATCTCGAAACAGCCATTAACCACCTACAAAAATCTCTTACATCCCTCTCCGAAGTAGTCCTTCAAAACCGCAGAGGGCTAGACCTCCTCTTTCTCAAAGAAGGAGGCCTCTGTGCTGCCCTGGGTGAAGAATGCTGTTTCTATGCTAATCACTCGGGCCTCATCCAAGACAATTTAGCCCAAGTAAGAGCCGGGCTAGAAAAACGTAAAAAGGAGAGAGAAGCCCAGGGGGGAGGTCTCTCCTGGGGATTCCAAGGATTCCTCCCCTACATTCTCCCTATTTTAGGCCCCCTAATCATTCTCCTCGTTGCACTGGCAGTCGGACCATGGGCCATCAAAAGGATCGTTCAACTCGCAAAAGATCAAGCTAATGCCATTTTCACCTCATTTGTACAGGTCCACTACCAGCGGCTCGCCACCGCCGAGGAACCCCCCCCACACCTGTTCCTCCCACAGCACCCTCCCCTCGTCCTCCCGGCCCACCTCCGCCCATTCTCCCCACAGGAGTTCTGCGCCGCCTGCTACCTCGGCTCCTCCCGCTGCCCTCGCCCTCAAGCAAATCCAGCTCTAAACACCCGCCCACAACGCCGTCCACTCCTGCTTCCTCCAGTCCGAGACCTCGCCTCCAAAACTTCGTTCGCCCTAAGCCCCACCGCTATAGCCGCGGCTCTCCAAAACTAAGCAGCCACTCGCCTGTTCCATCACCCTTAGTCCGGGCTCCTTTCCAAAGCTACTAACTCATAATAAGGTAAGGCAGGCTAAAGTCTGGCCAACAAACATAGCTGCGTTGTTTCTGCCCTCCATAAATAACAACATCCTCCAACCCTCCCCGCCTTTAAGCAGCTGAGTGCGAGGCAAAGCACTGCAAGAGACGGTTAAAAGTGAATACAACCTAACCGTTCTCTGAGAAGCATGCCTCATTAGCACAAGGGCTCGTTCTAACTGAGCAAAATGCTCAATAAAACATTGGGCTGGCTAGCCAATGACAGGCAACTGGACTGACCCATCAATCAACCTAAGACAGGGACATGGCCTTCTGCTGCCATGTTTCCCAATGACGGGTAAGACTGATAGGGTACAGCCCCGACCTACGACAGGCACAGACCCTCCTTCGCAAATAGCACATTTGCAGATACGAGCACCCTTCCACAATGAGGCCTCTACTTCCCTCAACTAGCTATACAATATAAGGCTCAAATAAAACAAAAAGGAGGAGATGTTGGAGGCAGCCAGAAAAATGTAAAGCTAAAATGGCCGACTAACAACTAAAAACTAGCCTGATCCTATATTCAGCCTTCTTTAAAGTAATAGCTCACCCTGTTCCCGCGCCCGCGAAACTTTCCCGCACCCGCGAAACTTTCCCGCCTTCCGCAAATAACAAACCCTCCCTAGCAACCAACTGTGCCCAATCCCCGCCTAACACGTACTCCCTCCTCTTCCACGCCCTGCCTCTTGCTCCACCCCTTACCTAGCTTATAAAAGGTTGTGCACTTGCTCAATAAAGAACCCTTCCCCCCCTGCATACTCATCTCGTCTCCGCTGTATTTCTTTCCCTTGCCGTCAAGGCCCCGGGGAACGCCGACTACCTCCCGGCGCTCCCCCCTCATCCTGCCTGTCAACAACATGAAGGGATTGTTTTTTTTTTGTTGTTGTTTTTGTTTTTTTTTTTTTTGGAGTTTGAGATAGGACTGAAAAGCAGGGATATGACAAGATTATCTCTCCTATGCTTATTTGACAAACACATATTGCATATAATCTAGAATATGACCGTAACAATACTAATTCCTATTCTTGTTAAGGTACATGGTATCTGATTTATAATACAGGCAAAATAAAAGACAAAGTCCTAAATAAAAATTAAGTAACCCACTACTTAACTGCTCTGAGCTCAGCTTATCTAAATATTTGTTTTTCTTTGACCTGGGTTGGCCCCCACCAAGCAGGCTTGGGACCTTTCCACAGGCCCACAGGCCAATGCTTGTTCCAAACCACACTCTAGTAGAAGGTGATAATTGCCCCCTTAACACCCAGGTTTACACCAGGTGCACTAATTGCTCCAAGCCCCTGCTTCTTTCCTCTCACAAATGCCCTAACTCAGAAGGGACAGCAGGGAAGGGCCTTAAGCTGCAGTTCCCTTCCTAGACCCAGAGGACTCCAAGCCCTTCCCAAACTGTGCCCCTCACTGACACAGCCAACGCAACAGGAACGACGTGCAAGGGAAGGAGAGGGTGGGTGGTAAACAGGAACAAGCACTTTTAGGTCCAGTATATGAAAAACTAAATTTCCTTCCCATGGCTGGGTAAAACAAACAAACAAAAAACAATAACAAGAGATAATCATGGAAAATCATAGAGAAGCTGCAAGGGAAATTCAGGAGATAGTAATAAACCAATCTCTCTAAAACTGACAAACACTTAAGAGAGATGAAACCATGCATCCCTGGAGTAGGAACCCTGCATGGTAAAGCTTAAAGAAACAGAGGGGAGGGAGGGTGGGTTGTACAGGAATTCCCTATACTTTCAGTGTAATTATTCTGTAAATGTAAACCTAAAACTTCTCTAAAAATAAAGTTAAAAGAAAAAAAAAAAAAAGAAACAGAGGTATAAAATGCATCCACTTTAAAGAGTTGAAAACTTGAGGGTTATAGCACCTATCCTACAATGTGTAAGGAGATGCCCACATTGTAAATGCTTTCTGACAATGATTATTTGAAGAACTGAATTCTTTACAGATTTTCATCCTATTCGATGAGGAATCCTCCATCACTACTCATAAAGCTTTAATCTACAGTGCCTAAAGTTTTTCATTTCTTTGACACGGCATTACGTTAGAAGGGTTAGAAGACCTGGTATTGTGGAGCAGAAGAATAAAAGTAAAGTGACATACAGTGAGGTGGCCCTGCCGCCATGCGCTGCCTCCCTGTGCCCAGGCTCGTGTTACTAGCTCTCACGCCCAACCCAGGCACCACTGCAGATCAGATGAATCGCCCAGCTAAGTGTCTAAGACACTATCGGGCCTCAACAAAATAATTTCGAATGAGTGAATGATCTAACGAGTGGAGAGTTTGTATTTCTAGTAGAGTTATGGTGAACGTGTGAGCAGTTAGGGCAAGAACCAGGAAATAAGCCATGAGAAATACTTGAACTTCATGAAAATTTTTTAAAACTAGAGACACATTTGACATTTTACAAGGGCTTTCATACACAGGGATCTCACCCACGGCCTCATGACAACATGAGAAATGAGGTACTAGTAGTTAGTCCTATTCTACAAAGAGGAAATTAAGGCTGAGAGGTGAGTGACTCATCTTTCTACTGCAATGCAGTAGGGGAAAAGCAGAAAAGAAAACCAGTAAAATGAATGAATCTGAGCCAGGTTCCTCCTGAAGGCATTCGGTAGCCCTGTCCAGTGACAGTGTGTGTTAGGAAACTGCTAAAATGAAAGAGATCATTACTGGAGCCAAGTTCGGACCTGGGCCATGAAGAGTGCATAAAGCCAAGGAAATAACGCAACACAACCTTCTTTGGGGAAATTAAACTAAAACATTGAAATCCAAAATGTCACCATTTCAGGCTAAGTTTAGAAACAAACTTTAAATGCATACTAATAAAAGTCAAGACAAGACAATTTTGGGGGAAAAAAAGCAACCCAAAACTATAGTCTTTGAGTCAAACAATTAAACTATATAATGTATATCTAAGACTTTATCCTGAAAAGGGGGAAAAAAAATATCTATCCTAGAGAAAAGGGCCAAAGCCTCTCAGCTAATCACATAACAAAAGCAAACTAATAAAGACTAAAATCTATCCCACCCCAGCTTGCAGAAGAAAGAGGAAGAAATATCTCGAACCCAAAGAATACGGTTAGCACACTTAAGTTTAGCAAAGGGAATAAATGGTCTCTGGAGAAAGAAATGGCATATGGTCTATCCATCACCTGAAAGGGGGATGAAAGAATAAGATATCTTCTAGGGAAGACATTTTTAAAAATTTATTTATTACCAAACTAATGAGCCAGGTGGAAAAAAACCCACAAAGGTATAACTTGATTTGCAATACCAAGAAGTTCTGCTCAGAACATGGGCAAAAGGGGGATGAGGGAGAGGTGGCAAAACAATGTCTAGGAGCAGCCAATTCATCAATTGGCTGATCCTCTCTTATTCTTACAACCACAGAGCAAACCTGAGGCACGACAATTACTAGACAACAACCTCCCAGGAACTGTTCAAATTGTGCATGTGAAAAATGTTAAAGTGCCGGAGACAACAGTGGCGATCAATTTCTTAACATAACCAGCTCTTACTCTTGCTAAATAAAAAGAAGGAATGCTAAAGTGTGTTCAGGGTTTCTTTTCATTTGTTTCTCTCAAGTTCAGAAAGCACAGAACAGATTTTCATCAACTCTCTGCTAATTGGACTTGCAATCCTGATGTAACTGTATTCCATGTACTCATGCCAATTAAACACTTCCCAGTCGAGAAGGACTCTTTTCCCCAGGATCTTCATTATATACTCGTAAAACTACATGCAATGTTACCTGTTCTGGGTTCCCTTTCATTTCTAGGGCAAATCTAGAGATTGGTTCCCAAAAGATTCACCCTGCCAGATTTTCCATGCATTTTAAATTATGTATTTCTTGTGGTCTTTATAGCTGACAAAGAGGATCAGACATTCATTAAAAATGCAATTTGGAATGGTCACTGAGTCTGATGTACTTCTGCATAGACTACAAATTAATTCAAACCTCTAATCCAAAGTGAGTCAGGAGAAGCTGTCCCACATCATTTCCTCCTGTTATTTTACACTGAGTAGCTCATGTCAGTGTATAAAATTTAGTTATTTTCCTCTTTCTAATAGAGATACCAAACTATCCATCAAATTGGCAGAAATGAGAACAACAAAAATATGAAAATCCCTGGGGCTGGAGAGAAAATGGCTAAGCAGGCAATCTCATACACCTCTGGTGCAAGCAAACTGGTCACACCAGGAGGGCAATTTGGAAATTCGAAGCAAAAGCTCAAAAGTCATGTCTCCTAAGGAAATTATTAAGACTGTGTACAAAGATTTTGCTGCCAAGACTATTTAGAAAAGTTGTAAACAATTTAAATACTGAGCAGCAAACTGTGGAATAGCTACTGGATAGCAAAGTCATGTAATTGATGACATTCTATGTCCTTGAGTAGCTTAGTTTCAGTCGAGAGACAAGGCATGCCTCCATGAAAGAGGGAACAAGATATGGCATCTTGTGAAATACAAGAGCTGGTTATGTATTTCTTCTGTGAAGAAATCAATATACACATTTTCCCCTTTCTTTTCTCTTGAACTATCTAGACCAGCACTGTCCAACGAATGCAAGCCACAAATGTTAGCCATATACGCAACTTAACATTTTCTAGGAACCGCATTAAAAACTAAAAAGAAATAGAGGAAGCTAATCTTAGTAATATTTTGTAAATATATCTACAATATTATCTCAACATGTAATCAATGCAAAAATATTAATGAGTTCTTTCACATTATTTGCACTAAGAATTTGAAAGGCAGTGTGTCTTTTACATTTCCAGCACATCTCAAGTTGGACCAGCCACATTTCAAGCGCTTAATAGCGCTCTATGGGAGGAGGCAAGCCCTCTGGCAGAGGGCTTGGTGACCTAGTGTGAGATGGATTTCAGCCCCACTCATCCCCTGACCAGGTGTTTCTGTGCGAATGACAATGTGCCCAATTGTAGATGGAGGTCCTGGGAAAATTTCCCAGCTGGCATGCAACAGCAGGCATGGGTAGAAAGCTCTGGAGACAGCAATGAGCTCAATATGTAGATTATAGATTTCCTTGCAGGCATATCAGTTATACTGCAAAATGGTGACAGCTCTCCTTATAGAAAAGCGAGGAGGAATATAAGAACAGAAACCCAGATTTTCAAAAAGTAAAATGACTGTTATCATATAAGCTAGAAATTATAAAAACCTAAGGAAATTCTTAATATTTGAATAAATGCATGATGGCTTTAAAGAAAACATTTCCCATAAATCTTTATAAGGTAAATAGAAAATGTATGAGACTCCATTCAATGACATAACTTGTCAAAGCTGGAGATTGTTGATTACATACTTTTTCATTCTTCTTTTGATATACTAGCTTGACTACAACAGAATATACAATCAAAGACTCAATTTAATTTTATATGTGTTCTGCAAAAAAAGTTACAGTACATTCCACTCTCTATCTAATGAGGTCCTAAATGAAAATGCACAGTGACTTCAAGCCCAACTCATCTCCCAAACAAACCAGATATATATATATATATAAAATAAAAACACATGCACACATATACCCTCATATATATTCTAATCTTGTTAAGGATAGGAACCATGCCTTATACATTTTTATGCCCTATGCTATCTACCATAATGTCTTTCACATAAAGGTGTTCAATAAATGGTGATTGAATCTATTTTTAATTTAAAAAGGATTAAACTGTGAAAAGAACAGAAAAGACAGTGGCCGGAAGGCTGAGACAACAAGATGAGCACAGTGGAATATCTGAAAACCACTTGACAGCTCAAGGAGGGAAGGCGAGGGAAAGGAAGTAAGGAAACAGTATTTGCTCCACACCCTACTGTATTCCAGACACTGTCCTAAGAACATTGCATATGTGATTTCAGTTAATCCTCATAACAGGCATTATAATCCCCGCTTTATGACTGAGATCACTGAGGCCAGAAAGGAAAAGCAACTTGCCCAGGACCATTTGGCTATTACAAGAACTAGGATTTGAACCAGGCCTGCCTGCACCAAATCACAGCCCTTTCCCCTCAGCTCTAAGGGGAGGAACTGTTACAGAAAAAGCCAAGATACCAGCTGTTCGGACTCTAGAGGAAAATTCTGGGCTATGTTATCCAAAGTAGATAGTTATAATTTCCATTTTCTTCACATGGAACAGCGCATCTGTTCTACTGAAACAAGTTTGATTATGAGCAACATCAAAATCTCAGCCTAAATTCTAAAGTCATGACCAAATTACTTTTTACTGATATTCAATATAAAATTCCAGGAAAACAAATATGTTGCAATCTTATTCCTTTGAAATTTATGGCAACAATAGTTTTGTTACCCATTTTTCCTGTGTTTCAGATGTAGTTGGAAACAAACAGGTGTCAAAACTATGTTGCCACTCTAAAATTATTTGTGGTGATCTCAAAGTTCTGGGAACAGCATTTGTAAGTTAATTTTTGTAACAGTGCCAAGGAACTGAAATACAACAGTGTATTTATTGTACACTGTGGACTGTTCTAAAATAAGGTTGTTAGTAAAGTGTCCAAAATGAATACATGTCTGTGCCTGGTGCACGCATACATCTTTACACATATGGGCATGCATGACGCAATTCAAAAAAAAAAAAAAAAAAAAAAAAATATATAAAGAAGTACCCTTTGTGACTCAAGTACACTGTAATAAGGTATAGTTAATAAAAGACTAGTTCTTAGTTTACAAGGTTTTTTCCTTATTACACAGAAATACATTTTAAAGGCATTTATTTTATCCTTGCATAGGTTTTGTTTGGACTATCACGAGTGCTCATCAAATGCTCCCAATATTCCCACAATTCCGAGTGCTAGGTAACTCATGTCTCTATCCTTTGAAAGCCTGTACTGCTTAGCATCTGAGCTCATCCTCCCCTCCCTGACTTTCTCTGTCTCTCTCACACATACACACATGGAAATTGGTTGTTTAAACCTTAATGAACTACTTTTGGTAAATACACACATTTTAAGTGTCATCTTTATTAATAAACTGTTGAGAGGGGTTCTTTGGCAAGGGGATTATTTTTTATTTTTAGCTTCTTCTTTATATTTTGTATATATATATTTTCATAAGCATATATTACTCAATAGAAAACATAAAACATACTGCTTCATTTGCTGCAACATATTCATGAATCAATACCAAACAAATACTAATGAATATTAGTCTAAGTATTTAATATAGCAGATGAGACAATCACCTGAAAAGGTCTCTAATTCTGTTCAATCTCACTGATAGCTTTAAAAAAGAGACATCTTTGGGCTTAAGCTCTTAAGGTAAATACATAAGGAGGAAGAAATTCTCAAAACATACTCCCAGGAGGCCCAACACTGGCTTTCGGTTCCCCAAAGAGTAATCTAGTAATAGCAGAAGCATACCAGGCTAACCTCAGGGTACATGAGGGGAAAAGGAGGAAAGAATGACCTCTAAGGAACAATGAAAGAAATTATAGGAGAGGCTTGAGAGTGTGAGGAGTCAACAACACTTGGGAATGAACTGAAGCAGGTGCACATTCAACAATGAAGTGGAATTAGAACTTTATGATGCACAAGTTACAAAAGACAGATAAGCTGTTATCAACCCCCCCCAAAGATCTAAGTCAGATCTAAAGAAATTTTTAGAATCAATCTTCCCCACCAAACCATACACAATCAGACCTTGAATGATGATTCCCCAACGAGCATTTTCAGTCTACTCTTACCTTTCCTATCATTTCCTGCTGTTTGGGAAACGTTCACTTTTTCTGATTATAAAATTAGCAGGTGCTCTTATAAAAATTGGAAAAATTATTTGCATAGTTTATATTGTGAGAATTTTTTCATGCCAACAGATATTCTTCAAAAACATGATCTGTGATAATTACAATGTTTTAATGGACAACTATAAATTCATTAACCATTTCTGAACACTGAGGTCATTTCCCATTTTATAATATTACAGATGACGTGCTATTAAACACCCTTTCACTGACATCTTCATCCTCTCTACCTGGCACACTCCTGCTCAGTGGGAAAAGGAGCCCCACAAGTTCCAGCTCTCCTGACACTCAGGCTGATTATATGAGAACTGTCAAGAACAGGATGTCTTCCTCTGATATCCTCTCTTCTTCAGGGAGAGGATAAAAAGTGGACAGAGGAATATCATCTTCACTGTGAGGTGGAAATCATTAAGGCTCCAGAAAGAAATCAGAACTGGAAAAAAAAAAAAAAAAGCCATAAATCTAGTTACATTGCTTCAAAAGAGACAAGCCAATTACACAATACCTGAGAACATCTTCCCTGTTCCTCGGGATACCTACAAATGAGTATCACTAAATGGGGTAGGGAGAGGGGCTGTTGAGTTATGTTACCATCTGTTTTGTTTTAAACTGAACCAGTAAGATATATTAAAATATCCAAATAATTTTATCCCACATCTCAATTTCCCTTCCATTCCAAATTATTCAATAAATTTTTGAATGGATGAGTGAGAGCAAGATCTAAAATTGAACTTTTACCTCCAATATAGCTGTATGTTTTCAAACAATTATAACTTAATTAAAACCCATAATGTAGCCCACACATAACACTGAGAAAACTCAGTAAAAAACTTACTGTTTAAAAAAATAGTTCAGTAAATCTAGTGAGACCTTTCTTAAGCCATGTGTTTTTTTTGGCAATGACAAATAAGTTTCATTTCACAATCTTTAAGTTTGATCTTAAAAGCTGGTAAAATGGCCTGTGAAATCAAGTGACAATGACTTGTTTTTCAAAGGGCTAATTAAGATGCCCTGAGTTTTGAGCAGCTCTTTTATTATGATCATTTACAGAAATTTGTCTTCAGTATCTGATCCTTTCTTCTAGAAGAAAATTGTTTCTATTAAGCTTGGCATAGGATTATCTTCTGAGAGATCTGATCCTATGGAAATACGTGTTTTAAGCATCTAAATAGAGATTACTAGTGTCCCTTATGTTAATTGAAAGACGTAAAATATGTAATGCAAAGTAAGAAAACCCAACCCAAGAGATGATTTTTAAAAGCCATTATGCATTACTAGTGCCAGCTGTTTACTTAAATGTTCACATGGTATATATAGTCTCCTCTTAGTGTTGTTTAATCAGCATTATAGCAGAAATAGAACATATTCTTAAGAGGACAACTCATTCCACCCTGAAGCAGCATCCACGTCATTTGCTCATATCAGAAGCTTTAAGGGCTAAGAGGCATTCAACTAATAAATCAAGATATCACTACAGAAGGGAAAATCAACACCCTCTTCCTTTAAAAAAAATTCACATTGCCATCACAACCCCCCACCCAAACTAGGATCTTCAACTGATATATGTGGAGTAGGGCTAAGAAGCTACCCATAGCACAGAGGACGTCATGGAGGCTTAATGACTTACTCAAACTGCTCCCAGGCAGCAGCAGCAGCATTGCAGACCAGGTCAGGAAGACAGCCACTGCTGGCTGGGTGGAAAATGCCCACTTTATAGCCAACAAGCAACAAAGAGCCAGCTCTCATAGGGTTAGGAATTCCTATCGTCACAGAATCTTAGGCTAAACACAACCAGATTGCTAAGGAACATTCCTAAAAGCAAAATCGGAGTGTTTACTTGTACCTTCAAAAATGGCTGTTCAGAATTTCAGAAATTCTCTTTGAATGGCATAAATGAAAAAAAGGTTTTTTTAAACATTAAATCCACATCAAAGTAACTGACTGATTTTACTTAGCATTGTAGCATTAAGTTGCTTTTTTGCCATCTTACTGTAGCCAAATCATAGCAGTGGCTATGCCCCAGGTCTGCAAATGGAAATGGAACAAGTTCAATGGCCCTCCTTGTTTCATTATTAAACCTATCGGATTACTGGTTCTAATTAAGGATCATGTTACTAGCTACCACACAGTTATTAATGTGCATTATTGCCATTACAGGAAGTTCTGACCTCTGCTGTGAGTCACCTGGAGTAAAATTTAATTATCAACGAGAGAAAATGCAAGTAAGGATGATATAAAATGGGTTCTTGTGAAGCATCTGTGATAGCAAAATAAGACTCTATGGTATCTGCTTCGCCATTAGAACAATTACACAGAAACCCCTTTCTAAAACCTAAAAATAATTCATCCAGAAGATGAGACCACGGTATTCCTAGCTATTCCAATTTTCAGATGTACTATGAATTCAGCAAATTCTTTATATAATGTATTTTTCAAAGTTCAAGAAGATGACACCTATAAGAAACTGAATTTACTGACTGAAACTACACTGACACTTATCACAATATTGTAGGACTTGCCAATATACAGTATATTTTAAAACTATATATCCTATCCTACCCTATCTTTTGCTGGCCAAATGCCATGCACATTTTTAAAGATGTTGTTTATTATATTTTATTTGTACAAGATTAAAGATGAAAAAATAATTAATTAGGAATCTTAGCAAGTTGGAATTAAGGAAACAATTATTACCATTTTAATCACCATTTTCAGTTCATAAACCTGAATATTACCTTTCTAAAAACATGATGAAATCAATAAAATTAACCAATTTCTGATATTCTAATTACAAAACTCCTAATTACCTCACATAATCCTCACAGCAGTCAATAAAGCAGGTAACTTGTAAGCAGTAACACAGGGATTGAAACCCTGATTCCAAAACCTAATCTCTCCTGCATACTGTACACTCCTATTACACCTGCAGCCTTTCCTATACAAGAGCTAAACTAGGGAGATGCTCTTTTGAATTTTTTATTTTACTAATTTATACTTAATCATCAAAAAGATAGTAAACTATTGGATATCAAGATCAATAAAACAACAAACATTATGATACTAAGAAAGATACAATATACTAAGGTGCTAATAACAGACAGGACAATGGAACTAAATATAAGATCAGAAAACAATTATTTGCAACATATAAAAACAAAGAATTACTATCCTTAATACAGGGATTATGTCACATTTATAATCTCAATCCTAATTTAGACTTCAGTATTGAGAAAGTAGGCCAAAATAAACAGTAACCAGTTAGATACTGTTCCTGGTGTAGAGAATGGGTCAGGGCAGGATTTCTGAACTTTGACGATTCTAGAAGAGAACAGTGGCCTGCACAGTCATTATCTCTAACGTTATCACCTTAAAGGAACTTCCCTACCTGTGACCCAATTGAAGAATGCTATCTAATGCACTCAAAAAGTAGTGAGAGACCTGCCCCCAAGATGGTGGAGTAAGATGCTTCAGAGCTCCAACCCCTACCCAGAAGCTTTGAACAACCAGCAAGAACTGCCAGAAATGTCTTTCTCAAAGGTCCAGAAGAACAGTTAAATGACTGCAGTCACAGGTTAAGTGTCAAATCGAGAAAATGGATACTTAAAAGTGGGAAGAGCTCATGGTGCCCTGGCTGGTCCATTGCCCACTGCTTACCAGGTTGGCACGGAGCCCATTTGCACTCCCAGCATGGATTCCTGGCCCTGGTTCCAGACGGAGCAGAGTAACCCTCGGCACATACTGGGAGCTTGGTATGTCTGGCCCAGTCTGTCTGGTGACAGCCTGAGGGACTTGCTATTCTGCAACTCAGAGCACTCCTACAGAATGCTGTGGGACAGCAGACAAGTGGATGCCTGGGGCAAGGAACTGCTGGCTGTAGGACATACAGTGCAGTGCCTGGGACCGAGGAAACTGTATCCTAGGGAAGAGGGGACATTCAGAACTATGTAAATGGAGAAATTCCTAAAGCCACTCACACATACCTAGGACAAGATGCATGCCCAGAAAGGACTAGGGAGCACCCTGGTGTTGGCCTGGAGCTATTCTCTAAAGAATGTCTAAGCCCTGAAGGAGAGCACCTGCACTGGTCAGTCTGCAAAGATGGGAAAGGTGTTTTCTTTTTTAGCTTCTTCTTTTCTTTTTTTTTTTTTTCAGTTAGTTCCTGGCATTCAAGGAAAGCTCTGTCATAACACCAGCTGGATACAAGCTTTAGGAACAGACACCTCAGGGTCTAAATTCTAGTGATAACACTGTAAAATATAAAAATGTTCAGATTTCAAAAGGTTACAAAAACATACAAAGGAACAGGAGTGATGGCCCAGGCAAAGGAGAAGATTTAAGCATGAATAAACAACCAATGAGGATGATCAACAGGACATTCTAAACAAAATCTTTAAAAAAAAAAAAAAAGGTTCTAAACATGCTCAGGGAGTTAAAGGAAAATAAGGACAAAGAACTAGAGGAAATCAGGAAAATGATAGATTAACTTAAAGAAAATACCAATAGACATGGAAATTATGAAAAGAAACCAAACAGAGCTGAAGACCAGACTAATAGAAAATTAAAATTCCCTAGAGGGATTCAACCACAGATTGGAGCCAGCAGAAGAAAGAATAAGTGAACTTGAGGATAAGATAATTTAATTTATCCAGCCTGAGGAGCAGAAAGAGCAAAGAATGAAAAAAAGTAAACAGAGCCGAAGAAACCTGTGGGACACCATCAAGTAAACCAATATACACGTTATAGGAGTACCAGGCGGAAAAAAGGGGGCAGGAGAATATTCAAAGAAATATGGCTAAAAACTTGCTAAATTTAAGAAAAGGCATGCATATGCACATCAAGGATGCTCAGCAAACTCCAGCAGGATGGACCTAGATAGAGCCACACTGTATCACGTTAAAAGCTGCTGAGTGCCAGGGATAAAAAGGGAGTTCTGAGGGCCATAAGAGAGAAGCGGTGTGTCATGTGCAAGGACACCTCACTGAGTGCCAATTTAGCACTGGAAATGATGGAGGCAAGCAAGAAGGCTATGGGAGGACATATTTAAAGTGCAGGGGGCCTAAAACTGCCAAACATTCTATATCTAGCAAAACTGTATTTCAAAAATGAGAGAGGGATTGGGACATTCCCAGATGACCAAGGGCTGGAGGATTTCGTCGGGAAATAAAGATCTATGGTAAAGAAAATGACATGGATAAATAGGAATGCCGGTGCTATTGTATTTTTTTATTTTTTTATTTTTTATTATCATATATTTTTTGGAGGTACCGGACATTGAACCTAGGATCTCATACATGGGAAGGAGGCACTCAACCACAAGCTACAACCGCTCCCCTGTATTTTTTATTTGTAAACCTACTTTTTACTTCTTAAGGATATGGAAGGCAAGTGCATAGAATGTGATGTTGAGCCAATGGTTTTGGACTCATGGTGTACGAATACATAGCAGGTAACAGGGACTGTACAGAGGTGAGGGGGTGGAAGGGTATAGGAAGACAGTTTGTATATGCTATTGAGGATGGGTTGGTATTAAGGCTAATAAGATGGTGGCCATGGGGAAAATGCCAGAGAAAATCCAGGTTTGTGGAGACAGAGAGTGGAGTTCAGGTTGCCAGGGGTGGGGGTAGGGGACAATGGGGAATCGATGCAGAATGAGTATGGAGTGTCTGTTTGGGATGAGAGGAAAGTTCTAGTAGTGGATGAGGGGTGGGTACTGCAGCATTGTGGCTGTGACTGGTCCCACTGAATGGTGTGCTAGGGAGGGTTTGGGATGGGAAGATTTATGTTGTATCTATGTTTCTACAGTTGAAAGAAAAGGAGAGAGGGATAAACTAGAGAGATAATGACAACTGAATGCAATACCTGATGATACTGGATAGGATCTAGGGACAGGGAAGAGAGGACTCAAAAGCATACTGCTGGGACATAAGAAGAGGAGAGAATGTACAATGTAGACGGAATTGGAGTTGAATTTCTTGAACCTGGTGGCTGCACTTGAGGTGATTGCAGGGGTGGGTGTCCTCCTTCATGGGAAATGTACATGGAAGCACTATATGTTCAGGGATTATGATGTGTGCAGTCTGCTTTTGAATGTTCAGAGGGTGGAGGGAGAGAGAGAGGGAGGGAAGGATGGATGGATGGATGGACAGATGAACGGACGGACGGAATGGTACAGCAAGGGTGGCAGGGTGTTGAGTTTGGTGGATCTGAGTGTCTTGGGAGTTGGGGGCAGTGGTGGTGTTGGAGTTCTCTGTATAGGGTTTGTTTATTTTTTCAGCTGTCCTGTAGGCTGGAAATTATTTCAAAATAAACAAATTTTTAAAAAATGTAGTGAGAAAGGAAACCATTATATACGTCTACACGAAACCAATATTGGGTATTTTTCAAAAAAGGTCTATGCGTTTGACACTCCAAATGTTCCCCACAAGTCATTTCAAAACATGTTTCATTCAAAATATGCTCTTCACCAGAGGAGTAAAAAGAGTTCCAGTTTTTCAGTATTTTTCTTACAAGATTAAATATGACATTTATCTATCTATACATTCAAATATATAAGCATGTGTATTTGGATATGTGTGTGAGAGAGAGAGAGAGAGAGAGAGAGTGTGTGTGTGTGTGTGTGTGTGTGTAGACTATCCTGTTCTAGAAGGATTTAGGGTAGCTTATAAAGAGGCATATCCTACAAGATAATGGTAAAGATCAATGATAAAGAAGGCAGGATAAAGGGAAATGAAGCAGGAAAGAAATGGCTTACTGACAAATGACAAAAGTCGACTGTTTCAAGTGCCTGCCTTCTCTTTGGTGGTTGAGCCTGAAGAGCCTGCCTAATGACTGTCAACCAGCACTATTCAAACACAGGAAATGACCTGGAGATCAAGCACCTGATTGACAAGAAATCACAGGCAGCTCTTAAGCACAAGCGTAGTTCAATGATAACTGGTCTTAATGATGACTCTGAGATGTGGCAAGTTTTAAGTGTATCCTGAATCATAATAGGAAAATGTATTTCCATTGTTTCCTATTGCTTCAAAAACTGAAAATTCATATAATCTATGTAAGGTAAAACTCTTATCAATACTTTGTACTGGAAGATAACCCTCTTGCTGATTACATAGAGATACAAACCCTGATATATTAATATGTTTTATGCAGGAATATTTAATACCCCAAAGTCTGAAACTTGCAAGGTTCCAGGTCCCTAGAAAGACATATACTAGCCCTCCCCCTCCCGTGGACCACATAGCTGTAAGGAACCTGCAAGGGTTCCAAATAGCTTTCCTCTCACTTGTCAACTCAGATGAGTTGGTAGTGGCTATGTTGTGTAGGGAAGGATTCTGAGGCCCAGCAGGAAAGAGTACTCTCATCTATTTATTGGCAGTTCTGCCACAGGAGAGGAAATGAAGCAGTGCAAAGACACTTACTTGTTTATTCTTGATCTCTGGTCAAATTTCCTGACATTATCAATGAGGAGCTGGGGACTTTACAGATTTATATGTAGCATGCCTTATAACAAAAATTATTTGATATGTTATAGAAATACACATAAAATAAATAGATGCAAAAAGCAGGGTAAAGGGGGGGAAAGAGGAAAAAAACACCATAAGGTAAGTTTAGAGTTTTACTATGGCTATTTTCAGCACTGGACAATTCAAATTCACTGATATTTTAGTTGCTCATCTCAGCAAGCCTTGTGAAAGTGCAAGTGTGAGAGAGAGTGAGAGGGGATGAGGGGCATGTATCTCAGGAATAGGTCCAGAGTTTGGCCATCTAGGTAAAATGCCTCTATAATTAGGGATTTAAGGTCATATCTCCACATTCCTTTTATGCCATATAAACAGGCATTTCACTCATTCATTCAAAAATATTTAATGTTTGTCTGTAGCTTAGCAGTTGAGCATGCGCTTCACATGTTGAGGTCCCCGGTACCTCCTAAAAAAAAAATTACATACTATGTTAGAGGGTTGTGCACATTATGACAATTACATAGCACAAAAATAGGGGGATTGGGAATGCCAAGGTGAAGAGGAGGCATTACAGTATTTTTAAGTGTGGCCAAGGTAGGCTCGTTGAGAAGGTGACATCGGGGCAAAATCTTGAAGGAGGAGAGGGAGTGAGTCGGGAAGTTTGCAGGTAGAGGAGAAAAGCCAACACAAGGGCTGGAAGGCAGATGCAAGTCTGGTGGTTTTGAGAAATAGCAAGGAATCCACTATGGCTGGAGTGAAGTGGTAGAGGAGAGTAACGGGAGGTAAGGGCAGAAAAATAATTGGAAGAGGGGGTCTTGCAGGCATCTTAAGACTTGTGAGCGATCCATAGAGGGAAAAAGCCATTTTGGGTCAGTAAGCCAGGCCACTTGAGTTTACCTGTCTTGTAGAGGCAGGGCCTACTGAACATTTTGTGCAAAGCTGGGCAGCAGTAGAGTACACAGACTTTAGGCATGTACCCAAAGATGCTTATCTCTATGGCTCATATTTGTCCATAACATGAAAAGACATGCTGGGATTGTGACATGCCCTGAAACTACGTCAGTATGGCAGCAGCACTCCTATGATCGTGCTGCGGGGGAGGTTTATGAAATAACAGCAATACAAGTGAAGAATGAAATGTTGCCTAATTTGCCGCAGCCTGAGATCATTTATGACGGTTCAGCTCCTATTTCCTTTCAGGATAGTATAAAATTCTTCTTCCCTTGACATTTGTTAGTGGTGGGATCCATGGAAGAGCCCTTGGTCCACCAGGATCAGGGTGAAAAAAAACCAACACATTAATCTATGTAATAAGGGGTAGAGATTAACCATATATATAACTAAAAACAATCTCCCCAAGTCTGAAAAACTCATAACCAATATCACTGCTGCCTATGCAAGCCCAGTAAAGGCTGGTGCTGTGAGAACAGACACACAAAACGAAAGGCAAGCAGGGGAGAGAAGGGAAGGAAACTAACGACTATGGAGTGATGAACTGCCTCTGGAAGAATGCTCCTTCACGTTCAAGTCTGGGAATTTATCAAAGGAACTCATAGTAGAAAATAAAGCAGGGAGTTTATAACCTAGAACCAATAATTCTGAATTGTGATTTATTGAGCAACCAAAACTTGAGCAAAACAGACTTACAGAGCCTAAACACACATCTGGGAAAGTTACTAAAATGTGTCCTGTCTGCAAACATTAGAACAGTGAATTCAAGGCCAAAGTGAATTCTAAGTGAGAATGGATACAAGAAAAGCCCATTCTAAAAACCTTCCTTCAACTAAAGATATCAACCACACTAAGATGCCAGAAATCTTGATTATTGAATATTTGCTGATTTTAATGTTGGACAGTTAAGTGAACTGTTGTACATCCCCTTATTTCTTTATAGGGCCACTAAGAGAAGGGACAGATTTTCCTTTCCAATGGAAATGCCATTAGATATCCAAAAATATCAGCATTCCCAAGTGAACCACTTTGATAAGAATATGATTGCTGTACAAAGTGGCAAGAGAAGATGACCAAGCAATGTTCCTTGTACTGTGATTTTAAAAGGGGTAGTCAAATAGAGAACAGGAGAAACATTTATTTATACCTCTTCCCCCAAAAAGTTTGAGGCTGCTGGCAAAAATACATGCAACACCAGAACACAGAAATAGACAGGGAGTTCAAGGTAAAGGGAAATAAGGATTGAGTGAGAAAGTGAACCCAGGAATAGTTACTACACAGATATGGAAACCACAAAGTGAGGTCCTGTGGAGTCACCAATGTTAGATGCAAATTTGGCTCAGAATTTCTTAGTGGTAAAGATAAGAAGAAAATACAACAGTTATGGAATTGAGCGCTCATTAGAGTAAGGGAATTCGAGGCTCAGGAGAAGTTCCAGTTTTCCTGTCTTTAAGGCTGGAGGGAGCATCCTCCTGTGGGTCCTTGTAAGGGCCACATCCCAATGCTGTGTGCAACACCAGGTTGACTGTCCAGGGCCCGAGTTCCTGGGTGCAGGCTCGGAACTCTACAAGGGCAAAAAGCGATGTGGTTCAAGACCAAGGCTCACAGATGTCATTGCTCCATCCCTGAACAGTGGTTTTCAAATTGGGCTCTGAAGAGTTGATTCAGGGGTCCCACCAATTTTCCATATGAATTTAATTTCTTAGGTATTAAGTGCAAAAACTAATAATAAACAGTAAGTGCAGGCAAATAGATGGCACTTCCAACTTTAACACATTGATAACCACCTCCAGATTAATTCACTTCAAGTGCAGACCCTGGACTGTGTCTCCTGCCATCTCATCATGTACATTTGAACTTTTCATAAATGAGTCATTGATTAGGAAAGTTACAGTTCTGCCTTGGTATTCTTTTAGAAATTCAAGTCTACACATGTCCATTCACACAAAATTGGACAAAGACCCACATAGGTACCATGTTCAAACAAATGCCTGGCCAACAATGGCTACAACTAGTCAGCACATACCCTCATCATGATCTAGTAGTCAGTTGTACAGTAATAAATAACTGCCTACCGTGCTGCATCACGACAAAGCGGCCTCACAGGATTGATACTGACTGCAGTTTTTGGGTGCTACTGGTCTGACTTTTACATCTATTGGGAAGAATGTGAACAACTGTATTATTAGGGATTCAACCTTGAAACAAAAAGATCCCTATTCTTTCCAGTTTCTAGATCAACTTATCTCAAGAGGACCCTAAGATAAAATGAGCTGTTAGAGAATTTTTACCGTTTTCAATTACTTATGGATGTGAATAAGGATTTTCTGAATAACGTACAACCAAAATGAAATATAGAAATAAATTAGATAAGTTAAGTCATTGATACTGTTCTGCAACTGTCATCCAGAATCCCTGGTCTCAAACTTCTGAGTTCATCAAAATTAACTCACTGTTCTTCCTGATAAATTTTATAAATGTTGTATATTTGTACTTATAAAGCATATATTTTAAAAATACTTTTAATCTATTGCATATGTAGTTCTGTTTAATATTTCATGCAATATACTCATTTAGTCTTTTTGACTAAAAAAATTTTGAAAGACTCCCTGCTGGAGCAGTTCTGTTACAGCTTTGAGGAGATAATGATACCATCAGCCCCACAAAACTGGGTTGGGCCTGTCACTTGCAGCAATGAGCACCCTCATCCATGTACCCCAGGACGCCATACAAATAGCATCCCTTTCTCTGTGTGCCATGACAACACTGGGAAGCTCTGCAATGAACAAATGAACTGCAAATCCTCTAGGCAATTCTTCATAAATCTGATTTCTTACAACAGCTTTTGGCAAGAGCTAGGCAGTTAAGAGGACAAAGTTAAGTTCTTTGGCAAGATATTTCCGACCCATATTAAGGACAGAGTTGAGGGCAGACTTACATCCTCTCATGAAAAGTAAAGAAGCAAATCAAGACAGGTGGGTGCTTCAATAGATGGCCACCTTACCTCCGAGACAGAGGAGGCACAGAGATGGAGCGAAAGTGGAGAGGGACAGAATTAGTAACAAAGAACTGCTCCAGAAATTCCTCTTCCCAATGGAATCCAGAAAAATGGAATATGATAATGGTGAGGACTAATTATTCTTAATTGAGGGAAGAAGCATGTGGCATTTGAGTTCCGGATTCAAAGTCAAGAGACATGGGTTGTACCCCCAGTCCTGCCAATCATAGTTCTGTGACTCAGAGAAAATCACTTAACCCTCTCAATTGCAACGTGAAGGAACTAAGTCAGAAGCTCTTAACTAGGGCTCAACATCACAATCTCCTGGGGAAAGGAGACTCTAAAGAACATAATGATAGCAGCTAACATTAACATGTGCCAGTGTGTTCTGAGCACTTTACAGGTGTAAACTCATTTAATCCCCACAAAAACCCTATGTTATAGGTACTATTATTATCCTGACTTTGCAGGTGAGGAAACTGGGGCACAGAGTGATTGAGAAATTTGCCCAAGCAAGTGGCAGAACCAGTTGGAAGGCCCCAGAGCCAGTACTCTTCAATATAATTGGGTGTTACACTGTCCACCTCTCTCCATATACAGCTCTGAATATTCTGGCACAGAATTTGCTGAAGAGGGGCCTTGGGCATGCAAATTTTAATTCTGGTGAGCACTCCTGGTTAAGAGCCACTGGACTAGAAGAAATATAAAGGTCTGTGATTCAGACTGAAAATGAAAACAGTTCAATAAAATTTTAAATTAAATAAATGCTCCCATTCTTTCACTTCAAAAAGCTTACAGAAATAAAATGGGTATGGCTTTTAACAGAAAACTGAATGGTATCAAACTTAAACAATGACAGACAGTGAATAAAGGATGATACAAAAAGTCTAAGAAGCAAAATATTACCTTGCCACAGCTATGTAGAATGATTACATAGGGCCATTTCAGTAGATTAAGAATTGGAGAGAAAGCTATGCCTTATACTAAGGGGCAGTAATAATAATATTTTCATAATTTATTGCCAGGATTTTGGGATGAAGATGAATTGTTTTGGAAAAATGATTGGAAAGGATGAGTGCTTCTGTCCAAAAAGGCTAGCAGGCCCAATCTGTTTCTAGGGCACACAGGATTGCCTCCTTTGTTTCATCTTTAAAGAAACAGTCCTTATGCTATAGAAAAGTGGCCTTTGTAAAGCTGGAAATAAATTATGCATGTAAATGTTGATGCTCAAAAAAAAAAGCTGGTCTCATGTACAGGTTCCCTCATTGACATTCAGCACTTAGTAAAATGCTATGGCATAAAGAAAAAATGAGGAAGACAAGAAGTCCTGACCTCATAATTTAGACAAGTTCAAACTTGGACCTAGGCATGGTCAGTGAGCAAGTGCATGGAAAGCCAGGCAGAGATGAAGGCCATGTCCCATGGCAGAGACAGGAACTTGGTCAGGTTTGTTTATGTTATGAGTTTACTCCCTCGCTAATTCTAGATACCCCACCTTTAGGGAAACTCATCGTCCTGTTCTCCCACTCAGTCCCATGGCTCTCTCAGACATCCCTTCTCAAGTCTCTAGTCTGAAGCCAAATGATCCTAATCAAGGGAGTTGCAAAGTGCAGCTATTTCTTTGTTTATTAAACCAAAAGCAACTTTCCCCCCCCCAAGTTTAAACTCCCCAAAGTGAATTACAAAAATGTAAGAAAATAATTAAGCATTCTAGGAATATATAGATCTTATCACTGTTGGCCATAAAGACTGAAAGTTCCCAATAGTCTGTAAATAACAAATGAATAGATCTATTTCAACCAACAAATAAATATGTTTAATCATGAGTCTTCTTCTGCATTTAAAATTCACCAGTCTGGAATTGATGCATTACTTCTTTCCATTTAATAGCCACACCAAAAGCACACCAACTCATAAAGCAAACATACACTCAATACGAAAAGTTTCCCCTGAGAGTGGATGAGAATTCCCAGACAAGAAAAAAAATAAGCTCTTCCTTCTGATTCACATTTCTGTTAATGATACCACCAAACTTTCAGTTTCCTAGACTTAAAATGTTACACTCATCCTTGAATCATATTTCTCCTTGGACCCCTGCCCTACTTCACATTCCATCAAGGGCAAATCCTGAGGCAATCTCCATCCCCTACCTTCCCAGTAAATTACACACCTTCCTCTGGCTTTAGAGATCCTCTGTAATATGGCCCAACGAGTAAGAGACAAGTCAGGCTGCCAAGCTAGTTCTTCAGTCCTGGCTTGGGCTGTTCACCCCACCCTGGAGACTCACCCAAATGCCAAGCCTTTCCTAATGGCCTAGTCACATGTAGTCACTCCTGATTTGTTAATCTCTGTAGTGTTTTATACCTCTCACAGGATAGTGGTTCATTCTGGTCTGTATCACCTGTGAAGTTCATTTTTCTTTTCAAGACAAGAAACACCTTAAGGACAGGAAATGTATCTTAGCAGAGTACCTACCAAAATCATTAGCATGGTGCTTGATAAATGTTTGCTAAATTAGTTAAAGATAGGACTCAGCACTTACTTCCACTTGTTTCATTTCTCCCCCAAAGTGGCTTACCACTTTTAATCAGATTTATATTCATAATAAAATTATAATGCTACTATATACCCATTATTTTCTAAAGTGACGGTTTAGGATTTGTTAGGCAGTGATCCCTAAAAGAAAGTTTGTTTTTGTATGTGCATTAACTTTCTCAGGCATCAAGCAAATTTACAAATTATGTGCTTCCTCTGTGCTGTATAATCTTGTGGAGTTGTATGTCAAGCAGCTAACCAGGAGCTGAGTTTCACGTAATCAGCTACGTTAAAAGGGATTACTTTGTTAGATGTCAGGAAAGATGGGGTTCTCCTCTTTTCTCCTGACTTTGAGTTTTTTATTCTGTTGGATATTCAAGTAGACTTAAGGGAAGAGCTCATCACAAAATCTTGTTAAACCTATCATGGCTGAATATCTGGTCTTTTTGTAGCATGCGGCATTGAGGGACACAGGTGTTGGCAAGGAGAGGAGGAGGATCATGAGCCGACACTCAGTGTGTATTTGGGGAGGGGAGGAAGTAAAGCACAGTGGTTCACAGCCTGGAATCAGAGTGTCGGAGCTCAAGGCCCAGCTCCACCATGACTAGGTGTGTCATTCTTTAGCAAGGAGTAAAAGAAACCCCTCTCCACTTCATCTTTACAACAGGGATAATAATACTGCTCATGAAGTTGTTCTAAGGATTACATAAATTGGCACAGTCACTGGCACATAGCAAGCATTTGACAAATGTCAGTTACTACTAGTATTACTTAGGTGCCTTACATTTTACACAGGATTTTTTTTCATATTTATTATGAAATGAAGATGGGAAAAGACAAAGGAAGAGGTTGTAAATTTCTAAGATTCATGATAACCCAATAAAGAAATTCTAAATAAAGCCAAGAACAATTGCCAAATAAAGATTACAGCTTTTATACCCAATGGCATTACCTTCACCTTTATGTAATAGTTTACAATCCCTCCCCCACTGCTCCCTCAAAAGGCTGCTGCTATAGAAATCCAAGGTTCATATAAAGGAACAATAAATGGACATAAAGTCAGTTTCCTCTGCATTCACAGAAAAGGACAGGATTTGTGTGTGTGTGTGTGTGGGGGGGTCATGCTTATTATTTTCAGTGCTGGCTTCCCAATTAACTTCTGCTAAGGCTAATATAAAACTTGGCCTGCCAATAGCTTGGGCAATATGGAGGAGAATGGCTTTTCAGTGTGCCTAGCAATAACAAAAAGAAACCCTAAAGAAAAAGCCACTTGAACCTGAAGGGTGGGCTAAGTCTCTAAAAATCCATGCTTACCAGCAGTTTTTAACCAAGGATAAATTAGAAAACAGATATAACTGAGATTTTCTGCCTAACTATGGAAAGAGTCAAACCCATGCAGATGGTAGGTACTTAAATAATAAATTTAACATTTGAGGTTTCAACTACTCACGAACAATACTGAAAGTCTATGACCTGTGTAGCTACACTTTCTAATTTATCCTTGGTGTAAAATTTTTAATGTCGCTGAGACATGCATAGGAACTGTGAGCATGCTTAGGCAGAGGCCCTGCAGCAGTGCAGGAGCGCAGCCTGTCACCCAGGTCCACAGCTCACTATGGTTCTGCTCTGACGGTGCATGCAGCAACTTAAGAAGGGATTAAATACTGTGTTAGCTTATGGAAATTGTCACCCCTCTCAAAACAACAACAAAACCCTGAAAGCTCTAATGACAAAATTGAGAAAGAAAAGAGAGGTCTAAAAAGAGATGGTTCTGTGTTGGAAAGTAGGTATTTCATGGGGGATTTACTTTTTATGCTAAAAATATTTCTTGTGAACTTTTGGAATTTCCAAAAGTCTTCAGACTATACTTTGGGGTATGTCAAAGATCTATTGTGTCCAAATTATTTCCTGAAGTGCTAGAATTCTTCTAAACTAAGGGAAACGAAGCAGCTAAAATGAGCGAGAAAATTACTCTATATGGCTCATCTAGGACGTGAATGGGGAAAATGATTCAGTTAAATACTGCAACTAAAGTCTCAAATCGGCTCTGACTTCCACTTCCAGAAAAAAAAAAAAAAAAGATTTTTCATTTGCTCAGTCTCCATTTCACCATGTGTTAAACTCTTTGACTTTATGGAACCTTACAGGAATATTGCCCAAAAAGAGAGTTACAGTGAAATTACAGTTAGTGACCCAACAATCTGACTTAGTAGATTGGATGAGACAGTCTGAAAACTTCATGTTGTAGATAACACTCTTCAGCAAAATGCCCATGCTCCTTAAGCTAAGCCCTCAGAGTGTTACTTATTTAATGGAGCTCTAATTTGGCTCTTTCCTAACAGTAATAGGAGCAAGCCTATTACTAATACTAATAAAATATTAGTATTTTATGTATTGCAAATCTTCTAGAGCTATATAAATGAGGAAAGAATTCTTAAAGGGGTAAAAATTAGCTGCTTTATAGACTGACACATTTGAAACTTACAAGGAATCCTATTATTTATAATAAAGTGTGTAAATGGGTAAAAAGCTATGTAAAGTAATAGAAACAAAAATGGCATGCATTTTCTATGATTAACTTTATGTGGAAAACTTATCATCTTAACTTTATGTGAGGATTTTTTAAAATGTAGCAATTAGTAAAGAAGACTATTTTTTTAAAAGGGCAGACACTTAATGAGAGAACAAATTCTACCACATTTGTACTTTCTGTTAACTTTTCTTTTCCATGTCATTCTAGGAAATATGAGAAATAAAAATTCACTATGTAGTTTTCAGTACCTTTGTAAAATGTAATTTAAAAAACCTAAAAGTTAAATGGCTTTGGAATACAATACAACTCAACATGCCCAAGTCTCACATTTTTTGCAATATATTGGATACCAAAGAAAAAAACATCAGACTTTCCTCATTGGTGCCTACGAGTTAAACTAGAGCCACAAATTACCATTACTATGCCCACCACCAACAACAAAACTCTTCTTAACAACTTGCCTAAAAGACAACATTTAAAGAGTAAATTATATCTTAAAGCAGGGGTTCTTAAACTTTTTTGTTCCATGGACCCCTTTGCCAGTAAGGTGAAAACCATGGGCCCCTTACTAAGTCCTCACTATACTGTATATTATTTAGTAAATATATCACACCCACACCAACACGTCCCTACAAGAATACCATTTTTTTTGAATTTCAACTCAAGCTCACAGACGCCTGGTTGAAAACCCCTGCCTTAAAGCAAGATCATCCCCTTATATTAGCTTCTAATTTAACCCTATATCAAGAGCTTTGGGTTTACAAGACTCGGGCACCTCACTTTAGAATGATGCTGAATGCAGGCGATCAAACCTTTCGTCTATGTCTTTTATGCCTGTTTAGTGTAGCTATCTGAATATTCCTGCATGGAACATGTGTGGAGTTTCTCTAAAATAAATGTAAATACTAACGGTGCATTCAGGATTCTTGGATTCAGTCATCTGTATAAAATTGAATATATACTTCAATGAACTTTTGTCACCTGGTTCCAAATTCTCTCTTCAATTTAAAAGTCAGACCTGGGTTCCTTATATGATTTTCCGACTTCATCACAGAATTATTGTTCTGTTTTGAATTTAAGGTCCCTCCAATTTCATATAGCTTCTATAAATTCCAAAGGATTATTATATTTACCTAGGGATTTTGGAATACTGGGTTTGGCAGGCTCACTGTTACTGTCAGATTAAATTTTGAAGGTAACTTCATAAGAGAGTAAGAGTTGACTAAGCATTAAAAATAACATTCAGGGAAATGGATGTGGTTCAAGAGACTGGGCTCCTGTCTACCATACAGGAGGTCCAGGGTTTGATTCCCAGGGCCTCCTGGTGAAGGCAAGCTGGTCCACACAGAGAGCTGGCCCATGCGGAGTGCTGGTCTGCGCAGAGAGCTGGCACAGCAAGATGACGCAACAAAAAGAGACCCAGAGGAGAGACAATAAGAGACATAGCAGACCAGGGAGCTGAAGTGGTGCAAGAGATTGAGCACCTCTCTCCCACTCCAGAAGGTCCCGGGATCGGTTCCTGATGCTGCCTAAAGAGAAAACAAGCAGACACAGAAGAACACACAGAGAGCAAACAGCAATCGCAAAAACAATGGGGGGGGGGGGGGGGGATGGAATAAACAAAACAAAACAAAACAAAAACACATTCATTTTACTAAATACCTTCACTTTCACTGTACCCTAAAAGTAGCCTAATCCTTCTGGAATAAAAAGAATGATCAGTTATTCCTGGATAGAGATAGACTGCTTATGAAATTTAGAATTACAAAGAGAAAAGGAGATGTATATAGTAACAACATAGCCATTTCAATATGCCCATTTTCATGACAGCTGGCCCTAATTTTTTTTGAAAATCAGAATTTAAAATATTCTTTTAAAATCAGTGTTCAACAAATAAACTAGTAGTTGCAGAAAAATATTCAGTTCATTGGGCCTTAGATGTAGATGATTTGAAGAAAGCACGGCCACTCTTGGGGAACAGAAAGATAGGCTTGAGTTTAGGGTCTACAAGGGAACTATATAGAGGGTTGGCACCTCTTCTAGGCTATCTCAGTTAATGAAACTCAAGTTTCCCTTTAGTCAGAGCTAAAACCTTACAGTCATTTTTTCAGTTTCTTTTATCCTGAGTCTAATTACACTCCAAATCCTCTGTTTCTATCTCCGAGACATCCCTATAGTCCTGTAGCCTCTCCCCTCCCCATTTCCTACCACTGCCCTGGGTCTTTCCACAATTACCATCTGAGAAGTCAAACAAACAAACAGACAGACAGAAACATGCTACTCTTCTATCCCAAAGGGCCGAATCCTTCGCCATTAAGAATAAACTCGTAACTTTTCAACTTATTATTCAAGGTCCTAACATATGCCCCCAAAACCTGCACTTCCAGTCTCATTTCCCTTGATCTGGCCACCAGCAGCTTTGGCTAACAACCGCTGAACACCAGCTACGCACCACACCGACTGTCCTCTGTGCTTTCTTCAACATCCAAGCACTCCAGCACTTCCCCGGCTCTTGAAGAGGCCTGGGGGACAATATAATTTCCCTCCCCCATGAATTCTTCCTTGTCCTTTAAGGCTGAGATATTATCTCCTCCCTGAAACCTGCCCCAATCCCTTCACATCAGGGTTCAGGACATCTTCCTCTGACCTCTCCCAGAACACTGCACTGATTATAACATTTACTGTATTCTGCCTTAAATTATGTTTGATTGTTTATGTCTACCTCTATTGACCTAGCTTTGTTTTTGTTTCACATTTTTAAGATTTGTATTGTATGCCAAAATGTAAGGAAAATTTGCAGAGAACAGAAAACAAAGGGGCAGGAAATGAAAATATATCATAACCAGGGAAACCAATTATCTTTCAAAAATATTTCCTTTTAATTAGTAACAGGCTACAATATTGTAAGCTAAATTTAATTACACATTTATATTAAAATCATGTTTACCCACACGCTTTGAAACCATTTAGAAATTGATTGAATGAAAGGAAAAATGTTGGTTTGGCAAGGATTGGTTTGGGACTGAGAGAAGGGTTATAGAAGGCAGAAGAGTTTGTTGAAACACCTCATTTTGTTTTAAAATCAATAGACTGTTCTTTTCTTTAAAATAAGTTGTTGATACATTTGAGTTATCTAGACATTTTCATATGATGTCAATTCCACAGTAACCTCTAAGCTACCTACCTAACATTGGCCAACAGACACTCACACATTTGCTCCCGCTGAAGATCAGGAAGACGAGCTTGGAATAAAAAGTTGCACATAATGTTTTCAAATCTTAAAAAAAAAAAGTTGACACCATGGAAGATTTTACATGCAGCAATTACTATGACAGGGAATAATCAGGCGTGAGTCGGATAAGGCTGAAAATAATCTTCTGCAAGAACTAAAAAGAAAAAAAAATGCCTCAATGAGAGGAAGTTGGAGGTTTTTATGTTAACATAGCCCACGATCCTGCCTTTCCCAACTTTCAAGATCAGAATCTGGTGTTCTTCTCCTTATTTTTAAAGGTAGGAATGGATACAATTTAAACTTATTCTAGTGGTTAAGATACTGAAGAACAAAGGAATAGAGAAGACTAAGATGTGCTCAGTGACAATGGTGTTCCTCACAGTGGAGCAGGTACTTTACTTAAATTCTTTGATTTAATCCTGACCATAATCTTATGACATCAGCATTATCTGATGCAATTTAAAGACTATTAATTGACATTTTGATACCTGCCTTGCAACGTGATAGCTCTGCTGGGGTACCAAAAGCTAGCAGTCCTGACCATAGTGACTTTATCATCTAGGTGACAAATCTGTAAAGATGATATGCTCTCAGCATTATATGCTGTCATGGACATATTGCTAAATAGTATGGTAGACACCTAAAGAACAGAACTGTAATGGAAAGAAGATGCTAATTGTGAGGAAGGGAGGTATTAAAAAAAATTAGGAGATTTATGAGTAGGCTCCAGGCATGAAGGAGGGAGAGCTTGGCGTTGCAGAATAAAGGAGGGGAGGTGGGGGGGGCATCTGAGGTGAGGCAGCAGCATGAGCAAACAGTTCTCATTTGTTACATTGTGGGGAGGAAGGAGGAACCACCTAATTCTTCTGGCAGTGAGAAGGAAGAGAAAGGGCCAGCGAATTTACAGGACTTGGTAACTAGGGAGACAACAGAGAAAAAGGGAGAGCATAGTAAAGAATTGTTCCAAAGCTTCAAGTTTAGGAGAGCAAATGTTGGAAAAAAGTTATTTTGCAGAGGGATGAGGCTAGAGAGGAGCTTGCCAAGAAAAACAAAATAAAAAAGGCAAAGAGTTGAGGAGGAAGGATGGACAACGGGGGGGGGGGGCGGGGGGCAGTGCGCTAGAGAAAACAAGTGAGCTGGAAGATGCCAGGGCAGTTTCAGTTGAGAACTTGGAGGCAAAATGCAAAGGGTATGGTGGCAAGAAAACAGAAGCAATTAGAGCCTTAAACTCATTTGTCTAGAGGTTTGCCTGAGAAGTTTGAATGAGAAAAATAAGATGGTAGTACAGCCAAATTGAGTTATCTGTTGGACTTGATTTTAGAGAAGGGAGAGAATTAAGAATGTGTGAAGATCAAGGGGGTAATAGATGATTCGTTCTGTTACCCAGATCATTTTATCACCTAAACTTGCTTGTTAATTGTATTGATGTACTCTTGAGGCAGATAACCTTTTAGAATCAGGGAGCAAAGCTGTAGCAGCCTGGAATAGTTGTGAGGTCCCGAGAAGATTTCCCATATACGTTTCACAATTTAGAAATTAACTAGAGCTGGTCAACTTCTTTCATTAAATGCTTCTAGAAAATGTATCTACTTTCAATCCACATCGCCTTACCTTTACCACTGTCACCACTCTGGTCTAGTCCTTTTCACTGGTATCCCTCAGTAACCTGAACTGGTTGCTCTCCGATCTGAGCTCCTTATGGTATATGACCCCTTCCTCTTAACCATGCTTGAACTAGCCTTGCCAGTGCCATGAGCCTCTCTCTGATTTAGGATGGGGCTGCTCCGTCATCATCATCTCTTTTTTAACATAACATCTGCTTTTTAAAAAATATGCAAATAAATCAATTTGATTTCTGTAGTTTTATAAATTGTTGTTACAATACAGTGTATTTAAGAAGACTATAAACTTTAAGAAGCTCATGGTGGAATGACTGACTTTTTTTTTAATATACTTTTTTAAAAAAAGATACTTAGATTACATATATGTTACATTAAAAATATAGGGGGATAAAAAAATTTAAAAAAAAAAATATATATATATATATAGGGGAGAGGGTAGATGTGGCTCAAGTGGTTGGTCATCCGTCTCCCATATGGAGGGACCTGGGGTTCGATCCCCAGGACCTCCCGGTGGAAAAAAAAAAAATTATATATATATATAGGATTCCCATATGCCCCGCTCCCAATCCCTCCCACATTTTCCCACATTAACAAACATCCTTCATTAGTGTGATACATTTGTTACAATTGATGAACACATTTTGGAGCATTGCCACTAAGTGTGGAGTAGCATTTACATTGCAGTTTACACTCTCTCCCACACAATTTTGTAAGTTATGACAAGATATACAATGGCTTGTATCTGTTATTGCAATGTCATTCAGGACAATTCCCAAGTCCCGAAAATGCTCCCATATTACACCTGTTTTTCCCTCTTCCTGGCCACTGCCTCTACATCAATGATAAAAGCTCTTCTATTGCTAGAATCACAATCAGTCTATAGTAGAATACCAGTAAGCCTACTCTAGTCCATCGTTCATTCCCCACTCCTGAAGATTCTGGGATGGTGACGCCCACTTCACCTCTAAGTGAGAGGGGGCTTCGATCCCACGGGGCAGATGGATGGGGCTGTCTTGCTTGTAGTTTTACTGTCATTTCTTAAATTATAGCATCTGTCTATTCTATTCTAAAAATAGCTTAAGAAATATTTTTTTGTTTTCTTCTCCGGTTTTCACAATCTTCATGTCATTCTTGCCTTTGGATTTAATGCATTGTTTGCATAGCACTGGGCCACTATTATAAATATTCTTGGGTATATTTTCCCATCTTTTTGTTAGATGATCCACTAAAATATCTAAGCCCCTGTATTAGTCAGGGTTCTCTCAGGAAACAGAATCAACAGGAGATATCTGTCAATAACATGAGATTTTATGAGTCTCTCACGCAACCATGGGGATGCACAAGTCCAGGTTCTGCAGGCAGGCTGCAAACCAGGGGCTCTGATGAAAGTCCAATGAAGGTCCTTGATGAGTTTCTGGGAAACGCTGGCTGTCCAAAGACAAGCTGGGAAATTCTCTCTGAATGTTGAAATCACTTCCCCTTTTAAGGCATTCAACTGATTGGATAAAAGCGTCACCTACTGCCAATGCAACCTCCCTGACTGATGCAGATGTAATCAGCCATCCATGCAGTAAACTCACTGGTGATCGAAGTCTATAAATGCTCTTGTATTACAATTAGCCCAGTGCTTGCTGGAATAAACATCTGGACACAATTACCTGGCCGAGTTGACACATTAGCCTAACCATCACAGCCCCCAAGAGAGACAGATTATTTTTTTTAATTGTTGTCACTTCCCCCAATTAGTCCTCATCAGGTCAAATTGTAATTAAAATGTTAAAATTTTTATTTCTAAAACTCTGTTCTTTTCTAGAGCTATGAATTTTCACCCATCTTCCCTGAGAAGTTTCTGATACCTACACTATTCTAAAATCTCTGATTATATCCACTAGATTTTTTCAACTCTAGGATTAGTTCTTGTTACTTTCAATGAGTTACTTTTCATTGGAAACAAGGCCAGAAGAAAAATGTCCTTTTTCACTCTTAATACATTCTAAGACACAAAATTGTCAGCAAGTCAAATCTGGTATTTATTAGATGCTCTATGTTAAACAGAATAAAGCTTTTAACAGATGTCAAGATAGAGATCTCTATTACTGTTATGCCTTGCCTCTGTATGACACATCAAGAAAACTATCATCAAAGTTAAATATCAAACCTGGAATTTTGCAAGAGCCGTTCTTTGCAAATGATAGGAGAGAATGTGGGTGCCAAACAATTATTGCTGCTATTGATAATAGCAAAGAGAATAATGTTTACATGCATTAAGATCACATACATCAAACAGACCAACAACAAAGAAGAGATGAATTTCCTAGAAGAAATGATAAAAGGCTTTTCTACTCCATTTGGAATGTGATTTGATTCAATTAAAAAAAAAATCTCTGGCTCAAATTTTCAAGTATATATTCACTGTATATGTACATAACATGGTATTACTCTTATTTTATGGTTATTTCACAGTCTCCTTGACGTTAAAACTCACTTTATATAATCCAAAACCAGCTGAGGAATAATTTGTCTTATGAAATCCTCAAGCCTTCTCATAGAATTACGGTTAGCGTCATTCTTTTGTTTTCTACAAAGTTCTATCTTTAGCACCTTAGACTTTATGGCGCTCTATCTACCTGTAATTATGCTGCAAGAGCATAAGACGCCAATGAAGGCCAGCAGCAAAAGGCCTATTTGTGGTTGTAAACAGCTGCAATAGGGCAAGGCACCCTTGGCAAATCTCCCTCTGCCTCCAGTCAGGCATGCAAACCCCAGGAGCTGGACTTGCTCTCAGAGCAGTCCAGAGGCAGAGCATTATTTCACTGCCCTGGAAGCCAAGGACTGAAGTTGAAGTCCAAGAAGGGTGATCAGAAAGGATGCCCCAAGGGAGTGGATGTAGCTCAGTTGTTGAGCACCTGCTTCCCATGTACGAGGTACCGCTGGGTTCAATTCCCAGTACCTCCTGGAAAAAAAAGGGTGCCCCAGGGAGCGTGCTAACAGCAGTGACCTTTTGGAAAGCTCTCCCACATCCTATAAAGCCATCACCTACCATCCCACCTTCGTCTCTAAAAATAAAACAAAACTACCACCACCACCTCCTCCTCATGGAAGGCAGATGTTACTTAAATTCCTGTATGGAAATATTGCCTAGGTTAGTTTTGGGAAAAAAAAAAAATTCTCAAACAAGTAAGAAGTAATGATCTGAAATTTACATAGGACAAGAGAAATGAGATGCTATCACTCAGATGTTCTGAAATGGGAATATTTTTCAGGGAATAGGAAGCATTCGTAAGTGGAAGTTTTCTTCTACAGTTATGTAAAATTCCTTTTGTAAAGGACTATTATTGTCTTAGGATAAATAAAAAATGCTATTGTATTTGTAGGCTTTTATAGCTCAATGTAATTAGATGCTTTCAGTATTTTTTACACAATGATCTTTGCACTGTACAGAACTTCTGGCTCTTTAGTTTATATTAGTGCCTTCTTAGTGAGTTAATGTAACTGCGAAAGCAGGATATTTATATTCTATTCATGACATTATCATAAAATGCAAATTTACTTGGGAACCTTATGCACATTCACACATTTCTCTCAAAGAGTCAGAAAATGTACAAGTGAGTTCCTATTCCCAAAAGGACAAGGTTGAACAAGCTAGACCATAAAACTACAGGAGCTGATTTTGACAAACTGATACAGTCCCAGTTGGAATTAAGAGTTTCACGCACATGTATAATAGAGTTAGAAGTTCACCTTTCTGATGAATGACAGCTAAAATATCTTTTAGTATGGGGTATAGATGGGCCACATGAGGTGTTTCCACAGAAAATGAGCACTCCTGAAAAAGGCCTTGCCTTAAGTTTTTGTGTTTTTTTAATGGATTCACTTATTCAAGACTAACCCTTTATTAAGCCCTTATTATAGGAGGGAACTGTGCAGAGTCCTGAAGATACAAAGGTAAGACATCATTTCTGCCCCCCAGGAGTTGTACTGGAGAAGGAAGACAGGTAAACACAGCCATAAGTTTTTTTTTTAATTCACATTTCACTTCTCATACACCAATAAAGTCAACTCTATTGAGAAAACACTCTAATTTATCTTATGTAGGCATTCAGCTGATGCCAATACTGACTGAATAAGTATTACTGGAATAACGAAGGTTCAAAGATTTGTCTTGTACCAAACCACTCTTATTACAAAATTTATGGCACTACAAAATACAATCACAGAAATACTGACCAGCGGAAAGCAAGAAGCAGTACTTACGGCTGACATAGCTTCACCAGGTCCTGGTCTGTGGTGTTGGGCGGCAGTCCTCGGATGTAGAGGTTCGTTTTACTCAGTTGATCCCACCCTGAGTTGCTACTGCTGCTGCTGTTGTTGTTGCTGCTGGTGGTGCTGGGGCTGGGTGGGGCCATGGGGTGCGCCGGGACCAGGGACTGCTGGAAAGCAAAGACCCGCGTCAGCACCACGCAAGGCAGGCAGCACCAGGCAAAGACGGTCTGGTCTCCCAAATGCAATGAAGCGGCCAGGGTTCAAAGGGAGCCTATCTTAAGCTACTTTGATTCACAAATTTTAACTTACACCTTTAAAAAGATCTGACCCATCCTTTCACATGGGAACACTGTAGTTTATGAATTTTATGCATCACTTTTCTGTAAACCTACAACTTCTCTAATAAAAATAAATTATTTTTTAAAAACCCTTCCTTTAAAGTGTTTACAAGATGTTAATATCAGGCAAAAATATAACCAAAGCAAAAAAAAATAGTAGTGTATAGCAATATAATAATTTTCCACTAAGGGTATTAAAAAAAAAAAAAAAGGGAAACATACTAAGTGAAAGAAACTAGACAAAAGGTACTACATGTTGTTTGACTCCATCGATACAAAATATAAATACAAATCAATTAGAAAGATGGAAACAGAATAGCAGCTATGTACATCAGGGGAAGCAAAGAGAGCTTGAGGTGAATATTAAGGAGTAAGCTTTTTTGTCTGTTTTTTGCTTTTTATTATTATTATTGGAATAATGAAAATGCTCTAATAATGACTGAAGTAATGAATGTACAACTATGTGACTATACCAAATACCACTGATGGTATATTTTGGATGGACTGTATGTTTTATTAGTATGTATCAATAAAATTGATTTTTTTTAAAATAGCATTTTACTCAATAGAAAATCCCTATAGGTACCTTAAATATGACTAAAATTTATGAGATTAATATATGCCTACATTTTAGAGGGGCACATCTACTAAGACTCAAAATTAACTTGTATGAAGTTATATAACATCATTTTAAAATAAAGTAATTTAGAAATCACTAGACTTTTGAAAAGGCTTTCAAATTCTGAAGAACATTGAGTTAAAAGTTGCTGAGAATTTTTTTAGATGACTCTTCAAAAAAAAAAGATTATTCTTCAAGTGTACGAAAGTTAGAGCTCAATCAAGATCCTCAAATAAGGAAGACTCCACCTAGTTCTATGACAGGCACACAGCTTCACTGGGACATCTGGATAAGATTCAGAGGCATGCTGCTTTTCACTCTGGCTAACCCTGTGAAATTTAACCCCCGTGAGAATGGTGTAGTAGTTGGATACTGTCCCAGGCCTCACAGCAACCAATACAACTTTCATAAAGCTTGCAATGGAGGACTTGGTGTGGTTTTACAGTCAGCAGCCACCTAGGAAGACTGTCTGAAATTGTACTCATACCAGATAATTCTCTGTTAGCCAACCAAACGAAACCACAGTTCTCTGACCCTATGCCACACACATGACTTTTGAGGAAGTTAAATGGTTCAGCTTGAGATGACAGTGAACCAAATTCTACACAGCCTCACAGCAAAAAAAGCTCAGCAATTTGACACTAGCACAGAAATTTTTTCACTATCTACTACTAAGTAATAGATACATTAACCTAAGGGCATCACTTATATGGACTAACTTTGTTTGAAATATAAAATTAAATAGTCACTATGCATTTAACAAAAATTTCAAATCTTATAGTTTGATTTTTACTACTACACACAAGAAAATCAGGCATATGTAGGGCAATTAAATTCCACTTTGGGGAGTTACAAAAAGCAGACCCCTTACAATAAACATAACCCTGTCTGCCTTGCCAACCATCCACTATAAATTCCTGGCTCTGCACCAAGTTTCTGCCATAATCATCCTAAATCCACAGTATCCCAACTTGCTGGGATCCTTATTAATCTAGATGCACAGCCTTTTCCTCTGGTCCTTACTATACAGATTCTTCTTCCCACTGCCCAGGGTCCAAGCCTAAATGCAACTTTATCTGGAGAGATTCAATTTTAGAGGGAGAGCAGCAAGAAGGGTTAACAACTGTTAAAGTATAAATGCTATTTGCTGAAGGCTAACCTTGAATGGGGGACATCAGTACTGCTTAATCTAAAAATAAAACCTGCTTGCAATCACAGCGTATCTTAACCTACTTGATTTATGTCCTTAATGAGTGGCTGAATTTATATCCTTTCCTCCACATTCATGGTTTTTTCCTAAGGGCTAAATATTCCACTTTCCACATGTAAAACTCAGACTAAGCCATGCCCCTTCTCTTCCACAGGTGGCGCCACAGACCTCTAGCCATGCCACACAAGGCCCCCCGGTAACGCTCCAAAGTTACTCAATTCAACTGCCTGTTGCTATCTGCAATTACCCAGCCCTCCCCTATTTCTCACATCAGTTAAGAACAAAGACTCAGAGAAGTAGCACATACATTTGCCTCCTGTCCCAAGTCTTTGATTTACACAGAGAACTCTTAGCTGTAGAGCAGGGGTTCTTAATAAGAGGTCAATGAGCTTGAATTTTAATTAAAAAAAAAAAAAAAAACCTATTATTATTGGGGGGGGGTATTGGTGCGGGTGTGATATAGTTATTAAATAATACACAGTATAGTGAAGATTTAGTAAGGGATCTGGTCCGTGGTTTTCACCTGAATGGCAAAGAGGTCTGTGGAGCAAAAAAGGTTAAGAACCCCTGCTGTAGAGGGAGGAGACTGAATTTTCTCTTAAATTGCCTTTGATTAATGGCCAAGAAACCGCGTCTAACACAAGCCACACCATTATTCACAGTAGGACCCAGTATGTTCAGTGCAGCTGTTGGGGGGTGAAACGTGGTCACCTGGGTTAAGACTTGGAGACTGAGGTCGTCTGAAAGGAGCTGTGGATAAGGTCTTTCCCTGCCTCTCAGTGGGATTATACCAATAGGAGGCAAAGGAACCACGAGACATTTTGAGGACTGCTGGATCAGCTCTAACTCTGCTTTGGGGTGAGGCAGAAAGGGGTGTGCAGGGCATGGACTGGTATAATTAAAGGAAACATTTGGAGGTGTGGTTTATCTAGAGAGTATTTGGAAATGAAAGTGGTAGGTTTTTATGTATTTATTTTTGGCAGAAGTAGAACTATGATGTACATTCCAGAAATGACATAGCTGATTTAATATATTTTGACAGTCTTCCATATTTATTAGTCTTACTTTCTCCCTCTGCTAAGTTGGTGGGGAGCGATACAGCTCTGCCCACCCGCCACTCACCTCTATCTGCTTATGGGGGAGGAAATCGCCTAGAGCTACAATTCCAGGTGGGAGGAGGGATTCCTGAAGGTAATTTAGGAGGGCTACTGGCCTCTGGTGAACCCCAACAGGACCAAGTGCAAATGAAATTTTATTCAGTATCAACTATTTCTCAGAACTAGTTGAAGACAGAGAAAGTACCTTAAGGAGAGAAGCACTGAAATCTAGGTTTTTTATTTTCTATTTTCTGCTGCAGAAAATCTTAGATTAAAGGCTAAGTTTTAAAACTCACTGAAACTAAACCTGATAAAGACTTCACACATATTCAAAGAAGAAAATTCAAATACAATAAATTTTTTTTACTAAATATTTGTAATGGGTTAATAATTTTAATAGTAAGAAGCATAATCACTGTCATATATCACATGTTTACTATGTACCCCAACCTGGGGCCAAGTGTTTTATATGCATTATTTTACTTAATTCAATGAGGCAGGTACATTTTTATTCTCAATAGAAGTTACGTAATGTGCAATGTCACACATTTAGAAGGTGGTAGTGTTAGAATTTGAATCCAGGTCTGCTGGACAACAAAACCAGGGCCCTTGGCAATACTGTAAATGGCACCCCAAAACACACCTAAATAACCTATTTGAATTTTTCATTTTTTCTGTCCCCATTTTTCTTGCAACTTAATTACTGAAATCAAGCTACTCTGAAATGTAATACTTAATACTATTGACAGGTGGGTATGCTTGTTTTTTTTTGTTTTTTTTTGTTTTTTAAGAAAATCAAAGGTGACAAAGTTAACCTAATGAGCACATAGCTTACACTTGTTAAAGAAACACACAATGTTGGTTTTTAAATTCTACTTTATTAATCTCACTAAAGAATGAATTCTACATACAGCTTTTGAATACTACAGCATATTATGGTTTAACATTAGAGTCAGCATTTTAAGTAGGCATGATTTAACACAGGAAAGAATTAAACCCTCACTCTTAAGAAGAAATGCAAATAATGACAAGTCTTTATAACTTCAGAACCCTGATAAACTCAAAACAACTACACTTTGTAGTTAGACTGTGTGTCTCAAAAACACAAAATAAATAAAATAAAAATTTTAAAAGCTTACAAAGGAACATTATTTTACTAAACTCCATTTTCATCTTTGGTTGTCCTTTTACCTTTTGCCTCTCAAAATCCCTAAACTGCCTTGAAATTTGAAAAGACACCCTCCCCCCAATACACACACAGGTGAAACTCGTGGCTATTTCACATACATTCAATCTAATTAGGAAACAGTGGCAAATGACAGCAGCCAAGGGCCCGCCTATTCCTCAACAGCATGGCAGCATGGTGGTCTGCCTTAGCCTCCTCTGATCTAATTTCACTGCTTTAGGTCAGATGAAGAAGCTACAGTCTTATCTATCCAAAGGCAGGGAAAACAACCTAATTAGCTTACACAGCATTTAGCTGGGTTTAATTTGCATGCCAAAATTGACAGGAAAACAAAATCAGTGGTGAATAATAGGGTGACTGTATTATCAGACTTCTGTGCGCACCAAGCAGGAAGAACGCTCGCCAGCACTTAGGGAGGACCTTCCTGGTGGGCGATCTCATTGCCTCCCTCTAACTCTGAAAGCTCACTGGACCTCCTACGTTAAAAAGCAGGATAAACAACAAGCATGCATCACAGCACACAGGGTAATAATTCTATTTTCCTCTCCATCGCGTCACCCTCCACCTCTACACCGAGGAATCTCTCCTAGATAAATGCAAGTCTAAAGGTCCTTTACAAAAGAAGCAAAGTTAACCACGTGTGTCCTCAAATGTATTGTAGTCATGTACCTAGGTGTAGATTTCTATTCCGCAAAGAATTTTAAAAGACCGGTTGTTACAAATTCTAATCCCTCGTTTCCTTCCTATTTCTAATAGGCTAAATCGTGTTCTGACCAAACTTTTATAGCTAAAGCTGTCCTCTTTCCCCTCCTTTAACCTGCAACTTCCCTAAGAATTCTAACACATTTTTAAGGGAAAGGAAACCTGGGACTTTCCCTATTTTTATTTCCCTCAAGTCTTCTTTAAGGCTATCATCCTCATGGCTTAGGAAGGTTACACCCCCCACCCCCCACCACAAACAGCAGGGAGGTTTAACACATCAGCTACCTCCTGAAAGCACAGAGACGTGAGGGAACTTTATTTCCACCTAGAAATCGTAGAATTCGAAGCTGGTGTGAACTGAGTTCTATATTAAGACACTGTATACTATACTGGGTCCTCCCCCTAAGCCTTCTAGATGTGAAAGAAATTTAACAATTTAGAATGAATTGTCAAACAGGAGGGGGAAAAAACACCCACACGGGCCAATCTTCCCACTGTGAAAATAAGATGTTTTGTTTTCTTTTAGCCATCTGAGTGGCTGAAGAGAGGGCTGGGAATGGTGGCTGGGAAAGAGAAGTTGTGGGGCAGGAAGCCTGGAATGTACACAAAGCTGAGAAGTGGAAGGTGAGAGAAGTGAAGGTTGAAAGTGGTAAGAAGTGTGAAACTGGCCAGCAGGTTACAGAAGAAAATCACCTATTAAATGAAGAAAAATAGTGTCCCTTCTCCCATACAGATTTTCACTTACCCATACTGCATGAATGAGGGCAAATATCAATTAACTCCATTTGATACAAGGATATCAAACCTTAAAATCACATAGCTAATTAGTTAGTGAACATGGTTCTCACATCTTCACTGCTTCTTGTTTAGAAACAAACTTTGCAGCCTCTAAGACTTGGAAAGTAAGTAGTAGATCATCCAATATTTTTTGTTGGATTAAGCCTGCCAAAGGAGAGAGGTCCATTCATAGTCGTTCATCAAATAAAATCTGAAAACAAAAATTCCCAATAGACTTCACAATTAGCCTAAAATTCTCCAAGATATTTATCAGAGTTGATTCTTTCATGTAAAACTGCAACCTTCATAATGAAATTGCTTTACCCAAGTCATGAATAAAACATCATTTTTTAGGCTTCAGATAAAATAAATACAATTAAGTCAAGGCTTGAATTGAGAAGATAAATATTTATTGAATACAACATGACGGAATGAACGCTTGGTGATCATGCAGCGGAAGTGAAAAGCAACTAAAGAGAAAAGTCCTAAGAAATTCAAACAGCTTGGACAAGCTTTTTAGTGGCAGTGGTAGTGAAGGGGGTAAGACTAAAGGGCAAGCAGGTGTTGATAATTTATGTAGACAATATCCCTTTGGTACAATATGTACTCTCTGATGTCAAATTATTCTTTCAAGGCCCCATCAAGAAACTACATTCCTTACTGACCAAATACCTTTCCAGGTCTACTCCGTGCTCCTACACGCCAAACAGCCCAATTTTCTGTTCCCTCCAAAGGTTCTTCTTCTAAGGACCTCAGGGATGCCAAGCTGCCTACTAACCAACTCTAGGCCAGGAAACACACCAGTGTTCTTGTGCTATTTGTTCTTTCTAGTGTTTGAAAGAGTTAAAATCCAACATGAAGATACCAGAAGGCAGATTTTATATAGGTAAGCTATTCATCACAAAACTGGAGGGCCAAGAAAGTGAAAGGCCTACGGCAATGGTTTCAAAACTTCCTTACCAGAGAACACATTCATTAGGAAGAAAAGCTTTTAACAGTAGGCTTCTAGCCTTGTCTACCCTTAATTGTATCACTTAGAATCCTGTGGTAAGGTCTCTAAAAATAATAAGAGGATCAGGGAGGAGGGATGATGAAAGTACATGGGAAAGAAAGGCTGAGGAAAGCTTCACAGAGGTGGGATGGCCAAGTGAGCTTAATATTAATGGAAAGTCTTAAAACAGTAAATAAAAGGCATGGAAATCCTGGGGAAAGGAGGAGAGAGAGAGAAGAATCAACAAAGATAGGAACTGTTCATTCTTGAAAACCAGTGAAATGACCAACCTGGTTGGCTCGGGCACATTTTGTTGAGGATGGGGAAAACTAGAAAGATAGTAGGAAGACTCTAGAAAGTGAGTAGAATTGGATGTGATGCCATTACTGCACAGCGAGACAGTCACAGGGAAAAAGGACAATTTAAAGCCAGTAAATGAAGAAAATGGCTTGTGGGGAAAATAAAACTAGGGAAATTTCACCCCTGCCTCCTATGAAAAGAAGGTATGCGGTAAATGAAGAATCACTGGATGGAAAAAATCAGAATATCTGCATTTGCGTTCTGCCTTGGTCAGTAACTGGAACGTCATCTCTGGGAAGCTCAGTTCCTCATGGGTGAAATGAGCAGATCAGACTAGAGGATTTCTAAGTTTGTTTGCAGAAATCACATGCAATGCTCTATATTCCTACAGCACTTAGGCCAAGCACGATCTCCTATTTGGTAATAAATGATCATGAAAAATATTATAAATAAATAAAGCTACACTAAAAGTAAAATTAAGCCTAAAAAGTGACATTATTCTGAGTTTCCCCAAACCAGAGTGTCCTTAAGATGAAAATATTATAGCTGACATTGCCTTATTAACTTAGACCTAGGATTTTATGTTAGCTAGTAGCCTGGCATCTTTGTTTCAACATGAAATCAATACAGAAAGTTGTATTTTGCTTTCTATTCAAACTCTTATATACAAAGGGACCATGCAACAGCTTCAAAACTACCTTAAAAGAAAACAAAACAATAAGCAAATTACACCCCCAAACAATGAGCTATCACAACACAGTAAACATAAAATCCTGCCCAACTTCATGTGTGCAATTAATTACTCTACTGGATTCTGAATGGAGGCATACAGAGGGAGTTTTTCTTCTTCTGAACCCCACATGGGGAATTTTCAGAGCAACACCAGTTTTCTTCCTCAACACAAAAGTTTGTCAATGGAACAAGGACAAACTCTTCTTTTCCTTTTTGCTCATAATACATTGAAATAAAAAAACTTCCTAAGGGATGTGAAACATTACTTTTATCATGACAGTTCACAACACCTCTGTAATGCTCTGAATTTCCTGCCACACCCCCAATGGAGTTAAGATTCCAGGGCCACAACTTCCTTCCAGCTGCTTTTTAAAGTCTATGTCCAGTACACTTTGTATCTTCTAGTATATCTTTTAAGTAAAGAATTATTGCTGAGATTGCAAAGTCCTCAGGATGGAAATTACCTATTTTAATGTATACTTTCTCCCCATTAAATAATACTGAAAGCATTATAAAGTGAACTAAACATTACATTGAAAAAATTAAGTAAGCTTACCCCAAAAATCCAAACCGATTTATTTAAGTTAATTCTTCTTCAGAGATAGACAGACATGCAAATGAGTCTGTAGATTATGGCTTTCACAAATTGGCCACCAGAGAACAACAGCATTATCTGTACTTTCAGGACACCAAAAAAGGACTTGAAATCTCCCTAAAATGTATTTTTTTTAATGAAACAATCTTATCCAACAGTGTTGTGATTTGTATATAGCCAAAGTAAAATATAATACAACTCAAAACTTTATGGTTACATTTGTTTGTTTCACATGGTAAGATCTAGCATCTTACATCTAGTACACTATAATTAAAGTGAGTGGTATAGTGTAGAACAGCTCTTTTATTATGTATCTCTGTGCATGTATCTCTATGCAAATTGTGTGTGTGTGTATGTGAAAAGAATCACTCCAAGGGTTTAAGAAGGGGAGCGAATGGGCAGTGACTGTTTTTTCCTTTAACTTTTAAAACAACTAGCATTGTTAAAATGCAGATCCTGACTCAGCCTTAGGGGTTGGGTCTTGAGATTGTGCAATGCTAACTAGCTTCTAGATGATGCGCTGGCACAAGTCAGGACTCAATGCAATACTCTAGGCTGGTTTGGGAGGACGAATTTAAGAGGACCTCCTGCCAGCTTTTAAGAAGGAGGAAGGTGCATCTATTTACAAAATGAAATAAAAAACCTTTTATTCTTCTGACTTCCAATTTGCTTAAAATTACAAAATGTTAGCGCTGGGAGGGACATCAAAGATCATACAATCCAGCAATTCTAAACCGGAAGTATAATAGAAACTTGAGAGCCTGCAGAGTAGGGAATAGAGGTGGTGGCAGTATTTTTGTTTTTATCAAAGGAGTCTGGCTTTTAAAATGTTGAGAAATGCTGATATAATCCAATCCCTCACTTTGCAGGAAACCCGAGGCCCAGAGAGGTTAAATCATATATCCAAAGTCATACAGCTAACAAGAGGCAGAAGTAGCTCTCATTCCCATCATTGTTTTCTTAAAGCATACAAAAAGATGTATAGAAAGTATATGCCAGGTTTTCTTAATATGCTTTTTTTTTTTTAATAATTAAAGAGGTACCAGGGATTAAACTCAGGACCTTGTTCACGGGAAGCAGGTGTTCAACCGCCTGAGCTACATCCACTCCCCTCTTAATATGCTTTTAAAATGACAAAAATTGACAAGCAAGTCTAACAGCTGTTAAGGCATCATATAAAACCAACAAACTTTGTACAACTTGTATTCATCCACTGTCAACCTCCACATGGCTTACTTACTTGGAGGGCCATGAAAAAAACATGGGGGAAAGGAGTCGTGAGAGTCAAGAGGGAGTTGTTGCTTAATGGGTGCAGTTTCTGTTCGGGGTGATGAAAAACACAGGGTAAGGGATGCTGGTGATGGTAGCATGAGATTGTGAAAGGAATTAATAACACTGAATTGTACAGTGGTTAAAATAGTTAAAACAGGAATTTTTTTTCCCCATTATTTATTTATTTATTTATTTATTTTAATTTTACCGGGGGGGTCCCGGGGATCGAACCCAGGTCCCTCCATCTGGGAGACGGACGCCCAACCATTTGAGCCACATCTGCCCCCCAGGAAATTTTTAATCATACATTTGTAACTACAAAAAATAAGTTTTTTAAAAACAAAACAAAAAAACCCAATATGCTAGAAATCCAATTTCTTGCTTAAAAAAAAAAAACGGAAATGCACACAAACCATTAAATTACAATTCAAAACTCTGGAAAAAAAGGTTTGTGAATGCCATCCATTTCCATATTAAAAATTTGTGAATAGCACATATTATCATTATTTGTACTATCTATGATAAGATACAAAATCAAACAGATTAATCATAGTCTGTCAGAGGAGTGCATTCAGGGTCAACTCGCAATTTAATTTAGCTTTAAATTACACACCTTGACTAAGGAGAATCACTAGGAATTGCTGGCCCATGATCGAGTTTCCTTGTATGTGTCACAAATTCACACACTTAAAACAGATGACTTCAACCTCTCAGAGTCCTTACAGATGAAATGGAGAGAACTGTAAGACTTTTCCTTTCATGTACACTAGTGTTTGCTTTTATCCTAAAGCTTTGCAATGGGTACACTCCTATTAATTTTCTGAGATAAGCAGGTTTTCCTTCAGAAGCCGAAACATAAAGTTAATGTGAACCCTGCTCCCAGCAGCTCATCCATATATTCTGTTTAGTCAGTACACTCACTAAATTTATCTTGTTATGGTGACAAGCTTTCTTACATGCCAGATTTCTTTTTATCGATACTGCATATTTAGACTGAGTATCTACTGCTAATTATAGCCCTGATATTTTCCTCCCTTTTGTGGAGCCAGCTCTTGCACTATTGTCTAATCGCACCTAGTAGTGACTATGTCAATCTTGGAACATCTAGGCACAGTGGAAGCTAACCAAACCAAATGCTGGCAAGGTTCATTTCCCTTTTCACCTTTTCTGAAATAGATAAGTTGAAGGAGTACTTCACTCACTGGTAAACAGGTACTGGGGAAAAAGGCTTTAATATCCATGGAAATCAGATGCAATTTTTTCCCCCTTTTAATCTTATAATACTCTTTGTTTAGAGCAGGGAGTCATTACTCAACGTGAAAAAAAAGTGAAGATATTAATCTTCCTGAATACCTTTTTATTTTCTGTTGCTAAAGTTAATCACAAAGGATCAGTTTCATCTTCTAAACATGCAGAGTGCTACTCTTCTTAAATTTTAAAGGGAGCTTCTTTTCCAAGGAACCCAGAATATAAATAAAGTTATGGCTCTCTAGAAGGAGACCTAGAACCTCTGTGTGTTTGGGGGAGTGGGTGGAGGGTCAGTGGGCTAGAAAAATACTTAGCTACTACACTGGCATTTTCTGTCATCCTCCTTCACTCTCATTATATTTAGTTTAATTATACTATCAAAGAGTAAACTTTTACCCTTGTTGCACCCAATCAAGTATATGATCTTTTCATTGTCAATTACTATCCTAGATAAACCTAATATATTAGTGATTAGTACCTAAAGTGAATTTCATATGTCTTTGCCCTTCTAAAATGCACAAAACAAGAAAATGACACCATCCCTTCTCCACTCACCACAAAGTAACACATTTATGAAGAAAAACAAACCTAAGCAGACATCGGTTTCAGGAAACTCCACACTCAGTGACCTTGAAGGTGGACCAGTTCTCTGCACCCACCCCACCTCATCCAAAGCAGCCAGTGAGCATTTCCAGCACAGGAAAGGAGAAAATGGGCCAGAGCCCAAACACCAGAGTGGAACCCTGGCTGGACAGAGCAGACGTATCTATTAGATGTGGCCAGGTAGCTATACCAGGATCTCAGAATTAAGTGATGAGAAAGCAATGTAATAGAAACCTCAACACATCCCTAAAAGTATTAAATCATTCTGCTAAAAAAGAAGAGTAGGGGAAAAGGATCACAAGCAGCTTTTACATTTCTATTTCTTCATACAGGCAAAATCACAAATTCCTAAAATTCAAGTCTCTGGACAACACTTCCTCTACATCCTGGAACAGATTTAATCTCAAAAAAATACTGTCCAGTTTGCAAATCAAAGCATCATGCAAAAGAATGAACTAAGAGGAATGGTGGTGGTTGTTTTTTTTTTTAAAGATCCGAACCAGGCACAAAAGCTTCCACTTTAGGAAACAATTAGGAAGGAGCAAACAGGCTCCCTTTTCTACACTGAGGATGGGATGCTGGAGAAGTCCATCTCTATCCTCATCGGAGAGACGCTCCAAAAGCCATTTTGTTTTTCCCTATAATCCAGTAGCTGTTCCCAATTACATAAGAGTTGTTCAAATTTAATCATCATCCTACTCTCCAAAGAACATCCATCACTAAGCAAATTAAGAGAAGATACAAATCTAAAGGACAGTTTAATCCTGCCTGGATACATTTTTAAAAGGTAATGTGTAAACTGTAAAAACTGGGGCCAGAATATATCCATAAAATCTTGGACAAGTCATTTCATTCTGCTCTCCCCAGAAATGCATCTCCATTCTCCCTTATTGCAAAATTCACTCTTACCTTGCAAAAATAGCAGATGTGCAAATCCTTGCAAGCAGTTATCCTCCCAGAAATAGCTGCTTTTCCCTCCCTTAATGGAGTAGCTGTTTACCCATTTTAGTTGGATCTTATAATAGTTCTTTTTCTTACTCACAAAGTAATCTATCAGCCTTTAAAAATAAGCAAAAATCAAGGGGGGGGACACCCCACTTTAACCCATGAAAACTTTATTGAAAACATTTTTTTCTAGAGACCTGAGTGTTGTTCAGAGTACTAATAGGGAACACTATTGAGAATTTGCTATGTTTTTTGGATCCATGCTAAGTGTTTTGCATGTATTATTTCATTTAATCACAATAAGGTAAGTATGACTATCACCATTTTACAGATAAGAAAACAGAAGAAAAGTGATTTTTCCAAGATCACTGAAGAGGTGGCAGTCTGGTCATGAAAAAAGGTCTTCAGGAATTAAGTGAAAGAAAATGGGTACAAGGGAGGAGCACGTCATTAAGTTTCACTGTACTGGGAACATTACTTGATACACAGTTGCTCTAACTAAGACTTTAAGACAAACTGACCTTTGCTGTCAACAGTATACCCATGTCATGGTTACTGAGAATACTCCTAATTCCCATCAACAAAACATATTCGAAAAGTTTAGCTCACGAAACTGGATGCAAAACAGTGAAACTAAATGGCAGGTCATTCCTTACTCCAATAACCAAGAGCACAGCTTTTACTGTGAAAAAAATATTGCTAGAAATCATTTCTGGCAAATCTCCTTCCTTTCATCTTCTCAATATATATTTTAATCTCCACAAAAGTTTAACACTTTCTAATGTGATATATTCACACGTGAATTAAATAACAAGGCTCCCCCAGTTGATTATAAGCCCCTTGAGGACATGGGGCCATATCTGGTAATTCCATCCTATAGTAGAGAGAGTAGACAGAAAGCTTTAGGTTTCTGGTGACAGAACATAGCCTGACGTATGTGAGAAGCCATGTAACTGTTGTGATGATTAATGAAATATCCTATGTTGAACAGCTCCAGGGCATGAGGAGTTAGGCGAAGCTGGCAATGGCTAGATGGTGGTGGTGACAGTTTCTTAGAAGAGAGTTTGACATGGGGGGGGGGATACATTAATCATATCATTTTCCTAGCTGAAACAGGACTTATCGTTTCTCTGGAAATTTATTATATTTCATCTCCAGACTAAAGCATCTCGGGAACAATTTACCAACCCTATGAGAGGTGGACTTTTAAAATTCCTAGTTTAGACTTCAGAACACCAGGGACACTAGTCAAATTATGATTGATAGTGAGAATTATAATTTAGAAAAAAATGCATCCTAATAATCTTAATCTTATTGCCTCTGGATGCATAGGATATGTGGGTATCTGTCTTTTCAAAATAGATTAATCAGAATTACCATAAACCTTCAAGAAGACATAATCACTTTGCAATGCCCCTGTCTTTGGTAATGGCCACATCTGGTCAGGCAGTTGTTACTCATTTTCTGCCAGGATTCGCTTTATTAGGCTTTCAATTGAAAAATGACACCTTCACTCCAATTCTTTTAATTGATTTTTAACCTTAGAGAAGTGTAAACAGTTATTTGGAGGACTAACTTCTTAATGTAGTCACCTGGGTGGTTTGATAATATCTTTACAGAGAATCACAACAGATCCCCCACCCCAGCATGGCTTTAAAGAATGTGACTCCTTGAGTTAAGCCTCATCTCTTTAGTAACTACCACACTGAATATGTACATTAAGGTATATCAAAGTTAAAGATGAAATAAAAATGGAGAGAAAGTGTAAAGTGGCTTTCTGTAAAGGCAGATTTTGATCCTCCTAACCATATTCTTAAAAATCTAAGCAATGTAATAGAAATATGTATAGAAAATGATTTTACATAATCATCCACTAAGTCAGGGGTTCCTAACAAGGGGTCTGTGAGCTTGAACTGAAATTAAAAAAAAACATTCTTGTGGGGATGCGGGTATATTTATTAAATAATACACAGTATATTGAGGACTTAGTAAGGGGTCCATGGTTTTCACCTGACTGGCAAAGGGGTCTGTGGAACAAAAAAGGTTAAGAACCCTTGCACTAAGTTGTAATACTAGTTCTTTCTTTAACCATATTTAGATCCAGAAAGAAACTTAAGGGTCGGTCATCTTGCCCAGTTTTGTACCCAAAGTAAATTCTTTTACTTTGCTCTCCATAGCATAGAGATTGGGCATGATAAAGGCATCATTATAAAACAGCAGATGCCCCAATTTATTTCTAAAATATTTATAATTGCTACAACATATAACAAGTCTAGTCTTCCCTTCTTTTACATAAATTTAAATATTAAATAACTATCATCCACCCAGTAATACTCCTCCAAACCTCAAAAACAAACAAAACAATAATCAAACAACTTTTTTGGCCTGAACTACTCCTAAGGGAGGCAGTATGGAAATTAGGGTTAAAAGAATAGCTTTAGAAGTTGGACCGCTTAAGTTTAGATGTTACCACTATGAAAGGGGTTAATTACTTAACCAATTCAAGCCTCATTTCCTCATCTGCAAAATGAGAAGGATGATACCATCTAGTCTAGCTCAAAGAGTTGTGAATATTACACAAGCTTACCATGGCTGAGCCCTCAGTAAAATGCCAACCTTGTAAGTGTACCATCAGCTACACTTCCTCAAGGTCACCCTCTAAATCTGGTGCACCCAGTACAGGCACCACCAGCACTAATCTTAAAACTGACCTATACATATAAGTAGCTTCCCAATATCCCTTCTCCTACTCTGAGGCTCCTATGCATACAATAGTGAAAGACAAATTGACAGATCCAGAAAAAAAATTGGGGGGTTCCCTGGAAAGGCTGGCCAGTTCAAATATCTCATAGTCGCCAGACTTTTTCACTTGGGTTAGTTTTACCTCTTGAAATCCCAATTAGAGATGTGTTTGGGTTAGGACCCATTTTTAAAACGCCCAAACTTGCAGAACATGATGTGGTGAGATTGTCATCACCTAGCACAGTTGACATGAGCAGCAGGGAGGGGATGTGGACTTGTATTTATTGGGAAGAAAATCTGAGAATGTAATGGGAGGGGGAGAAAGGACAAAGTACTGTCACTACTGGGGTCTCTGGGCAGCCTGATGGTAAAGGACAACTAAGGAGAGGGTTGCGGAAAGAGAGGAGAGAGAGCCCCCTATGACATCCAACTTACACTTTTCAGTATGATTATAAGAAATGGGAAAGGTATTCTCGTCCTCTTCCTAATGTACCGAATGTACAAGGGACTCAGAACCCAAGCTGGCATAATACAGTTCTAAAATTCCATCAGAAAGCTATGATAAGATAAAAGTGTCTGAAAAAGAATAAAAAAAAAAAAAGTGTCTGAAAAAGAACTTTTTAGGAGTAATGTTCCCATAACTCATTGAGCTGCCTTCTTCTGTTCTTTTATTTTTGTGAATTTGAAATAAAGTTTTTAATAAAAAATTTAAAAAAAAGAGACAACTATGGGTTTCTGTACTAACCTAGGACTCTAACCACCATTAAAAACATTTCAGTAGGAAAACCTGGGAACCAAAATGCCGAATACAATGTTTCTGTGAGAAAATGTGTTCTGATTTCAAAAGTTTCAATTTAGAGATGAACTTTTGTCCATGAAATAGGATGATCTCATTTAGCAACCTAGATATTACAATTTCATTAATGTAGATAATGCTATATTAATGGTCTAAGCAGCTAAATAAATTATTTTGTTAGCTAACTGTCATTTTTGGTCAAATCAGCCACCCAGGTCTTTTCACATACCTAGTTATATTAGATTTCTCTCATTTTTCAATGAAATGCAAGATTTTATGATTATTTACTCCTATTACACATAGATTTGTTGTTAAATTGGGCCTATTTTCCATCATGCTACTATCTTTTTGAAAGTTATTGGTATTCTATGTAGATCACCATTCTTCCTAGCTGTGTATCATCTGAAGAATTAAGAAGCAAGGTGTACAAGTTCCTGTTTTCAGCAAATTTGATCACAGAACATTCACTCTCTGATTTATTGAATTCTAAGACTGCCCCTGCCCCTTAATTTTCCCTGCTCTTTTCCCCTTTAGCTATTCATTAGATCTATATACGGTGTTAGTAGAGAGGCTAAACATTTTAAAGTGTCATCATTAGCTGCACTAGCTGGGGCCCGGGGTTATGTAACGATGGGGAAAAGGCTGAGTATTCTCTTTGTCTTATCAATGCTTCTTTTTGTACTCTTCCCTTAGAAGAAATGATTAAGAACTGCGTGAAGCTCTAAATTTTAGCAAAAGCTTTTAATCACTAAATGTTGTTTCCTAAAATTAACAGTAAATGTCAAGTTTTATGGAATGTGGCTAAGCAAGCAGAGGCAGCACCCAGGAAAGCGGCAGAGGCGGTGCACCACTGTCTGAGGGATGGTGCTGAGCCTGCCTCCTGGGCCCGGAGGTTCTCTGGCACTGGAGCCTTCCTCTGAAGCCAACAGCAATCTGGTCCACTCTGTATAAACAGCAGGCAAGGCGAGGAAAGGGGGCAAGGAAGAGAAGAAAATGGATATTCACTCACATACTCACTGTATTTGTGCCCTGAGATGCTCAGGAATCTCTCTTGCCTGTCATGTCCTCCCAACAGAAAGACAGAAAGCTAGCCAAGGATCTCCTCCCCCCGCCCCAAACACCCCAGGCACTTACTTGGGTTAAAAAAAAAAATACACAAGGGAAAAACTCTATTGAAAAAAAAAAAAAAAAGGAAAGAAAAAGCTTTTCCTGAAAGTGGATTTCAAAATATTCCATCTGAGCCCTGAAGTTTATGGCTGACCCTGTCTACTTAGCACATCTACGGACTGTTATCTGAAAGTTGCCTGCTTCCTACTGAAACTCAGAATGGCTCTCCCCAACCAACATTCCAAGGAACATGTGCTGTTAGCTTTTTCCGATGTCAGCCTTAGTAAGTGTATCCCAGTTCTGACTCAGTTACTTATAAATTTGTCATTCTCTACTTGGCACCCATTTACACTCCCTGCCTGCATCACTCCTGGATTTAAAAGGTCACTGCTTTATATGACAGTTCAATCTTCAAACAGGCAGAGGAACCACTGTTCGAGGAATACTTCTTCCAACAGTTCATAACCGTAGTGTGCTTCCGAATCACCTGGAAATCTTAAAATGCATATTCCAGGGCCCCACCCAGTGGAGTTTAAGTACGTCTGTGGAGGCAGGGCCTGATAATTTACATTTTTACAGCACCCCAGGAGAATCTGAAGCAGATGGCCCTGAGACCACACTTTAGAAAATGCTAATATAGAGGGTAGAAATTCAGAGACCCTGGAAGGTCTACGGCATGGTTGTTACAGCTGAGGCGAGTCTTTTGGGCACTTGGGCTCCCTTATTCACTTACACCACAATATTCTGTGTCTGTGCACAAAGCCAACACTGTCTCCCCCATGCTCCCCAGAGGGTCTATCTTTCAACTCTTCCAGATTGCAGTAGATCCTTTTATTTGCCAGCAGGAAAAGACGTCTCCTGGCTCTAAAGCTGCAGGTTTTAAGAACCACACCCTCCAGATCCTCTTTGGCATCAGCTGATCCAAGCAATTTCTACCCTGATCTGATACTTCTAACCAATCCTCCCCTCAGAAGTGAGAGCTTCTTGTAGTTCCCCACTAAGTGACATGGAGTTCAACGTCCAGCTTCAAGTTAATAACTCCATGAACTTCCCTGGGTATGAACAAACATAAACTTGTATGCTTGGATAACTGTCCCAGAGAGAGGTCTTCCAAAGTACCCCTCCTACAGAGTTACAAGACAAGTTCTTTCAACTGGTATTCAGTCATGGAGTTAATTCCATACAAGTTCATTTTACAAACCGTCTCAATCTTTGATTTAATTTATACGACTGTAGCAAAAAAAATTTCAGGAAGCGGCTGCTTTTATAAACCTAACCACCTCATTTTGGGCATAAAGGGTACCATGCCTTTAAATGCATTGCCTTACACAGTACTTGATAGTCACTGATAAATTCTTGCTGAAATAATGACTGGTAAGCATGCCTAACTTCACACGCTAGGTGTTTTTTGAAAAATTCTACATGATCAAGTCCATGTTTTAAATGAAGAAAGGAAATAAGATTTTAAAGAAAATCTGGGGGAAGAAACAGCAAATATTGTGCCCTAAATATACATGTAATACATAAATACCATGCTACAAAGAAACATAGGTTCCAGTGCTCAAAGATATTAAACAATCTAGACGGTAAAAAGAAACACTCACATCCAAACAAAAGGCTAAAGAACAACTTAGCAATTAAGCAAAAATTATATATAATGAGGAAATCTTTAATAAATATCCAATTTAGCAGTTTTTTTTTTTTTAATCTGTGCCATCTAAAATGTGTCCTCTTCTTTTTTTGAGTGTTCCTCAAAAAAAAAAGGGAAAGGTTAAAAAAAAAAGTGAAGGTTGAGAATAACAAAAGTGAGGGACCCCTAAGGGAACATCTACACATCTCCTAAATTCTTGCATAAGACTCAAGACTCTTAAGCTTTAATATCACTTCACATTCTTACAAGAACCTCCATGTTATGAAGGGCTTACCTAATAACTACAGAAACTCACTCCCCAGAGGTAACCTGAAGCCTTGATGGCTGATGGTGCAAGGCATCACCTTCTGAATACAAAGGGCATTATTGCTTCTCCACTCCACCCACACACACCCCTAAAGAGATAAGTGGGAAACCACCACATCAGAATTCTGTTCTAGTGTAATAGTAAGAACAGAAAAAAAAAAAAAAAAAAAAAAAAAAAAAAAAAGGGGAAATCAGAGATTATCTTCCAGGAAGAGGGAGATCTTGAACTTTGACTTTAAAAAGAGGAATGTGAGCTTGAAGATGGGAGAATAAAGTTCTGTGACCACTTATGATAACCTAATAAATGTTTGGAAGAGAGGAAGGAATAACAGACATTAGGAAGTAAGGAAAGAGCATTTGAGCATTTGGCTGGAATGACAATAGGGGAAGGAGCAGCCTTGAAGGTCTGAAGTGACCACTTATATAGTCATTTATATTTTTAAACTACTTCTGGGAAGAAATATCTTTTATCCTGCAAGTTGAAAACAATGGCAAGGAAACACATTTCCTTATATATTATGCACAACAGGCCACCAGTGTGACACTTCTTTTATGCGACCACTAGTGAGTCATGAAACTTGGTTTTCTACCAGGCGCACAAAGGTGCCCAGCCAATAAGTTTTGCTTGAAATGAATGCCTGGTACCAGGTGCATCAATAGTTTGCTTGGGCCAGGTATTTTTGATAAATAACTGGTAGAATACAACTTTAGCCAAAAAAAAAAAAATTTTTTAAGAAAAAAATTAACATTTTGCTCTCAGGAAGCTATTACTACTTTGCCCATGGTTCTCTGCTTCACCACTTAGAATTATGACCAAGTCTCAGAAGTTCAATATAAAAGACAACAAAGATAGTATTGATCACATAGATAGCTGAAGGATGCCTTCCTAAACAGAATCAAAATAATTATCTTGACCAAAGCTATAAATCAGACCTCTATTTATTTAGATACTGCACCTACCCTATGCTGATGGTGCTAATAAGTACCATTATTATCTGATTTGAGCTTCATTTTTTTTCATTTCTTTTGTGCACCTTTTCATAAAAGAGCCAACAGATAAAGAAGGGTTCTACAGATTAGAGATTTGCAAACTATTGCCCACAGGGCAAATCCTGTCTGCCCCTTGTTTTTGTAAATAAAGTTTTATTGGAACACAGCCATGCCCATTCCTTTATGGTGGCTTTCACATTACAGAGACAGCACTGAGAATCGGTGAGATACCTTATAACCTGCAAAGCCTAAAATATTTACAATTTGGACCTTCACACAAAATGAAATATATGAGCAAGTCTCCTATGTAACCCCTATATTGATTGTTTCCCTTGATTGTCAATAATCTCAACAAATTCTCATTTCCAATTCTACTTCACACATTTGACTAAAGAACAATGAAATGAGGAAGAGCCTCTTAAAAACTGAAAGAGTATCGTTTTAATTTGAATTTGTCTTGATGCTCTCTAGTTATCTGCATTCCTTTTAAAAAACTAAAAGCAAATTTAGCAATGAATTCATGCCAAGAAAGTAGAAGATATAATTCCGTTTCTTCTTTAGTACTCTAATAAGCAGCTTAATACAGTCAATTACAGGATAGGGTAACTCTATAGTGACAAACAATACAATGCCAAAACTAGTTAGCCAACTGAGAATCTTGTTGCTATCTGGAAATGAAACAGTCTAAATTCAGGTCAATCAGAGCATGAAAACTACAGGTAAGATATATTCTTACTATGTACTTCTTATATACACATTTAGCAGCATCTCTTATGGCATTAATTAATTTCTACATTATACTTATTTATATACCTGTTCCATCACCCCTATTAGACTGCAAGGTTAAGATTATGATCATCGATTTGTTACTCCCTTCAGGCCTAAAATAGTGCTTAGCCCATAATGGACTCTAAAAACACTGACTGAACGAATGATAATCCATACCCGATTTGTGTGAAAATGTCCAAACTGCACTGGCAGTCAGGATCTACGTCAGTTCTAGTCCTGGCTTTGTTACAAATAAGCTGTGTGATATTGAAACAGCTTCACCACTAAAATGAGTACTTGGGCTGTTCTCTAAGGTCCTATCAGCACTAATATTCTTTGCTCTTTTTTTGAGATAAAAAAATCATACAATGGACATTCCTTCAAATTGCTTCATCCAAAACACTAGTGTCAAATCATAGGATTCACTCAGGGTAAATTTTCATGTTGTAGGCACCAGTTGTGTCTACAACAACTACAGAAATCAACCTATTTTTCCTTAGAATAGGCAACTAAGAACCTTAAAGAGAGAGAGAGAGAGAGAGAGAGAGAGAGAGAGAGAGAGAGAGAGAGAGAGAGAGAGAAATGGTAGTGAGCAATTGATGTCTGAAATATCTTACTTATAACAAAGGGCAAAAAAGTTTCCACTCAGTTTTTTAAGACTACAGAGCAGTATGTTACAGACAGGCGTTCACACAAGAGTTTGTAAAGTCTTAACTGTGGTTTCTTCTATACAGTAACTTACACCTAGACACCAGAAGAGTAGATTTTGCATGCTGCAATAAGTCAGGCATGAAAGAACTAAGAAATATGTAAATTCATCTACCCACAGCCAATTATATGATTAAGACAAAACAAATGTGAAAGCAAAAGAATAGTCATTAAATAATTAGAACATGTGGGTTTTCTATGTCACTGATATTTTAAAACAGATTGATTTCTCAAATTAATTATCTTGATTTCATAAATGCTTTAAGAAGCAACAGAATAGATGGGGAAATAAACTTTAAGAGGAGGAATTGAAAACACTTAAAGAAGTGATGTTTATTTTGTCAGAATAATATGCAACGTAGCATTCTAAGGGTCTATTCAGTTCAAAGAATAGTTAAATATAACAAAACTTATAGGAAAATTCTGGAGCCCTATCAATGATTATCTTAGAACAGATATACAAATTATTCTAGGACTAAGTGGTTTCATGATCAAAAAATTCTAGGCAACAATGAAATACATAAAGTTGGATAAATGTCTTACTGCAGGACTTCTCAGACTCTTTTTTAGGCTAATATACATTGTTATTCTCCAAGACAATACTACATAGTTGTTAGTGTTTCCCATATTTTATTGAACACTGAATGTTTTCATTCCTGGAACACATTCAAAACATTTATTAGAAGCCAAGTATCTTATGAAACACAATTTGGGAAAAGCAGCTTTAAACAATAAACTTCATGAATTTAAAATCAGATACAGAGAGAAGCAAAATGTTCACATAATATTTTAGGGCATCCATTTCAGAAATGGTAATAACATCTTTATAGAGTTTAAATGTCATAAAGCACTTTATCTTACATTAACTCATTTGACTCTGGGAGGTGAAGGATGGATACTGGAATCATTTGCAAACTGACTCTTTATAAGAATTTCTCTTGTAGATCTTTCGTATCACAATGGATTTTCTGCTAATGAAAGGAATGATCACAATCTTCTACTATTACAATTGCAGGCTCCCTTTGAACCATCCTCCAATATCCTCCTTTGTGTAAAGGGACTTGTTAAGTGACACCTCTAAGTAAGGAGGAAAGCAGAGGTACTGTCTCAAGTGCTGTTGCAGATATGACTTCATCGAATCATCCCAATAACATTAAGTAACTATTATCCCTATGCTAAGCAATGTAAGATTCCCAGAGTTTAATAAATGTTTTCACAGTTACAGAACTAATAAGTGATAGAGTTAGGATACACTTTTTTTTTTTTTAAAGTAAACTATGATGTTTTTAAATGGTTTGAGAGTTTTTTGTTTGTCTTTTTTTAACTTAAGTTTGGCTTGTGGTTCAGTAATATATATATATATATATATATATACACACATATATATATTTGTGGTTCATAGATGGTTGAAGTCTATTTGAAATATCACTTGATTTAAACAATTAATATAGTAGTTATCTATTACATGAAGGGAGGTATATATTATACAAGAACCACATCTTAATAATCATAAACACCTGAACACTTACTATGTGCCAGACACATACACATTATCTCATTTAATCCCCCCAACAGTTCACCAGGAGCCTTTCCTCCCTACTGAGGACTTTTGTCCTTCCCTATTCTCAATGTTCATTATTTCTCTGGTTAGCCTTCCTAGCAATGCTTTCAATGAAGCCTAGAATTGTTTTCTCTGAACTTTACCCCATACTCACCTTACCAATGCCAAACCCTAGATAAACCTATTGTCTAGATTCTTTTCCTGCATTTATTCCTGGAGAAGGGCCAAAAATCTTGCTGCCTCAGACCACTGGAACTCCCCTAGGCTTGGTCATCCTTTTAATCACCCCTATTTGAATGTTCATCAAATTCCCAAAGACAATTTTTCCACATCTTTTGTCACACTCCCTTGGTTCCCTTCGTTTTTTTGTGTTTTTTTTTTCCCCTTTTAAATCCTAACTGATGACCTTGCTTCTTTACTGAAATATAAACTTTTAAAAGGCTGAGCTTCGCTGGTTTTCCTACTTATTCCTCAATATCTGTAGCATAACCCATCTTCTCCTTTAATCTCATTGACAGGAAACTGTCTGAAGAGACCCCTTTCCTGTAAAGCTAATCCTGCCTCACTCTTTCTTAAAAAAAAAAAAAAAGAAAGACCCATTTCCAACTAACTCCCTTTTTTCTATCACCTTACTCTACCTACAACCATAGTCAGATACTAAAATAATCTTGCCTCAAGGCTGTTACTCTCTCAAATTTCTGAAGGAATTCTCCTTCCCCTTGGCATGTGATTTTTCTAATGCCACATCCTCTTCACTTATTCACTTTTTAAAATCTTTGCAATGTGTTTTCCACCAGCGTCAGTCCGCACACCCTTTCCAACACACAATCTACTCTATTGAACCTTCTCTTACAAACGTTCTCAGAGACATAATAGATATCTGCCATAGCCTTTTCTCCACCTTTGTCTTCTTTCACTTCTTGGCAACATTAACACACCTAACCCCCTCTCTTCTTGAAACATTGTTATTCCTTGGCTTCTGTGATACTCTCTGGATTCTCCCAACTTTTGGTCATTTCTTTTCCCTACTTTGTCAAAAGCTCATCCTCCTTTCCAGCACAGAATCTGTCCTCCCCAAGTTTCTGTCAGGTCTCTTTATTGATGCATTCTCTCCCTGGAGTGCTTTAATCTAGTACCAGCGCTTTACCTATTAAGTGTCTGAGGAGGCTTTGAGCTTCTCCCCAGAGCTGTGGTTCTATATTTCTAACTGCTTGCTACAAATTTCTACCTGTAATAAGGGAAGACAGATTGCTGTGGGCAAATTAAAATGACAAAACCAAACTCATCACCTTTTCCCAGAAACTCACTAATTGTGGTAGGGTTAAATACTCTTACCACTTCACCACCCTATCTGTCCATCTTTCATATTCCTGTTGAGGTAGGAGATTTTTTACATAATAAATGTACTTAGTAATACTATTATAGATGACATATTTAGCAAGACAGAGATCTGTCATATAGGCAAAGAATATGGTCTTGGAAAAACGTGAAATTCCATGCACCCTTGTGTGGCAGGCTCTACAATGACCTAAAGGCAACCTGAGGGGAACAATAAAGAAATATCTACAACCATCTCCTGGAATCAGAATGAGTTATTACAGTGTCTCTCACTGGGGGTACTTCTAGCCTTAGGCTGGACAATGCTCCCACATGAGAGACTGTCCTGGGCACTGCAGGATACTTGGCATCCCCGGTGTCTAGATAGTAAATGGCAGTAGAACTTAGCCCCCCTCTTGATATTTTAATGTCCAAAAAAGTGAGGAGTATTAACTTCTGCTTGAAAACCCAAGTAAGAGAAAGGCTGGGTTCTTTGCCATCACCGAGCCCAGAGCAAGCAAGGCTGCAGCAGCTTTTCATTTCCCCTTCACTGAAGACTTCACTTTCCCAAGGACTCCTCTCCCACACCCAGTCAGTCACTAGCCAAATCCTGTCAATTCTTTCTGCAAAATATCCTGAATCCATTCCATTTAATACAGTCACACTGCCATGACCCCATTTTACATCTTTATTTCGACTGCGAAAATACCTTCTAAATTCAGACTCTCCTCTCACCCATTTTATCAAACATCTGATCCTATCTCCCGCTGCCCTCCCACCTCTCCTCTGCCGTCCAGCTAACCTGAATTACTTACCATTTCCCTAATAAAGATGATACTTTCTACCTTCAAATCTTTTCCGTAGCTTTCCCTCAGCCTGAAATGTCATCTTCCATGATGCAACTGCCTCCCAAGTTAGAATTTTTTGGCATCATCTTCAACTCCTCCTTCTCCTTCTCTCCTTCCACATACAGCCACAAAATCTTTTGGAGGACACAGATTCCTCTGACAAATCGATAAAAGCTATGAACCACTTCCCAGGAAACAGCCAACATATTCAACAGTTTGCACACAATTTTAGGGGTTCATGTATTCAAATGTCTATAAAATCCAATCACTCCTGCTGTCCATATTTTCACAGCCTTATTTTGGGTCCTCATCACCTCTCAGCTATTTTAACAGCTAGCTAACTGCCCCCAGACTTTCCCTCACCTGGCAACAGTGTACCCCATGTCTGCCACCAGTTTACTTTCTAAGGAATCATGTCTATTTCAAAAAATTTCACTTAATTTACATTAAACACTTATTAATTATTTAAGGTGGTGTTTCCTAGTCTCTGTTAAACTTTTGCTGAACATTCATTCCCTTGGAGTTGCCTTGATGCACTAACCTGTAAAACTGAGAATACAGAGGTAAAGTGATCTCAATAAAGTGATCGCTAAACTATCTGGATAGGGTAGGGCTGATCATAAAGTCTTCCCAGAAGGTGATTTTTTAGTTCTCCAAGGAGGAAAGAGACAAAGAGATCTTGTTAAAGAGCTGAAAGGAGAGTCTAGGTGTTGGGAATGATAGGAGGAAGAAGTGGGATATAATAATCTGAGATACTGCAAAACAATGAGGCTATATTTATTGTATATATATATATCTGTTACCAACCTTTACAGCACCAAATCAGTAAGTCTTTAACAGAGTTTGTAAAATGATGCATCAACTAGTAAAGTAAGAACCTAACATGGTAATGCTACTTTCCTTCTCTCTCACTCAGCCTTCACCTCTCTTCCTTCCTCCTTCAGCTCCTCTCCCCCATTACTCTGAAGCCTTGCAGCCTCCATAGTGCACATCTACAACTCCCCTTATACACTGAAAACCCTCATGGGTTAGATACTAACAACGGCTCCTAAAATGCTTACATTATCTGTATAAAGTACTTCTTATAGAAACCCTCACTGTTCCATTAATAAATTAAACATACCTAGGAGGAAGCCACACCATCCATTTCACTGTCCTTTAAAACGCTGAAAACTAAAAAGGAAGTACGTGATGAAGAAAATCATGATGATTCATAAAAATAGATTCAAGGCATTCTGACACAGGTAGCAAAACAGTCTTGGATTTTCACATTTAATAGGGAAATTTAATGTCCACAAAATAGTTATATTTAGATGCAGCTAATAAGTCAAATGAAAACAGAGACAAGTAGTAACTTCTCAATATTTAGAATAGCTACTACTCTCCTGAAAAATAATCTAGAATATGAAATTACATATCTATAACTACCTTCCCCTTACTTATACAGATAAATTACAGCCATAAAAATGTTTTTAAAAAGAACAGAAGGCCTATTTAAAGCATATATAAAATAGGAAAGTATTAAATTATTAAATATCAGGTTTGTAAGTAAAAATTGGAATAGGAATTAAAAAAAAATAGGAGAGGATCAAGCCTCAAATCTCAGTCAAAGAAATAAGTAGCACCTACACGCTACTCTCAAAAATTCTCAACATGAATTCTTTGGGCTTTCACAACAATTTTAGATATTAAAAATGTAATTTTCCTAGATTTTCTTCACTATATATTTTTCTTGATTTTCAAAGGAGGGAAAGGGAACTGGAACATAGAAAATATATATATAAAGAATCACACACACACACACACACAAAGTCACTCATGATTCTGCCTATCAACAGAAAAAACTATACTGTTTAAAATAATATTTTGGCATTATTTCCTCTCTTTTTAAATCTATTTTGAGACCACATTGTGTGCACAATTAATAAATACAAATACAATCTTCCCTAGTTTGTATTACATTATTTTGAAAATCCATATGTTCAAATGGGTAAAGTGAAGCCAACACAGATTTCTATTTACTAGGGCACTACACTGTATAACAACAAATTTTGTTGTTGTCACTTAATAAGTGTTAAATAACAATAACTGTACACTGATACATTCTTTTAATCTAGAGTTTACTCTGTTTAATTTTTTTTTTTTTTTTTTTTTTTTTTTTGCCTTGCCCTACCTCCAAGAAAAGCTTTTTTCCTTCCTCACAGTGTGCTGATACTATTTTAAAGTTTACCAAGATTTTGGAAATGTGTTAAGCAAAGCATTCTGTACAGATGCGAGTTTAAAAACAAACACTCCCTAAGTACCTACAGATGTCCAAAAAAGGGGTGGTGGTGGTGGTTACTTTCTGAGTAATGCAAAGACAGCATCTTTGAGAACCAAAAATACAAATAAAACAAAGGAAAGAATTCATGAACTAATCATGCACATACTAATAATCAAATCTGTCAGCTTCCAAACAAATAACTTTCATCAATAGGAGTGATTAATGTTTTTTTTTTCCTTTCCCAATCATATATTTGCATAAAATAAAGACTAAGGGTTTGAAAGGCTTTTCTTTCCCCCCCAAAAAAGCAAACTCTGCTACCGAGAACATAATACAGAAACAACTGTTTTAAAATATAAGATGCACTTTTCTACTTTTTCCTTTTAATGTGGCTGAGAATCTCATTATCCACCTCCACGTCCTTTTTGAGGCTACCCTCCCCCCACACACACACTTTCTAAACTTAGTCCATTCTTAGAGTTGTAAACATGGTCCAGTCTTAGGAGACTGTCAAGGTCTCCCAGGACCACACAGAGTCTCCAAGGACCACCTGCTGCAGCTTGCTCTGTGGGGACATTAATAATAATAACACCTTAGGAGGATTAACCACAACCCTGTGAAGTAGGCATTATTATTATCTTTACAGAAACTGAGGCTTGGAGGAGTTCAGTGAAAAAGCTTGCAAGTGGTAGAGTCAGGACTTAAATCAGGGTCTCTGAATTTAGGTTGAATGCAGGAGAAAGCGGGGACTGATTAGTTTAAGAAGGTAAAATGTGAAATTTGTATTATTATTGGGGATCAAGGAATATGCAAGCAAAATTATAAGTGGGAAAAGTAGGAATAATATGTTCTATAATTATGATTTTTTAAAATTAGTTTTAAAAAATGCATTGGGCTCTCCCTGGATAAAGAAATAAAAATACACACCACCCTGCAGTATTTGGGACATACTTATACTAAAAAATCATACATTGTTTATCTGAAATTAAATTTAACTTGGCATACTGTATGTTCTCTGACAACCCCAAAGTAAAGGCCTTGCTGAAACAAACAAAAAACACTAATAAACTACGAGCCACGATTTCCAAAGCTGAAATCTGGGACCTTCTATGTGCCACATGTCTTTGGGAGGTCAAGTAAAAGGGAAGGGTAGTGAGGTTACAGCTGTTCTTGACCAAGCTCCCTTCCTTCTCTTTTGCCTAGTAGCAGATACAGCCCTTGACTCCAGAGACCTAAGTTTCAACAACTAGACCAATTAATTTCACTGTCTCAAAATTCCAGACCCTTGTCTACTTTATACGGATATTGTGAAGAATATAATTGAGTGGTTTTTTGGAGAAAGATCAAATATATCCTTAAGTATTTCTTTGTTGGAAATGCATTCTCAGAAATCTGAACAGGACAGACTTACTCATTCCACCACGAAGAAAGGGTTCGAAAATAAAAGTATTACCAGAATCTGGTGAGCCCAATTGACTAGGGCCTCTAAAAGGGTGGGGGAGGGGTAACAACTTAGAAATGTGCTAAAAAACCTGAAATGAACTAGGGAAATCGCAATGAGATGTGAAAAGGGGCACCTGGAAGAAACTGTGAGTGACCACTGATGGAGAATTCTGAACTTTTCAAATGGCAATGGATAGATACTTAAACATAGTCACCTTGACTCATAAATACCATGGCATCACAAATACATAGAGCTAGCATAATATAGACGTGGACAAGATCTTACTCATACATACAAATTTAATTTTCTGCTACTTTCACCTAAGCCTCATATCTCTGTGGCTTGAAAATGTTTACCTTCTTATAGAAATCATCAAATTGTGACTGGCACAGATTGTGTTCATTTACATATCTTACATGCACAACTTTAACAAAACCCAATCTACTGCAGATAAATTGCTATGAACAGAAACTTCCTGAAGAGGATTAATCAACAGCCTTGTATGTCATCCTCTAAAACAAAACCAAACACTGAATCACTGGTGAATTCCTCACGTGCAGCTACACCCAGTTAATCTTCAAGAAAGCAGCAAACTATGTAAATCTACTTAAACTGGGGAGATAAGTACTTCACTCATCAAAAGTTAACATTTAACAAGTACAGCTAGTTATTAGATGGCAAAATCATTTGTAAAGAAAAAAAATAGATACACAGATATATGCGTGTGTACACTATATATATATATACACCATTTACACACACAAACACACGCAAACAGTAATTCTTAAACTCCCCTACTACACATCTCATTCTAAATCAAGACAACACATCATTTAGCAAAATGGGCTCACCACGTCATAATTTTTAAAAATCAAAATATATGGAATAAACAATTCAACCACCTTGAGAATGCAGTTCCAAAAGGGAAGTAAAGAAACATTAAGAGAGAAGTAGTGAGTAAAATAATCCAAGAAATATAACACAAAGGGAAAACAGAAATATGTTTTCTACATTTAATGGCTTTTCAGTAGAAAGCACTTTTTTTTTCAAGACACACTTAAATATTTTAACAACTACAAACATCCTGATAAATGGTTTTCGCTTTGGTTTGGGGAATACAGTTTTCATATAATCAGACTGAATCTGCTTAAGAAATATCATGTATTTCAAAGTTACAATCACCAGTCATAGGATATACGCACTTCTCCACCGAGACTTGAACCAACACTCTATCTAGATGCTGCCCACTGGGTTATCACTCCACTTAGGAGTGTCTCACTTTGACCGGGGCCAAGCAGTTGTGTTTCTAATGTGCTCCCAGGCTGTGATGCAGGAAAATCCTGTTTATCCCAGATGACACAGAGATCACTGCTCTCTGGTGCCCTGTCTATACTGCGTGGGGGCAGGAGGAAAAGGAGCAGCACCCATCTTTGCTTTACCTGAAACCGGCCGACTCCTTAAAAGTAACAGGTACAAAGTTTTAAGAAGAAATTGTACAATTATTCTCAATAAAGCAATACTTTTTCACATCAATGCTGCTTTCAAATATCACAAATCCACCATCTATATAATCCATTTACCTCAGCCTCCACCTTCTAGCTCACAACCCCCTATACCCCCCCCCCCAAAAGGTGGGAGGGAACTCTAAGCTAGACTTCAGACCAGAAGGCAATGGGCAGTAATGCGGATGAGCTCTAGACACATTTCTATTTAGATGTGCAGGTAAGCAAGCAAGGCTGTTGGAGTGCTGGTTTTAAGGGTAAGACTTCCTGGGTTCAAACCCTGCCTCTGCACATTGGTTTTACAGACTCTGGGCAAATTAATCTTTCTAGACCTCAGTTTTCCTAACTGTAAAATGGAAATTTTAATTTACCGATGTCATAGGGCTGTCAAGATGATTTAATTACTTAATCCACCTAAAGCCCATAGAATAGAAACCAGTAGATAGGAAAGTGCTCAATGACTTAACTATCACTGTCAAATGTGTATAATACAAGTGTGATTCTGAGCCTTTCTATTTTTTTCCCCAAAGGTGATTTTTAAGTATTCCTTACATTCTATTTTTTTTCCTCAAGGTAAATTATCCAAATCAGTGCTAACAACTATACAACTTAAGTATTTCTAGATTGAAATCAAATTGCATTATGCACCTTAAATCAGCCTCTTCTTTCATCGAAATGCACCAACTAATACGAACTATGCAAGGGTAACATCATAATATCTTATAAAAAGCATTAATTAGACTTCCCGTTTAGGCTAAGCCAGGATGAGATCACAAAGTCACTCATGGTAACCAGGTCCCCGCGCTGTAAGTGTGCTTTCCTAGTGAATGGCTAATACTAACAAAAGAAACCTTTGACTCAAATACCACTGGTACCCGGGGTCTTGTGTCTGTATAATGCCTACACATTCATTTCTTTCTTTGCCCTTAGAAAAAAAGAAAGTCTGTTTGTTTTTCTGATTCAGTCAGCCTTTTTAGTCTTTGAATCTAAGGAGAGCCCAGTGAAAAGAAGAGCATCTTATCAGCGTGCTCCAGACCAGCAGGCTGTCCCCCCTCCACACACAAAACCTCCAGGCCCTCACAGCTAAAGGCCTCGCCCTCAGAGCTTTTTCCCCATTTAAAAGCTAACACCCCGCAGGGTTCTGACAAACAAATAAATGAATACACAAGGCCCTTACATAATTAGCCATCTTTTCAGGTAGAGTGAAGTGGGTGAGGGAGGAGGGAAAAGGAAAAGAACATTTATTGTAAATTGGCTTCATTTATGAAGTTGATAAGCGTGCAGGATTCGAGGGCATTTATTTAAAATGAATCTACGTGAAGCGGCTTTAGAGATGCCTGCTTCCGAATCGGGATTCGGAAGGATACTGTTCAGTCAAATCACAAATGGAGACTTTTTAAAAAATTATTATTATTAGAGAAGGGGGCTTTTCTTAACCCAGGAAAAGTTTCATTGACTTCTACATCAAAATTTTACCTGCAGAAGGACACACAGAAGAGGATTCTTTTAATACCTTTTAGGGGAAAGTTAATATGTAAAAGAACAAAATACCAGCTTTAGAAAACCATACTTTTGACAATGCCACTGTTTGACAAAATTAACCCTACTTTTAGATATCCTTATGCTAGAACATCCAAAAATAATGACTTTGAAAACAAAAAGGACTAAACATAATCAATAATCCTGTGAGCGCCTATAGGACAGCCACCACGCATCAATGTCATCCCTCATGATCTTAGCAGAGCCCCGTCTCCATGGAAGGAAAGATACAGTTGTCTTGCATCATTATTGGGATAATAACTTAATTGATTTGTCTCAGTGGCTAAATATGTAAGACAAGAGATTTATTATGGCAGAAAAATAGCTGCAACAGTGTTTTTGTTTTCTCAGCAAGCATCTTGCCACTGACCTCTAAATCAGTTTAACCTTTCCAAACAGATCTGCACATTTTTTACATAATTTAAAGCTAGGTTTTGTTATTGCTGCTGCTGAAAGGATCTGTGAAATTTATCACAACATGGCTTCAGTAAGCTTCTTTTACAAGCAAAGCTGAAAAACAAAAGGCCGTAACTATAAGATCACAGCTCCACTCTTTTTTCCGGCAGGGGATTTTGATCCAACCGCTAAAGTGCCTTTGGAGCTCAATCTTTTAAAAAAAAAAAAAAAAAAAAAAAAAAAAAAGTATGAAACGGTATTAAAATAGGAAAAGGCATGTGTATGACTCAGGCTTATCCAAGTACATCTGCAACTAGGATGTCACAGGATTTCCCTGCGCTTCTAAAAACTGAAAACCTTGAGAAAGTGACAGAAGTTCCTGTTTTGTGTGTGTGTGTTTTTAAATAAGTGTGTGGGGGGGATGCGCACACACACAAAAAAACTAGTCTTCCGGGTTTCTTAAGAATCAGGCAGGTTTTTTGACGTTCCAAATAAAGGCTGCAAACGAATGTTACGACTTACGACCGTACGCTTCTGCACACAAAGGTTTAAGAAAAACAAACAAAAAAACTTGTTGCGGAGCTGGGCGAAGCCCCCGACCCGGCGCGCTTCAGCTCTCGCAGCTTCTCCGCCCCTTCCCCTTCCTCTTCCTCCACGTCCCACCCTGCCCGGCCAGCCGGCAGGGGCGAAGGCATCTCCTCTGCAAAGGTCACCGGCCCGAGCCGTCCCCGCCGGCCGCCTGCTTTGGAAACAAGGTCAACGCCCAGGCCGGTCCCTCTGAGAAGGAGAGCGGTGCCCGGCCGAGCGCGGCTGCCCTTTGTAAAGCGGGGCTCGCCGGCCCGAGCCCGGCCTCCTCCCGGCATCCCAGCCGCGCCTCACCTGCTTGCGATAGGGCGTCCTGCAGTTGCCGCTGCCCCCGGGGTTGCCGCTGCTGCTGGGGAAGATCATCACGGCGGGCGCGGGCGCGGGCGGCGGACGCGGGCTCGGGGCAGCCTCGGCGTGAGGGGGAGGGTGCAGGGAGGGGGCCGGCTGGGGCCGCGGCCGCTCTGGGAACTCCCTCTCGCCGCGCGGCGGCGGCCGGCGGGGGCTGCAGCTCCGGGCTGACTTCTCCGCCCTCGACCTCCGGACTCGCCTAAAAGTGCGGCGCGGCGCGCGGCGCCCCCGCTCCGGCGGCGGGCGAGACTCGGGGAGCTCGGACGGCCGCCGCCCTGCGTGCCATGGACCGGACTTCGCGCGCCGAGCTGGAGGCGCCGCTGACTCTCCAGGCGGCAGCGGAGGAGCAGCGCCGCCGCGTCCCCACCTACCGCGGCCTCAACCACCGCCCCGAGAGCGCGCCGGCCGGGGGCGGGGAGGCGGCGGCGCACCGCCTCGCGCCGCGCCCAGGCCCACCCGCGCCTCCCCGCCCGCGGGTTGGGTGCCTTGCCCGCCGGCCCGCCGGCCCGGCCTGACCCCCGCGCGCTCCCTCCCGAGCTCCGGGCCGGAGCTGGGGCCGCACGGCCCGGGGAGCCGCCGGCGCCCCTGCTCTGGTGCAATGGTTGGGTCTGGCTCCTCGCATGCCGCACATTCCTTGGAGTCGCCCCCCCCTTCTCTTTTCTTTTTTTCCCCCTCGGGTCTTTCCTAAGCACCGGCGACAGCTTTGCACCCCTGCTCCAAGTCCCTTTTAAAAGCATTGTTTCGAAGATCACTCTGGCATCTGGGTAGGACGTGAACTGACCCCCAGGTTCTCTCTTCTGTCATTCTTCCCAGCCCCTCTCCCAGGAAAGGTGCGGGAAATCATTCCTACTTCAATGAACAAACCAGCTTGCCCGTCAAGCCCCTGCAAATCTCGTTTCCCCTCTTCACACGCTAAAACGCAGAGAAAAGCAGATCTCCACTCCTACACCCCAAATATGAATGGTAAAGTTTTGCGCTTCATTCTTACGTTGGAGATTATAAGCTTTCCCTCAAGATGACAATATCAAATGGGCAGTGAAAATCATTTAAGGCCATCGGTTTGGTCGGCCTTCTCTCCTTCCTGAAAAGTGTAACAGTGTAATCCTACCATATGTATATGTTCTATTCAAGAGACACAAAATGCGACAAAAAAAGGGACAACAAAGAGGGAAGGTAATATCCTTTGTTTCCCAGGATGAAATGATCTAATGGCACTCATCAGACTGACCCTTTTCTGGATCACCTTCCACTTGACCTATCAAGCCCGGAAAGCCCAGAGCCCGTGCGGTGCTGCAACCGGGACAGACAGAAGCCAGCCATCCCTGGATAAGCGCGGGGACAGGCTCCGGGTCTTTCAAGTTAGCCTGTTCCACAGTGAGTATTATGGAATAGTATCACTATGGTAAAAATGACAAAGTTCTCCCTTGGATGGACTCTTGACTGGAACATCTTCCTGGAAAGGGCCATCTACCATGATAATGAAAATTCCCGACTTGTCTAAGTGAATGTACTGAATGTCTGGCTACCATAAAGAAAACAAAGTGTCCCCTATGGAAATCGAGACTTCTAGCAAAGCTATGGACATTCAAGGACTTTTCCCACAGCAACAAACTAAAAAATATCCATCGTAAACAGCCTTCTGGTGACTTAATCAGCTGCCTCCATTCTCCAAGGTGCTCCCAACATGCTCCAGTAAAAGTGATGAGAATTAGCAAGTCTCACCTATTAAAAACTACTATATAAACAAAGTACACATATTTCTTAATTTCTTTCATTAAAAAGAAAAAAAAGCGCAGCAAGTAAACTTACTCTAGGCATAGTACTAGGCACACAATCGGCAAGTAAGAACTTGCTGGATAAAATTCACAGTAAAATACCTGTCCTTTAAGGTGACTTAATTTTAAACACCTTATTACTAATACTCAGTTGTGTTTTAATATATATGTTTGAACCATTTCCTGATACTCCACACACTCATTAATTTGGCTGCCCCTTTGCTGCCTCTGCTCACTAGGATCCTTTACTGGAAGTTATCGAGCATGGGTATAAAATACAAGGTTTTAGTTAGAACTGTGCAAGTCATGAGTCCTTTTTCCTGAGAACTTTCTGCCCAAGACCCCAGCAGTTCAGACCTGTCATCTATCAGAAAAATTCCATGTACAACCTCAGTTGTCATGACTGGTCTCTTAGGAAACCACAATCTAAACCACAAAAGAACAGCATAGATTAATTTTTCTATGGCTCTATTCTAAGGTCATGATACTTTGGATGTTGTGCTATTCCAGGATGCCAAGACATGATTGGATATTCTGCAACAGTTTCATAGGGACAAGAAAAGTGTTTGGTTTTTTTTTTTAGTGATAAAAAATGAGAATTTTAAAAGAAATGGAGATTCCATTTTAATATTAAAAAGGGTATCTAAAAGTCAAACAAAATGTATGTTACAGTGTATAATGGCATATTACATAAAATGAGACAACACAAGGCATACATTTTTAAAAACGATGCCCACCACCCGGTATTCAAAAGTTCTACACTTAGGTAGGTATTAAGTAATTGTTAAGTAAAGAAAGCACTGTAAAGAAAGAAAGAACATAGACCTTCTACCTTCAAAGAATATAAGATGTAATGAATACAATAAATCCCAAATAATTCCAACATAAGAAAAATAGAAATGAAAACATGTGTAATATATATAATCAATTATAGATACTCACAAATGCTTAGTAATTGTAAGAGTGATTACAGGGATAGATCCTGGTGTGATTCATCTGGAAAAGTTTATTGACTGTTGAAACATACACGTTTTAAGATTGAGAAAGTAAAGAAACTTTCCAGAGAAACTTCAGGTTATCATGGTAAGAATAAGGGCTTTGGAACCTTTGCCAGCCTCTTCAAAGGAAAACCAAGTCCTTGCTTTGTGGACTACCCTACAACATCCTCTTCCCTCACCTCAGTTGGTGGGCAAAGATGTGAGAAAGGGACCCAAGAACAGCCAATCCACAGAAGGGCCAGTGACCTATGGCACGACAGACTGTAGAAATGAGCAGGGCCAATCAGATTCTCATCCTTGGGAATTTGATTCAGAAAACTCAAAGAAGTTGAACTAGTTAGGAAAAGGACAGACACTGAAAGAGTATCGGGGTAGGGTTGAGGCCACAGCAAGCCAAAACCATATGCAAGCCAAGGTTATGAGGAAGCAGAAATGATGAGTAAACAGGAAGCTGCCTGGCAGCAAGAGGAGAGCAGAGCAGATGCCAGGAATGGGCGAGCACTTAGCCCTTGAGATGATGGAGGGAGTAGCAGGTCCTATAACTGCTTTGATTGTGAAGACTTAAAACAGCCCCTCCATGTGTATAATTAAGAGAACCCCTCCCTCTTCATCAGACAGTGTAAGAGAATCTTGAATTTGCAATTCAAAGAAAAGCTTTAAAACAGAGTCAAACAGATCTAGCTCCAAATTTCAGCTGTCCACTTATTAGCCACATGGCTTTGGGCAAGTCACTTAACCTCTCTGGGTCCCAGACTCCTCACAAGATTGTTTTAAGTATATGTTCAGTACATCAACAAAAGTGCCAAACTCAATACATGGCAGCTGCTGTTATTTTTCAAGGTTTAATAGTGGCAATTTGTGGATTTAAGCTCAGTAAGTTGGCTGACCATCAAAGAACAGTAGCAAGGGTGTAGCTGGAATCAAAGACAAGCAAAACGAGCAAATTTAGGTAAAGAGAGGTCATTTTTCAATGACTGTTAGTTGAATGGTTAAATGAATATTCTCTCTACAGCTGTGTATACCATGGACTTGGTTTTAAGAGGTTAAAAAAAAAGTCTGGCAAAAGGTCTGTTTCAATAGCCTAGGTGCAGTGACGTTTTTCTCCCACATTTTTTTCCAGTTTCCTTTAAAGAAGTTATGTCTTGGACCAAGGCCATTTCTGAATGAATGGGAAGACTATGAGCAATATCAGAGATCCCATTCTGTAATGAAGGGGAGCATATGGATAAGGGTAATAAGGATGGAACCATCAGTACATTCCAGAAGCGTGCAATGTAGTAGGTGAGATGAGGCTTATACCTAAGGGTACCATCTGCAAATTATAAAAGTTGTATAGCTGAATTTTGAAAATGAAAATCTGAATTTAGAAGACATTTGCCCCATAGAAACAATTTCAAAAGGAGACGTTCATTTTTACATCTTTCACATCTCATTTCCCATGAGCTGGGGAAGGGTTATTAGATTCAATTCATAGATGAGAGCAAAAAAATTTAAGGAGGGCTGGCTGACCTACCCTGGAGTCAGTAATTAGCAAGCTAGGGTAAAAACCTAGAACTAGCTAGAGTGTTAAAAGACTTAGTCCTGAGCTCCTTCAACTCTATAATGCTGCATCTCAAGAAGTCTTATAAATAATGTTCCAATTTCTGGGTACATTGTCACCAGACGGTACCTGAGTTGCTGGACACTAATAAGGCAAGAATTAAGTGATAAGTGCCAGGCAAGTGGTCTAGACAATTATGCGCCTTGGGAATCCACGGGAGGGAAAGCTCAATACAGGATATAACATGGGTGTGGCACGCTCAGCTGTATAAATGTTTTGTTTTAGGGATATTCAGAAAGAAGCATTGTGCAGAAGACCAGCAAAACAAAACTAGAGACAGACATTGTACAAGAGAGGGGCAATCATTGCTGAAACCCTCACAGGCTAATTGATGACTTCTCTGAAGGGAACAAATGAGAAAGGATCAAGAGCCTAGGAGAGCCCCAGCCAACGCACACACTTATTGAGCACAGAAGAAGAGTTAATCTTTGGATGAATTACTACAAAGGAAGCATGGAGGTGAGCTAAGCTTTGTGGGAAAGAAATGGAGGCAGAGAAGATGTCCACAGTGAGATAAGAATAGAATGCCTCTATCAAGGAAAGAATAGACCGATAGCAGGTTCTATCCCTCCATCACTTCTAAAGCATTTTTAAGCACCATTTTGTTTTCTCTCAAATTATAAAGAGAAAGGAATTAAGAATAAAAATCCAGTCAATGCCATTTCAAATGACAACTTGTAGTGAATAAAATATAACCATACAGTATTGGTTAGTGTAAGCAGTTCACACTGGAAAACCATTACATTTGAGAGTCTATATTTAAATGCTCACAAAACCTCTGGCTCCCAGCAAAACTGGAAAAAAAAAGAAGAAAAAAGATGGGTCAGCAGATTCTTTAAATTTCTGTTGTTTCTGATATAAGAGTTGATAAAGTACCCTATTTCTAAAGTAGCAGCAATGCTTTCTATTATTCACTATTTTGGTTTTTTAAAAATATGCAATTTTTATTCCAGACTTTAAAGGCTCCCTAGACACATATAAAATTGCATGTATATAAAAATGAAACCACTATAATAAAGTGAAACTATAACAATAATCCTAGAAGGTATATAGAACCATATAAACATAGCTATATTCTGATGATTGCTACCAGAAGCCATCTTCTGGTGATTCTTAAAGCTATGCTGGTGGGGAAAAAAAAAAATAGGCTTTGCTCTACTGCTGCTTCTCTGCATGGGCTAATAAATAACAATAGCTGTCATGTAATGAGTAACTACTATATGCCAGGCATTTCTAAGTACATTCCTCACAAAAAACCCTGTGAGAGTAGAATAATTATCCCCATTTTACTGAAAAAGAAACCAAGGCCCAAAGGTTTAAGTAACTTGCCCAAGGTCATAGGCCCAATACATACTGGAGGTAGGATTTGAACTCAGATCTCTCTGGCTCCAAAGTCCTCCACCTCCAATAATACCAAGGTTGTTGTTACTATGAGCTAAGGATCAAGTCTAAACCCACAGGGAGAAATCTACATGGTAAATAGGAGCCCAAGCCTGGGCATCAGAGTTCCTGGGTCTGCCTATTGGCTTCACTATTTATTGCTGAGTGACACTCAGCAAGTCACTCAACCCTCTCTTAAAGCCTCAGTTTGCACATGTACAAAGGGATATGGAATTACAATGAATTTCTATTCCAGTAAACACAAAGGTAAACTTTCCAATATTAGAATATATAGCTAAGAATATTGGAATGCGCTATTTAAGGAGCTTGTGTGAGACTAAATATGACAAAACATGTAAAGCACTATGCTTGCCATGAAAGTAAGGGCTCAGACATATATTCTGGCCCCTGCCTAACTCCTAAATCTCATTTAACTGATGGCTGCTAAGATGCACCTTCTCTCTCATAACCAGTTTTATTTCCTCGGGTAATTGAAGGGATAAAGCTGGAAGAGGGGTAGAGGGAACTATCTTTTGGGAGCTGGGATAGTGATTAGGGGAAGGTTATTCCCAGAATCCTAAAGTGGAACCAAGAAAATATTTTCCATTAAAAAATAGCAGCAGACCATATTAGAGATTGGCTTCATTATGGGATTCACAGATACCTGTGGGTCACTAAAATGCTAGTCACTATTCAGGACATTTCTTTCAGTGGGGAAATTTGCTCCAAATTTCAAACATAGTTTACATACAAAAAAGCTTTGGGATATAATCTGTTGATAAATTAGTTATTGCCCTGCTCTTGCTAAATAGTTAATAAAATTCAAAGCTCACTAAGAATGTTTGGCATAAGGGTTCCCTATAAGTTAACTTTATTTTCCTAAGTTTTCTATAACAAAAAAAACTAGGTAAATGGGTCCTTATTTTATTAAATACACAAAATCTGGGGAGAAAATAGGCCATATAAATTAAAAATTCAAGATTCTGTTTTGTTCTGTACGACAATGAATTTGGATCCATGGATCAAATTCCATAACAAAATAAAGGAGGGCTCCATTTTTCATTTGTTGTGGGTTGCTATTTTCCTGAATTACCTGGATGGATGCCTCAATCCTCTATACAATTTGAGTGAGGAAATATAGTATTGGAGCTGTTACTCTCCATGCCTATGGCAAGCCTGTAAGAAAATCAGTATTTATTTTTAGAATAAATCAAGAAAATTCTCAACACTAAAAAGTATTTTCCATGAATTATAGTAAAACTTAAACATTATGAAAGGAAGATATTACCAAATAATCTTTGAAATTACAGTTTATCTTCAGTTTATCTAATAATCTACTGAATGTGAGTGAACAATTATGGGTAAAGGAATAAGAGCTGAATTGGGGAAGGGAGGGGTTGCACTATGACAATAACTAATCATATCCACATCATGCTTTATGACCTGGGAAGAGACAGAAAGTACTTAGGATATCAACAGAATTTGTGGAAAGCTAGAGAAAAAAAAAAATCTCTAAATCACATGAAACAAAATCAGAACCTGGAACGCCCATCTTCTTTCTGTGAGTACCAGCAAGTGTAGGAATGACAGCTTTGACGGTGCACAGCTAACAACTGTACCTGGGACATACAAACGCCTCCTGTAAGGTTATTATGAGACATCCCTAAATGTCTGGGGCACAACCAACATCTATGCACCACAGCACAAAGTGGGTTTTAAGACATTCAAAACACAGAAGAAAAAAATAGTAAAACTGTTTCCACTCCCTTTAACTCTTAAGATTGCCATTAAATTAAGGCCTATTTCACCAGAAGAGGAGGAGGATGGGATATTTAATGATGTCCTTTCAGTAAATGAGGATGTTGAAAAGTTTTTCATTCTCCATTGGATTATAAATATAAAGATTCAAACAAGAAGATATAGAATTACAACTGAATTTCATTTGGTTGACTATGAAGGCAAAGTTTCCAACATTACAATATATAGTTAAAAATACTGGAAAGAGCTCTATAAGGAGCTTATAGAAATTCCCCCACCCTAAATGTCTTTAAGAATGACTAGTTCTAAGGTTATCTAATACACTTAAGACACGGGGAGAACTGATGACAGACCTGTGGCAAATTGATACTCCCCAAGCGAAGAGAAGGCAAATCAAGAAATTCTGATGTTGTCATGACAATATGACTGACCATGACATCAGCAATTCCTAATTCCAAACTATAAAGAACACTCCCAGGGCTAACACCATATTAAACAGATACTCCCAGAACCACCCTCCTTTCACCTCTCAATCTAACATTTTCTCTGGTGGCAGATACGATGTTTCTGCCAAAGGATGATTACATTGGGGAAAGTGCCAAGGGGAAGAACAATAGTGTAGATAGCTTCTGAGGATGTTTTACAGACAGATAAAATACATACTTGTATTCATACACATAGACATAATGAATATATAAAGACACCTTTATACTTGGTGGGAATGTAAAATGGTGCAGCCACTGTGGAAAGCACTATGATCGCTCCTTAAAAAGCTAAATATAGAATTACCATTTGACCTGGCAATCCCACCTCTAGGTATATACCAAAGAATGTGAAAACAGGCTTGCAAACAGATACACCAATGTTTATAGCAGCTTTATTCACAATATTCAAAAGCTGGAAACAACTCAAATATCCATCAACAAATGAATGGATAAAGAAAATGTGGTACATACACACAATGGAATATTATTCAGTCATAAGAGAAAATGAAGTTATGAGGCATGCTGCAGCATGGAAAAACCCTGAATACATTATGTCTGTGAAATAAGACCCATAAGGACAAAAATTGTATGATATCACTTATAAAGAGATAACTATAAATAGCAAACTCACAGAGAAAGAAAGCAGATTAGAGGTTATAGGGGAAGGGTTTGTAAAAATTTTTAGAAAAGACTTAAAATTTACAGAATGCTTTACTATGTATTTTCTTATTATAGTCTCAGAGATAGAAGTAGAGCCAGCTTCATCCCATCCCTGCTTTTCTTTCTCTTTTTTTTTAAACAGGTGAGATGGGCTCAGGTAACTTGAGCCTGGAAATATTGAATCTCAGGATAATAAAGAATCATTAAGGATCAGTGCCTGTTCCTGATGTAACAATCACTCAATACATATTTCAACAATGGAATGAATGCCACTGCCTCTCTTTGGACACTTTGACCAATAATAAATTCATTCTAATGATGTTTAGCCAAATCTATTAGCAAGTTCTTTGTTAAATGGCCCCCAAATCTGAAACTATCCATCACAGTTCTACCCCCAGGACTAGAATCTATGTCTTCTGTATATTGTATCGTGCTTTTCCTTCTATTCTATACTGCCCTAATGTGGTGGTTTGGAGCTATATATACCCCCAGAAAGACGTGTTCTTAAATTTCATCCATTCCTGTAGGTGTGGACCTATTGTAAGTAGGACCTTTTGACGAGGCTGCTTCAGTTAAAGTCTGACCCACCTTGTTCAGGATGGGTTTTAATCCTCTTACCTGAGTCCTTTATAAACAGAATGAAGCAGCTGAGGGGAGAGGGAGGTCAGGAGCCATGGGAGCAAGAAGCTGAAATCAACAGAACCCAGAAAAGAAGGGAGAGACCAGCAGATGCCACCATGTGCCTTGCAGAGGAGCCAAGGATCGCCAGCTACCAGTCTTTGGGAAGAAAGCATTGCCTGGATGATGCCTTAATTTGGACATTCTCACAGCTTCAAACTGTAAATTAATAAATTCCATTTGTTTAAAGCCAACCCTTTTCATGGTATCTGCTTTGAGCAGCCTAAGAAACTAAAACATCTACCATTTTTTTAAAAAAAGTAGGGCCAAGTCATCTTTTTTTTTTGAGACTTAACAATAAGAATTGCCTAAACAGTCTGTAAATTGCTAATGATTTACTTAACCCAACATCCTGCACATAGCATGTTTTATTGGAGGCATGAATGAATGAGGTAGCTAGATTTCTTACATACAAATGGCAGAAATAATGATTTTCACACTCTTGTCAAATACCATGAATAGCTGAAGTTAGAAAGAGCTAAATGTAAGAAATATAGTAAGCCAGTCACTAAAGGACAAATATTGCATGATCTCACTGATATGACCTAAGCCTTTTGAGCAGACTCCCAGATCGGGAGTCTGAAAGATAGGTTATCAGGTGACAGAAAGGGTGTAGAGTGGGGTGAGTCGAAGCTCAATATGGGCAAAACCCAAGATAAGGTACAAGGGGGTGGTGGTGCAGGAACTGAGTGGGGTCGACAGCGCAGGAATGTGAGGTGAGCGGGGTGGGGGGGTTGGGATGGACTATTCATGGAACTGAGAGGGGGACTGGAGGAAGGAACAGGTGAATTCTGGAAAATTTGTAGGTCTGTGGTTGAAACTACCATGGTGGGAATGCTTTTTTTTTTTGACAAATATGGCTGGGGGGGGTGGTCACTGGTGCAGGGCATTGCTGGTGGGGAGATATGTGGGAAAGGGTGCACCTGAGGCATGCTTCTGTGGAATATGAATGTGTTCATCTTAGCATAGGGTGGTATCTCAATAGATGGAGACCCATGCAGTATACAAGAGAATATTAAACTCCCATCCTGGGGAGTCCTGCTACATTCTCAAATGTAAACCAAGTCCAAATGATAACCCATCTCTCCCAATTTATCACAATTAGACTCATAATTTTTCTACACATGGTTCTTCTGCTCCTTTTATTTGAACCTATAATTAACACTATACCCATTAAATATATATCCTAGAGACTTAAATCTTTTGGCTGTTCATATGCTAGGTGAGTCCTGAATCTCAGCAGAGTCGCAGCCAAACCTACTCTCCAGTTCATTGGACTCAACCAGTACAAGTAACAAAAGGATGATGATGGACAACACCCATTCCAAGAAGCAGAGAGTTATCCACAACTGCAAGGAAGACAGTTCCTTCCATCTTCCCCTCAGGATCTAACACCCCCCCCCGTCAATCAGAAGCACAGTGGGCATCACCATCCCAAAAGCCTCAAGATAAAGGAATGAACAAACATAAGGGGAAACTGCAACTATGGACTTAAGTAGACTTATGATTATTCTAGAAATGGAAGAACTTGTATCATTGTTATAAAGGCAGTGGCCACCAGAGGTTCTGAGAGGAGGGAGAAGGATGAATAGGTATAACATAGTATAGTTTGGGGACATTGGAATTGTCCTGCATGACACTGCCATGACAGATAACAGGCCATTATACATTTTGTCAAAACCTACAAAAATTCGTCGTGCAAAGTGTAAAACAAAATGTAAACTATAGACCATGCTTAGTAGCAATGCTTTAATATGTGTTCATCAATTGTAACAAATGTACCACACTAATGAAAGATGTTGTTAATGGGGGAAAGTGTGGGAGGGGTAGGGGTGGAGTATATGGGAATCCCCTATATTTTCAATGTAACATTTATGTAATCTAAAGCTACTTTAAAAATAAAGAAAAAAATAAATACAGTGATCAAATCTTAAAGAATATGATACATGCTACAATATGTATGAACCTTGAAATCATTATGTCAAGTGAAATAAGCCAGACACAAAAGGACAAATACTGTATGATTCCACTTAGGTGAAATATATAGAATAAGCAAATTCACAGAGACAGAAAATAAATTAGAAGTTATCGGTGAGGTAGGGCAGTTAGTGGAGAGTTATTGCTGAATGGGTACAGCGTTTCTATTTGGGGTGATAAAAACATTTGGTAATGGGTGGTGGTGATGGTGACACAACATTGTGGGTGTACTTAATATCACTGAATTACACACTTAAAATTATTAAAAGGGGAACTTGTGTGTTCTATATGTTACCACATTAAAAATCTTTTTAATGTTAAATAATATGCTTTACAGATTATATTAAACATAGTAAATTTACATGCTAATCTTTAGATCGGTTGGGATCATGAGAGAGGTAGTAATAAATACTGCATTATGCATCTGTGGGCTGTATAGGACTGGTTAAGAAAATGGGAATTTATGACCAAATAGTTTTTCTTGGTCTTAACCGTTATTGTCATAATAAATCTTCTTGCTTTGCTTTTTGGGTGAAAGAGAAGTATTCTATTCTTCTCTCTCAGATCACTGACCTACGAATATTTGGATATAAACTGTATTTGATGTCAGTGATTGTAAGATGCCTGACAATTACTGAGATGTCAGCACTTGAAAAAAAAAAACAGACAATGATTGCAAGACATTATAAATCATGAGATGCATCCTAATTTCAGAGATGTTGAAATGTGATAAAGATACATCTTAAAATCTATAAAAATAAGGCATATGGGTGCATGGACACACTGCATGCAAATGCATACACATGTTCTTTTTATTTGAAGCCTAGGCCATAGAAATGTATTTTTTCAAACACTAATTTTAACCTTCCTAAGAACACAGAGCTACTAAGTGCTTACAAGTAAATGACTCACACACTCAGTTTTTTCCAAGGAGATCTGACAGTGGGTCTTAAAACTAGTGGGCATGGTCTTCAGAGGTCAGAATGAGAAACTTTACCCCAGTAACCCAGAGGAATCCATCACGAAGGAACAGAGCTGAGCTGTTTGCACCCTCCTCAGTCACCTTCCCACAATCACCAAGTTACACCTGCACTGCTATATGCATTCAGTACATAGATATAAAACAAGTTAAAGGGAGATAAACCTAAATCTGTGGCTTTCCCATGCATGCTTCTTGCAATTAGGGCTTGAAATTTGCTAGCTGTAACATAACTTGAGAACATTAATGCAGATTAAAGCCCAAACTGATTCAGCTGGCTACACCTTAAGTGAGGTTCCAACTTGAAGAGATCTCATTTATAATGGATCCACACTCACCAGGATGTGAACCAAGACCAAGAACATGTCCAAACTGGGGTACACAATTCAATCTACCGCAATGGGAGTGGTTAAAAAGGGAATGTTTAAGTTGTATATATGTATATATGTTTCCACAATTTAAAAATAAAAAAAAGAGCAAGAAAGTGAAGAGAAAATGACAATGAAATGCAATGCATGGTCATGAACAGGATCTAGCAAGGAGAAAGCTCAAAGCAATAATATTGGAACATGTGAAAACAATTGGAATATAGACTCAAAGCTTTATATCAATGTTAAATTTCTTGAACTTGATTATTGCACTTGAGGGGTAACATAAGTGAATATCTTTTTTTAGGAAATGTACATAGCAATATTAAGAGTTCAAGGAACATGATGTATATAACTTTCATTTAAGTGTTCAGAAAATGGATTGAGAAATAAAGAACAGACAGACAGAATGATATGGCAAAAATGTTAAAACTGGTGGATCTGAGTATCTGGGGTAGGGGCTGGGGGTATGTTGGACTTCTCTGTATGGCCTGTGTGTTATTTTTGTTAACTATCCTGCACATTTGAAAGTATTTCAAAATAAAAAGTTCAAAAAATTTAAAAAGTACAACAATTGGTCAGTTTATTTACTGACTATAGGCTGGTATTATGGGTTGAATTGTGTCCCCCATAAAGATATGTTCAAGTCCTAACCCCAAGTTCCTCAGAATGTGACCTTATTTCGAAACAGGGCCGTTCCAGATGTAATTAGTGAAGTTAAGATGAGGTGATACTGGAGGAGGATGGGTCCTTAATTCAACGCCTCCAGGATCCCTATAAGAAGAGGAGAAGAGACAGTGACCACACCAGGGAGAAGACCACGTGAAGACCTAGCAGAGACTGGAGTACTAGCAGAGACTGGAGCAGCTAGAAAACATGGAAGGCCACGGCTTGCCAGCCACCACCAGGAGCCAGGAAGAGATAGGAAGGATTCTTTCCTAAAATCAGTTGAGAGAGCATGACACCTGGATTTCAAACTTCTAACCTCCAGAAGAGTGAAAGAATTAATTTCTGTTGTTTTAATCCACCAAGTATGTGGCAATTTGTAATGGCAGCCCTAGGAAACTAAGACAATTGGTTAAACTAAAGTTTGGGGATTATCTATGATTTCATTTATTTGTCATATTTCCCTTATTATAAGAGAGAGCTATAATTGACCTTACATTGAAAATTATCACATAGGAATTATTAACATGTTAATATTAGCCCAAGCTCCCAACTTAGGGCCTGGCACATAGTAGGTACTCAAATTTTGGATGATGAATGTATGAGTGAATGAATATATGATTACTCCAAAATCCAGGCAAATCTTATTTAAACAGATGTTATTATTAAATAAAATTAAAATGAGCTTGGTATTTGGAGATATCAGATTATTCAATGGAAATTTATGAATTCTACTTTATTTCCCAAATTTCCTCACTGTTATGGAATGCCATTCAAGGTTCTGTAATTCATGATATCTTTAGTGATTTGAAAATATATTCTATTTTAGAGGCCCTTTTAAGGAGTCTTAGAATTCCATTAAGCTATTTACCATAAACATCACTAAGTATACAGGGCTTGGAAATATTACAAATCACAGTTCAACTGTTTTCCCCCCATTTGTATGTCTTTCTGCACCCTGTACTTAAAAAATAAAATAATTTAAATTTTTGATGCTTAGCAAAATTTTAAAAGTAGGTATGCAAAGTCTTGTAATTGAAAATCATTTAGTTTGTTTTACTTTATCACATCATACTTTAAAAATTATATCAGCAAACAAGAATGTCAAATTGTTGATAATTGAAGCTTTTCTTTCTACTGTAGCCTATTTTGAAAATTTCCACCATTAATGTATTTTCTAATGATATTAGTATCCTAAAAGCCTTGTGAAGTTGCCTCTCAGAGGATTCCAGACAGCCAAGGCAAATTGCTTCTTGCTGCTACAACACCTAGAAAGTGACAGCAGAGCTGATTATAACTTTCTTTTAAAGAACTTCTTTATTTACCCATTGAACCCTTTTTTCCATGAACCTCTCCTAAGAAAAGAAAAAAGAGGAAGAAAAATCCTGTTTAAAAAGTCAAGATATGAGACCACAGTCTTATTAGTACAGACAACAGTGAATGCATTAGAAAATGCTACAAATCCAAGTAATTTAAACAGATGAGATTCAAGCAATTTCTACACTTAACAGTGAAAATGCACAATTTCTAAATTAGCAGCATCTCTATGGTTTTTATGACTGTTTTCTCCTTATCTTTTATCCATTAATTTCCTTAAGCCAGAACTGCTGGAACCTCTTCTGTTTCCCCCTTTGACTGTTCCTTATTTAATCCAAATTGGTATGTTCCCTTGCTTTCAAAATATATTTTTATTACCTCTTTGACCGAATCATTCTACTTCCTAAAACTTCCATATCACATGCAAATTTTTGAAGATCATTTGTAAACACTCCACTTTCTAACTCCCTTACCCCTTTTACCTCTATTTCAGCTACTAAAATTTTAGCTGCTCATGAACTCACTCATTTCTGGCTCTGAGTTTTGCCAGAAACTGCCTCTGTTTTTCCATCAGCCAAACCAAACCACATTCATCTCTCCCTGTTTACTCTGTTGAAATCGTAGCTCATGGCCGACCTCCTAGGAGTTTTCCTACTCATCTATTTTCCAAGACATCTTGCTATATTATCTAAGGACTGTATTAATGTCTAAAATAGGCCACTTAGTGTCCTTACATTATAAACTCCTCTATTGATGAAATCATGGCCAAGATTTACCACGTAGTTTCCATTATTTACTATATGGAAAGGCATCCTGTGAGAGTTCGGCATGTATTTATCAACCTGGCTTTACTATAAATCAGTAGTTCGCGGTCTCTTTTCTGCTCCAGCATAGCTGACAGTTACTGCATACTGTGGCTCACTTCTACATGATTCTTAGCCAGAGATGATCAAACACACACACACACACACACACACACACATCCGTACCTGATGAAACAATGATTTCATTATTATAAAGAATGAACCCGTAAGTTACTGGAGGAACCCAGTGTAGTAGAATGAATTATGTACTTCAACATAGACGTAGTCTTAATCTTAATCCACATTCCTATGGGTGTGAACCCATTATAAATAGGACCTTTTAAAGATGTTATTTTTAGTTAAGATGTGGCCCAACTGAATGAGGGAGGCCTTATAAAGAAAAGAAACTGGAAGCTAGAAGTTGGAGACGACCACACTGAAAGAAGCTGGAAATCAGCAGAAACCTTAAGAATCGAGGAAAGGAGAAGACATTGCCATGTGATGGGAGGCAGGGATACAAGCTAAGGGATCCCAAGGACAGTCAGCAGCCAGCACCGGAGTGCTAAGGGCTTTGGAATGAGAAAGCCTCCAGGAGAAAACAAGCCTTGCTGATATCTTGATTTTGGACTTCTTCCAACTTCAAAACCATAAGCCAATAAATGCTTGTCATTTAAGCTAACCCATTGTGTGGGATTTGTCATAGTAGCCTGGCAAACTAAGATGCCCAGAAAAGGTTATTTATTCAGTAGCATGAACTTCAGCACTTCCGTGCTCTCTCTTTATACATACACACACACACACACACACAGTATATATATATATATATATACAGTATATATATGGGATATATATATATAAGTATTTATGTATATGTGTATGTACGTCTGGTACATGAAGGTTTGGAAATGATTAAATGATTTCTCAGATGATCGTGTATTAATTAAATTTCAACATGGTACCAAATAAATTTTGTAATGTTTAAAGCAACTGAGAATTACTTTCCCCTAATGACACAACTTTTCTTGAAACTCCAGTGGTTGATTCTTCTGTGATCCCCACACCAAGGTCAGGAAAGGCATCTGCCTCTTCCTTGTTACTCTTTAATGCAATAGAAATCCACTATAACTGGTTCTATCACCTATGGATTGCCAATGCCATTTATAACATGGGGTAGTGTAGAAAGCATGGACTTTCAATAACTTCTACCATGTTAGAAAGGCAAGTCCACCACCTGCTAGCTTAACAATCTTCACTAAAATCTACTCTCAAACTGTAAAAAGGGGAAAGACCGCAATAGAGTTTTGAGAGGAGCAAATAAGACCCTTCAGATTGTTGAACTCTAAAGATAATTATCATAATTTACTTATCTTCAGCACATGCCCACCTTCTTCAGATAAATAGAGCACAAAGCTAAAAGCTTTACATGGGTGATGTTATCATTTCATCTAAAGTCCCAGTCTTAAAGGTCCTTGAACTCCACTTCAAGAAACTTACACATCCACTTTCCTTCAATAACTGACATCACAACCATGTCATCAAGCCCTGAAATCCCCATTCTTCCATCTCCTTCAATAAAAATAATAGTATTAGATAACGTTTTTTGATCACATGTATGTGCCAGACACTGTTATAAGTATTTTTACAGACATTATTTCATTAACCCTCACACCACCACTATTGCTCTCATTTTCACATGAGGAAAGCGAAGTTTTCCCTTCCTTCTCTTTAGGCTCCCAGTCCCCTCGCCTCCCAGGTCTCTCTATCATGGTCCCCATTCCACTGCCACATACACATTCACTTACTCCCGAAAAATCTAAATCTCAAAAACAGTCAATCAATGTGTGTTATTTTTAGTACCCAGTATTCACATCTTTTCAATCCTGTCTTTTAACTTCCCACTCTTGAGCATTTTTGACCATCCAATTTTTCTATTCCTGTTATTGAACTGCTGAATATTGCCTGGGCAGACCAATGGCGTCACAAAAATTTACTTTACCCCCTTCAATGCTGCCCAGCATTCATTTTATTTATTTCCAAGTGACTTCATATCTCATCCCACACAAAATTAATTCAAAACCTTTTATTTTTTCCCCTCAAATTCTCAATTCTACCTTCACTGCGAAATGATAAGGTAGAGATGATTTGACATTATTTATACATACTTCCCACTCAGTTCTTTCTCCAGTATCTATCTATATTGTCACACATCTTCTTGGCCTCCTTCTCTCTCCTAGTAGTAGAGATGTTCCTAGTTCTTTTCAATACATAGGTTTCCATTTGTATCCTTCATTTCAAATGGACTTCCCTATTACCCCCTGCGTCTCCCAACCCATTCAACAAAGGAAATTTTAACACCCATATTGGCTTTTCCTCCCTCCTTCTCTTCCTCCCTCCCTCCCTCCCTCCCTCCTTCCTTCCTTCCCTCCCACCCTTCTTCCCTCCTTTCTTCCTTTATTAGTTTTTCTTGGCTTTTAATAATGGTTTTTTTATTATAAAAGTAATACATTAATATATTTTCCTTTTAGGAATAAGAATAGCAGATACAATGGCCTTTTTCCCCTAGTAAACCAAGTTGCTCAAGCCTTCTGTGTCCTAAAAAAGAGAAATGATTTCCTTGCTCCTTAAATTACTTCCTTATTTTATCCTTCTCTCCTTCACTGCCAGAGTTCTTGAAAGACCGTTCATCATGGGAGTTTGTACTCCTTCATTTCCCATTCTAGTCACGGACCACCGTAATCTGGCTTCTGCCCCCATTACTGGCCCAAAACTGTCTCTCAGTCCTATCCAATATGATTTAATTCTGTAACAACTTCAGCCACTCACTTTCATGAAATTCCTAGAGGTCTATTCATTTGGTTGCCCTCCTTTGCTCTCTTTTCCTCTTGCTCTAGGTTCTTTTCCATTTATAACTTGACTCACGGGCAGTGCTTCAGTGACCACAACTGAACAAAGGAGTCACATGCCTAGAGCTCCAATCAATGCTCTTCACTTGGGGTCCAGGCCCATGATTCCAATTTCCTTGAGCCCCTATTTCCACTGGGTCAGGATTCACTGTTCTCTCTCTGATGTCAACACTGAAATCTTATGCACCCCACTAGAGCCACTTGTACTGTATCATGGTTATGGCTACCTGTCCATTTCACTGGGGTGTAAGCTTGTCAAGGGCAAGGGACCTAGCTTAATGTCTTCTGCACAGTTGCAACTCTATAAACAAAAGTAATTTTAATTTTAAATTTATGGACTTATAAGTCCAAGGAAAAAAACTATACATTCTTGAAATTAAAAAGAAAAATTTCTTCACACTCATAAGTGCTTGTATTGTATATTTTGTTTTGCTTTGTTTTCACCCTTAAAGCCTTCAGAATTCAAGAAGCACTTTTGCTCTAATGAGTAATAATACTTTCCAATGCATTTGGGAATGCTGATCATTTCCAAAGTGCAGGGAGAATAAAAGCCTCATTAACTGGCAACTTTTGGGCATTTGGGTTCTAAGAGAGGAAGCTGACAACTGAATTTTAAACTGCTTTTCAGTCTCTTCTTCAACCTAAGTTTTAGTTGAAAACTTACAAATGAATAGAAAAATTACACATTAGGGTTTTATCATGTCTATGAACTATTCATTTATAAGTTACTATACAAAAGGCAGAGATTAGGTAAGATTTTACAGAATGAACTTCATAGTTCATTATATTTAAGAAAAAAAAAATGCCTGCAAAGGAAAATGAAGAATTGGGATTGGGAACTCTTTCCTGGTAAGTATCTCTTTTTATGTTTGAGCAGCCAAAATCTAAAAGATGAACAGCAGTAGGAAGGAATAAAATGGGATAAAAAGGATGGTTGCCTTTAAGATAAACAGGAATTGATCATCTATTCACAGGCAAGTAATTAAGATTAAGATCTGAAGGACAAAGAAAAGGAGTTTTCAGACCATTGCTAGAGATCATAATTTTGCCTCCTGAGTAGAATATGGTCAACAGAATGACTGCTTCACTTCTTGGACTCTGAAGTTAAATCATCATCTCCACCCCTGACAGTATAGCTGCTCACACGAGGCAGCATAAAGTGGTAATGTTTAAAAGCACGACTATCTTTTAGAGACTGGACTCTTAAGCTTAAAGGTATACACTTCTTCAGCACCACTGCAAACAAATTTCCTACTACTTTAACAGTCAATTATTTTTAACCAAAGAGAGATGATTAGGTCTTAAATTTTTCAAAATATCTTTTCTTTCCTGCTGCCTTTTAGTTATCATCTTATTAGCTCCTTTAATGGTTGACTAAAAGTGAAGGTAAAACACTTTTTTATTCCCTAACAATGTTCCGTATCTATTCATTCATCAGTATTTACAGAGACCTGACTGTAATCTAACAATAGGATACTGTGCATGGAGAAGGAAGCCATGAGGTAGCTGAGGGGCTACAAGGAATCAAACGTAGGAGGAAACATAAACAATGGGACAAAGGAATCCTACTTGGAATAGTGACTCACAGGGCAGTGATTTTCAACAGCAATCAAAAGCATCTTTCTAAAACAAATACTCAGGAAGTGGATGTGGCTCAAGCAGTTGGGCACCTGCTTACCACATGGGAGGTCTCAGGTTCAGTTTCCGGTGCCTCCTAAAGAAGACGAGCAACACAGCAAGCTGATGCAACAAGATAACACAATGAGATGACACAACGAAGAGACACAACAAGCAGGGAGCAGATGTGGCTTAAGCTATTAGGAGCCTCCCTCCCACATGGGAGGTCCTGGGTTCGGTTCCTGGTGCCTCCTAAAAAAAGAAGATGAGCAGACACAGAGAGCACACCACAAACAGACAAAGAGTCCAGACAGCGAGTACAAACAACAAGTGAGGGGAGAAATAAATAAATAAAATAAATCTTTATAAAGAAAAAATAAAACAAATAGTAAATAAAGTGGTAAGAAACTGCTTCTTTGGAGTTAGTACCAATGAATTGCAAGTCATTTCAAGAGGGAAATAATTTGATGTCAGGCAGCACCACCTGCTTATTTACAGCAAAGTATTAAATTATATCCATTATTTCAAATCATTTATTATTTTAAAAATTACAGTATTTGCATCTACCTGAACAGGTGCATCAATTTATCTTATCATCCAAATTAAATTGTTGCCTCTGGTGGCCAAAAACAAAACAAGCAAACAAACAACACCCAGCCAACAACAGCAACAACAAAACACCCTTCAGCGACCATCTTAGTTGTCTAAAACACTTTAAAATGATGACAACATATATGCCCTATCAAACCATACCATTTAAACTATCCTTCATCAAACTGAAAATGTCTTTAATGTTTAAATATATCAATGACTCCAAAACAAACTACCACTTGACATATAAGATTTGATGTTATTTATTGCAAATTCTTATTAAAAGTGTATATAGGATGTGCTGTTGAAGTAAGTCTTAGAGATTCTATTTTGGTATTGAGTCTCTATGTTTTAAATCAAAGAAGGCACTTTTGTTGCTATTAGAAGCCAACAGATTTTTGATAAGAGGATCTTAAGGATTGTTATATTTTAGGAATGAGTACTTCCTGTCCAGATTTGTGCCGCCACCTCATTCTCCTGACTTCTAAACAACCTAGGGTCACAGTGGCCCCTCTTTAATTAGTATCTCACTGCTGGAGGGAGGGGAGCATGTCAAGAAGAAAAGAATGCAAGAAGACATTATAAACAAAGGTCTTCAAGGCAACTTAGTGATTTGGTCAAGGAATGAAAAAAAGCCTAGCTCCTTCTTTGTTACCAAAGTAAAGCCGGAAATGGTTTTGAGTCCTACAGATTGAGAAGGTTGGAATTTTTCTTATGTATATTTGTTTGTTAATTCTGGTTTAATGTGTTAGACTTTGAATCTTTTTCAATTTGATAACCTATAATGGAAAACAAAATGAAATATGTATTCGCTGTTTAATTTGATGAAAAAGTGTGATCCATAAAGAAAATTATATTTTTATAATACCAAAGAAGACAATACTTGAAAATTAAGACAGTTATGTGTATAAATAGGTAACACTTTTAGAATATTAAACCATCAGTTAAAAAACATGGATATTAACAGTTTCTATTGTGTACTATTTACAAGAAATCACCTCAGCAGGATGCCTGTGTGTAGTTTCATAATCACATATTACACTGGCCCCACAGGATTAGGTTCCAGGCAAGTTTGCATGTGAAGCTGAATTTCATTCTCTTCAGGAAGTGACTTTTACTCAAGATTGAATACAGCTGTTACTACAGACCACTGTTCCAAAAACACTTCTATAAGAACTGGAAGAGAACTCCATCTTAAGAATTGCAAATTTACTTTCATTATTCAGAAACTGGGCAAGAAAGCAGGAAGGGAATCTTTGCTTTCTGCTTATTAGTTAAATTTGGTTTTTATAAACGTTTAAGCAGAAACATCCAGGATGGCTGTAAGACTTTCCATGCACTTTTGTAGCATATATATATATATACTAATAGTCACATCACCAGTTTGTTTATAACAAATTAGGACACCGTTTTTTGTTTCAAAAATAAAGTTATACTTACACTCAATTATTTTTAACATTTCAATCTCTAATACACCTTGATTTTCTCTCAACAGAAACGTACCCGAGCAAATAACGCTGGGCCTCATGAGAGGAAATGCTGCCAGCTAAAACACCGGATGTAATCGAGACCACAAGAGAGACATCCTCAGTTATAAACGTCGAACAAAAAAGAAGTATTGGAAAGAAATAAAGTCTAACTGTTTATTGGATAGTCTGATAGTTTTAGTGAGATCTTACTGGTTTACTCCCAAACAAAAATGAAATCTCTAGGAATTATTTTGACAACCAGTGTTTCCACTTTCTTTCTAGAGAATGAAAAGGAAGAAAACAGTCTATGGGTTTTTACCATGCCTGGCCATTTTCCTACCTTTGGGGTCAGGAGCAGAGACGGGTGAGGGTGTCAATCTGCCAGACAATACAAGTATCTTGGATGAGCTTTGGCAAATAGTTGGGAAAATAGCATTTTGTAAGAATATTTTTTTTCAGACACAACAATGCCAAAAAATTGTCCTTTTTAAAAGAATCAGAATAAATCTGTCTGTAAATAGATATGTAACAGTAAGAAATGAACATTATTAACACTCTTTGGCAACAGGGTAGGGATAGGAAAACTTAATTTACAAAGTCTGCAATAGCTGTTTTTCTATTATAAATTCAATTTACTTATTAGTCAGTGACCAAGATAGTTTGTCAAAATATAAGATCATTTTGATTTAAGGCCTTGATTGAAGGGGACAGGTCTAGTTTTTAAAAGTTATCCAAAAGTCTCCTTTCATTTTTTTTCTCCATAGAATATGATCATTGTTTTTCAGGAAGGTGAACAATTCTCATAAGAGATGAAAGAGCCTATTATAACCTACACAGGAGAAAGTGGACATTGCAGTAAGAACCAGTCGTTTTTGAACTGTTTTCTGTTATACATAAGTCAGCCATCTTATTATATCAAGCAAGCTCGTTAAAAAAATAAAAAGAAAAAGAAATCTTTTGCCACTAGAGGGAGTTCAAAATTCCCTTTGTATCAATAAACATGTAGAATGAATTTAACTTCTGAAACAACAACAAAAGTATGATTGTGGTACACTTCTTTTTTATTAAATAATAAAACTAAAATAGGAATTTGTTTTTTAAGGGATACATTTTCCCCTTTAATTAGAATAAATACTGTGAATATATTTAATAGTTATTATGTACAGTACATTTGTATTTAAAACAATTTAAACTATTTTAATTTCTGAAAGCAGTATAGGTGAGAGTTAGGTTCTAATTGCTTATTCATTGGGGATGGAATCTTCCCCCCAACCCCTGGCTCCCTCATCTGTCTCCTAGCTGTGTCTGCTCGTTGTCTCTGCTCCTTGTTTCTACTCACTGTCACTGCTCGTGTTGTCTATTCATTGTCTCTGCTCATTGTGTCCACTCATCTGCTCATCTTTAGGAGGCACCAGGATGAGAAGCCATGTGGAGGGGAATGGAGGCACCACAGTCAATAATCAGACTACTGTGAGGCATGTAAGTGGGGCCATCTCAGACATTCCATGCCCAGCCAAGCTCCCAACTGTATGCTGCTGCATGAGTGACCCAGCCAAAGTTGCATGCAGCAGAAGATCCACCCAGCTGATCCCAGCCAACCCACAGAATTAGGAGAAGTAGTTTTTAATCACTGTTTTAATCTTTTAGGTGGTTTGTTACTTAAGCAATAGATAAATGAAACAATAATACTAGTAAATACATTTGTATGAGTGCTTTATAGTTTTTAAAAGCTCTTTCAAATCCACCATCTCCAAGTACCATATCAGGCAGTGGGAAACTGGGTCAGAGGCTAAATACCTTGTCTAAGATCAAAGAGTGCCTGAAAGCAAATACAAAGTTTACATTAAAAAGAGAGAGTTTTTCACAAGTAAATAATGTATCTCCTATTTTTTCTATTTTGTATCTAGTATAGTAGTGATTACCAAATAATCAAATACTGACTAAAAACTATTTTTTCCAAGTGCTTTTCTTTAGTAAGAATGGGTTAGTCTAAATTACTGTCCTCATTTCTACTATTCCTAGGTTTCAAAATGCAAAAATAACCTTTTCAGTCCCATGCCTCTTTATTTATACACACCTCCAATTTTGTTGTGACGTATAAAAAATGTTAATCACTTAAAAGATGTATGCACAAAGCCTTGGCATCTTCAAGCAACATTACAAACTGGATTTTTAAATTTGCGAAGACCCTTAAAAACTATTGCCTTGCTTGTTGTCATCATATTCACAAATTTTACAACTTTCAGATCTTTTTCAGTTCCAGTTTAATAAAATAATGATTGGGCACATAACACCAGGTTTTTTTGGTCTCCACCCTCTCTTTTACCCTCCCCTCCAAGTTTTATCTGTGAGATCGCATAGGATTGACATGGACACACATCTCCAGCAAGAAATAGTCCTTGATTTTTTTTTTCTTTCTATTGAGAGCTAAGGGTTCTTGGGAAGTATTGTGTACGTGTGTGTGTGTGTCTGTGTGTGTGTGGCAAGGAGGATGGTTTTAGAATTCGAGTGGACTGGTGTTCACCTAGGCAACAGTCCAAAAATAAATTAGAAGAAGATGGTTGCCAGAAACAAAGTTTGCAGAATGGACTGAGTGGCCCTAGTGTAAGACAGAATAAAATTCAAAATTTGAAATTCCTGGATCTGGTAGTCCTTCAAACTGCTAGTCAATTTCTCTTCTGAGGAGGTGTATCTCACTATCCTTTGGTAAAAAGGCTTTGATTACCTGTATAAAACTTGCCACTTCTCCTTTCTCCAATAGTCGCAGTGCAATGAAAACAATGAGTACAAATGTAAATTGTAGAAGGTGGAAGTCTGGCCTCTATTGGGATACTGTTAGTGTTTAATCGAATAGATATAGATTAAGTATCTTCTGCTTTACAGCTTTTAATTGCTACTTCTTGCTCTTATGCTGAAAACCCAAATCCTTCACATGACCCATACGTTCTTGCAAGATTTCACTCTACCTGCTTCTCCAGGACCACCTTGCACCATTCTCTTCCTCAACCCACTAAGCTCCAGGTAATCTGGTATTTCGTCTCTTTATACTCCCCAGGCAACCAACTCAGCAACATGCTTCACACACACTATTCCCTCTGCGTCTTTGTGTAGTAACGCTTACTAATCCTTCACACCTCCATTTAAACCACTTCTACCAGAAAACCTTCCCTCTTACTCCCTGGAAGAGGCTAGGTCCTCCTGTTACATAGTCTTATATACAGCATACTGAATATCTCCTTTTCTTGAATTTAGGTTATTTAATATCTAGTCTTTCTGCTTCACTATGAATGCTCCTTGAGAGAAGGGGTTGTTTCTAGTTTACCATGGCTGCTTTAACAAATTGCACTGACTGGTGCAATTTAAACTTAAATTTAGACTTAAACACAGGAATTTATTTTCTCACAGTTTTGGAGGCTAGAAGTACAAAATCAAGACCATGCTTTCTGAAGTGTAGAGTGTTCTGGTGGTGCCTTGCCAGTAATCCATAACGCAATCTCTGTTGTCTTTCTCCCCATCTGTTTCCTACTACTACTGTGTCCAAATTCCCTGCATTCATAAGAACTCCAGTCACTGGATTAAGGCCCACCCTAATTCAGCTTGTCCTCACCTTAACTACATCTTAATAACACCCTCAAAGATCCTCTTTACGAATGAATTCACACCCACAGGACCAGGAGTTAGACCTTAAACAGGTCTTTGTCAGGGACATGATTTAATCCATAACAGGTTGTATTTATTTTATTCAATATTTCATCCCCAGTGCCTAATATTAGAATAAGGTAGGTGCTCAATGCTATTTATTGGATATGCATCTATTATATTCATCTTGTAAATATGTTTTTGTTTATTTATATTTTAGGGTCTTTGGGGGATACAAGAAGAATCTGACAGTTTCAACAAGAAAGAGACATGCATAAATGGCCAAGTGGCAAGGCAGACTGATCAGTCATATGACAGAGATCTAAATAATATACAGTGGGAGTAGAGGAAGAAGGAGATTGATTCCAAATGGCGACTATAGGAAAGCCACGTGGAGGAGGATCTCAAAGTACCTGTAAGAACAGGCAAGAGTCAGACAAGTACATTTTGCTGGCCCACTAGAAAGAGTAAAGTTCACAAGCATTTGTCATCCCTATACACACTTTTCTGTTCTTCACTTCCTTCCCACCTGATGTCCCACATGCCTTCCAACCTCCAGGAAATAAAAGAAATGTTGACTTACAGTGTGATGGCAATATTTAACTCAAAGAAATGACACTTTAATGATATATTGTTAGGCCTATTTGTAAAGACTGACTTACCTCTTTGCAGCAATAGCAGCTGTGGAGGAACTCAGATTAGGAACTGCAAACCAAACTTGTCTGAGAAAAGTCTTCAGTCAAATCCACATATAAAGAATGTAAAATGTAAAATGCTTGGGGGTGGAGAGAGAGTAGACCATGTAGGCAGGAGTAGCCTGGTGGCAAGGTGTCAGAGAAGGAGCCAGAACTTTGGGAAATGCTAGGCTTGCTGCAACAGTGCAGGGAGATATTTGTGACACATTGATATGTCATGATATGGTGACTGGGAAATACTGATGACAAGTGTTTCATTTAATGGTTTGGAATCCTGGACAGATATGCTAAGTAGGCTGGCCAACCACCCAGAACAAAGCAGAACTAAACTTGGGAAATGGCCCTTGTTGCCTAATCCTCAAGCAATTCTTATCATGTAAGAAATCCAATGAGATGAGCTATGAGCTACTCTTTCCTTCTGAGGTTCGTGGCTTCTTGATAACTAGTCGGATACTAAGTGAGCAATTACTTGCACTGGTTTTGATATGAAAATATGCTTAAAATAAGTCTTTTTGCAAAATTCAAGTTTTCAGCAACAAAACTTCAGTTTTAGTTTCATAATTAAAATCACCGAAAATGGATCCGTGTAGCAAACATCAAGTGACATTAAGATACAGTTTTGTTTCCTGAGGTTGCATAAATTACTTCAATGTTCAGGTGAAAAACAGGCTTCCATTATGGAAGACATGTTTGGTAAACCCCACTGTTTACACAAGTTTTTTTCTGATTATGATCCGAAGAAAGGTGATTTGGCTTTGGAACTATTCTTTTTTATGCTGTGTCTCCACAGTGCTATCTTAACGCTTTTTAGCAACTATTCATCACCAAATGAATGCTAATTCCCAAGTATATTTAAATACCAATCTCTCAACACAAAGCACTTTAATGTAAAAGCAGTTTGGAATATCCAGGAACATGTCTGTAACTGCACTGAGCTGCTTAAGTATGGCATTGTGCAAACCTCCTTTACTTCGGGTTATGTGATAAGGACTCAGCTCCCAGTCATTTTAATCTCTCATTTTTTATGACTCTTTTGTTTAAAGTCAATATTTTAATTGGCATATATCAAGATCTGAGTATATCTTTGATCAGAAACTTTACTTAAACAGAGAAAAGGGCACGTATTACTTGCAATGGCTTTTTTAGATATAGGAACAGTGGCCTAATTTTCTTTGTAGCAATGGAGCTTTTCATAAAATGAAATTTTTAGAAATAATGAAATAACAATAGGAGAAATATAGTCACAAGTTTGCAAGAAATGTCGATTTAAAAGCTACCTCATGGGAGCGGATGTGGCTTAAGCAGTTGAGCACCCACCTCCCATGGGAGGTCCCAGATTCGATTCCCAGTGACTCCTGAAAAAAATAAATAAACACAAGCAAAAACAAATGATAAAACCAACTCAGGGAATCTGATGTGGCCCAGTGGTTGACTGCCAGCTTTCCACATATGAGGTCCTAGGTTCAATCCCAAGCCCCAGGTACCTTAAAAACAAAACAAAACAAAACAAAACAACAACAACAAACACACACACACACACACAAACCACCTCTACAACCACCTCTTTGGGCAATAGATATAATTTAAATTGAAAGATATTTTAAAATTCTTACTCTAGCCAGTAGTTTCTATCCATTCTATTACTAACTTTCTCATTGACACTACTGAAAAATAGGCATATAGGACATGAGTTTGACTTCCTTTTCTTCCTGCTCATCCAAAACAAACAAGCATGAAAGAAAGAGCCTTTGAGGGAGATAGCAGAAGAGAAAAATAGCAACACGTGTTTAGAAAATATTCTACAATAGTATTACCCCTTGGATTTCTGTGATGATGAAAATGTTCTATATCTTCTTGGTCCACGATGATGGCTACTAGCCACATGTGACTACTGAGCATTTGAAATGTGGCTAGCATGACTAAGGAACTGAATTTTTTATTTTAATTAATTCAAACAAATTTAAATAGCTACATGTAGCTAGTGGCTACCATATTATACAGCACAGGTCTATAGTTAACTGAATCTCTGAAAAATGAAGAAGCAAACTATTGTACACGGTAAGATAAATGTGGCAATTATTTCTGGACGGCAGGAGTCCAGAAACTGCTAGATTTTCAGATGAACTTTTAAAAACTTTGTTAAAAAGGTCATGTAAAGGAGCTTTGATCACAAATAACTGAAAATACTGTCAAAGAGGCAAGAAATGCTAGAACGCCAGGGCAGAAAGGACAAGCCCAATCCTGAGTCTTGTGGTTACTATTTCATGCTATCCACTTTCTCCAGGGAATTAAACATTTTAAAAAGGATGACACTTTCATCACAGCAGTTCAGCCTGACCCAAACTTTCTACAGAACCAGCAAAACCATGCAGAACTGAAATGAAAGTTAGGTCTTGCTAACTCCCTCTGGAAATGAGTGGGTTTGTTTTAAATGATCACTATTGCTTAATTAAACATCCCAGGGAAAATACCTTATAATGAGATAGTGAGCCCCCTTGGAATGGGATATAGACATATACATATAAACACATGCCTATGTTGATACACCTCTCTCTATATACACCTATATATATATAAATAAATATACATTTAATTAGGTTATATCTCACTTTTTTGGCACCTCAACACTTCTTTTATCACCCAGTCATCATATCTTATGTGTGGACCTGAATACTTTTATTCATTGAAGCATCACAAACACTTTCTGAGGTAGGCTACATACAAAGTATTCTTTTCACTTTATAGTAGTCATGTAATATATCCCCCCCTCATCTTGAATCTGGGTTAGTAGGGTGACTTATTTTTGACCATTAAACTGTGGTGGAGGGGAGCAGATATGGGGCTCAAGCAGTTGAGTGCCTGCTTCCCACACAGGAGGTCCCAGGTTCGGTGCCTGGTGCCTCCTAAAAATGACAACAAAAAACAAACAGCAAGCAAACAAACAAAAAGAACAACTCAGCCGATGTGGCTCAGTGGGCTGAGTACCAGCTTCCCACATACAAGGTCTAGGATTCAATCCCTGGCCACAGTACCTAAAAAAAAAAAAAAAAAAATCTGGCAGCTTCCACCTTCCTCTTGGAAGCCAGCCACCACGTAAGAAGTCAAACCATCCTGAGACGACTGTCCTGTGAGAAAGCCCGCATTACCCACATGGGGAGAAGCTACTTAGCAAAGCAGAAGTCACGAGCTACATCAGCAAAGCCTTTACAACTTTCCAGCTATCCAAGCTGCCAAGTGAATGCAGCTAAGTAAGTAAACCCAGATGATTGCAGCCAAATGACCCACCCCAGATGATGACATGTGTAGCAACCAAACCCCTCCAAATTTCTGAGCCACAGAAACATGCGAAGTAATAAATTATTATTAAGCCATGAAGTTTGGGGATGATTTACATTATCTATTTCCATGCTCTATCTCCCAACTTGTTACTTGTAATTTTTATACTGAATAAAAGAAGTAACTTGGAAGTTTCAGTTGTCCATTTTCACTCAAGCTCAAATATGGCTGAATACAAATATTTCTGAGGGTATTACTGTCATGGAAAAGGCCCACCCAAACTGAAAGCTCACCTTTGAGGTCTCCTGCCACACTGGTCTCACTCTTATTGCCACCATCAACTGAAAATAAAGTGAAATTAAAGGGAGCTAACAGAGTAATGAGCTACCGGAAAAGAATAGCATATATTCTACATTGTTGAGAAAGAATGTGTTTAGCAAGACACTCATAAGCTAAGGCTTTAAACTGAAATTTAAAGAGCAATGGAGAAAAATAACCAGGTAGACCTATAAAACTGAAATGAAGCAGCCAGGCTGCCCATCTCTGGAGTATATCCTAGAATCTCACTACCACCACCACCGAACCCGCTATACCCCCACTTAACTCTAGTTCTTGTCTTTTCCTTTTTTTTTTTTTTTTTACCATGCATATTTAATTTCTGATGGGATAAGAATTTTAAATCATTACAAAACAGAAGCAGATAGGTGCTAAGTTTGCACATTAATTTTCTTGGTCTGTGGAGGAGACAGTTTAATTTCCCTGCGGCAAAATGATACTGGGGAAAAAATCTTTATTAGACAATATAAATAGGAATACTATGGGGGAAAAATGAGTAATTAAACGTCCAAAATGTTAAAAGGGGATGCTCTCAAGTTAAAACCTGTTTTATAGGTCCCAGTACATTTAGATTGAACCCTGAAAGAGTGACATTAAAGGCAACAAATCTTGTATAAAAATAGGATAGCAAATTGATAACTACTAACATGTTCTAAAGGCCATCAACCCAGAACTGGATGGTTACCCTTAGTGACATCGATCGTATTTCCACCATCACCACCTTCTCAGTTTTTTATTTATAAGAGAGTTTGTGACTCTCACCTGAGTCCTCCCAAAGGTTCTCTGGGGGAGGGAGAGGTGCAAAGTATAGACTGTTCTCATTTCTCCTGCAGTGTCTCTCAGTTTAGCACAATTAGCAAGGATGGTACATAATCCACATAATCTGCATAATTATCCATTAAGCACAGTCTACCTAATGCCTTACTCAATTTGAAAAATTACCAGTTCTGTAAGAAATACCAATGCTCCAATCAGGTATTCACTACACAGAATCTTCATCTTTCCATCAGTATGTGCAGGAGTAACAGATGTTGAAATATGACCATCTTAGCGGCTGACAAATGAATATTGAAATGTCTATAACAAAATGAACAAAGGCAGTCTACGAATATGATGCTTCCTTCTGGGTCAACTTCCCATTGCGTCCAAAGGGTTTCTTAGAAACTGTCCCATAACATTTTTACATCTTTAGAATGTGTGATATAGGAAACACCCAAATTGTGAGGGATACAGGTACAAAGGAATAGTCCATATCATACACAATGCACATTGCTGTCATTCAGGAAAAATCAGAGGCACTGATTATTAAAAAAGACTGAAGTATTCATGTCACAGTTTTTCTAAAACCAAGTTCCAAGTATAGCCATTTTAGATTCTTCCCCATTTTAGGCATTAAGGATATACAAGTAACACTCTCTGGCACAGTTTATAAAAGCCTGACTCCAAAAATGCAGGAGAATCACCCTGTTCATACCACTTTTACTCCTGCGATCATGGGTGTTGGCTGAGATTTTTGACAGGACTTAGAAAAGAAGTAAGAAGTGCCTTCGGGTGCTGCTATTCCTACAACTGCTGGAAGTCATTTTGATGTTAACACCCCTCTCTTGCTCCCCATTAAGTTCTTTTTGATTTTCAGCACCACTGAAAATAATCAGACTTTAAGAATGTCCTTTGAGATCATTAAAAGAGACTCCATAGGGGAATCAAGTTATATAAAGTCCATTGTTTATGCAGAGGAAAGCCAATCTCTAGAGGATCGATGCTTTCAGGTAACTGCATTTAAAGGAGTTCTCTCCACCAGGAAGCCTGACCACATGGACTGCCTCCTACCTGAGACAGCACCCATCAACCCTGGCCTCAAGAAAGCAGGTCCGAACAATCCTGACACTTCAAACCAACCTAGGGTCACTAGCTTTTGGATTCTGCCTCAGCTCCATCTCCAACATATGGCCACTTACTGATCTTCCAGGCAGGCGGCTCCCAAGCTGAGGAACACCAGAAGTATTCCCAGAAGTATCTCCATATTCTGCCTTCTCCAAATGGCCTCTTCAGTGATGTTCCTAAATCTTCTAGTACAGAAAAACCAAGCTTTCTATTTTAATTTCCTTAAAAGGGTGTTGACTGCAGATCCTCCACTCCAAAAGTCTGGTAAGGGGTTCTCACAGCACAAACATTTTTGTGCAATTGTAGGCGCCATCAGCTTGTTCCAGGAAATATCACATGTAACATTTTCTCACATCCTCTAGGCTCCCAGATGTATTATTCAACAGTCTGCAATCAGTTTGGAGGTGGGTACAGGGGACAGCTTATTTTTACCTTTTTTAAAAACTTGAGATATAGTTAACATAGACCAAAATACACAGACTTAAACTTCACTCCATGAGTTTTGATAGTTTTATACAATTGTGTAAGAAGTACTCAAAACAACACACAGAAAATTACCATCCCTAAGAAAGTTCCCTCACCCCCTTTTCCTGTCCCCTCTTCATCACCATAAATTAGTTTTGCCTGTATTTGCATTTAATATACATGGATTGATACATTATGGGCCTTTTATTGCCACAGGTTTCTTTCACTCAGCACGTTGAGATTCACCAATGTTGTTGCATGAATCAGCAGTTTGTTCCTGAGTAGTATTCCACCATTATAAATGGATTTGTTTATCCATTCTCTTCCTAATGGACATTTGGACTGCTTACAGTTTTTGACTTTTATGAATAAGGCTTCTATAAACATTCTTATACAAGACTTTTTTGTAGAACTATGTTTCATTTCTTGTTGGTAATTACCTAAGAGTGGAACGGATGGGTCATATGATAAATGTATGTTTAACTTTTTATGAAACAGCTGAACAGTTCTCCAATGTGGTTAGTTCATTTTACTTTCCCACCAATGGTTAAGAATTCCAGGTGCTTCAGATTCTTCCCAATATTGGGTGTTAGCAGTCTTTTTTATTTTAGCTATCTACTGGATGTGAAATGGCATCTTGTTGTGGTTTTTAATTTGCATTTCCCTGATGTCCAATGATGTTTTACACCCTTTTTGAGCTTACTGGTCATTCATGTATCTTCTTTAAGGAAGTAACAATCTTTATTGGTTTGTTCATCTTTTTAATCATAGATTTGTAGGTGTCCTTTATGTTTTCTGGACTTAAGTCCTTTGTCAGATATACGTGTTGTAAGTATTTTCCCAGTTGGTACTTGTTTACTTCTTTTCTTAAAGCTATCTTTTTTTTTTTTTAGATTTATTTTTTATTTATTTATCTCCCCCTTTGCCACCTGTGCTCTCTGTGTCCATCTGCTGTGCGCCTCCCTGTATCTGCTTGTTCCTCCCTGTTGGGTCATCTTGCTGTGTCAGCTCACCACGCCTTGCAGGCTGGCTTGCCTTCACCAGGAGGCCCCGGGAATGGAACCCAGGGCCTCCCATATGGTAAACGGGAGCCCAACCAATTGAGCCACAGCCACTTCCCTTAAAGCTATCTTTTGGTGAGCAGAAATGTTTAATTTTGATGACCTATTAATCAATTATTTTAGCTTATGATTTGTGCTTTTGCATCATGTCCAAGAAATCTGTCTACTCCAAGGTCATAAAGGCATCCTTCTATGGTTTCCTCTGGAAAATTCATGGTACTGAGTTACATTTGGGTCTATGATCCAGTTCAAATTAATTTTTTACCATGGAGGTATTTTTCTAGGGAAACCATTTCTATAACTATATATTTGCCAATAGTTTGAGAAACAGTGGAATCCCAGGATATTTGAAATAGTTTAAAAACCATAATTGTTTACATGTAAGCTGTACATACCCACACCATGACTTATTTTACTTTCTACTGCATTCAGGATAGTAGTAGAAGTGGCCATCCTGACACTGAGAAGAATTGATTGCAAGAATAGAGCACTTAAACTGTCTATACTAGAGAAACTAGAGACTTTGGCTACATAAATATTTCACTTTAATATTTTTAAAAGCAGAAGCACAGATATAAAAAAGACTCTTAGGTTTCTAATTTTAGTGACAGTCTTATAATTTGACTCATAAGTACAACTATTTAGAATGAATTGTTTATAAGTGTAAAATATCCATTACTTGTTCATGAATTAAAAATAGAATAGGGAGGTGAGCGGTGGACACAAATAATGCAGTGTGAATTCAGAAGGCAGGAGGAAAGGACAACTGCTTGCTAGGACTGGAATTAAGAGCACGCATGGCTGGTCCCTTTTTGTTTTTTCCTCTCTCGCTCTCTTTTTTTTTTTTTTTGGTCAAATAGAAATGACCTTGATTTACACTGAAAAAACAAAAACAAAAACAAAAACAAAAACAAAAACAAAAACATAACTCTTTCTCTAGACTTAGAAAGAGCTAGGAAGGACTAGAGACTGCCCAATAGTATATATCACAGATCATGAAAAATAATTTACTATTTGAGAATCAGTTAAATACATTTTCTCCATCCTTTTAATTCAATCCAACTTCTACTGAGTGCTCAGTTTAACACAGGAAATAGAATATTGGCCAATGATTTAGGCTAGTGTGCTCTACCTATAAAGCCATGGGTAAGTTGTCATCTGCTTTCTATTTAGCTTTCCAAGACACTAACTGAATGGGGATGTGTTGGACCCTGCATTCCCTATGGGTTGAGATCACAAAGATTAATGAATTTTTACTGTGGATGAAGTACCTTGATTTGCACAGCAATAAGGTATGCAACCACGTGTTCTATTGTTTTAATTGCACAAGTAGGAAACTGTGTGTGTAGGTGTGCGCTTGTGTGTGTGCGTAAGGATTAAGTGGAAAAGTGGAAAAAGGGGAGAATTCCTTTTTTCATTGCTAGGAAAGTTACTCTGCCCTTGCTGTTTGGTAGACTGTGCACAATGTCATCCAGAAATCTTTATGTGATAGACAGAAGGGGGTCCTGAGTCCTCCTGTTTGGAGAGCAGACGTCCTTCAGTGCACATGTTGGGAGTGAGATGTGACCAGATTAACACTGATGGGTCAACTGCTTTATAACAATTTTATAAAATAAAATACACTCTATTCTCAAATTTAAGCATGTATTAACATTCGGCATGGGGGGGGACTTCTCAAAGTATACTATTAATTTCTTTTCTTTTTTTTTTTAAAAGATTTTATTTATTTATTCATTTATCCCCCCCTTGCTGCTTATGCTCGCTGGGTCAGCTAACCACGCCGTGCAGGCGGGCTTGCCTTCACCAGGAGGCCCCGGGAACCGAACCCAGGGCCTCCCATATGGTAAACGGGAGCCCTACTGATTGAGCCACAGCCGCTTCCCTACTATTAATTTCTGATGCCAGTATTCATTTGATATGTACATTTGAAGTACTTGGAGACCACAGATTTAAAGTTACAGACATCTTGGTTAAAGGCATAAATATCTAGTTAAATATTTAATAATAATAAATAACATTTATTGAGGCTCAGTAAATGCCATGCACTATTCTCAGTACTCTGCATGTCTTAACTCATTTAATCGTCACAATGAAGCAATCAAATAATGACTAACTTTGTCCCTAATTTACAGAAAACTGAGAAACTGAGAGAGTGATTAACTTGCCCCTGGTCACATTCAAACTCAGGCAGTCTGACTCCAGGGCCCATGCTTTTAACCAGTACACTCAATTATCTACAGAGATCACTTCTCCCCAGAAATTTCTAAATAAGGGGAAAATCAAAAAGAACATATAATCAAAAAGAATTATAATAGTATAATTTCTTCTCATACTATTAAACTTGCTCCCGCCTCCACAGAGTACTAGAAGCAACTGAGAAACTGAAGTCTTATTGGATTTTATCATTATAAATATTCATAGATATGTTAAAATACATGCATCAATACATGCAGGTTAAGGCATGCTTACTGCATTGATCTTTGAAAAAGAAACATAAAAGCTTCTGATCAATATAAATGTAAAAGTTTCTGGTCAGATTTTTCAGCATAACTAGATTTTCAGGCAAGGACTCTGGAAGTAAAATGGAATAAGAATGAAAACCTTAAATGGTTGCTGTTATAGTGCTCCTGATTTATTAAAAATAATCACAGAGTAATACTAGCAATGCTAAATCTCTAGCATTCCATTCCAGTGAAAGGAATTATCAGTGTCTAAAAGGTCTTTGTCAACTCCAACATCTATAAACATTTAAGTGGTATTGAGCAGACTCCAAAACCTGATCTGCTTTTAACCGTGGAAATCAATGCAGTTATTAAGAAGCTATTTGAATAATTCATGTGCAAGAGAAGGCCTTTTTAGTAGTCATAATGTGTTGGATCTTAATGGTATTCTAAATAATGTTGCGTCTTGCTACAATGCACATTTAGTAAGCAAGACCAATCCCCACCCATCAGTTCAGAGGCAGTGATGAGAGAAACTGTCAGTTTCAGGGGAACAGCTGAGCTATCTGGCTTTGATAAGTAAGGGAACAAAGGGAAAGTTTCCTTCCCCAATATCTCAGAGGAAGATAGTATCTGCCTTTTTCATTTACCCCACTCCTCATTGTTGGGTTTTATCTCTTAGAGATACCATTCAGTTGTATCATTGCAAGGTCATTTAGCCACGTAAACTGGACTAAATGCATTAACAAAATGTATTGAATGTCAAATGGTTACCTCTGGGTCAAGACATTTTTGCAAGCATCATCTTCTCTTTTTGGAAGTTTTTCTATCTTCTACATTTCCCTTCCCTCACAACCAGGGTGGATTTAAGTTAAGTTAGCCTTCATAAACTTTAAAATTTTAGATAAGCACAAAAGAACATGAGTCTGTTAACAAAGATTCCCAAATTTATCTAGTTCCAGTTCTAAATCCAATACTTGAACCACCTTTAGGACAATACCTCCAAATTGTGAAACCAGTCTATGGGAACCCTTTCTGTTCGTGAAATTCACTGCTGACACCTCCAGAACAAAACAATTGTCTTTCAGACAATTATGACAGAAAGTTCTTCCTTATGCTGAGCCCAAATCTCCCTACCCTTTTCGTTTTTTGTCCTAACTTGCCCTTTGGGACCACTCGGTCAAGTAAAACCCCTCTTTCATCCAGTGTTATCCCTTCTGATACTTGAAGGGAATGATTATGGTCTTTCAGAGTTTCTTCTTTAGGCTAATATTCCCAGCTCCTTCACTTTTCTTGCCCTTTATGAATTAGCATTAATGGAGCAGCCTGCAATTACAAAGCATGTGTGTGAGAAAACCCATTGGACATGCCCACTATTAAAAATTATCTCTATTATGAGAAAGTGTTTCTACTATTAGACCACTTCCCAGATCTGAGTTAGCTCCTAGTCTTTATTGCTTGATCACCACCATTCTATACACCATCCTTTCGACTGCTTTCTCCACAGGACTACATGGTTTTCCTCCCTTGGCTTGGCCCATAAAGCATTCCATGTCCTGGCATTGACTTTTTCTCCAGCCCCATCTCTAAATACTGTCCACCACCCCTGCTGTACCTTGGCCATACCAAACTACTCCCTGTTTGCTGAAGGTTTCAAGCTCTCTCCCTCCCATAATATGCTGCTCTCTGCCTGGAACACCCTTCACCCCCTTTTTCATGCAGCTAATGCTACTCAGAATAGGCATCTTGAGAGTGCACAGAAGAGTATTTTAGTCAGTAAAGACTAACTGCTATAAGAAATAACCTCCAAATCTTAGGTGCTTAACAGAATGAAAATTTATTTCTCATTGACATTACAGTCCAATGTTGTTGGAGACACGGAGTGGGCAGGGAGGCAGTATTTATAGATGCTGCACACAATCCTTCAAGGACTCAAGCTCCTTCTGTCTGATAATGCAACCATCTTCTATGGCTGGCCTCCAATGTCACCTCACAAGGGGAAGAAAAAGCATGAAATACTGTGCAGAGGATTTTATGGCCAGGCCAAGATGTGTTATGCATCACTTCTGCCCACATGCCACTGGCAAAACTCAGTCACAGAATTTCAATCTTACTGTAAAAGAGCCTGGGAAACGTAGCTGCAGGAAGAAAATGAAACAGAGCTGTTGAACTCACTGCACTGTCCCTGGATGACTCTCTTTGTTCTCTATGACTCTCTAGGCTTACCGACCTCATTGTGCTTGCTACACTAGATGGTGAAATTACATATGTCTACTTATTGTTTCGCCAGCTGAACTGTAAGCTCCATGAGGACAGCAATGCTGCTTGCATCTTTTTACCGCCAGCACAAATATCCGCTTATTCTTGTGCATGAATGGTTTAATGAATGAGTCTTGTTTTGCCCTTCCAACTATTCTTAACTAGTTTGGTGATGGTACTTGAAGACACAAAGAGCAAGATATTTTACTGGAGCATGACTCCCCTGAGCACTAGGGATTAAGAGAGGCGACAGTGGCTTATAATGGATTGGATGATGTCCTTGACAATTTAGAGAAGATTAAGCCATTCCTTTTTCCCCAGTGAGCTCTCCAAAAGCAGGGCCTGGGTCTTAACCATCTCTGAATCCTTAGCACTAGGTACAGTCCTAGCATATCACCATTCTAAGAAAGTGTCTGTGGAATGAATTAATGTAAAACATCAGAAACTTTTAAATAAATAGGTTAATCAGATCATAGCCTATACTAACTTTAATTTCATGCCAAATGCAACAATATTTGATAACAGGACCAGCCATGAAATGCTGACAATGAGTTAATTTTACTATAGTTTACAATTATCTTTATATCCTTTTAAAATACTGTCTTTTCTTATAATCTTTTTATAATATTAGCTTTAATAATGTTTAGGGCCAAGGAGCAGGTGTAGCTTGATGGTTGAATGCCTGCTCCACATGTACGAGGTCCTGGGTTCAAGCCCTGGTATCTCCCCAAAAATAATAATAGTAATGTTTAGGGCTAAGAACTGTTTTTTAAGTTGTATTAAATTTTAAATAAACAAAATGGAAATCACTTAACCACTTGGATTTGATAGCCATTAATTTGGCTTTTAACAGTAGGGGTTTCTTCTGCAGAAGCAGAAAGAATGCTTTCTTCCTTTGGATTAATTCAGTACAAACTGAGGTATTATCATTAGGAAACGGAAAACTCAAGAAGTCTGTCTTCCTCTTCCAGCCTATAAATAAACAGGAAGACAAAGATAAAGACTGAAGTATCTCCTAAAATAATATTTTGAAACTCATCCTGACCTGCAGTGATGCCCTATTACTGTTTTTTTTTTTAAACTGCTAAATGTCTAAAACTAGAAAACAAATTCATAATGTACTTCTTTTCTTGACACTTTTTATTAGCTGTTAAAGAAATAGTCAAGATCCTTAAATCTTTTTGTTTACATTAAGTTAATTAAATATTTACTCTTGGGATATTTGTTCTTGTGCCCTAAAATAGCCACGATTAGCTTGCTGAAATGAGAGTGTTCACCTTTCATGCCTTCACAGTTTCTACCTTCTTTGATAAACAGAACAAGCAACAATGAGTCTAAAACTAATCCAAAATAATATTTGCTTTAGAATGTACAGTGCAACCTACATTTGAGTTAAATGTAAACATCAGTGATTTATCTTTTATTTTGTAGTAAAGTAACCTCAGTGTTATTTATTAGTAACTTTCAAATCCACTTAAATTCAATCCATTGGACAAAATATGAAAATGAAACTTTTATTATAGCATTACCCTAAAAATTCATGTATTATCTCCATCTAATTTTGTTTCAAATTATAAACCCTTATAAGTTCAATGAAAATCAGATGGATAAATCCTAAATAAAAGTGAACTTGAACCCTTAAAACAGCCCAGAAAATATGAATACCAACCATGGCACACCTGGATTACCTGCTACCTAGAGTGGCACGGGGATGGATCCAGTTAGAAGGCCAAGACAATCAGAACAGTTATGAAAAGTCTCCACGAAATTAAGAGAACTGACAGGAAATGAAGAAGAGAGAGGTAAAGTTTGATCTGGAGACTTTTAAGCCCCAGGAAATCCCAAAGTCTTCATCTCAAGCCTTAGGGATCCCTGCTTTATTAGTCAGCCAAAGGGGTGCTGATGCAAAATACCAGAAATTGGTTGGCTTTTATAAAGGGTATTTATTTGGGGTAGAAGCTTACAGTTACCAGGCCATAAAGCGTAAGTTACTTCCCTCATCAAAGTCTATTGTCACATGTTGGAGCAAAATGGCTGCCAGGGTTCAGGCTTCCTGGGTCTCTTCCCAGGGCTTGCCTTGCCGCTCTCTGGGCTCAGCTGCCCTGCTCGCTCCACAAGGCCAGCTGTAGACTATCAGGCAAATGGCTCTCTCTTCCCAGGGTCTCTGCTGTGTCTAATTGAGCCTTCCCTGCTCCTCTGTGTGCTTACTTCCCAGGCTCTAGCATTAAAACTCCAAACTTCCTTCTCTGCGGTGTGGTTTTTCTGTGTGTCCCCACCTACCAAGGAGGCAGGGATGCAACATCCTACTGATGTGGCCCAATCAAAGCCTTAATCATTATTTAATCAAGTAAAAGTGAAACCTCTGAATCCAATATAATCTAATATGCGTGGAAGGACAGACCAGTTTACAAACATAATCCAGTATCTATTTTTGGAATTCATAAACAATATCAAACTGCCACACCAGCTAACAAGAATTCCATTCCAGTGTGGGTCCTTTTACCAGTCAATGCATAACAGGCTTACATAGCCCTTTCCTCTAAAAGCGGGAATCATTCATGTCAAGTGGTTGGTAAATTGAGCACTCTACTATGTGCCATGTAATCACAAAGCTAAGCATTAGAGGGTACAGGAGGGAACAAGGAATGCACAGAACCAGCCCTCAAAGGGCTTACATTCTAGCAGGGAAGATTGACTTTAATCAAATAAGTACTAATGTGACTTTTTAAAAAGTCTTCCAGGAGAAATTAGGAACTATGAGATCGCACTGCAGGGGTCCCTGACTTAATTGGGGGAGGCTGGGGCAGTCAGGGAGGACTTCTCTGAGGAAGTCATTAAGTAGTGACATTTACACTTGCTCAAGTCATTTAACCTCGCAATGCCTTAGTGTCTTCATTTGCAGGATAGGTTATAACAGTACCTACCATCTAAGACTCTCGAGAGGATTACAATTAGATAAAAGCACCAATCACAGTGGTGCTTACTATGGTAAGTGACCAATATATGTTTCCACAATTATTGTTATTATTATGATGCTTATTATTACTATTTTACTGGTGTGGATAAGGAATAAAAGTTAGTAGGGAAAAGGAAGAGAGGAGGAGCAGCAGGAGGAACTATTCCAGGAAGAGGAAAATGGCCTGAGACACAAAAGACTGTAGCCTCTTTCAATGGATAGAATTAAAAGTTTGAGGAAAAAAAAAAAAAAAGAAAGAAAGAAAAGAAAAGAACTAAACTAAGGGATTGCCATAGGAAAGATCCTTCTGGATTCTTTCCAAAAGGTCCCATTCTCATCCCAACTAGTCTATGATCATCTTCCCTTGACTCTGCTTTCCCTTCCAGATACTATGTTGTGGCCTTTATTTTCTTTTTTATAATAGTCTGTATTTTTCAGATTCTCTCTATTAAGCATGTATTATTTTCACAATTTAAAAAAGACAGATTTTAAAAAGAGGTCCCTTCATTACTTCCCTTCCCCAATAACCTAACTTCTTCAAATTTTGGTTTTTATTCACAAACTTTTGGTTTTTATCTTATCCACTTATGTTCCATTTGCTCAGGAACTCTCTGCCATCACTCCATTGAAACAACTCTCTCTGAAGGGACTTCATAGAGAACCTCAGGATTATGTTTCTAAAACACATATCTGCTCTCACCTGATTCAAACATTTCATGGCTTCCCATAGCCTCTAAAATAACACCAACAATTACTCAACTGATCTAGGACCTAAACCCTGTGTATCTTTCCAGGGTCCTGGCACTCCCCTCCATTACTAAACTTTCTCCACACCCAATTCCAGCCACACAGAACTCCTCACCAATTTCCTGAATGTAGCATATACTTTGATGCCCCTTTTCATCTTAGCCCATTTTAGTTTTTCTGCCAAGAACAGCCTTCCAATGTTCTCCAAATGGCAGAATTCTAATCCTCCTTTCAAATTCACTGATCTGCAACGTCATCTACTCTGTGAGTGTTCCTCTGATCCTATCCACCTCTCTGGAAACTCCTTAGAACTCACCTCTTGTATAGCATTCATCACACCCTCCTCCACAGTTAGATAAATGTTTCTCTCTTTGCTTATATTATGAGTGCCATCAAATCAGAAGCTATATCTAATTAACCTTGGCATGGCATGGTATTCAGCTCATAACTCAGTAAGTGCGTTGCTGCTACTCAAATTAAACTAATCCTATAATGGTTTCTTGCGGAAATCTCACAAGAGGTGGAATGTTTAAAGCAAACTAGACATAAAAAAGATGTAAAGACAATGCATGCACACCATTCTCATTATTTATTCTTCTCTTGCAATTTACATCAGTCTCTATTAATTCAAGAGACAGTTATTGAGTGCTCTCCACTTGCCAGGCACTGTGCTTGGCACTAGGTCTACAATGGTAAAAAAAACAAAAAACAAACAAACAAAAAAAAAAACACAGAGCCTTTGTCTTCATGGGGCTTACAATTTACTTGTGAGATAGATGGTAAAGCTGCTAAAGAAACATACAAATAAGTATAATTACAAATTGTGGTAAGTGCCATAGGGAAAAGAACCGAAGACCATGAAAGATGGCAACTTTGATTTCCCAATTTAAATTGGGGGGCTAGGGAGGGCCTCACTAAGGAAGTATGTTTGACAATGAGAAGGGAAAGTTGAGGAAGACTTAATCATGTAAAGAATGGAAGAAAGAGCACTCCAAAAGAGGGGAAATATTCTGGAAGGCCCTGAGGCAGGAGGGAGCATGGAGGGTTTGATAAAGTGAAGGATAGACAGTGTGCCTGGAACCTGAGGTGGGCTGGTTCCATGAAAAAGATGGCACTTTCCTCTAAGGACACATGTGAGCCATTGAAGGTATTAGGTTGTAGAAGGCGGCAGGGAATTGGGGGTGGACAGGTCCAGATTTACATTTTTAAAATATCAATCTGAAGTGAGGAATTAAAATTCATTTCAGGTAGAATTACTAATAAGATGGAAATATTCTTTGCTTATTTGACTTTTCAGTACATTAAGGACAATAGTTATTTAAACATCCATCAGTCAAATACTATATTCATCATTCAAATATTTGTCTCTGTTCATTTACAAAAGTTAAACCAAAACACCCCTGTAGCTCTCATTTCTCTGAATAATATACTTCAGTATACAAAGTTACAATATACTTCCTGGTTCCCATAATGCCACATTTTATATACCATCAAATGTTTAGTCAGAGATATCATTCCACAGTGCTTAAAGCTCCTGTCAAGGTAAAGGCTAGTATCTGATGTTGACTGAAACTCAAATTTCTCATTTTAGCATTAGTTGAAGACTTGGCCTTTTCTACCTAAGATGATGCTTTACAAATAGCATATAAGAAGCAGTAAGGACCGTTATTTTTATTTGTTTAGAAATGTCACAATCCTCTCTGTTGAGAACAAATTCACTCAAGTTACAATTATGTCACAAAGAGGAGATAAAGCACAGTATCATTTTTAGAATGTTCTTGTGATATTTTGTTAAACCAAAAGAAATGTTACAACCAGAAAGGGCAAGAGGGAGGAGGGAAGAGAAATACAGTGGCAGACAGAAAAAAGACTAACAGGAACACACTTGCATACTCCACGCTATGCACTGTAGCTGTCAAGCAGCAGCATTGCGTGGATGCTATTAACACCCCGGGAAGGAGAACTGTGAACATGCAGGGAGAGAAGACCAAGGAAATAGCCAATATCCAGCCAAGGCAAGATAAGAGCAAGAGCAGAAAATATTATAATCATCACATACAATGTAATACAGAGTCCTTTTAGAAGCTTTTTAAAAAAAAAAAAAAAAAATCAATTTTGTTGATACATATTAATAAAGCATACAATTCACCAAAAGTGTACAATCCATGGTATTCAGTATAATCACATGGTTGTGCATTCATCACTTTTGGAAGCCTTTTAACCAATATAAAAATAATGTTGGAAAATCAGTGAGAAAAAAGGAAATATAGACCAAATAAAGGGGCAGATATTGAGAACAAAGATCTACTGGTAATGTAAAAGAATTGGGAGTTGGTGGTTTCAGAAAAAAGTCTTAAAAAGTTAAAATAGTAATAACACTGATAGTACTAACACCGATAATAAAAGCTAACATTTATTAAGCACATACTGTGTGCTTCAGACTTTGCTAAAGGCTTTTTGTGCATTGTCTGATTTAAAGCTGTTAACAGCTCTATGAGTAGTAGTAGTACTATCTCCATTTGAAAGATGAGGAAACTACTTCTAAATCCAATATTATCAAACCTAGAATGTGAAGATGAGGCCAGCTCTGTTTGATTGAAGCTTTTGCAAATGATTTACAGTCAATGTTTTGTTGAGTTTTGTATCTGGATAACTGATGCTTCAATAAAATACAAGATAGATTTTTTTTGAATCTTTGAATGGAAAGTTTACTAAGACACATTTCAAATTTTTCCCTCTTTCTTAATTAAACACAATATCCTGAACATAATTTAAAAATCTCTTCATAATTCACAATATATTGAGCATAATTTAAACATTAGCTATCATGTTCTGCCTTAGTAGCAAACTCAAGAGCTACTAGATACATAGGATGAATTGTTCCTACACCAAATGGAAGCTGAATGCACTTTGAGCTGTTCCTGTTTTTAATTTTTTCAAAAATGTATATTTTGACTGTCTATTCCCTCACTGCCAGGCTCTCAGCCCTCTCCTTGTCACTATCAGGACACTGAGCTCTAGCAGCAGTGGATCCTCCCCCTCCTTTGGCTGCTTCTCCAGCCTCCTCTTGCTCCACCCACTGCCTCCTGAATTACAATCAGTTTAATTCAACACATTATTATAAGGTCTACTTTGACCTGTATTTATCTCTGTTGGGCTATTTCACCAACAATAATAGTAGAGATATTGTGCTGAGTCCCAAAATACTTACACTTCCTTTCCAGCAAACCTCAGCTTGCCAGATCCACGGGACCATGTGTAACTTAACGGAGGTTGAGGAGAAGGACTGACAATCCTGTGATTAGCAGTAGTGTCCTCATTTATAGATGAGAAAACTGTTGTTCAGAAATATTAGCATACTATCTCACAGCTAGTAAGTAGCAGAGCTGGGATTTGAACACATATATTTCTGATTCCTAAGCTACATTGCCACAAATGTGTAAAAAAACTTTTTTTCTTGCAGTACTAATGGCCACAAGAAATAGCCACAATTTGCTTTATGCTTTTAATTTATGTCAAGTATGGAACAATATCACGAATCCATATTGAAATTATAAGACAATGTGTTAAACAGGCAGCACACAATATACTGATGAGCTGCCTGAATCGGTGCCAGCCTAGATGTCACACTTTCACAAACCATGTGATTTCCTCAGTGACTTCCTGGCACTCTTGAGCACAGCTCACCACTTTAGAGGCAGATTATTGCACAATAGCACAAAAACCATGCAAGGGAATAAAGACTTCTCTGATATACATTAAATATCTTTTAGAATAAAAATATTGCTAGCATCAATTTTTGCATATCATTACACTCAATCTTTACTCTGATCACCTTATTCAGACACCCATTTGTCCCTCTTATTTAGACTTAATTCTATTTTAGCCTGGTTGTCCAAATTCATTTATTTATTTAACCAATATTTATTAAGGAGACTCTCTGTACTACACATATTCTGTGCTATATACTATCTTAGAGGGCAGAGATAGAAGTGACTCTTTTTATAGCATACGGTTTAGTACCCTGTTATTTACTTAGATTTAGAGATGAGCATGTACCTTCATGCATTCGCAATGATCATTAAAATTGTCGGTATTTTAAAAATAGGACCAAGACATTTTCCATAGAAGTTATTTCAAAATTGAAATTACATTATGAACCATGTTCTTCCCAATATCCTCATGTTTAAATTGTTACTGAGATCTTTACCCAGAGTGGCAAGGTCTTCATTTGGCAACCACACCCTTAAATACTCTTTTAGCCCTATAGTAAGAACTTTTGGTCACATTTTGGACTCTTGGGTCTCAAAACACAGACAGAAAGAAATCTTCAGAGATACCTTTAAACAAGGCCAATAATGCAAACTAAGCGCACAGCGTTGTAGAGAAATGGCTTACTGGATGTGGCAGACCTTTGGTTTGCATTCTTGCCAGACTCACAGCCTTTATGTGCTGCTAGGATTTTTTTTTTTTTTAACCACAAATCAGAAGCACCCAAGCAAATGCTAACTGCATCAAGTAAAATACCTCCTTACAAGATCAGGAAACACCTTCATAACATTGTTTTGGAGACAAGACCTAATACCCACCTCGTGGTCTAATCATTTTTACGATGCAGTTACGTTTAGAGATTGTTGGCCTGGGCTTGTCTGCATCTATATTACAAACAATCCTGTTGTTTGTCTATGGCACTTTAGATGGTTTCCATTCCTGTAGATTCAAGCTTTCTTTGTCTCCTGTCTAACACTGGTATGTTTCTTCCCATCTCCCATAACCATCTACTCTTTCTTATTGCCCTCCCACGAGAGAGGTTTACTAAGTATTGTCTCCCTTAGAAAAGACTCTGGTAAGATTCCCAAGTACATGACATTTCATCTTAGAAAAATAAAGAGAACACAACACAAAGTACTGTATTCTGCTTATAATATTTACGTCTAAAATGCTTTCACTTGATCCTCTGCAGTCTTTTTAATAGACAAATTCTTAAAATATTAAATATATTTTGGGGCAACTTTAAAATACACAATTCTTAATGACATTTTGAATAATGGAAAGTGATGCATATGCTAATCTTTAAAAATTTCAAACAGAAGTACAAATGAACATGAGCATTGCATTTCCATATTTAAAATGTTTTCAAATGTATTTAAAACACATTTAGAATTATTTTCTCTTTTTTCCAGTCATTTATCATCTTAACTGCTGATCAAAATCATATATTATTTCACATGTTATATGGTTAATCTCCTTGCCTGAGGTGATCAAAGGGCATTTTATGACCAAACTTCTCAAGAAATCATTTATTTCACTTGTTCATTATTTAGAAAGTTAAGTTTCAGAACAGTGCCTGACACTAACACTCCAAACATAGCAACAAACTTACTGGGCAGATGAGCTAAGGTCTAATGCACATATCTTCTTTCTAAGAGTCACCTTGTCAATATTGATTGAAACCAAGGTCCATAAAAGCATATATTTGGAGAGAGGAACTTCCCCTAAACCACTACTTTAAGCCTAATCTTGCTGAGCCATGGGAGAATTTATGGCTTTTCCTACACCAGCATCATAAATTGGGAGAGAATTCTTAATTACAGTCTAACACACAGTTAAATCCACTAGTCTTGTAGCTAAGTTAAAACGAATCTGTGGGCCCACAGAAGGCCATCTCTCCCTAAGGTAGGAGATGAACCCCCTTTTTCCACCTGTTCCATCCTTCCCTGCATCAAGGCAGCCAAGGTGAAGGGCCTGCGTCTGGTCATGAATTTGGGGAGGCATCTCAAAGACCCTGAAAGGCTCTGAGCCAGAGGAGCAGAAGGAAAGGCAGTGGTGGCCAGGTCTGGGTGCCTTCGTCACTCAGCGTGTCATGATGGCTAAAGGAGTGAGCAGTGACCGCACGTGCACCTCAAACCCGGGGCTCTGCGAACCTCAGTGTATTTAATCCTGGCAACAGTTCTACAAGATAGGCATGGGGCTGCTGGGGTGTAGCTACAGCTGGGGCTGGTAGCCAGTTACCAGCAGACGGACGCTCTGGAGCTGCTGCTGCAAACAGTGCCTCCTCCCCTCCCACACTACATGCCCATCAGAGAGCCTGTGGGTTTTTAAAGGCCATTTTCTGCTATGGCTGTTTTGTTCCCCTTCAGTGTTGCCCTTGACTCAATTTATTCTGACTTCACTGGTATAAAAACCACAATGAGTGGATATGTGAGCTGCAGGGGAGGAGGTGTATTTTCTCCAGGACCTCTAGACCTCCTGAGGGATTAGTCCACCCCTCCCCCCACCCCTTCCCAGGACCTTGCTGGAGCTCCCTTAAAGGAGTTCGGCACCCTCTTCTTTCTGTTCTTCATCCAGTCTATTATAATGAGTTAAATGACCAATAAAGCTTAATATTAGAACTGTGATTTTTTTTAACCAGGGGTAGAGCTCCGATGAAAAGAATAAAGTACAAGTGGTAGCATTACAAACATCAGAACAAGGCAGGGTGGCTATGGCCTTGTTAGCAGCTCTAGAACTTATTTCACCCCAATTCAAGTAAACGGAGGGGCAGGGCATGACTTCCTGTCCCCTTCTTCTTTTTTTTTGGTAAAGTCAGCACAATGGCCAGAGAAAGGCTAGAGCCTGCACTTTCATCGCTTCTGGAAGAGCAGCCGTGGCTGGTCTGGCTTCATGACAGCGGTGGGGCTGCCGCATGTGCAGAGCCCCCGAGGCTGTGCAAGGCACACCCGCCTCGCCCGCATCCATCACTGCCCGCACCACCTTCCTCCCTGAGCTATACCTCATACTCCATGAGGCTCACACAAGTATTTGACTACAGCAAACGACTCAGAAATTCTTCACAAATGCAGATTTCCAGTAGCATATAACAGAAAGAGGATTGGAGAAAGGAGAGAGAGGTGAATTCCCCTCACGATCTGCTGCTTATTTTCTTTTAGGCATTAGCTACGAGGCCATTTGTATAGCTGTCAAAGAATCCATTTTTGTCATAGGCAGCTGAATGGAATCATCATTGTCATCTTTTTTATTTATTAATTTCAATCAATATTCAGTTTTCTATAACAATAGAAGGCAAGTGGTGGAGGAGATGATCCAGAAAATACAGATAAAGCAAGCGTTATTATGATTGTTTTTAGCTAGGGGCTGTAGTACATGCTCTCCCCCCACCAACTTACTTTCCAAGGTCCACTTAGCCCATGGGCACCAAACTTGGATGTGCATCCGATTTATCTGGGGAGGGTATGCAAGTGGCCTGAGAGTATATTGTGTTGTGAGGAAAACCAACCTGTTCTGAGCCATTTATCACAGAAAACTGAGAAATGAGCACTCAAGAGTTGTGCTTAAAATTAATTACTGAGTTTACAAATGTGCTAAGTACTAGAGTGAAATAACTGACATGATCCCTGCCTTCAGTTCCTACATATGCCTTCGACCCAGGGATTTTAGACAGCAGCCCTGACGAGAACTTCTGCTGACCTTCAGAGAGATTCCTATCACTTAACAGATCACACTGGTCAGATTAGGAAAGGAAGGGTCTAAAGAATTTTTTTTATGAGAAGGAAAACGGGAGAAAATTCTAAAACTAAAAGAGTTTTGAGATCCTAATACTGGATAAGTAGAAAAGATACTCTCATCAATAACAATATTTGGCAAGAGGAATAGAGAATTTGGGCAAATGATAAGGAACAGTATTTGAGCCATGGTCATTTGCTAGATCTAGATGGGCATTTCAGTTAAAGAATGAAAACCCAAGGTAAATGGAAGAGATCTGAAACTTAAAAGACTGTCCAAGACTTGCTATTTATACATTAAAGGGAAAGTATGAAGAAAATGGACTCTTCCTGCAGAACTGAGAGGAAAATGGAATCCACTTTCAGGAGAAGAGAGGGGGAAAAAAAGATTCATAAAGTTAGTGATAATGCTTTTTTCCCCCCTGAAAAAACTAGTTTCATTTCTGCTAATAGTAGTTTCCAAATAAAAGAGATGATATCTGTTCTAGAAAAAAAAAGAGGTTCAGAGAGGTCAGTATGGTTAATCCAATAATGTAAAGCGATTTTTATTCAGTTAAGCTATTTAATACAGAATCTTTAACAGTTATCTCTTTTCATTACATAATATACCTGTCAAAAAGCATCAGTTCAGGCCAATACAGACTAAGTATTTAAAGCTGAGAAAAATGATTTTTACGTAGTCTTTCAACCAGGATTGTGATAGGGAGGTGTCTTGGTTTACCAGGTATGCTATAACAAATACCACAGTCTGTGGTTGGCTTATAACAGGAATTTACTGTCTTAACAATTTGGAGGCTAGGAATCCAAAATCAAAGTATCAGCATACTTTGCTTTCTCTGAAGTCTATAGCATTCTGGTGGTGGCTGGCAATCCATAACTCAATCTCTGCCTCCACTACACAGCAACCTGTCCCTACTGAATTTGCATCCAAATTTCCTGTGCTTATAAGGACTCCAGTTACACCAGATTAAGGTCTGCCCTACCTAGTTCAGTTTGGCCTCATCTTAATAGGATCTCCCAAGATCCTATTTTCGAATAAGTTCACATCCACAGGACTGGGGGTTAGGACTCAGACGTGTCTCTGTGGGGGCCATGATGCAAGCCATAACAGAAGGTTCCACCACCCCTTTCAGAATGAGCTCTCTTCAGTGTACTTCAACAGCAACCACCCACGAGTCTCCTAACTCACCACCTCAATGGAGGGTAACAAATGGCTTTGTAATTTAATGCTTCATATTTTATTACACAGCTATTTCTTTTGTTTGTTTGTTTTGCATTCACATGTGTCTTATTTATTATTTTGCCTTCCTTTCTCCTCCAAGGTTATAAAAGGAATTTGAATTTTGCAAAACAAATAGCAGTAAAACCATCTACCAAGAATTTTTATAAAACCACTCTGCCTATTTTACCAGCAACATTCCTTTGGAAGAATATGGAGGAAAGGCACTCTTCTGCATCCTGGGGGAGCACATCTTCCACCTCCTACTCTACTTCCACAGCCAGCCCTCAGAGAAGCCCCCACACAGGCTCACAAAGAGGCCTGTATGGGGATATTCTTGGCAACACTTTTGTGGCAGTGTAAAAACCTGCAACAACCTAATATGCATCAAAAAAGAAACAGATAAACTATGGTATCATTATAAAGCATAGAGTGATTAAGCAAGATATAAATGAAATAGATCCATAGATAATCAGTACATTTCTCAAAACATAATTTTGAATGAACAAAATTGTTCAAAGATACAGAGTACAATATCATAAATGTAAATTTTAAAACACAAAATAATATAGTACTACATATTGTTTTACTGATACACATAAATGTACAAAAAGTATAAAAAGATGGACATGAGGAGAATCCTCAAAGTATATGCAGAGAGATCCCTCTGAGGAAGGAGGGAAAGAAATATTTTATTTCTTTTATCTGAAAGAAAAAAGGAGGCAAAGCATATATGGCAGACATGAATATCTGTTCATGCTTTAAGGTGGATATATGAGTTTCTTCTATATTATTCTCTGCAGCTTTCTGAATGTTAAGCTTATTTTAAAAATAGTGCAGCTTTGAATACTTTTCATTTAAAGGTCACACATTTTCTTAAATTCATCCAATTGACCATTTCCTCATGCATTCAACAAATATTTGTTGAGTATGCCATTAATTATAAGATATAAAATATAAAGAAAAGATCCTTGCCTTGAGAGACCCACACCAAAAAAGATTAACTCCTATCAGGGTATCCTGTCATATTCAGCAATGTGGGTTTTGTATATCATAAGGAATGATTTCCATTAGGTTTGAAATCGCCCAGGAGTAACTGCAATGTGCTTATTTATGGAATAGCATGCTATTATAGTTCCAAAAATATAATTGTCAATATTTATCTTTAACTATCTTCTTGCTATGAGTTTTTAAAAGGGCATCTAAGCATGTGAGTTCTGAAGAGCTTCCAGAGTGTGTTATTATCAAACAATCATAATGACAAAAAGTCAAATAAGCTAATCTTTCTTTGAAGGTTTTCCAAAGAAACAGATTAATTGGCCAACCTGTCACTACAAATGACAACAGTACGTGATATGGTGAAACTTGAATTTGGCACACTTACTACAACAGCACTTCTGACATTTTATGACTCAATTATGTAGAAATTCAAGACTAAAAGTCAGTCCTATTTTTCTCTAAGTCCACTATATTCAATCTTTGCCCAATCAATAATTATACATTGCCAACTAGACTGAGTAAATCAGGCCCCAGTTAAGATTTTTGTTGGCTGACTCCGACATCATTGCTCCTGCCCAATTCAATCCCACTTTCTTCATTCAGCTTTTTTATTTGATCAAGATGAGACGTGCCACTTTTTCAGTCATCACCTGTTAGCCCTCAGGATTCAGTCAGGCTACCCTGACTATCACTTACTTTCAAAAAGGGTGAGGAAAAAAATCAGAGACAAACCAGATTGCGAATTCATCAGGAGTAAGAAATCCCAGTGTGGAATCATCAAAGCAAGTTTGGCTGAGGAGCCAAGACTGAAGACAATGGGGCTGAATTCTCTCTTCTCTTTAACACTTTCTCCTCAGAGTTGCTCATCAATCATCAAGACTCCAGTAGAGCCCATCAGATTAAAAGGTTCCTTCAGATAGCCCAAGCGAAGCAAATGGGAATTAGGGGCCAGGTAAACAAATAGGGGCTTGATAAAGCTACAGATATGTGTACAAGAATTTCAATCTTCAGTAATTATACATGGTATTTAGCTTCCAAAGAAACTCCCTTTCTGGGTATTTCTAACGCTTAGCAGAAAAGATTTTGTTAGCTTAAAATGTATTTATGTTATTATCCTATGGTGTGTGTGTATGTATTATACTTTTATAGCACTTTATTAGCAACCCAAGAGAGAAACATTATAATATCTGTCAATCATAAGTATACAAACAAAAGCTTCTAAAACCATTTTCTTTTAAGACATTAAATTTTCTCAATAAGTTATAAAGGAGTGATATATTCTAGTGATTCCTCAGAATATAACAAAATGTCAGAATGTAACTAAAGGTAACTAAAAAAATAATGTTTGTTTTCAACTGATGCTTTGCCAAATTCTAGTTAAAGTAGAAAAACTCTAAATTAGACATCCACATGAAAATGAGACAACAAACCAGCCTAATTTTAAGAATTTCAAATTTGAGAATTTGAATAGTGAGAGCCTTGGCTTTTGTTTTTGTCTGATGTAAAAATAATACTTTCTCAATTATTAACACAGTAACCAAAAGCTAACATATATACAATACACATACAGAAACCAAAATAAAAGATAGGCCAAATATCAACTTCCAGAAGCCTACAACCTACAATGTAGTCAGATGCAGCATATGCTTTTAATCAAAAGTTCTATATATGTTTTAATAAATCACTAAGGAGAGCTTAAAAGAAACTAAAAAATCAAACAAGCAAACAAACAAACAAAATCTAGGTAAAGCTCTATCCTCGGGTGAACAGGGAGGTAGAATACACTGGTCTGGTTTCTGAAGTCAGACAGAGGCAGTTTCAAATCCTGTTCAACCCTTCACCAGCTGTGTAAGTAAGCAGGTGTGCTTCACTTCAGCAAACCTCAGCCTCCTCGTAAGTGAAATGAGGGTGACAATAATTATTTGGTGTGAGAATTAAATAAAATAATTTAATAAAGTGCTTGACAATAGTAGGTAATAAACGTTCGTTCTCTACCTCCTGTCTGTCTTCCAAAAGAAGATAAAACTCACCTGGGGAGAGAAATTTTAAGAAAATGTAGATAGCACTCTTGAAAGAGATATGCACAGTTTTTTGATTAGAGAGTATAATTTGGGAGGGCATTCTAGTCCGTAGATGCAATATCAAAAGGATGGGAGAGGAATAGTTGCAGTGAGGGAAAGAAAAGATATTCAGTTAGCCAGCTAACTTGCAAAGTAGAAACCTAGACATAAAGGCAAAGAAAGAGTGTTTGGTGAGAGTCACTGAGATGATTCAGGGCTTTTTGATTAAATACCACTTGATTCTTGATCTCATCACTAGAGTGCCATCTCAAAGTGAACCTTAGGCAAGGCAATGTAAGGAACTGTGATGAGAGTAAATGCAGTGTCATTTTGTCTCCCAAACCACAAATAGGGTTATCGGAAATAACACCAGCTAAGACATTGTCATCCAGACAACTCGTAATTTTGGATTCATGAAGTCACCAGGACCATCTTCTACACAAAATGAACTTTCTGCTCACTGACAACTAGCCAGCAGACTCCCTGTCCAGGCTTTCATATTCATGGATCAGCTGGATAACTGCAATCCTAACAAGTACTGTGTTTCATCAAATCTTAATGCTACCAAGAGTAAGATACACCATTATTTTATGTTTTAGTTTGCTAAAAGCTGCTGGGAGCAATATACCAGAAATGGGTTGGCTTTTACGGTGAGAATTTATTAGATTAAAAGCTTACAGTTCTAAGACTGCATCACCAGGAGATCCTTTCTCCCAGAGCTGCAGCTGTGGATCATCAGGCACATGGAGGTACCTGCTCATCTCTCCCCTCTCCTTCTAGCTGAAGTGGCTTCCGCTCAGCTTCTGTGTCCCACTGATTTCAGCATCTGGCTCCTGGGGACTTCTCTCTCAGACTTTGGGTTCTTCTCTATCTCTGCACCTTTTTTCTGTATCTGTAGCTGTTTATTCCTCCATTTAAAAGGGACTTCTGCTAGAGGATTAAGACCCACCCTGGATCATGCAATCTGATCAAAGGCTCTTAACTTAGGTAATTTAAACAAAAGGTCCCACCTACAATAAGTTTACATGCACAGGAATGGATTGACCTTAAGAGCAAGATTTTCTGGGGCCCACAAAGGCTCCAAACTGCCACAACTAAGAAATAAAAAATGCTCCGAAATGAGGGGTCCTATAGAAAGGTCATTATTCTCTGGAAAGGGCCTATGGCAAATAAATTCAACACCTTGAAAGAGACAGCAAGGAAACAGCCATATCTCAGCTTTATGATTGGGTAAAGAGAAGAAAAAAATCTCCCCTGAGAATTTGAACTACAGGCTGGTACTACATCCACAGAACCGGTGTGGTCCAGAACAATTCAGGCAGAGAATCTGATTTGAAGCAGCCTTGGATTAGTAGTGCCCTCAGGTAGCTGGCACAAGTAAACACAAATCCTTCAGGAAGAGCTCGACTTCCATCCTGGCTGGAGGTGCTCTCAAACATGCCATTGACTGTAAGATTCACCCTGATATCAGGTATGATAAAGTATGAAAATGTGAGTGAATCGGAATTAAAGAAATGCAGTAGCTGTTGTCTCAGAAGAATAAGGTGATGCCATCAATTTCTCAGGTAATATTTTTTTTTCTTCTCTCTTCTCCTGGGGCCTTTGTCAATAAAAAGTCAGCTTTAATGGAAATAAACTTATTTTCATTCCTTCAGTTTCAACAAAAAACATAAAAGCTACCTGTCTGATTATTTGATTAGCTTTTGTTCAAAATAACTATTACATACAGCATGTAGGATATGTAATTTTGATCATTTGGCTTTGAAAATAAAGCTATAATGTAAGGCATCAATAAAGCAACTTTTATTCATTAATTCAGCTTTGAAAAGTGAACATCTAATTTCTTGATCAAGACAGATTTGAACGCTTACATGAAAAGAGGTTTCAGAAACAGCTTAATACTAGCTCACTGATCTATTATTCTGTATTTTGTGCATGATTTTTCTGTAAACCTACAATTTCTCTAATAAAAAATATATTTGTTAGCATAGGTTCTGACTTTATCCATTATAGAGTTACCTGTGTTAGGATTATTCATATGCATATGGCAAAACTCAGCCTCAGATGACCCCTAAACAGGTCTCTAAGGCCACGTCTTGGGAAATGTTCTACTGCCATTACTTGAAGGAATACAGATTTCTCCTCCAAAGACAAAGCCTCTTGGTTTGTGCCTTTGTTGTTTTCTTGCAATACACTCATCCTCATCCTGGTACTTCAGCGCCACATATTCAGAAACTCATTTCAAGTATACAACCCAATTGACTTGGTAACTGTTTACAAACAAACACAACGAGAATCTCGGGAAATAAACTACACACAGATTAGACATATTACAGGTACATGCTATCAAATTCCACATGGCCTGGCTCATGTTTTCATATTAGAGCGTTCTTTCATGGCATCTTCAGTCTCTTTTCCAAGTTCACCCCCAGTTTCAACCCTAACTCAAACCAGAGTCTGCTCTGACTGCTTCCCTGATCATGAAGGACCCAGAGTTTCTTGCCTGGGCCTGTTTCCCATTCCCTTGGTTCTTGCTGCCACCACAGCCTTGATCCCACACACGTTCTCTGAACACCGAGGTGACAGGCACCTCAGGGCTGCAGGTCCACAACTCACTGCTTCTCTAGGAGGTTCTAGCTTCTTCACAGTCGGACAACCCTCCACCAGAATCACTATCCACAGGTTTCCAACTACCCACCTCCGCTATTCTCTGCCCCCATTTTCCCGCAGACCGTTTTCTGCAGAGTCACAAATCTCAGCATTTATATCTGGCCTTCTGTCTTCTCTCAAGACCATACTGGTATCCCTAACACTAAATTTCACACAAGTCACCAAGTCTTGAGCACAATTCACAAATTATTCTGGGGAAGCACTGAGAGAGTTGTCATAAGACATCATATATAATGAAGGGAGATACACATTCTGGAATGTAACTCCACAAGGAATTAACAGATTTCAATAAATAACAGATTTCTGTTAGTATTAATTAACAGATTTCAATGTACCTCCACAAGTAATTTAACAGATTTTAAAAATAAAGTTAAAGAGATAAAAAGCAGACATCATAGTGAATAGTTAAAACAATGAAAAGTAGGTAGGCTCTACATTTCTGAAAGGAAGGGTGAGAAAGATTCTTAATAAAAGATTCTAGGCCTGTATTGGCAGTACAGCACAGACAACTTTGATTTTCATTTAGTGTGGTGCTCCAGAGTCAAGACAATAAAAGTGCAGATATATTTTTAAATACATGAGGCTGTTATGCGGGTGTACATCTAAAAGAAAAACAAAGTCAAGCTGGTGTTCAGCTTGGAATAGCTCCACATCATACTCCCCAAATATTATTCTGTAAACCCAACTTATTTTTACTTTCTGGCATATGTTAATTAACTATATTTTAGACTTTTTCAATTGTCAGCATAAAATAGGAATATTATTCATTTCCCACAGGGCCTACTACAGAAGTATTTTCCTGATTATATGAAAGACAATATTTACACATAAAATATCTTCTATTTATCAACTACATCAATTTGTCATTCTCTTCCTTTTTTCCTATTATCTACTCCAACATAAGATAAATTCATCCTTGACTACCGTATTTAACAATAGCAATTTGCATACATATATAATCCTTGGAACGGTGCCTGTCACCTAGTAAATACTTATTAATAAATGTTAGCTGTAATCATTATTGTTGTTATTGTTGTTAATAACAATTTACCTTAATATTAATGAATTCTAATTATATCATAGCCTATACCTGCCAAAAAATTCCCACAGCTGTGCAGAAAAGATTTACATAGTACTTCAGTCTTACAAAGTGGGATTACAAATTTAAATTAATGAAAAAATGAAGACTCAATTTGGCTAGATATGTTTTGTACCCATCACAGGCACATTTCATTTTATATTTAGGTACTTTTATGATCACTAGTGAAAATAGTTTTGTTTAACTAATTTCATTTGAAAGATTATAGACAGTACCTCAACTGGGGGTTTTCAAGAAATGTTTGAAAAGGTACCCAATGAATTTCAAAATACATTGTAGCAGTTTGATATTATTGATAAATTCCAAAAATAGATATTGGATTATGTTTGTAAACCGGTCTGTCTGAGGTTTCACTTTTACTTGATTAAATTATGATTAGGGCTTTGATTAGGCCACGTCAGTAAGGCGTTGAGTCCCCACCCCTTAGTGGCTGGGGACTCAGATAAAAGACATGGCAAAGGGCAGAGTTGAAGTTCTGGTGCTGAGTTTTGAGCTGGAGCCCCAGGAAGTAAGCATGCAGGAGAAGATCACAAAGAAGCAGATACGTGAGGAAACAGAGAAGGCTCCATTAGACACAGCAAAGCCCCCGGGAAGAGAGATGAGCTGTTGGCCTGATAGTTTGCAGCTGTAGATACCAGAGTCCTAAGCGGTTGAGCCCAGAGAAATAAATCCCAGAAGAAGGACGAGACTTATGCCAGCCTACAACTGATATTAGAAGAAGCTGGGACCACAGAGCCTTCAGAGGAAGAGGGAGGCTGAACCCTCGCAGGCACTGCTCGTCATCTTGCATCAACACGTGGCAACAGACTTTGGTGAGGAAAGTAACTTGTGCTTTATGGCCTGGTAACTGTAAGCTTCTACCCCAAATAAATAGCCTTTGTAAAACCCAACAGATTTCTGGTATTTTGCATCAGCACCCCTTTTGCTGACTAAAACATACATACAAAGCATTATTATATAATTATTATTATAGTTTACCTCCTACTCATGCTTCATGCATCTGCCTGGTTAATCTCCTTGAAATACTGTCATTCCCCAACCTAAAACCATTAATGGCTCTCAATTGCCCACAGGATAAAATAGGAACTTTCCACTTGCCTGGTCTTCCCACACAGATGCCAGATTTTATCTACACTGCTTCTCTCTTTCACTCCAAACACTCCAAGCCTATGTTTCTCCTGCCTTCCCACCAACGCCAGTCATTATAAGTCTTAACCCACTTTCAAGGCTAAGCGCACATGTTGCCTCATCCATAAAGCTTTTTTTCTTTTTTTTCAATCTTCCCTGGCCAGCAGTGGGATCTGTTTCTCTAGTTTTCTGTAGACGACTTTCCTGATACCATCCAGGCCCTTATCTGAGGGTGTTAATGTCCAGGGCTATTACCCTTGTAGGTGATACTGAGATTCACTCTCTCTGAGAGTGGAGGTGTATCTTCTGACCTTTGAATCTCCCATATGCCTAGTTAAAGAGCAGGTATTAAAGAGGTATTGGTGCAACAGATATTACTATGGGAAGAAATTTAACAGGAAACCAACATAAGAATCAAGACGTCAATCTTTGGCTTAAGTTCCAAAATGCTCTCTCCTGGACCCATGCCTAAATTTATTTAATATTTTCATATAGGATTTGATTGAAGAGATTTACAATGATACCTCCATATCTGCATATAACACTCTGTCCTGTCATCATGTTGACATTCTGATTTGATGGGATTGAGTTGTGGGAAAGAAGGTAAAAAAAGTAGCAGATGATGTTCAAAATCCGAAAGAGTAAGACCAACATAGCCCATAAACTATCAGCTACAATTGGAAGTGTAGTAGTTTGAGGCTTTTATGGACCTGAGGAAAGATCATGTCCTTAAAGCTAATACATTCCTGTGGCTGTGAACCTATTATATGTGGGAGATTTTTGACTAAATTTACATTAGTTAAGGGCCTTTGATTAGATAACTTCAGTAAGGCTTGACCCAGGTTGGGTCTTAATCCTCTTACTAGAGTCCTTCAGAAACTGGATGAATATGGAGATACACACAGAGAGAAAAAGCCACAGGCTCAGAAAGGAACACACAGAAGCTGAGAGAGAAAGCCACGGTCAGAGCAGCCAAAAGCTGAAAGCAATGGAGTCAGAGGAGAAGGCAGAGACTGGCAGACTGTGACAGAAGAGTCCAGGATCACCTACAGCTGGTCTTCAGGGAAAGAGCATCACCTGATGATGCCATGATTTGGACATTTTTCTCAGCCTTGGAACCGTAAGCTTCTACGTTAATAAACCCTCATTGTAAAGGCCAATCCATTTCTGGTACATTGCCTTAACAGCCTTAGCAAACTAGGACAGGTAGCAATACAACATGAACTATAATCCAAAAAAGCAATAAATTCTGGGGATGGAAAGAAATTTTATTTATTGGAAATATGGCCAAAAACATAATATCATTGTATACTAAATTCAATTGCATCTGAACTGATCATACTATGAAGTTTTCATTATGGCCCTTCAAAAACATCCAGTGGAGAACTACTAAAATGATTCAATGAATGGAGACTTCCATGAAAGTATAAATTTTAAAATTAAGATTCTTCAAACTGAAAAAAATAATTTAAAGGAGATATTTTAAAAGTTTATAAAATAAAAACTGAACTTATTCCTAAAATTATGAAAAATTAAGAATAGAGGAAAACATTTGAAATATGTGTTTTCAGGGTAAAAAACACCGATTCCACTTCACAAGTATGTGTAGATCTCATTGCTCTCAGTGTCTTAAACACATAAATAGGTCTATGAATGGCTTAGTCACACTCACAAATTATTGATCCACTAGTTATTTGTGGGATATTTGGTGTGCTTGGTTGACCTCTTGCAGCCAACAATTAGTATACCCTCTAAAAGGTCCCTTTCCTACTTCCAAAAGAAGAGACAAAATTCTGTTTGGGAAATTCTTTGGTCTGACTCAATATAACCTTTCATATATTCTGATTATAAGTGGAGGCCCACTAGGTGTTTTGAAAAGTGGGGGAAAGGATTTATAATCTAAGTAAAAGTAAAGGACAGAAAGACATAGTTGTCTGTATTGAGGTCTCTCAACCACAAGTTGATTGAAAAATTATATTTCAAATGAGTTTGTAATTTTTGAGGTACTATAACACTTAAGTCATTCAAATATTAAGCAGCAAATCTTTCACACATCAGGTTGCCAATCTATTTATTTATTTTTATTTTTTATTTTTTTACTTATTTATTTGTCATGTTACTTTCTGCTTTGCAGTTCAAAGTTCTCTAGAAACATGCATAACCAATTCCCAAATTTCAGACAACACACTAGAAAATGGAGATAAAAACACCTGGAGTTACTGGGTCCAGTGACCTAAATTAAGCTCAAACCTTCCTTCCAGTACTGAGTCATGCCTTTTTATATCAAACAATATAACTATGCTTTACTTGGGTGTCAAATAAGTAAGTTTCAGAATTATAAAGACAAACATCCCTGGGACAGTGATAGAAGAAAAAAATACTACAAGGACAACACAATAAATGAATTTTAAAATATTTTTTATATTTCTGAAGGACAGAAGTATAAAGCAGTCTCTTAAATATTTCCATTTCCTTCAAACAAAAAAGCTTCCATTGTATATCTTTCCCTCTTATTGTTGCCATCAATGCTGAAAGATTGGACCTTCTGGTCTACCTATAGCTATTAAGTTAGCCTAATCTAACTTTAACAAAACATCACATGAATTTAAAATTTAGCCTGTCTGCTTTTATTTTGCTTTAATCTATAATAACCTATTGCCTCTTTGCATTAGAAAATGTCTGAAAGAAGGAACCAGGACATGCATTTTGTATATATTTCTAGTGTAAAAGTTATTTTCAAACAAATAAAATTCACTTTGTAATAAATTTAAACACAAGCTCCCTTATTTAGATAAGCTTGAATAAAAGTCCAAAGAGCTGAGTACTTAAACTCAATTATAAACAAAATGAAAGTATTACAATCTTTGACAAAGAAATAATTCTCATTCAGTGATCCCTTAATATTGCTATCTTTAGTTTCCATGGGGGTTTATATGAAAAAAATAAAATAAAATCCTACATGCACTTAAGACAGAATTATAAATGAATATTCTCTATTCCTATTTATGTTAAGAGTTCCAAGAATGACTATCATGTGAATATAATGGAGGTCTTTTAGCAGTGCTGACATGAAAGGGCAGTTCAACTATGTTGTTTAATTGTATATATTCCAGTGCTAGGCAACTCTCCAAACCATATTATAAATATCATATAAGGTCCGTAAGTCCTGCAAAATAATGGAGTTCAGGCTTTTTACAGATAACTCCAAGTGACAGTTAAGTTCTCTTTAATATTTTATACATTGTTTGCCATGATTAGTGCAGACTGCTTTGTCACATAAAACAAGATGACATTTGGAAACTCAGCCTAATGCTATGCTCTTTTAAGGGTTACATTTTTTCCCCCTTGAACACTGACTTGGTATAATGGTTGTTTCCAGGTCTATACAAAAAGGTAATCATTACCAATTGCTGTGTTAAGGTTAGAAATATAATAGATTATAATAAAATATATAATCAATAGCTATATTGAAAAGATATTAAGTACAGGGTTATTATGCTCTAGCAACAGAGATTTTGTTAAAATTTGATAGAATTTATAATTCAAGAGTATTTTTATGCAAAAGTCCATATTTTTGTACATTTGAAGTAGGCATTATTTTTTGTGCAATGATTAAGAAGGAAGGAGAGGCAGAGAACCAGAGGACAAAATGTAGTACATTCCTACCCTTGAGTTTTCTAAGAATGAGGCTCATTTACTGTTCAAAGGACATTGTTTATACATTCCAGACTTCCATCTTATAATTGCTCCAGGATTTGTAAAAAAAGGAAATCTCAGCAGGGCAGCAAAAATTATTCAAAGCAATAGCTGCACATAATTGTTATAAAATACAAGAACAGTCTGCTCTGAAAACTCCTTCTCTCAGCAACACAGATTTCTACCCCCTCAACTCTTTCAATATCCAAATGAAGTTTGACCCCTTCTCTTCCATTACCTGAGTCTTTCTTTCTCCTTTTCAAATAGCATAATTTTCTAAAGGTTCCATGGAGAATTTTCAACTCTATTCAAGAATCTTTTCTGATGCCTACTGGATTCTAATAGTGTTTACCTGGTTACTGTGGCAATGGCTAAGTAAGAAACACGCATATTGTGGAAGAAATCTGGTTTATCTTTTATATTTTCATAAAACACTATGAGTTAATTATTTTATCACAGGTAAAAGTAAGTTTAAAACTTCATTGTTGGGAAGCAGATGTGGCTCAATCGATAGGGCTCCTGTTTATCATATGGGAGGCTCCGGGAATCGAACCCTGGTGAAGGCAAGCCAGCCCGCGCAGCGCAGTGCGCTGATGCAGCAGGACGACCCAACAAGGGGAGACAAGCAGACACAGAAAAATGCACAGCAAATGGACAGAGAGAGCACAAGCAGCAAGGGGGGATAAATAAATAAATAAATAAATAAATAAATAAATAAAATCTTTAAAAACAAAAAAAACTTCATTGTTGTGTTATTTTCTCAAGAACTCAAATGAACAAAAGAAAAGAAGCTTAAAACTGAATATTATAACACAAACTTGAAAAATACATTAAAGGAAGATGAGTCAGAAAATGTGGTATAGTCCATACATTACAATCACAATCTTTCATTACAGTATCATTGGTCTTTAGTGATAGCTGGGTTTCTGACAAAATCCCTTCAAAGGTGAAAAAGAAAGAAGAAAAATAACTGCATCTTCCTATTTTAAGTGGCATTTTCATTTTAAAGTTATTTTTAACAAGTTATTTTTACACGTTCCTCAGCTCTACTAATGTAACATCATGTTAAAATGCCATTTGATAGGTTTTAACAGATGTTTCCTCACCAAAGTCAACAAAACCTTGCCTATGAATTTCCCAATGCTGTTGTTGTTGCTCTTTTTGGAAAAGAAAAAATTCTGCACAAAACTGGAAACATCACTTCTCAATAATAAGGATTAAAAAGCATTCTTGAGTGTGTACAGCAAGAATCATTTAAAAAATTTGTCATAATGAAACTTGTTTCTTCTTAAAAGCATAGTCTCATATATCCAATAAGGGTTTAATATCCAAAATATATAAAGAATTCCTACAACTAAACAACAAAAACGCAAACAACCCAATTTAAAAATGGCCAAAAGACTTGAATAGACATTTCTCTAAAGAAGGTATACAAATGGCCAAAAAGCACATGAAATGATGCTCAACATCATTAGCAACTAGGGAAATGCAAATCAAAACCACAATGAGATACCATTTCATACCCATGAGAATGGCTACACTTTAAAAAATGGAAAATTACAAGTGTTGGAAAGGATGTAGAGAAATAGAACACTCATTCGTTGTTGGTGGGAATGTAAAATGGTGCAGGCACTGTGGAGGACAGTTTGGCAGTTCCTCAGAAACCTAAATATAGAATTACCATATGAACTGGTGATCCCACTTCTAGGTATATATCCAAAATAATTGAAAGCAAGGACTTGAACAGTTACCTGCACACTCACGTTCAAAGTGGCAATTATAAAACATAGCATAAAAGGTATCTCGTATTTTTTGCTTTGCTTTTATTAGCCAAACCCTAAGAACCTTGCTCCACCTTAGTTGCCTTTGATCTATCTTGTGTGGAAATGCTGGCCACTAATAACTTACAGGGTTTCTATAGAGAGTTTTATATCCTTATATAAATTATTATTATTTTTTTTTGCTGGGAGGTCCCGGGGATCGAACCCAGATCCCTCCATATGGGAGATGGACACCCAACCATTTGAGCCTCATCTGTCCCCACTTATATAAATTTTTTACCCAGTATCTTCAGTTTCTATTTCCTTATTCCTATTCTCCAATATATAAAGAGAGAGGTCAGCAATCTAAACAAACAAGATCTAACTTCTTACTTCAATAGAGATTCATATAAAATTAAATCAGGGAATGAATATTTACTTAAATTTGCTATATCTGCAATGTCCAATATGAGAGCCACTAGCCACGAGTGGCTAAAAATTAAAAATTCAGCTCCTCAGTTGCACTAGCCTCATTTCTAGTGCTTAATAGCCTCATGGGGCCAGTGGTCACAGGATCATACAGGGCAGATTTAAAACAGTTTCATCATCACAGGAACTTCTACTGGGCAGCATGGCACTACAGCATTGCTTTAAAAAGCAAGTTTGCAAGTTCACTTGAAATGAGGTGCTTTTGATTGCTTTATAATCTCACCCCAAAATATTTAACATCAATACTTTCATTTGTTTGCTTTGGGAATCTACCTACTATATAAAGCAAGGTACAACTCCACTAACAGAAACTTTTCATAGAAAGTTTTCCACTATTAATAGTAACATACCTGTTAAAATGCTTTTCACCTAGTAGACATTCACTAAACAGTGCTTATCTCATTCATTTGTGTAATGATAATGGATTTTTAGAAGGTAATAAGTGGAACTGTTCATTGAAAGGAAAAACAAAACAAACAAACAAAAAAAAAAACCCATGGCTAAGAAAAGTAGTGAGCAGCCATTCACTGATTCCACAAGTATTTACTTATTTACTTATTCCCATCCTTGCATTTGCTTTTCCACCTTCTGCATTCTACCCTGTTCTCTGGGAGGTTGACCCATATGCACTGCATCAATGGGCTCCTCCTCTCTCCAGCTCCCTATTGGCTCCAATTGGAGGCACTTGCAAAAGACTGGAGGGCAGGTGAAGACTGAAGGGATGTCCGGTCAGCATGGGTTGGCCTTGGTCCTCAGCTGATGGTCACTGCTCCTGTCAGGCCGTCTTATCCACCCAGCTACCTCTCCAGGTTCTGGTAACAGATACCACCTGTTTTCCCCTCAGACTCTGCACAGTAAAGAACCTCTTCTTTGGCTGGCCTCAGAGTATGGCACTATCCCTTTATGGCTTTCCTAAAGCCCATCCACACATTTGTAAATATTCCTGTTTATTAAACATTCCTTAAATACCATGGTTAGCATGCCACATGTGTCCTGTCGGAACTCAGACGGACACAAACACATACTACGTGCCAGTCTCATTTCTAGGCCCTTGGAGACCTCAAGCTAATTCTAAGAAATGTCATTTCTAAAAATGCAGCCTTTTATTTCATTTTGTTTTAATTTAATTGTTTTTCAATAATAATGCCCCATCCATATGTTATTTTTAAAATTATAATAGAAATTTTCTTTTTGATGAATATGTGTCTATACATATTATATTTGCTGTATTAACTTATATAGTCATCAAATATTTTGTATCTTGCTTCATGAAATATGTGATGGTTAATTTCACATGTCAAGTTAATTTTCATGTCAAGTTATGGCATCCAGTTGTTGGTCAAGCAAGCACTAGCCTGATTGTTACTGTGACAGTATCTTGTGGATTTAAATTATTAGTCAGTTGATTGCATCTATGGCTGAATACATCTACAATCAAGAAAGGAGATTGCCTTCAGCAGTGAGAGAAGTTGAAGGCCTTAAAGGGAGAACTGAGGACTTCAACAGTTAGAAAGAAGAATTTCTCAGCCAGTCAGTTTCTCCTGGGGATTTCATCATCACCTTCATTGGAGTTCCCAAGTTGAGGCCTGACCTATGGAATTCAGATTTACCAATCCCCATGGTTGTGTGTGTCAATTCTCATAACAAATCTCTTAATATTTACACATACACACACACACATATACATATATCTTACCAGTTCTGTTTCTCTGGAGAACCCTGACTAATACAAAATGCTTATGTGAAACGGCAAACTCTGCTTCATAGTAGTGATCTGCCTTCTGGGCACAAATAGGACACTATGATCAAGTCTAAAAGTAAAGCCAGAGACTGAGAAAACTGCTTGCACAGTTTAGACTAAAAGCCCATTTTTACCCTAATCATGTATATATTTTAAGCAGAAGCATTTCATCCCTAAAGAATTCTGGCCGTGCCTCATGTTTCTCTTTAAGATGTTAGTAAACAAAAGAAATGGGCTCAATTCAATAAACATGTATTAAGTACCTGTTACGGTGCAACACATTGTAATAGGCACAAAAATGACATATTTCTTATCTTTAAGGATCTTACACCTTTGTAAATAAAACCCACATATACATAAATTACTGTTATCTAAATGCTACAAAAAAACTATTACTAAATATACATATTACTTTATATCCTGCTTTTTCTTTCCTAATATTTTTTTACTTTCTCAGTCTTCCCCCCTAATATTAAATGTAAATTTATTATACAGTATAGTCTAAATTAAAGGCCACTTGGTGAAAGTTAAAACATAATAAGAAAAATAAAAATCAAATCAGCAAAATCTACTGTCTCCATTTTTCAAAAGTCCTATAAATCAGATTTTATAGGCAGCCCAAGAGTGAGTACACAACCACACAGAATTTGATACATCTGCCTCAGTTTGCCTGCATATTCTTAAAGATACGAATAAACTGTGTTCTAAAACACCATAATATATTGAGAAACTTAGATGAAAGGTACTAAAACCATATACATTTAGTTTAGAAAGTAAATTTGCATCGGAAGGAAAATTCCCTCTATTTTTTAGGGATAATAAAAAATAGAGGGAATCTATTCAAATCTGCTTATTTGAATCCTAACTTTCCTTTTAGACTTTAAATCACTGCATGAATATGTACATTGTTAGCTTAAACAAATTATGTACATGACTTTTAGGATGTCAAGCATGCCTATCTTTCATTGATGAATATTAAATAAGCAAAGGAAATCCAAATACAAGGGATTAGGAGCAATTTATTTAGGCATGACCATTATTAATGGCAAAACTTTTTGGCTCAACATGCCCAAGATGACCCGTTCAATCCCATCCGAGAGAACCTTCTAGCCCAAGTAGTCAGTTGCTCTATGGAAAAGGCACCCTAAACTATGGACAAGGACATGTCTCTCCTCATTCTTTAAACATACCACTTCTCTGGTATGTGTCACAGAAACTTCTTTGACTATGACACTTGTGGACTGCTAATGGTCCTCAAGTAACTTGGTTTTCTTACAGGTAACAGAAAGGCCCTAACACGATTTTAAATGACCACAGCCTTTCTGACATTTCTTCTGAGTATCCCAAGACTTCCAGGTTTCACCAGTTATAGTTACACATACAAATACTAATAGAAGGGGGAAAAATTATTTGACCCAATCCATTTTGAGGATACTTGCAACAGTGAGGAAAAAAACAAAAGCACAGCTAGCTACAGTTGCACCTTGTTTTACTCAATAATGCATTCTTAAAAAATTGGATGTAAATCAAGTATCATAAAATAACCTCATCTTTTCCAATTAACTTGAGAAAAATTATTTCACAAACCATTTTTCTTAATATCTAATTAATCTTTAATAGGCCATGGTTCCTGATGACAACTTTAACATACCTTCTGTCAAAGAGTTAGTGACCTATAATAATCTTTTATGTATGTAAATGAACTAAGGAGACATCTTTACTGGTGAATGTGTTTGTAAACTGTGGAAAATTCACTCTCTCTTATTTGTTCAATATATTCTAATTTTTCCTGTATTTGATTTCCCTAATGCAAGGTATAAATCCAGTCATAACATTTTCAGCTGGTGGACTTAATGAGTATATGATCTAAACAGCATGAGGGAAAAGCTGTGTCCAAATGAAACAATGGGCTTGTTGATGACACTTACTGTGCATTTTGTTTTCCAAGGTTGTCCCCATAATTGATCAAAACAGAGCTCCTGAAGCCTAATTGTGTGATGAGTACTGAAGGCTGCCAACTGTGTTAAATATCTCACGAAAAAAGCATTATCACCGAACACTCTGGTGTGCTTGGCATTAGGAAAGAGTTGGTTCCCATCAGAATGGTGAACAAGAGGACTGGCTTCAGCAAATAAAGGAGGCATTTAATCCGAGCCTTACTTGGTGACCAGATTTTACTACAGCAAAGTAAGTAGCAATGGCAGGATAGAAAAAGGTTAGCAAGAGCAAAGTAGTCTGGAGTCTACCCTGCCAGTGTGGGAAAGCTCCAGGCATGCTGAAAAAGCGAGAGGTTTTGGCCCCAGTCTCAGGGCTATAAAAACAAAAACCCTTAGAAATGTGGTAAAGGAAGAATCTGGAAGCCAAACAAGGTCATGTATAGGCCAAGAGCCAAGGAGGATGAGCAGGATCCAGCTGTGGGTTATCCAACTAATCTCCAAGGGGTTAGAAACATGAGATCAGAGCAGAGTCAACCTTGGTACATTGATCTGGCAAACCAGGAGAAGCGGCCATGCTGGCAGGACACGCAGAGGCCCTGACTGCAGAGGTGACCTTGGACAGGGGGGCCCCTACTGATTCCTGTTCAGACACCAGCTGCTGTCACTGCCCCAATTCACCCCTGTCCAACCTCTGTGAAATTCCTTAGAAAGCACTTGAAGTATTAGTGTGGCCTCCCTTCTCCTTTCTTCCTCTTCAGACCATGGCACTGACACTGGCACTGGCCTGGCCAGGAAAGTCAAGCCTCTGCCCTCACTATCTCCATGCCTCCTGGCCCTCCCCCTCCCCAACCTCCCTCTGCCTCTCTGGAACTCTGTCTGTCTCTTCTCTCTGGGTAGCTTTCCTTATCAGTAAAATGAGTGGCTTGGACCAGATAATCCTAAAGTTCCTTTCAGTTCTAACATGCTGCAATCCTTGGATATTATAGATTCGCAGAATCATAAAATTTAAGAGTTAAAAGGAACTTCAGAAGTCCTCAAGCTTCTATTCAACCTACACAGAACTAATAAGCTTCGAAAGTTCTATGCAGTTGTTTTGGTTGGACAATGATCAAAGCTTGAACCTTAAACATACAGCATGAAAAAATATATAAGATTTTTAGAACATCGAAGAAAAAGTTTGAAGGAGCTAAAGTCCACAGAGCAGCATGTTCTACTGTTCAGAAGTTAGCGTCTAAGCACCAATTCATGGTCTTGTTTTCACAATATTTAGTATTGGGAATGTATTGGAAAATCTCACGAGAGTCAGAAAATTCTCCAAACAGAACATACTTTCAATTTAGTATCATATTTATAAATATGTAAATGATGGGAGTTATATCAAATAAACAAGACCTCAAAAAGAAAATAAAGAGTATAAAAGAGAAGCGCGGTTATATTTTGAGATACATTCATGAAAAAATCAGGAGTGCCATCTGTTCTTAAAGGGCAAGTTTCAGTGGTAAGCTACTTCCAAAATTAATTTTGATGTCTTATAATAAATACTCTCTCTCCCTCTTCAAAAGAACTATCTTCTTAACAGAGAGCCAATGCCAACTATCATACTACAGATCTTTAAAAAATTGGATGTATTTAAAAAACAAGCACTTAATAGCAATTTCCCACTCTATTATTAATTATTTAAAAGTGGTAAATTCACAAATAAGATATATACCATATATAAGATTTTGGAAGACTCATTATTGTTATGTATCAATTCTCCCTGAATTGATGTGTAGATTTAATGTCAGTCTAATAAAAATCGTAGCAGATTTCCTTTTATGTGTAGAAACTAAAAACCTGATTCTAAAATTTATAAGGAAATGCAAAGGACCCAGAATAGTTAAGAACACCTTGAAAAAGAATATAGACTTGCTGTGTTGCTACAGTAATTAAGACAGTATGGGGCTGGCTCAAGAATACACATGGAACAAAGCAGAGACCCAGAGGAAGAACCATGCAAATATGGTCACCTGATTTACAACAAAGATAACACTGAAATTCAAGGGGGAGAAAATGTCTTTCCAATAAATGGTACTGGATCAATTAGATATCCATATGGGGAAAAAATTAATCTTGACCCCATCTACATCAAAGACAAAAATTAATTAGGCATGGATTGCAGACCTAAATGTGAAAGGTAGAACAATAGAGCTTCTAGAAGAAAATATCAGAAAATATCTTCATGAAAATAAAGCAAGCAAAAATTTCTTAAATAGATACAAAAATCAATGATCATTAAAGATGGTAAATTGGACTTCATTAAATTTAAGAACTTCTATGTATTAAGGCACTAATAGCACAGTGAAAGGGAAAACTGCAGATCGGGAGAAGAATTTCTCACAGACCCATCCACCTTATACATATTGAGACCATATTGAAGAACTCCTACAAATGAATAAAAAAAGACAACAACCCAATTTTAAAAGAGAGGAAAAGGGTCAATTGTATGGTATGTGAACTATATCTTAAAAAGGCTGTCATTTTTAAAAAGTGAGAAAAAAACTTGAAAGACACTTCACAAGAACAAATAAAACCAATCAACAACATTAGACTAGTAGTTATCTTTCGGAGTACAAACTGGGAAAAGGCATGAGGGCACTTCGTGGATACTGAAAATGTTTTATCTTGACCTGGGTGGCTGTTACATTAATACATCAATCTGTGTTTTTACTGTTTGTGCACTATATTGTATGCATGTTTTGTTCTATCCCAATATTTTATTTTGATTAAACAAATAAATAAAATCATCCCATTGTGCTCCATGAGGGCAAGAACCATGTCTCATTCATACTTGCATCTCGCAGGGCCCAATACCAGGCTTGTTCAGTAACTGCTGAATTTAATTAAATTGACCAGGTAATTCCATCTATGCAGCTTAACTAGATGGTCCTAGTATAATGTTTGAGCTGTCAAAAGAACTATAGCCTGTGCACCTCCAGCAGTCTGCTTTTAAATTCTCAGCTCATTCATACGTAATAAAATTCTGGCTTTCCCCCAAAAAGGGAGATAGGAGCATTTGCATATTGAAAAGCAAACAAAAATGACCCCATTTGCAACATTAACAAGATTCAAATCAAAGAGTCAAAGAAAGAGGAAACAAAGAAAGGTGCCGTTGTGGTGCCCTAGAAAGCAGATGTTCATTAGGGCCCAGACACACAGATTACTATCACAGAGTCCTTATCTCAACATGCTATCATCAGACCACACAGTCAAATCAAATTTTGAAGGCTCAAAGGACGTGCACTGAAGAACATCATGTACCACTGAAACACGAATTTGAATTTTGTGACAGAGATAGAGAGGTAGTAAAGAACACCAGATATCACCCACTGTCATTTTAAATCCCATTTGGGCTGTATGTTAAGATATAATCTAATCTTTGTAAAGAAACCAAAATCAACATGTAAGAGGTTCCAGCTATTAAAATTAAAATCTGAGGAACTATTACCGAGTAAAAACACAACTTTTTTAGTCTTTTGCAAATTAAAAAAAGCAACACTTGTATGATTGTATGATTATTATTTAAAGAATAGTTTAGTAAAACATTCAAGAAATAGAAGAAATGACTATATGTGGTTTTGTTTTATTTTTATTTTCTTTTTTATTTATATATATGTGGTTTTAAACTGTAGTATGAGTTAAGAAAAAAATGGTAGAAAGCTTACCATTTGACCTATTCAAGTTCCAATCTCCTTAAGAGTACAGATTTGTCATCAAAATTCTTTCTATTTTGCTAATTATATACTCTTTTGTTCAAAGTATTACAAACACTCCTAAAAATTTCCATATAAAATTGGGTAAAGTATCAGATGAGAAAATCTAATTCAAAGGGGCAATTGTGTTTAGCAAAGTCTTAATCATAACCTGTAGCATTAAGAGGTAGTAAATATTTTTCAGTCAAATGAAATCAGACACACTTGGTCCCTGATTTGGGCTGGTCCAGTGGGAGTAGTTTACATGTAGTAGTGGATCCACCAGCAGCACATACACCTGTTGCTGGTAAGAAGTAAATCCAGAGTGGCACAACTCTTAGTGTGCAGCAAGAAAAGCTGGGAGAAAGAGGGGGATCAAAAGGGAGAAAGGGAACATACTTTGAGATTGTTCAAACCCTCGCTGGTTACTCTGCCATGGAATTTACCCCACCCTTGGGCCTTGTCTAGCTCTTCCCCCAAAGATTGTTGAACTACAATTCAAGGGATCCATGGTCTGAATTGTCCTCATAAGCATAGAGTTGTTCTAGTCTTTGTCCTCCTTTGGGGTAGGATTCTTAACCTGTATCCCACAGGTTGAACTCTAGGTAAGATTTTGAAGTCCACTAGAGTATGTGCCATCAGATTCACAAGGTGTGGGGTTCCCCTAAGAGTTAAGAACCACCATTGGATCAGGACAAGAGGGATGGAACTGGGCAGTCTCCTGGTTTTTTCCTTTGTTTTCTTCTTGTTACCAGCCTCAATAGCCATTTGCTGGACTCAGGGCTAGAGAGAAGTACGAAAAAGCTGTGAGGCTGGAACAATCTAGGCAGTGGTGAGCCAGGGATAGAGAAGCAGTACTAGAAACACTCTAGCTTTTTTCAATTTTTGTTGTTGTTAGGGGGAAATGGAAAACAATATCATCTCTGAGGCCAGCAGAGAAAAAAGAAAACAGGTGAATCGGGAGCTAGTCAAGAACTGAGGCAGCCTCCCAGGGCCTTTCACCAGCAGGAAGGTCCAGTGCCAACTCTGGCTTTGCAAATGCCTGGCCCACTAGCCCCTCACAGGCTGCACCTCCCATCTTGAAACCTTTCCCCAGTCCTTGGGGCTTAAAGTTCTGCTGAAGGACTGTGGGGTTTCCCTCTCCTCTCACCGCCCCTCAAGTTAGAAAGGAGAACCTTCCCACCCCCTAACAGAGGGAAAAGATGGGTTCCTGAAATTTCAATTCTCGATGCCCACACCTTCCCTGAGAAACATGCTCCAGCACCAGGATTTGGTTCTCCGGTACTATTCACATGAAACATCTATCTGTGGTTTATAAAATGCGTTACTAGTTCAGACTTACATGAACTGAGTGGGGCACTATCACTAAGGATAACATTTATATATGAAATGAGATTCAAGTTCTAAATAACCAACTGACAAGTGAACTTTTTGGAACAAAAACTACAACTAAAATTTAAGTTAAGGTATTCCCAATTGTTAACCAAATCATCTAGAACCCTAGAAAACTATCATCTGCTAGGCTATAGACTTTTGGGTATAGAAGTTTCTCCAGTAGCTAAATCTTTCATTGTTGTTTTTTTTTTTTTTTTTTCATAAAAGTATTCAAGTGTTCACGTGGAATAAAACCGAAGAAGGGGCTGAGTTTAGGAACCTTCTTTTTTAGACTTCCACTTTAAAAACAATAAAATTCATCAGAGCTGTAACTTGTAAGAGGCAAAGAGCACCTTGGGAGTATTTTAGTTAATAACTTGAAAATAAGAACTGGCAAACTTCCTTTTCATAAATGTCTGCATTTGTCAAAAGGCTGTTTGGTGATGAAGGCAAAGGTAAAGTTGAATGGTATTACAATTCCGTAATAAAAATTTACTTTTCCTCATGACTAGGTATTTTATCTATGACTTTATTATATAAACTATGAAAATATTTAGTTGTAATTCTACAGGAAAGGAGGGGTTTAGAGTTTCTCCAGTACAAATACACTCCCAATTGAAACTCTTAAAATAACAATTTAAAAAAGTGTTAAACAGGGGAAATAGTATAGTGTCATCTGAGAAGCTCAGGTATAGACTAAATATAAGCTTATAATCTAAAATTCATTTTTGGCAACTTTGATTTTTTTTTCCTCCAAGAGACTCAAATTAAGAGCATAGTATTCCACAATGTATCCAACTAATCCTACTTATTCTGTGTGTTAAATTTTTTAACTAAAAAAAATATATTTTTTTGAACACAGAAAAAAAAAAATGAGTATTTCATATGAAATGGGCCCACATACCAGGTGAGGTGGGAATATAATGTGGTTTTTTTCTTCAGAAATTATGACATTTATGAAATGATCCAGTTTCATTGCCTAAAACTTTCCCCTGAAATCACTGTTTATCTGGGACCCAACAGCTCAACTTCATAGCACATGTTGCTCAATGGGCAGCCATAGGGATGGAGTCTGTGTCCCACACTGAGGCCAAGTAAGAGGGCAATTATGACTCCTGAAGGACTTGGTTCTATTTGCAGAAGTTCAAAACAGATAGAAAGAAAAAAATAGCTCTATTCATGAAGGATCAGGAATAATAAATTAATAAGAGTAATAATGAATAATAAAATCTGTTATTTTCTGAAGAAATGCCAGCTCGCATTAGACAAATTATCAACATGTGGGTTACAGGAAAGCAATGATCTAATTAGCAGTTTAACAAAACCCAAAATTTATTTTCCTCTTTTCTGTAAACAAGGCAAATGAGTTAGGAGAAATAAACATTATTTCAAATGATTCAAAACCACAAAAGAAACATTTCTGTATATGTCATCGTTTAAGGATTATATTATCAGCCTGTCATAGTCTTAATAGGTTAGCCTAATGACATTTTAAAGCCTATATCTGGAAGAATAATAATGTAAAGAAAGGTAATTGAATATGACAATTTGAGGGGAGGGAGTTAACATAAAATAAAATTAAAAATAATAATTTTATTCTTAAAAAATGTTAAGTACTCATATGAAGATTATGGAGGAGGAAAAATGCCCCAAAATGGTGATTATCAATTCAAGAAATTTTTGCTGATTTATCTAAAAATCAATTTATTTCTAAAATTCCTAGGTTTATTATAGCTTTTAGGTACCTCACTTTTTCTCACAAAATGCATAACAGAGTTTCTAATCCCAGATTTATCTTCATGCTTTCTATGACACTTGGAGTCTTGATGTTTTGCTGCCTTCTTGATTTCACTATTGGGTAAATATTCTTTGTTTATTTCTTGCATTGTGTCTATTCTGTCTTACATGATAGCCTGTGAGGTGCTGGAGAACAGAGAACAAATATTTCACCTCCTAAGCTTTCCCAATGTCAAGTGCAGACAAGTGTGTCCTGCAGTCACTCTGTAAATATGATCAATTGGCTAATGTTTTAGCCCTTCATGAGCCTCAGCATTTTTCCAACAAGCTACAGCTTAAACCTTAACCTAATTCCTGAACACAGATGTTACAGTCAGTGTAGGAAACCATCCACTACACTCCTGGATTTATAAGCAAGTTAACTGTTCATTTTAGCATCTAATCTCTCTTTTAGAATCTAGCTTTTCATATTCATCATCCAGAAGACTATTCTCCATCCTCTAAAAATGACTAAATAGACCTATTTAAGAATTAAGAATGAGCTAAAAGACATTCATTTTTCTCCCCTAGGAGGTCTAGATGTTGATTTCTTGTCCTCTTCTTCTTGTCTTCCTTATCATCTTGGACACGTTTATTTTCTAGTCAGTGCTTGTTTGAAAAAAATAAAATATTCATAGACTTTTGTTAAGGAGACTAGATGGAATTAAGAAAAAAGAATGAATTACATTATAGAAGATACATGTTCGGTTTCTTGTTGGCTTAGCTGTCAACATCCCCTCTAGACTTTCCCCTTCATAAATATTGTCTTAAGAAATGTTTACTTTCTATTATCAAGTGTTTAGTTTCTGTTATCAAATTGGTGTGGGTGTTTGACACATGGTTCCAAGAAGACATTTTGCTCAATATCACAGTGGTAACTGTCTGTGTCATCCAAGTGTTCCCTCTCATGCAGGCACAGCCAAGCTCCATCAGGTTTTACTATTTATTAATTTAAATGATACAGCAGAGAAACCAGAATTATTTAATTTCATTCCACATAAAATCATCAAGTCCACTGCTCCTTCTTTTAATGTATGGCTTGATTTCATACTAAATATTATGGTACTGCATTTAAATCATTGACCTATCATTACTGTGCTTTCTTTAAAATAGGCAAGTTTACACTGAATAAAAAGCTTCCACTTAAGAGCATTTGATATATTCCTGCTTATCCCTACAATATCCCAATGAATGGGAAAAGAACTATATTCTCCCAATTTAAAATGCTAGATGGTTAAATGTCATGTTTAGGGTTACATGAAAATTAGTAAGAGATAACTATAACCCTAAACACTCCAATCCTAGTTTATATTTTAGTTATTATCCAGTAAGTGAATAAATATCTTTACCAAGTCTGAAATACACTGAAAAAGATGATTTTCTTGAAAATTCAGCAGGAAAAAGTTTGGGTTGTGATGGTGGGGGCAGCTGACAGGAGACAAAGACAGGCTGAGTCACCAAGTCATCAAGGTTGACATTTTACCCCTCAATATAATGGTATAAGATTTTTCTGTAGTGGATTTTAAAAATATTGCAAGAAAAGACACTTTTTATTCCATAAATGAAGTACTGACCAACTGATTTATGATTCATCCTAGGCATCTTACTCAGTTCATAAAATATTTGAAAGTTTTCATTTCAAACACAAATCAAACCAACATTGAGATTTCATTAGAAAATTAGGCTACATTATTGTATTTGTGCATTTCCAGTCTGAAAAAAACTTTTGCAAGAATTTATTCTGAATAACGATAGTCTACTAACAAGTATTTATTTAGCACCTACTTTTCTGGAAATCAAAGAATGAACTAGGGAGGTGTTGATATCCTTTGAAGACACACTTTCAGTGGGATTGTGATACCATGCTTGGAAAAGAAACAAACTTCAATTAACTACATGTCCAAGGAAAACCAAGACAAGAAATTCCTCACTCTTAAGCAGATTAAATGATTTCTAAGTCTCCATGTCATTTTTAACCAAGTACTTATCCTTCCATTCTAGATCTTCCTCACATGATTTTTATTGGTTAAGCAGATACAGGAAAAAAAAAAAACTTTTTTTTTCTGGCAACTCCTGCTTTAGTGAAAAGCAAAGGAAAGATCCCTTTGCCTTTAACTAAAAGAACCATAACTTAACATTGCAGTACTCATTAAGTAAGTTGGAGTAATTTTAAAGTTTCAATAAACCATTAGGCAAAATACAAAGTCAGAGAATCATATCAGTAAAGTTTTTAAAATTTTTCCTTGAAAGTCTATTACATGGAAATTTCCCATATTTGAATTTATATTCAAAGCCAAAATTGCCATACATTTAAGGCATATCTATTTATAATGATATTAAATGATTGACTACCTTCCTACTTCTTCACTTACCTTTTCCTGTTCTCCTCTAGTTGCATGAGATTTGGCTCCTAACATAATTAAAAAAAAAAAAAAAAAGTACCTATGATGGAAAATTCAAAGAAATAGCTACCCAAAAGGAAGGGTGTTACTATATTGCATTATAAAGCATCTTAATGTTAACATTTTTATGACCATGAGTCTTCCAACAACACTTCTAGATAGCCACGATATCCACTTACCTGAAAAAATAAGGTTTTTAAAATCAATGTAAAATATTGCATTATTATATTACTATATTTAAGAAAACTTTATTCACTTCATAAATGTAGTTACTTCTTAAGACACAAAGCAAGCATTTCTTAATAGTATGCCTTTGTAATTCCAGTCTACATTATTATACTCAGTAGTTATATGTATCAAATTTATGCCCCCTGATCCCTGGAGAAAGAGATTGTTTGACTCAATATTCACTTAGCAACCACTAAACTAGAGTTAAGGAATTCAGCAAAATGTTATTACATGCCAAAATTCAATTCAGGGAAACAATCTTGATTTTGTAGCTTCTATTGATGGAATCCTAAATTGTAATCACTCATTATTTTTCAGATTTTGAAGCTAGGTTCAGCTATGTTCTTTGACATAAACTTATACAAAGATGGCTTTAAAACAAAATAATGTAGAAAACAATATTGCTGTATACATAAATATTTAAAAATCAAGCTTACAACATGGTGTATTTCACAGAAATATACTTGATAAATTTGTGAATAAAGATTACAAATTGTCAAACTGTGTCCAAATAGCTAGCTAACTAATCATGTAAATAAATTTTGTATTTACCTTTCTTCAAAAGAAATAGAATAAGTATTTCAGTTCACATAAATATTTGCATATATGCACTGGCAGTAATGTATATTGTAGTATCTCTGAAATAAGCAGACCATGAATTCAAGGGTTGCCTTTACAATACGTGATATTAATACAGATATTGGTTGAAATATGCACATGCAAATCTTTAGTTAAAATATGTTAAATTATCAGAATTATTTCTATAATTCTGAAAAGTGGATACCAAATTTAATTTTTCATAATATAGCATAATTTTAAAATTCAGAAAATTCTTCAGAACAATATTTGCTTATGATTACAAAGCTACATCAAACTACATCTCAGAATGAATGTGTCAGATGATAAAGAGAACCTGCTGTGATAAGAGACCATCCTGAACAAGAAATACAAAAAAACCCAAGAGGTTTGTAAAATCAGATTACTTGAAATTTATGTTACTCTACACTTTAGGTATTATGGAAATTACACCATCTCCTTCATACCCATTGGTGTACTGCCCTTCCATAACACCCTCAAATCTACTTTACACTTAATGCAGATTTATTACTTTTTCTAATGATTTTCTCTTTCTGTCAAAGCACATCAAAATAGTCACAGTTCTTAGATGTTACTGTTTGTTAATGAAATATAGATGTAACTATGTTCTCAGGGGAAAATTGCAAAATAAAGTTACCAAAACAGACTCTGATTGGATCATTAACACAAGAAGAATAATTTGACAAGTTAACTTATAAAAGTATAGCAACAAAACTCATTTTTAAGTACCATTTTAATTGGTATCTATTCCTTCTGAAGAAAAGAAATCACGTCCATTTAATCCTTCTCACTTCAAAACAATCACATGATCTCTCTTGATCACAAGTTTAAGTTAAACATCATTTTAAAAACAACTATCCCATTGCTCAGTTTTTAGTAGTTCCCAAACAGAAGTTTTAAAACAACTCTGACTTGCAAACACACCACTGTACTTTAAACAGAATGATGTTTTCTATCCGATATTTCAGTAGGGTTAAAAGATGCACGCAGGCGCATGTGCGGACACACATACACACACATACACACAGGCAAGGGTCACTGCTGTAGACAACAGATTCTAAGAGCGTTGATTAACTCTTTAGGCAGAGTAGGTAACACTTGTTTTTAAACTAACCACAAATCAAACCAAGTCTTTATTTTTTTAATGACTCACGCCAATACCATGAATCCAACTGATACCTGAGGGAGGGAAAAACTATGTTTACCTAAAATCGGCATCTAGTCATTTTACATTTTTAGGAGATACCCCTCTCTGAGATCCAATCAAGATACTTTTACAATAGGGAATTCAGATTTAATTACCAAACTTTAACACCATGTTATGTAGGTCAAATGAGTAGGTGCACCTTTCTCCTGAAACAAAGAGATTCAGAGTAATGGTATTTCAGATTTCATAGTAGAACAGCAAGATATGTTTTGAGAATGCCATTTACTGTAACACTAATCAATATTAAATGCTTTATGCAGGAAGCACTTTTTCAGAAAATGGGACCTAAAGCTTTCTGGGATCCGACCCTAATTACTAGAGCAGGCTCTTGCTGGCTGTCTCTCTCTTCAATTATTTACGGAGCAAAAAAAGCCAAGTGGCATTGCATTAGCTATATTAAATGTTATGTAGTTGGTTTCTAACTTACTAATGGTACATAAAAATCACTAAGGTAAATGTACCTGTAGAAACATGGTTTTTAATTCTTCACCTGAGTGTATATATTTATTATTCATGTAGTTAAGTGTTGAATGGTCTGGTCTGTCCTTTAGATTCGCAAAGCTGCATAATTTAAACTAGTGCATTAAACATATATGACACCTAAAAGGTAGTACATTGATTACACCACAATTTTTTTTTAACAACTAATATTTACAGTGTATCTCACAAAAACTAGCATCTCCCTCAACTCCCTGAAAACAAATATGTGAGAATTACACAGAAATGAATAATGATCTTTGCTGTTACCACCCAAAGTAAAATGAGAACAGAGGTGTGTGTGAAAATAAGGCCTTTGAATGCTAGAAAATTTCTGATCTGGATGGATGCTGACAAGTGTCCTTTTTACATAGATTAATACAGAGCTATGTTGTAGGTATATGGCAATATGAGCCAGACGCATTTTAAGGAAGAAAAGCTTATCCAGGTTGAATCAGAGATTCCTTGTACCAGACCTGAAATGCCTTGTGCCAGCAAGCAAGGCATGATGTGAATTTCCCAAAGAAAGTTCGGACACTGCATCCATACCTAGTTCTTTTGTGATCTACAAGGGCACCCCGGAGTTGTCTAAGGAGATGCTAACTCTTGAAGAAGGCTGGTGCATCCAACTTCTGCTCTCCCAAGGAGTCGAGGAAGCTTCCAAAGCAATAAAATCCCCACTCTTTATGGACCGAAGTTTTTTTAGTTCAGGAGACATCAAATTCTTATTTTAAAAATAAGATAGGTCCACTAATAAAGAACCCACGGTCCCTAGAATTCAGTAGCAATTTGTATAGCTACATGTCATCAGCTATGTTACCTAAGAATGCGCGAAGGCCACTTTTGAGAAATCACCATTGGAAATCGATCTGTGGTAAACATTTAAGGTGTGTTCTGTAGGTGTGTGTGTTTAAATAAATACAAAGTCGCTTCTCCGCACTGAAATCTGTCCATTGTCCCTCCTTTGCAAAAGCTACAGGGAAGATTAAAGGGACATCAATGAACGCTGAGTGAACTTTGGCCACTTTTCTACCCAAAACACCAGCGTAAAAGTAGAAATCAATAACCAGGTTAAGTGCCACACCGCACAAAGATCAGAGGCGAAGGGCGGGCGCGCAGGGCCAGGGGCGGGGAGGAAAACATCCCGTCTCCTCTCAAGCCCCAGCCGTGGCGCGCGAGAGGTTGAGGGGCATCCCTGGCGGGGGCGGCAGGCTCCACGCCACTTAGAGGAAAGCAAGGAGTTCCTGCTTGCTGGGGTAGGCCCTGGAGAGGATGTCGAAAAGCCGCGCCGCCAGCGGATCCTGCCGCGGGCGCCAGGAGTCAGCGACCCACAAGCCAGCGATCGGCGAAGGGCGCCGCTCAGCTCGGCGACCCTCCCCGCCTCCCGGGCCAGGAAGGGGCTGGCGGCTCTTTCCTGTCTAGTCTCTCCCCTGGCGGTTTGCTGTAACCCGATCCCCGCACTCGGCTCCGCGAGAAGACGCCGCACCGCGCGCAGCCAGACTCTGCCCAGGCCAGAGCTATAGTTAGCAACCTTCCTTCCACTCCGCTGGAGGCGGCAGCAGCGGAGCGCGCCGGGCGCCTGGCCGAGGCTCCCCGGCTCGCCGCGCTCCCCCCCACCCCGCAACCCGGCTTCCCACCCCCTCCACCCAGCGCCCCTTTACCTTCGCTTGAAGATACTGGGGGTAGTAGTAGGTGGCGTACTGAGGGTACATCTGCTGTTTCCACACTTTGCCCATGAAGCTGGACGGGAGCCTGCCGTGCAGGGTCGCGGACACTTTGGGGTTTCCAAGTCTCGATCTCTCCTGCCTCTCCTTTTCCGGCGGCGGCGGCTGCCTCGGCGGCGGCGCCTGCTGCTGCTGCCGCTGCTCCACCTCCCAACCCGAACCAGACGTCCTCCTCCTCCTCCTCTTCCTCCTCCTCCTCACTCCTCCTCCTCCTCCCAGGCAGAGAGAGAGACACTGCAGAATGCAGAGGGCACCCCGGACAGCGCGCTCCCAAGGAGTTTCCTCACGGAGCCCGACTGCTCCGGGGCTGCAAAGGGCTGGCGCGCTGGCTGCCTCGGCTCGGGTGAGCAGGCTGAGCGCGGCTGGGAGGTGATCAATACAAGTAGAAAGTGCTGCTGCGGCGGCTGCGCTAGGTGCCAGGCGGCATCTGGGGTGGGTGAGCCGGATTGGGAGAGGGGAGAGGGGCTGGCGAGCTGAGGCCGTGGGGGGAAGGGCGGGCGGGGGCGGGGCTTGGGCGCCGCCGAGCCCGGGACCGGCTGGAGGTGAAGGCTGAGTTTTAACCACTCCTCACCTCCCAGGCTCGCGGTTGGACAGGCTTCCGCCCTGGGAGCTCAGATCGCTTTGTGTCGAGGGTGGGGTGGTGGTGGTGGGGGGGAAGTGTGCGCTTTTTTTGGGACCCAGCTTAAGAACTGCAGAGTGGACACCTCTTCTGCTTTCATGAGTTTTTATGTCCGTAAGCGGAAAGAGGAGGAAATCTGATTAATCTCTCACTTCCCCCGCCCAATGAATTTTTTTTTCGCAAGGGAAAGAAAATGAATTAGTACACAACCACAAAGCTGTAGTTAGGACACCTGGGTTCTGCCCCTCCACCCCAACCCCCCAGGCCCCAACACTAATTTTCTAGGTGACCTTGGAAGGGTTAGTGTCCTTCGGTTTGGTTTCCCCAGATGTAAGAGGTGAAATCATGCCACCCTGCATAAGGGAGGCAAAGCATACGCACGCACACACATACACACTCCCAACAAATAGACGGATCTTTCTAAGGGGGAGATGCCACAAAGAGGCAGAATGTTATTATTAGAGGACACAATGTAGACATCAGCTTTTCTTTGCCTCTTTCTAATACTGCCAGACAGTCTGTCAACTCCCACACAGGAGCAAGGAAACTCCCTGAGTTTGGAATATTTTAAGGCCATTTTGAAAGTCATGCTGGCATATTGTTGCAGTGTGCTTCAGTGACATATAAAATCTCTCTCTCTCTCTCTCTCTTTTTTTTTTTTTTGCCTCTTTCCATCTCCTAATTGTCACAGATCTAGACAGCCCCAGACGAGCAGTGTTTCAGTTCACTACATAACTGGATATAATTTAATGGAACTAATTGGTCCCTGAAGCTTCCTGCAGAAGACTTTTTTATTCTAACTCAAAAGGAGAGATAAAACCAAAATGTACAAATAGAATATGTAAGAAAGCATCCCCAAATTGAGGTTTTGCACATCTAATACAAAAATTCATTTGTTGTTAAATAGACACTGATTACTTTGTTTTGTCATACTGGTTTTCTGAGACTCTCTTTTCTTAGAACAGGTAAATCAAACTGAAATCAAAGGCATTATTTTGTTAGTTATGTTTTTATATGATTACATTTTTAAAGGTTTAGTATGGTACTTTAAAACAATGAAATAGGGAACCAAAACCTATATTGTCTTTATATGATTTAGACAAACATCTAGGTCATTCATATTTGCCAAAACAAAGTAAGTTCATATGAGAACATTTTAGATGTGCCAGGGGGCAAATCATGCCAGACAGATAGATAGATGGATATAGATAGGTAGGTAGGTAGGTAGATAGATAGATAGACAGATAGACAGATGATGGATAGAACAAAAATGTTCCTTATATTGTGGGAATGTTTAATGATTCTGAATAGAGAACTGACATGAATTAACTTGTGTTTTAGGAATCTAAGAGGACTAGGCATGATGGTTTAGAGGACTGAATGAAGAGAAATAAATTGAGAACTATCTCAGAAGTTCTAGGTGATAAGCATAATTACCAAACAGACTGTTTTACTTACTGGTTTTTCTGGATGATGAAATTTCACACTGTTTTAGAGAGCCCATAAACAGACCTACATATATGTTGAAACTTGATTTATGACAGAGTTGGTAATACAAATCAGTGGAGAAAAAGTAAATGATTCTGGGTCAATTGGCTATCCACATTTTTTTTTTTTTAAATGGAACTCTCTTGCATCATACCAAAAGGAAAAATGCAAACATATTTTACATGAATTAAAGACCGAGATGTGAAAAACCTATAAAGCTTTTTAGAAGACAATATAGGGGAATATCTTTATGACCTTGATGTAGGGAAAGATTTCTTTACTAAGATAACCCAAAGTGCAAGATTGATCATTTTGACTACATTAAAATTAAGAAAGTTAATTTATTGAAGAATTATACAGAGTGAAAAAACAAGCCACAAAATATTTATAATACATATAACTACAAAACAGATTAATATAGAGCATATATTTAAAAGCTGTTAGAATCATTAAGAAAAAGAGAAACAACTTGTTAGAAAATGAGCAAAGGAAATAAATGGGTATTTCAGAAAGGAGGAAGCACAAATACCTGAACACATATTAAAAGATGCTAACACTCATGAGTAATAAGAGAAATGCAAATTAAAATAATAAGATGCCAGCTCACACTCGCCTGATTGGCAGAAATTAAGAACTCTGAAAATATTAAGAGTTGTTGAAACTATGAAGGGAAAATCTTGAAAACACTGCTTCTTGGAGGAAGAGTAAATTGGTACAGTCACCATTTAAGAAAACAGTTTGGCATCACCCAGTTGTGTTTGCCTGTATCCTATGACTCAATACTTCTACTTCTAGGTAAATACCTTAGAGAAATTCTTCTGTAAGTGCATTAAAAGGAATGTACAGGAATGTTTATAGCAGCATTGTTCATAATACAATGAAAATAAATGTCTATCAACAATAGAATGGATAAAAAAGTTGTGGTATATTCATACAACAGAACACTTTGCAGCAATGAAATGAATAAACAATAGCTAAGAGCATCAACTTGAATCAGCTCCATGCTGAGGTTGAACAAAAGAAGCAAGTCAATAGAATACAGAAAACATGATTCAATTTGTATGAAATCCAAAAACTGAAAAAAATAACTAAGCAGTATTTTAGTACAAATATAATAATGTTCCTCTATTATAAGGTATTAAGAATATGGAAGACCCATAGGGGAAAATATAATGTATTATAACATACAGACTATAGTTAACAGTAATATTGTAATATTTTTACAGCAATGGCAAAGAAGGTACTGTATCAATGCTAAGAGTCAATAATGAGGTGGTGTAAGGGGGAGTGGGAGTTTTCCTTTTGGAGTAATGAAAATGTTCTGAAATGGACTGAACTGATGACAGCACAACTCTGTGATGAAACTGAAATCCACTGAGTGTACACTTGCTGGATTGTACAAGGCAGGGGACCCTATAGCACAGTGAACCCTGTGGTGAATGATGGACTGTGGCTAACAGTACAACTATGAAAATGTTCTCTCACAAAATATAACAAATATATTAATAATAGTGTGGTTTGTGGGAAAATACACCAAATAATTTTTATGGACTATAGATAACTGTAATATTATGATGATGTTCTTTTATCACCTGTAACAATTGTGTCACAACAATGTAAAGTGTTGGTGGTTGGGTGAGGTATGGGAATCCTGTATGGTATGCATGATTGTTTTGTTAACTCACAACTTCTCAAAAAAAAAAAAAAAAAAAAAAAAAAAAAAAGAATAGGTACATGAGTAGTAAACACCGTAAAGGAAAACAAAGGAATGATAACACAAAATTCAGGATAGCAATTATTTCTGAGGAAGAAGAAGGATGAATTGATCAGGGAGGGATCCCAAGAGATTTCTATGTTTTGCCCTGGGCTGTTAATACACAGGGATATATTTCACTATTTTAAGTGTATCATAGACTCTTGTGTGCTTATTTTGCAATAAAACATTTTTAAACAAAAATCAACTTTTTAAACTTGTTTTGATAATTTTCAAACACAATAGCAGTGAAAATAGAATAATGACCCCTGAGTTCCTAACACTGAGCTTCAACACTTATCATTTTGCCGTTCTTGTTTCTCTCTCTCTCTCACTTTTTATTTTCTGAGTACTTTAAAGCAAACCCCAAACATAGTATCATTTTACCTGTAACTATTTTAGTATGTGTCTCTAACAAATAAGAACCTTTTAAAAACATAGCCATAATACCATTATCGCATCTAAAAAATTAACAGTAATTTATTAATATCAGCTAATACCCAGTTCTTGTTCATTTTTCAATGATTGTGTCAAAAGCAGCTTTTTGTAGTTAGTTTGTTTGAATCAGGATGAAACAGTGTCCATTCTTTGAATTTGCTTAATAAGTCTCTAAGCCATTTAAAAATATATAACTGCTCCCCAACCCACTTTTTAAATTGATATTTATTTGTTAAAGAAACCAAGTCGCTCATCCTAGAGAGCCCCACTTGGCTGACTGCAGCCTCTAGAGGTTTGATTAGATGCAGGTTCACTTTTTTGGCAAAGAATACTTCAAGGTGGTGCTAAATACATGGACATGAGGAGATGCACATCACATCAAGAGATGCATAATGAAGAACTTTTTCTCTTCAACTCTTTGCTTGACTTTTGATATACAGCTAGCACAGGAAAAGGCATTTTCCCCCATTTCTCAGTTTTCAAAATGAGTTGGTACCATAGAAAACTGCAAAGATAATCAGTTTTAAGTAACATCTGAACTCATGAATTTTTATAGATTTTACCTGTTTCACTCTATAGCAGTCATGTATTCTTGTGGATGCTCAAATTGCCTCCTCTTTGACCAATGGTAAGCCTTTCATGTTGGTTTCTGTGTCTTTTGACCTGATTCCAATAGTCTTTTTTTTTTCTTTTTTTTTTAAGGTACAGGGGAATGAACCCAGGACCTCATACATGGGAAGCAGGTGCTCAACCACTTGAGCTACATCTGCTCTCCCCACCCCCATAGTCTTTTGAAAGCTTCTTTGCTTTTTAGCATGATAAGATGTCCCAGGCTCTTCCTGTACATTTCATACCCAGACCTGTATCAGCCATTTCTCTAAGAACCCCAGGTCAGTTTGTGCTTAAAAAACTAACTTAAAAATAATAACAAATCCTTAAAAAGGCATTATGCATCCTTGTCACACTTTGGGGATGGAACTCATGAAAGATTCTAAATGAAATGTGTGTCAAGATGGCCCTTAGGAGAGCATAAACCCCGACAGACTTTATCCAAGAGAGATTTTACCTTCTTACCTTCACTAACATTTAAGAAACATCCTCCATGTGCAAGACCAGGGACACAGAAGACAAGGCGTCTGTCTCAGTGGAGCTTATGATCCAGTGAAAAAGACAGACAAAATAATGATAAAGGGTGAGAAAGTCTATGGAGAAAACAACAGGATAATGGGAGGAGCGTAAACTTGTGGGACTTAGGGGTAGGAATTTTAAGTAGAGTGATCAGGGAAAACCTCTTGGAGGAGACATAATAAATGAGAACATGACAGCCATAAGAACATTGTGTGGGGTAAAAGGTGAGTGTCTTAGTTTCCCAGTTGCTATGATAAATACCCCATAATGGGTTGGCTTAAACACTGGGAATGTATTGCCTCACAGTTTCAGATGCTAAAAGGCTTGCTTCCTCCTCCCAGGGTTGGTAGCGTTATGGCTTCCTTGGCTTCCCCATCACATGGTGATGACCTCTCCTTTCTCTTCCAGGTTCCATTGACTTCCAGCTCTTCCCTGTGGCTTTTCTTTTATAATACTTCCAGTAATAGGATTAAGATCCATCCTGATTTAGATGGTCACACCTTGGCTAAAAGTAACATCTTCAAAAGGTCCTATTTACAATGGATTCACACCCACAGAAACAAGATCAAGGTTAAAAACATGTTTTTCTGGGGTGCATAACTCAATCTGCCACAGCGAGGTTGAGTCCCTGCAGAGGTAGTAGCAAATTAAAGACCTTGAGGTAGGAGCTGTCCTGTCCAAGATCTCTATTTGACTCTCTTATAATCAAAGGTACAAACATTTTATTAAAGTTAATCAGAAGTGAACCAGTCAAATGAATGTTGGTTAATGCCTGTGTTCTAATGCCATCTGTCTGGGAGTACTGAAATAATGGAAGGATAAAATTTTTATAGAAAAAGCTGCTGTGCCTGAGCATCAGTTAACTGGAAATGGATTTAGATTCATGAGAATAACTTCCTGCACAACTTGTAGTATTACTGATTGGTGTACCACAGCTTCCATACCAGGCAAGTAGGCAATGTCTGAAAGATACTTACTGAAATACTGAACACTTAAACAGAAATCCAACATAGTTTTTGCTATAACATATATTTTAGAGTTCTTAGAGGGTTAGACAAATAATAATGTAGATAAGAAGAAACCAGTGGTTATATTCTATGATTAGCTTTTTTTTTTTTTTTTTCATGAATTGGGAGTTATTCTACAGTCTTTAAGAATAATCATGTATAAATCTTCAAGCATGATGGTTCTCTGTTTTGTGGAACTCTGAATTCAGAAACTAAAATATTTCTATATGTCATTGCTAAAGAAAATTATCTTTGTAACTGGTAATATACCTTTGATTTTTTTCACCAAAATTAAATGCAAATTAAAAATTTCTCAGAATGTACCCCCTCCTAGTGTATGAGAAGCACTGCTTAGTTCATACTTCTTACCACAATTCACAACTCCCTTTGTTACCAGGCCCCTTCCCATCTTTCCAGATTCATTTCCTTTTACTACTTTTACATTTTGGCTCATAGTTCTTTCCTTCTCCAACCTGCTTCTACCAACTATCACCATATTGTTACACAACTCCAGCCAGCTTTGGCTTTCCATGATCCATCTGTGTAGAGCACATTTTACCTCTCCTCACTTCACCTGGATCCTACTCTTCCTTTAAAACTCAGCTCCATCAAGGAGACTTCCTTCAGCCTCCAGGTTGGGTTGAGTGCCCCTCCTGTAGCAACCATGAAAACCTCTCTCTGAACACTGAATATCTAATTACTTGCAAATTCATTGAAGGCACATGGAAAAGTGTCAAGAAGAGGCAAGCTCCAGAATTCATGATAGGAATGGTTTTAAGACCTTAAAGATCCTTTACAATTTGGGAAATTTGGTGATTTTTGTGATTTGCAAGAATGACTAAAAAACCACCCACTGCTTTCCTCCTTGCCCCAGACAAATAAAAGAAACAAACATTTCAAACGGAAAGTACAAAACTTTAGAAAAACATTCCTCTATGAAAGGAATAGACAAAAAAGTATAGATGAATTAAAATTGTTTTTGCTAAATTTATTAATGAGGGCTAAAAATGGGCACAATGAGGATCTCAGTTACAGTGAATATTTAATGTTGATAGCAGTGGACTAGTATGTCCTAAACTATCAAGTAATGCATGGGTTTGTGGTTCTGTGATCTAAGAATGTGGTAGAACTAAAGATTCAGTTGACCACCAAGGATATAAATCCCTCATTCAGCTCTGCTTGGGATGGATGGTTCATTAAGAAGGTTTTGCCTCTTTATTACCAACATGCCCTAACTGACCTAACCCAAATGATATCTGCACAAAAGGATGAAGGAAGAAATTTAGCAACTGATTAATTCACACAGTAAGCATTTAGTGAGCACCATCAATGATATACCTAAAGGAAATGAGTACCATCACATTTAGCGATGGGCTCTAGAAGTAAGACAGCCCCTGCCCTCAAGGAACCATGCTTCTAATACCTGCATTCATTTGCTTATGATCCTGCAAATGTGTTTGTAAAACACATTGCCAATAAGTGTTATTATAAACTTTGATGATACCAAAGCCAAAAATAATTAATATTTTTCAAAAGCTCAGAGGGTAAGTCAATTGAGTGAGTAGGGGGGAAATAATCTCTTACTGACCTGTCTGATTTCCTTCCTACCAGCTAGCACTCCTTAAGCCACTTTTTGTTAGAAATTTGGATTTTGTGGAGGCAAAAAGTTCTGAAGACAGATTTTAATTTTTGTGCCTTTGCTTTCCAGGATTTTAATCTTTTGACAAAATCATTTAATGGCATGCTGTGGTTGTGATTTTATTTTATTTTTTGGTCACCATAAAAGTTAATTTTTTAATTGACTCATTGATATATAAATGTATTTATTTCTTATAACATCTAGATAACAAGGAAAAATACAGGTAATGGAAAATCTTATGTCTTTATAAGATTAATTTTTTTCATGAAGGTATTGATAATTTTAAAAATATTTTTTTTCTTTTTTTTAAAGGAGCTTTAGATTACATAAATATTACATCAAAAACATAGAGGATTGGGGGATGGATGTGGCTTAAATGGCTGCGTGTTTGTCTGCCACATGGAGGGACATGGGTTTGATCCCTGGGACCTCCCAGTAAAATAAAAAATATATGGAAGGTGCGCATGCTGACAAGCCCCACGTGCGAGCGTGTCCCCAGGCCCTGCACGCCGGCAAACCACCAGGCTCTGCTCTCGGGAGAGCCAGGTCCCACCGAGCCACACAGCAAGATGATGACTGTATTAGTCAGCCAAAGGGGTGCTAATGTGAAATACCAAAAATGGGTTGGTCTTTATAAAGGGTACTTATTTGGGGTAGAAGTCCACAGATACCAGGCCATAAGGCGTTAAGTTTCTTCTCTCACCACAGTTCATTGCCATGTGTTAGAGCAAGACAGCTGCCGGCATTTGCCAGGGTTCAGGCTTCTGGGGTTCCTCTCTTCCCGGGGCTGCGTTTCTCTCCGGGCTTAGCTCCTGTTTCCTCCACGAGGTCAGCTGCAGATGATCAGGCGAACGGCTTGCTTCTCTTCCCCTGGGGCCTTCTTTCCAACATCAAAACTGCTTTGCAAAAGACTACCTCAACTGTCCTTTGCCTTGCCTTTAATATTCAATTCCCCACCCACCAAGGGGTGGGGCTCAACGCCCTAATCCTAACCTAATCATGCCCAGATTAACAGATCAGTTTACAAGCATGATCCAATTATATTTTTGGAATTCATAATTACATCAAATTCCCCAACGGTTACAATGACGTAACAGGAGAGATTGACAGGGAAGAGCCAAGACGAGATGCGCCGAAAAATCAGGAACTGAGGTGGCGCAGGAGGCAGAACACCTCTCTCCTACATCAGAGGTTCGCAGGATGGAATCCCAGTGAAGACAGGAGGAGAAGGATGAGAAGAGATGGCAGGAAACAGACACAGAGAAGTGCCCAGCGAATGGACACAAAACAGCAAAAACGGGGGGGTGGGGGGAAGGAGTAAAATGGATAAAGTAAATAAATAAATCTTTAAATATATATATATATGGGATTGAAACAACCAGAAAGATGGTAGGAGAGTAAGGAGCTCCTAGAGTCAGCTCATGCTACAGCGCAGTTGAGTAATCATCCAGAGCTATCTAAAGAACCTGTTTGGGGGCTCCAGGAGACCAGAAGAGCATCCTGCAACATCCTTGAATGAGTGGAAGGAGAAGACTGCCCATCTGCAGTGAAGATTTGTAAGTAGAGCACTCCACGCCCCAGAGGCTGGTGCCCATCCCCCACTGGTGGCACAAGCTGTCTTGGGAGCTATTCTATAGAGACGGTTGGGCACCAACTCCAGCTACTGATTAGTAAATTCGGTGGACTAAAGTATAATCCTAAGAACAGCTAAAGTTTGAACCTGTCCAAGTCAGAAAGAGGCCAGTAGCCACCATTCTAACTCTGTCCCTGGCATGAAGGGAATTGGGGCGGACTGAAAATCACAGTGACGTTAGAGACCAGCTTCTTTCCATCCAGATTGGATTGCAGCTCTAATCTAAGCCCCACCCCTACCTTGGGCAGGAAAGAAGCTGGGGGGACCTGCACCACCCTCTCTGGGAAAATACAGGCCACACCAAGGAGGCTGACGATCATCCCACTCTGGTGGCGCAAGCTTCCTCAGGAGCTGTTCTGTGGCTGGAGTTGGAAGCTCCATATTCCAAAAACAGGGGAGGGAGAGATGGTTGGCCACTGACTTCAGCTGATTAGTAAATTCACCTGGCTAAAGTATAATCCTAAAAACAGCTAAAGTTTGAGCCTGTCCAAGTCAGAAAGAGGCCGATAGCCACCATTTTGGCTCTGCCCTGGGCATGAACGGAAGCCGCACTGATTGAAAATCACAGTGATTAAAGGGACCAGCTTCTTTCCACCCAGATTGGCCTGCAGCCCTAACCTAGGCTTCAGCCCAACCTCTAGCAGGGAAGAAGCTGGCAGGACCTGAATCAGCCTCTCTGGGTAACCGCAGGTACATTCGGCTGGCACAGTCTACTGGGAGGTAGTCTACTGGGGCAACTGCAGTCATTTTGGACCTGCACAGCATAGAGTGCTGCCCACACCTGCAGCTCCATCCCCAACCAGGCAGGGGATGAAGGGGCATGAAGCTTCATCAGTCTCTCTGGGCAACTACAGTCAAGGCCTGGACGACTTGGGTTATAAAACACACCTGCTGCTCTGTCCCTACCCCTGGCAAAGGAGAAAGGCGGGAGAAGCTTTTTCAGTCCCTGGGGCAATGCGGGCAGCTTGAGCCTCCAACTTACAGCTTACAGCACCAACTACATCCTTGGCTCTTACGGCACAACCAGCAAGGGAGAAAGGGCAAGAAAGCCCTAAACTAAAGAGAGAAACTGGACCCAGAATAAGGACATCTAGTAAGCCAGATGCCAAGACACCAACAAAAAATTACAATCCATACCAAGAAACAGGAAGATACAGCCTAGTTAAAGGAATAAGATATGCCTCCAGATGACATAAAGGAGTTGAGACAACTAATCATAGATGTTCAAACAAATCTCCTTAATAAATCCAATGAGATGACTAAAGAGATTAAGGATATTAAGAAGACATTGGATGAACACAAAGAAGAATTTGAAAGCATACATAGAAAAATAGCAGATCTTACAGGAATGAAAGGTAAAATAAATGAAATTAAAAATTCATTGGAATCATATAACAGCAGATTTGAGGAGGCAGAAGAAAGGACTGGTGAGCTTGAAGACATAGCCTCCAAAAGCAAACATAGAAAAGAACAGATGAAGAAAAGAATGGAAAAAATTGAACAAGGTCTCAGAGAACTAGACAGCAAGAGACTTGCAAACATACATATCATGGGTGTCCCATAAGAAGAAGAGAAGGGAAAAAGGGCAGAAAGAATATTTGAAGAAATAACGGTAGGAAATTTCCCAACCCTACTGAAGGACATAGATAGCCCATCCGAATAAATCCAAATAGACCAACTCTGAGACACATACTAATCAGAATGTCAAATGCCAAAGACAAAGAGAGAATTCTGAGAGCAGCAAGAGAAAAACAATGCATAACATATAAGGGACACCCAATAATATTAAGTGCCAATTTCTCATCAGAAACCTTGGAGGCAAGAAGTATGATATATTTAAGATACTGCAAGAGAAAAACTTCCAGCCAAGAATCTTATATCTGGCAAGATTGTCTTTCAGATATGAGGGTGAGTTTAGAATTTTCACAGATAAACAGAAACTGAGAGAGTTTGTAACCGGGAGACTAGCTTTTCAGGAAATACTAAAGGTTGTGATGCAGTCTGAAAAGAAAAGACAGGAGAGAGAGGCTTGGAAATGAGTCTAGAAATGAAGTTTATTATTAAAAGAGTGGTGAAAATAAAATATGACAGATAAACCTAAAGGTCAAAATGGGTGAAATAAGAACTGCCTTTACAGTAATAACACTGAATATGAGTGGATTAAACTCCCCAATCAAAAGACACAGACACAGACAAGAACATATGAGCCACCTATATGCTGTCTGCAAGAGACTCACCTTAGACCCAAGGATACCAATATATTGAAAGTGAAAGGCTGAAAAAAGATATTCCACACATTCAGTAACAAACAAACAAATAAAGAACAGCCAGAACAGCTATACTTATATCAGATGAAATAGACTTTAAAAGACTCTAGTAATGTTCAATCTGAGGGGGAAGTCAGGAATAAAAATTTCCATTTACAATAGTGACTAAAAGAATCAAATATTTAGGAATAAACTTAACCAATTATGTAAAGCACTTTTATTCAGAAAACTACAATGCACTATTAAAAGAAATAAAAAAAGATCTAAATAATTGGAAGAACATTCCATGCTCACAGATTAGAAGACTAAATATCATTAAGATGTCAATTCTACCCAAACTGATATACAGATTCAATACTTCCCAATAAAAATTCCACCAGCATTTTTTAAATAAATGGAAAACATGATTATCAAATTTATTCGGAAGGTAAGGAGTCTCAAATAGCTAGAAACATCTTAAAAAGTAAAAGTAAAGTTGGAAGACTCTTTCTTCTGGATTTTAAATCATATTACCTATCTACAGGGGTAAAAACAGCATGGTACTGGCATAAAGGCAGACACATAGACCAATGAAACTGAATTGGTGGTTCAGAAACAGACCCTCACATCTATGGTCAAGTGATTTTTGACAAGCCTGTCAAACCCACCCAGCTTGGGCAGAACAAGCCATTCAACAAATGGTGCTGAGAAAACTGGATATCCAAAGCCAAAAGAAAGGAAAAGAACCACTATCTCATACCTTATACAAAAATTCGCTCAAAATGAATGAAAAAACAAAATATAAAAGCAAGAACCATAAAGCTTCTAGAAGAAAATGTAGGAAAACATCTTCAAGACCTGGTGGTAGGTGGTGGGTTCTTAAAGGAGAAAAGAGGAAGACTGAGATGGACTACTGATGCTTAATGTATGTAGAAGTTTTAATTAACTTTACTGTAAAAGTGTGGCCATGTATGGAATTGATGGTAATACATTATAGTGAGTAACAGCTGGTTTATAAATGGGAATGTGGCTGGAAAGAGTAGTCTAGGGATGTAAATGTCAATTGAAAGAGAGCTAGAGAATAATCTAGGGACTGAGTAACACAGTAAACCCAGAGGTGGGTGAGAATTGTGCCTGAGGGAAGTGGATGTGGGTCAAGCAGTTGGGAGCCTGCCTGGGAGGTCCTGGGTTCAGTTCTTGATGCCTCCTAAAGAAGAAGAGCAAGGCAGTGAGCTAATGCAACAGGCTGGTGTGGCAAGCTGACACAACAAGATGACGCAATGAGATGATGCAACAAAGAGATATAATGAGGGAACACAATGAAAGACACAACAAGCTAGAGCAGAGATGGCTCAAGCCACTGGGTGCCTCCCTGCCACATGGAAGGTCCTGGGTTCTGTTCTCAGTGCCTCCTAAAAAGACAAGCACACAACAAACAGATCCAGAGAGTGGAAACAATGAGAAGGGGGTGGGGAGATATAAATAAAATAAATCTTTAAAAGAAAAAAAGAATTGTGGTTGATGGTATAGATGCAAGAGTGTCCTTTGTAAGCTAGAGCAGATGTACATCACAATTGCAGGTAGTGGGAATATGGAGAAGCTTGGGAAAACTACAACTGGAGTGGCCTATGAACTGTGGTTAACAGCAATACGATATTATTCATGCATCTTTGAGAAAGATGTACTGTATTGATAATGGGGGAGTATGGAAAAAGTGTGCCAAATGTATGTACACAATGGACCATAGTTAGTGGCAATAGTCTGATGATATTATCTCATAATCGGTAACAAATGTTCCATCATGGTGTGGTGTGTTGATAATGGCTGTTGTGTGGGAATTCTGCACATGTGCATGATTATTTTTGTAAGTTCACAACTTCTGTAATAAAAATATATTTTTAAAAAAAGTTGGATTGTAAGATATGGACTATAGTAGGTAGTAAGATTTTGACAATATTCTTTCATAATTTGTAACAAATGTCTCACAACAATGCAAGGTGTTGGTGGTGGGTTGATGTATGGGACCCCTATATGATGTTATGAAAGTTTGTTTTGTACAGTCACAATGTTTACTATATATTTATTGTTTATGTATGTTCATGTATAAATGATATAAAAATAATAATAATAGGGTATTATTATAACAATAATAGGGTAGGTTGGGGGAAAGTATACCAAATGTAAGATATTTTGGTTAGTAGTAATATTTTGAGGATGCTCTTAAAACATTAGTTAAAAATGTTTTGCAACAATGCAAGGTATTGGTAGTAGGGTGAGGTATAAGAGCCCTGCATGATGTTATGTATGTTTGTTTTGTAAGTTCACAACTATTACTATACTCTTATTGTTTATGTAGGTTTATGTATGAGTGATATACTTCAATAAATTTTAAAAAATTTTAAGTAAAAAACAATGTAGGGGATTCCCATATACAATACCCCCCTACCCCTTCCACACTTTCCAACATTAACAACATCTTTCATTAGTTGGTATATTTGTTACCATTGATGAACACAAATTGAAGCATTGCTAGTAGGGCATGGTCTGTAGTTTACATTATATTTCACACTTTGCACTGCACAATTTTATAGGTTGGCAAAATGTGTAATGGCTTGTATCCGTCATTGCTATATATGCAGAATAATTCCAATGTCTCAAAAATGCCCCATGTTATACCTATTGTTCCCTCTCCCTCTCCTCAGAACCTCTGGTGACCGCTGTCTTTATATCAGTGTTACAAGTTCTTCCATTATTAGAATAATAATAAGTCTACTTTAGTCCACAGTTGCATTCCCCCCCTTACGTTTGTTTGTTCCTCTCTCTTGAAGCTTTTGGGATGGTGATGCCCACTGTGCTTCTGATTGAGAGGGGGCTTAGATCCCATGGGACAGATGCATGGCACTGTCTTGCTTAATGTCATGGTTTTGATTTTTGAAAAAAGTGTTTTAAGGGAACAAAGTCAGGTCATTAAATATGTTTCTAAAGAGGATTCTTTTTTTTTTTTTTTTTTCATCTCTCATTTCCCTTTTAAAAATAGCTTGACCTATGCAGCAATGTTTAGATGCCTCGTGAGTTAGGCTGTGATTTCATAGTCAGAAGGTGCCTGTGTTCTGAGTGTTTTAAGTTTCTCTTTTAAATTAGAGGATGTTTCTGGTGTGTTCACCAATACAAGAGCTTCTAAAGTGGTATCAGAAGGGCTAGAGAGAAGAGAATTTTCACCCTTCCCCATTAAAAAAAAAGATGACATTAAAGACAATCTACACAATGGGAGAAAATATTTGGAAACCATATATGTGGTAAAGGTTTAACATCCAGAATATATAAAGAAATCCTTCAACTTAACAAGAAGACAAACAACCCAATTTAAAAAGGGCAAAAAGATTCGAATACATATCTCTCCAAAGAAGATATAAAAATGGCTAGAAAACATATGAAAAGCTGCTCAAAATCATTAGCCATCAGGGAAATGCAAACCAAAACCACAAAGAGATACCATTTCGCACCGATTACAATGACTACTATGGTGTTGCAAAGGATGCAGAGAAATAGGAACACTCAAGTAAAGGTAAAGTGGTACAGCTCCTGTGGAAGACAGTTTGGTGGTACCTCAGAAAGCTAAGTCTAGAACTGACATATGACTCAGCAATCCCACTAGTAGATATATACCCAAAGGAATTGACAGCATGGGCTCAAAGCAATGTTCATAGCAGCATTTTTCACGGTTACCAAAAGATGGAAGCAACCCAAGTGTCCATCAACCAATGAATTGATGAATGTAATGTGGTATACACATACAATGGAATATTATTCAGCCGTAAAAGGAATGCCATTCTCATACATGCAATAACATGGATGAAGCATGAAGACATCATGTTGAGTGAAATAAGCCAGGCACAAAAGGACAAATATTGTATGATCTCACAGATTTGAAACAATTAGAGTAAGCAAACTCATAGATTCAGAATTTATAGTACAGGTTACCAGGATACAGGTTGAGGAAAGGGAATGGGAAGTTAAGGCTTCAAATGTACCTATTTGGAATGTTGGAAATGTTTTGGTAATGGATGGTGTTTGATGGTAGCACAACATTGCGAATGCAATTAACAGCAATGGAATATATATCTGAATATGATTAAAAGGGGAAATGTTAGATTGTATATTTGGTAAAAGAATAGATTTTAAAAAAAATCCATGGAACTACACTACACAAGGAACCCTAAGTTAAACTATGGACTTTAATTAATAGTACAATTGTAAAAAGGTGCTATTATCAATGGTAACCAATGTTCCACACCAATGCAAGGTGTTGGTGTTGGGTGCAAAATATGGGAAACCTGTATTTTATGCATGGTTGTTCTGTAAGCCCACAATTTCTCTAATAAATAAAAACAATATCATTAAAGATAAATTTACTATTTTTAATCCTTAGATGCCAGAGATTTTTCTTAAGGTGTTTTTAAAATGAGATGAAATAAATAATGACCTAAAAACTGAGATTTAACCAAATGGTGTGTGTGTGTGTATATAGTCTCTTCAGTCCAGTATTGAAAAAATGTAACATATGTTTCAAGGTCTCATAGAAATATTTAATAAAAAAATAACTCAAGACTCTAAATTCTATCAACTTTTATCTACCAGGCTATGGGTTTTGTGGCTTTATGGATTATTAACCCAGTCAAGGTAGAAGGCATTGGTAATCCTATTTCCTTAATGCTGCTATGAAATTAGAAAGCTGGGGACGAAGAAAGAATATATAAAGGATGCATCATCCTTAGCTTCTCTAGCACTTGTAAATTTTCTGAATTCATATCATAAAACTTATAGCAGTAGTTTATTTTTAAGACTTTGCTATAGTCTTATCTGGACTTTATCGCTGTCATTGACATCACACTTACTTAGAAATTATTTTAACACCATAATCAGTTTTTAGTTTACAAAACCCTCTCACATAAATTACACCATTTGATCCTCACTAAAAACCTCCCAGGTAGATATTGTTATAAAGAGCACAGATGATGGAACCAGTCGTTTGGGTTTAAATTCCTGTTCCATTTTGTAGCTTGGAAAGTGTAAAATGAGACTGTTGAGAGGATTACATGAGCTAATATATGTTAAGGCATTTAGAATAGTGCCTGTCACAGAGCAATCACTATAAATGTGTTGGTCATTAGTTTTTAAAAATATAAATGACTTAACTAAGGTGGATCTTTATGTTAAGTCAAAATTCTAGGGCAAAACCCCAGGACTTGTGATGCTAAGGTCCATATTTTGTTTATATTGTTCTGCATTACCTTCCTACTTAGAACAGGTTTCCTTTAAGGTTTATTTCTTCCTTCTCTTTTTTCTACCTGTACCCGCCCCCAGCCCCCACCCCCATTATCCTCTCCTCTCCCACATCTCCCTCTTCCTTTTCCTAGCTCTACCATTATCCTCACTACCTCTTCTACCCCTGGTGTCACCAACATCACTACCAAAAACACTAGCAATGATAAACTCAGGTGACAGCAAATATGAAAGGAGTTTGTGTTGATGATTTTTTAAAAATGGGATGAAAATGGAAGGGGGAAGGAAGGGAGGGAGGGAAGGAGGAAAAAAGGATGACTTATGTATTATGGTAGGAAGGGGAACAGTTTAGCTGACAACCATACTATGTTGTATATTTAACTTGCAATTATGATCTCAATTTATTTATAAAAGCAATGCCTGAGATGAAAAAGTATATTGGAACAGATTAATAACAGCTTAAACCCTGCCAAAAAAATAGATTAGTGTAATTGAAGACAAAGCAATTAGAGTTATGAAAATGAAAAAGAAAATCAGAATATTAAACTGTACTTATGCTGTAATTAGATACCAGTGAACTATATAAAATTACTAGATAGAGAAATATGGAAATGCCCATATACAAATTGGAATAGTGTATGAGCTAGGGTGGTGTGATTATGAATAGTTTTTATTGCCGTTGTTTTAATTTTCAATATTTATTCATTCCATAGTTTAATAACTGCCTACAGGGTGGCCTGACAGTGTGTTAAGAAACAGGGAGCTGAAGATGAATTAAGTATGGTTCCTGTCCTTGAGTGGCTCTCTGCCTAGTAGAGAAAACAGACATATAAACAAATAATTACTATAGAGTGTGGGGCACTAGATAAGGAGGAAGCTCCTTACTTGGGTTGAGGAAGCCCAATGAAACTTCTCTAAGAAAGGAATGTTTTAAATATACTTTATTAAAAATATATGAATTCACCAAGTAGATAGCATTACAATTGGAACGGAGTCGGGGTGGGGTTGGAAAGCAGAATTCCAGGCAATAATCAGAATGTGCAAAAGTGTGTATGTGCTTACGAGTGTGGTTGGAGAACAGAAACTTGGGTTATTCCAGGGAAGAGATGACACGGACCTAAACTAGAGCCAGGGTGCACATGGGTGGTCAGCGGGAGTCATCCACTCTGGATGCAGGCAATAAGAGGTGCATTGCCTGTAGAGAATTTAAAAGCAACAAGAAAGCCAAGTAAAAACCAGTCTGCCTTGTATTACCAGTATGCACCCTTTTTGCCACTGTTGGTCTAAGCTACAATTGCTGTGGTGACTCTTGAGTTTTAATAACTGTATTAGTTATCTATTGCTGCTTAACCAATTACCCCCAAATTTTAGCAGCTTAAAACAACAAACATTTATTATCTCACATGGTTTCTGAGCGTCTGGAGTCCAGGAGTTGCCTGTTAGATGGTCTGGACCAGGGCGCCTCATGAGGTTGCAGTTAAGCCATCAGTGGGGTGCCACAGCCACCTGAGGGTTTGGCCGGACTGGGGAGGTCCACTTCCAGCCTCACTCACGTGACTGGTGGCGAGTGGCCTCAGGTCCTCCCCTCTGTGAGCCTTTCCACGGGACTGAGTGTTCATGACATGGCGCTGGCTTCCTCCAGAGTGAGTGATCCCAAAGAGAGAAAAAGAGCAAGAGCAATAACCAAGAGGAAGGCTGCAGTGTCTTATTACCTAATCTCAGAATTACATGCCATCGATTATGCCACGTTCTATTAGACACAATCTGGCAAGGGACTACATAAACATGTGAATACAAGAGGCGGAATTGTTAGGGGCCCTCTTGGAGGCTGGCTGCCACAATAATGTATATAGAAACTTCAAATGATCACATTTCTTATTACTTATTCTTTAATAAACATTTAATGCTACATGGAAGTTAACTCAGAAAATATCCAGTTAACTTTCAACTTTTGCAGACTCAGCTATACATGTTTGTTTTGAGAGTAAGATTGTAACTGGACAGTCAGTTTCCCTGACCCCTTGTTACTAAATATTCCTAGCTTTAAACAGTATATTTGAAATAAAGAATGCCAATACAGTGATCAGAAAGACAAAGATATAAAACTTGAGTTACTGTAATTTTGTTATTTCATGTAATAACTTGGAATTTTTATTTGTGCTGAAAGTTTAAAAGTAAAACAAGGTATGAACTGTGAGATGTAATATTTTTGTTTGATAAGTAAAAATTTTAGTTCATACATGAAATATTTTATAGAATTGAAACATTATCTTTAAAATTAGATAATTTTTAATTTTTTTAAATGAGAAAATTTTAATTTTTTAAAATGAAAGAACAAAACAAGAAAATAATGACATTGATTATTACATGATTAATACTGAAAATACTTTTATTTTATAGAGGAGAGGGAATGATCCATTACAAGTGGCACTGACCAGGGCATTGACCAGAGGGATAAAGAGGATATAGTATGTTAAATGGCAGAGTAACCAGAGAGGCAAGAGTCTAGGATGACTCTTGGATTTCTGTGTGGATAAGTGGAGTTCTTATGCCGTTTAATGAGAGAGGACATAGAGAAAGAAAAAATTTACAGCAAAAAGTGCTAATTTGGGACATACTGGTTATTTTTAGAGTAGAAATTCACATAACATTAAACTGACCGTTTTAAAGTGGACAATTCAGTGGCACTTAGTACATTCACATTGGAGTGCAACTACCTCCTCTATCTAGTTTCAAAACATTGCCATTACTCTAAAATAAAACCCATTAAGCAGTTACTCCCCGTTCTCCCCTCCCCCAAGCCCCTGGCAACCAACAATCTGCTTTCTCTATATATATATTTGCCTATTCTGGATATTTCCTATAAATGGAATCAATATATGTGGGCTTTTGTGTCTGGCTTCTTTCACTTAGCATAATGTTTTTGTGCTTTATCCATGTTATAGCATGTATCAGAACTTCGTTCTTTTTGTAGCAGAATAATGTTCCCTTGTGTGTGTGTACACACTCACACCACACACACATGAGTGAACATATATATACCACAGTTTATCCACTTATCATTGAAAGATGTTTGGATTGTTTTCCATCTTTTTGCTGTTGTATTAGTCAGGGTTCTCTAAGGAAACAGACCTGACAGGAGATAGCTGTTAATACTATGAGATTTTTATAAGAATTGCCTCCTGTGGAGCAGGCCATAAGCTGGGAACTCCAATGAAGGCTTTCAATGAATTCCTGTGGAGAAGCAGGCTGGTTGAAGTAGAGATGGAAATTCTCTCTTCTTACTGCTGAAATAATCACTTCTCCTTTTAAAGCCTTCAACTGATGGGATGTGGCTTCTCTCCTTGATGAAGGCAATTTCCTCAGTTGATCATAGATTTAATCAGCCATAGATGCAATCAATTTGCTATGATTTAAGTCCACAAACTGTCTTTCAGCAAAAATCAGGCTAATGCTTGACCGAAAAACTAGACACCAAAACCTGGCCAAGTTGACACATGAACTTAACCATCATAGCTATTGTGAATAGTGCTGCTATGAATATTCATATTCAAGTCTTTGTTGGAGGGGGGGCACTGATTTTGAGGTGCCAGTGAACATCAGAGTGAATGTACCCACCAGGTATTTGCATATGTGGGTCTGAAGTTAAGAGAGAGGCCAGAGTAGAGATAGACTTGGGAATCAGAAACTGTAAGGTTGCGGTTAAAACCAAGAAAGGGGATGAGATAACCTAGGGAAAGAATGTGAGAAAAAGTGCAGTGAGCCAAAGTAGGAATTAAGTAAAAATGTTTATAGCATACAAGACTTGGCCTAAACCTCCAGACATTGTCTAGACTAACACCTTGGGTCTCTTTAGAATCAAACTAGCTCACATAACGGAGAGCTTCTCATTCATTATTGACTTATAGATCTTATAAGATCATATAACTTTCTTAAACAACTTATTCAAGTTTAGTCATCTTCTTATCAAGAAACCCCTGAATGAATACATACAGAAATGACATTCTGCCCTGTGAAAGAAAGAAATGTTTAGTCAGTGCTGTGTGATATAAATAACTGTTGGCTAATCCTAGGCCTTTTATCTTTTCTGTAAATATCTTCCAATATTTGGATGCATTTTCTAGGTCTCCCGTAATTTACTATATTATGATTCAATTGGGTAGACTAATAAGGCACTGTCTCATGCTCAGTAAAGGATGTACACTGCCAAACTCTTATAGCACACACATTTTTAAAGATAGTATCATGTTCTATTATAAAAAAGAACAAGACAAATCCACTATTGATTTATTAGTATGTTTAACCTGTGATCCATTACGATCCCAAGGTCATTTACTGATGTTTATATATTTACTGATGTTTCTCTTATTATATCAACATAGGGTATTTTAATTTCAGGGCAGATGCTAAGGTTATCTTCATATTTTCTTATTAAAAATATTTTCTTTACACATATCTCTAAATTTTAAAGAACACCTTCAATTTTCTTCTTATATTTTTAAAATATTAATAACCTTGTCGTGTTTGCTCTCATACTAGAATTGAGAATTTTCCCAATTCCTTCTGATAAAGAATACTGAACAGCACTGGGGACCTAAAATTCACCCCAGCCTGGTAGCTTTCAATTAGATTGACAATAATTTGTTCACCTGCACTTTTGGTGACATTACTCTCCATCAAATTATGCTCTAAGGATTGTATGAACTGTTTTATGTTTTCAACCTTCTCACTTTAATGGATCTTGGAGCATAAGCAAGACTGTAAATCTGTCCAGTGGACTAAATTCTAGCCCATATGAACCTATTGTTTCCACTTCCTGTATACACAATGCAGGATGCAGCGATTATAAACTGTCCACTTCTTATCAAGACGTTCTTTGTTTGGTATATATTGTGGTCGCCACAGCAATGATAATGAAGTGTGAGTAATCCTGCTCTGTCCAGCTACCATAGAAGAGTTTCCATGCCTTTGGAAGATGCCTGGCCTAGGGTAAGGAGGAAATCTACTTGAGCATTCATAAGACCAGTACCTGTGCTCTGGTATCTAGGAGGAAGCAAGTTAGACTCTTAGGAGATGCAATGGATTATAACATGGTGGTTTTTACTGCTGTGGAATCACTAGGGTAGTTTAAAATCTTTTAAAAATGGTCTTTTAGGTGCTCAAAGGGAGACGCTAACACCCCTTAATGAGTGTTGTGCAGGCAAATTGCCTAGTGGTTACCTGGCATTGGTGGGGAATGGGAAAAGTGAGGTTAGGTCAAGGTATCCCTACCAGACCAGGACAGCCATGCTCACGTTTGACTTTCACAAACCACTTACACTTGATAGCTCGTACACAATGTCAGAGGCGTACTAAATGTTATCTCACTTGATCCTCTCAATCATCCTGCTGTGTAGGTTACTAGCCTTACTTTGCAGATGTAAAGACAAAGGCTGTACATGGTTAAGTCTGGCTCAAGGCTTCAGAATGGAGAAATCTGGGTTTGATCTGAGTTCATATTCAATACATTATGCCTCATTATTTCACTTGAAGCAAGGAGCCAGTTCAATTAATTAATTTCATAATTAATTTGGAAATTAAAAGGCACACTTATGTAAATTTGAAGTAACATTGCATATTATCTACCTTAATCTTGTAAAAGCTTCTCATATTAGTTCATGTATCATTATAATTTTTGTATAGTTGTAATCATAGCAAATGCACAATTTCAGTTTCTGCCTTTCTCATGTAACATTTAATTTACATTTTCCCATGTTGTATAGTTTTTATAGTTATTATTTTAGAGGCTACTCAATAACACACTCAGTAAAGAATCAATTTTTTTTTTTAGAAATTCATAAATATAGCAGTGAAAATTAAAACAGTATAATACAGGTGCATCTCACTTTAGGAAAACCAGAATTATGGACAAACAGAAAAGCAATGAGAGGGTGGGTATTTTCTTAATGCAAAGATTCAATATAGAACTCCTATAAATAGCAAGCTCCCTGGCAGCACCAAACGTATGATCCAGTTTCTCAGACTTAAGAGTTGCTACCGTCCTTTTGTGAGGGTCAGCCTAAGACTGGGTAATTTCTAAGTTCTCTTCTAGCACCACCCTGGTTAACACATTGATTGTGTAAAACGAGGCTACCCAAATATTCTAGGTGTTTTTTAGTTACAGAAGTCTTCGAGAACGAAGGATGTGTTTACTTCTCAGACCTTCGTGGTTCAATCAAATCTCTGAAGGGTGTTTCTCTCATTTACCTCAATGGTTCCTGAGTCTAAGCGTTTCTAGAATTGTAGAGTACTCAGGATGGCAGGGACAGCGTGTGGTCATCTATTCTAGTCCATCCTCCTGCTTCCAGTGGGTACCACACCCAAACCAGCCCAGACAGATGAGTCTGTCCTATTTTTAACAAGACCCAGAGAGCCTGAGAGCTTTCCTCATTTCCTCAATAACCCATTTCAAAATCTATCCACACTTTCAGTTTAATTTTTTCCTGCTATAAACAGAGAGCCTCCATGTACTTCTTAAAACTTCCAATCAAATGTAGGAAGCATATTTTATGAATTTAAAATTAAGACAATAATAAATGTGAATCAAACAGAAAACAAAATACATTTTAGATTATTTATGTAACCATTTGAACTGCAGCTATACTAGCATAATGTTATATTATGTTATTATGTTAGGATAAGCAATAGCAAATATTATTTATTAAAAATCCTAATTCTTTAAGTGTAAATACATACCTTAAATGTTTTGAGACATTTTACTAGGAATATAAGATTATATTAAAGAAAGAAGATAATTGTATACCCTTCCTCCATCCCCCCAAAAAGATTTCATTCTTGCTTAGTGAGATTAGATCATATTTAAGTGAGATTATATTTGAGGCACAATAATGAAAACACCTCTACCCTTTTCCACACACAAAATATGGTTTATTTTTGATCAATAAAGTTAGATTGCTTTGGGGAGAAAACTATTTACCACTCTTCTTGTTCTGCTGATAACCTTGCATTAGCCTTTATTTTAGTTCTTTTAATATCAAGAAGCTAAAGAATTTGAAGATGCTTAAAAGGAAAAAGATTATCAAGGATAGAAGAGGCTACTGTAAATTATACCTGATCAACATCCCTACTTTGATGTTTCCCACATAGCCTCTCCAAAAGTCAAATGCCTGAGTGACGTCCCAAGGGAATCTTTCTTAATAGATGGGAACTTGCTTCCCTAAAGCATCATGCCGTATTGCTTTAGTTTTGGTTAGTTTACTTTATGAATATATCCTTTGTAGATTTATTTTTTTCCCTCTAATACCAACATTCTGACTAGTCTGATTTCTTCATTTTCTCTTTCTTAGAACATTTCTGTTTTGAAGAATGGAAATAATAGTGAACACTCCCCCTTGTTCCAGTCTTTTCATATTGGATTTTCTTTTTCTCTTTTCTTTTTTTTTGGCACTGAGTCTGATATGCAGCCACAGTGCTAGATAAGAATTCTCTATCAGATTCAGCCGTTCTGCACATGATTAATATTGTTAAGGGCAAAACAGTATGATTTCTAGATTCCTCTGGCACCCACCATTAGAAGATATTTCTGTCCTTAAATCATCCTAGTTTGTGTGTAGTTAAGTAGAGTGTGTCTTCGTTTAAAAAATTGTTTTCTTCCATTCATGATAATACCTTTTGTTTTTTTTTCTAGGATCATATTTTCATTCTTATGAAAATGGTTAATATCACCTTAACGGGTTGTCTTGATCTTTTTCCGTGACTTATAAAATCCCTATGACAAAGAAATGATTTTATTGTGAGTGTTAAAACTAATTTTAAAGGAAGTACATTAGTCAGAAAGAGAAAAAGAAGATGACAGTCTGGATCAGATAACAAAACAAAACAAAAGCAAAACAGAAAACAAGATGTTGTTCCCATCAGGTTCTGATAAAAATCTAAAAACTCCTTAAGGGCAGTGATATTTGCATTTCACCAAAGTTTAGTAGGTGTATATTCAATGAGTATTACTAAGTGGTTAATAGATCTGTGGACTTAGAAAATTTAGCCCAAAACTTACATGTTGACCATATGAAACTATAGTGCAATCTTTTTATATTTTATGTGGATGACTTTGTGGGTGGGAGTTTGGAGATGGACTGCTTGGATGCAAACTCTTACTTTCTCACTTGCTGTGTGTTTGTGGGCAAATTATTTAACCTTCATGGGCTTTAGTGTCCTTATTATAAATTGGGAAAGATAATAATTGCTCCTACACTCAGGTTGTTGTGAGGATTAAATGAATATGAGTATATACATAAATAAGTGTATATATGTAAACATGTAAATATTTTATATAATCATATATATATATGTATATATATATGTAATCACTGAGAAGGGTACCTGCTTGATAATAAGCACTATATATGTTATCTATCACTATTAATTTTTAGAATGTAAGATCCCATTGCCATTGTATTATACTGATCTTGGGCATTAGTAAAAGGTGTGGTATTTGAACGTGATTGCTAAGAGAATAGGAATTCTTAAAAGAAATTCCAGGCAGCGTAGGAACTCCTGGGTGATGTGCAAACATGAAGCGAAGAACCTACCCTTTGCTAATCATAGAGGCAAATTTGGCCTTTTTTTGAGATTCATAAAGCTGTCCGGAACTGATAAATTCACAAAGGTCAGAATGGGTGGGGATCCATATACCAAATTTCCTTTAGTTTAAGGTACCTACAATCTGCCTTAACTTCCTACTGTCACCTCTACTTGCTCCATGGAACTAGCTTCCACTTTCATCAATGTTCTCCACATCTGTGTGCTCAGTTGCCAAGTTTCAAACTTCTTTGGGTGGCATGGAGTAAAAATCACTAGGTCTTTGTAAATTCTCCCTATTCTTCATGCTATATGTAAAAATTGCTTAATTTTAAAGGAACCACAAGCAGATTAGAATACCTTCTCATTTCTAGCATTCATTCATCTATTAGACAAATATTTATTGAATACTGGGTAAGTGTCAGGCATTTGATATATAAAGATAAATAAACCTGTCCACATGGAACTTACATTCTGGTTAGTTTAGTGTTCATCTCTTATATATTATTTGATTCTTTATAGCAGTCACTCTCAACCAGGGAGATTTTGCCCCCCATGGGATGTTTGGCAATGTCTGGAGACATTTTGATTGTCTTAATTGGGTGGAAGGTGGGGGTTAAGAGGGGTTACTAATGGCGTCTTGTGGGTAGAGGCCAAAGATGCTGTTAAACATTCTACAATGCACAGGACAACTCCCAGAACAAAAAATTATCTGGTCCAAAATGTCAACTATACGGAGGCTTAGAAACCCTACTCTTGAACAAGAGTCTGCAAACATTTTCTATAAAGGGCCAGATAGTTAATATTTGACCTTTTGGGCAATGCGGTCTCCATCACCATTATTTAACTCTGCCAATGTGGCATGAAAGCAGTCACTAACAATATGTAAATGATGCAGTGTGGCTATGTCCCCATGATACTTCATTAACAAAAATAGGTGCAGCATGGGTTTGGCCTGTGGGCTGTTGTTTGCATACTCTCCCATAGCAGTGGTTCCTAATCTTGGATGTTCATTAGAATAATCCAAGAGCTTTTGAACAGTAGTGTTATCTGGACCTCACGCCCTCAACTTTTGATTTGATTAGTCTGGGACTGACTGTCAGCACTGGTGTTGTTTCAAAGCTCCCCAAGGATTAGAAGGTCCAACCCTGCTCTGTAATAGTTGCTGTTTGTATATTTGAATGTTTGAATCCTTCATGACCAGCAGAGTAGACCCTTATCAGCCATTTCTCTTGCCATCTGGTTTTTGTCCCCAGCACTCTCTTGAAAGTCCCCCAAATTAATGGGGCCTTGTATTAAGGACTCATTCCTCTGAGGCTCAGATCGTGAAACACTCCCTGTTCTCAGGGACGTTGAAGCACCTCACTTTCCTGGCTCTTCTCCTGTGATTCTAACTACTCTTCTGCCCTCTCAACCTTTTGAGCTTTCAATATAGGTGCTCCCCACGGATCTGTCTGAGTGTTCCCTGGACCATGCCATGGCTCTGCCTCACCATAAACAATGTTCATGCGGCATCTATAGGCTTGATCACTCCCATGAGGACTGTTTTGGTTGGTTACCAGGTGATTATATTTTTGGTTTGATCATAGTTATGGAAGTTACATATGAATGTTCTTACTCATGAAACTCACTGAAAGTCTCTTCATCCAGGTATCAACTCTGACTGCAGTTTCACAGAACATTTTAAAAATGAGAATTCTTATTGTGGAACTGTCTTACAGGAGAAAAAAAAACTCATAATAAGGTCATTTGGGGACTCTGTAACTTACCATACATATGCAGACCTACCTCAGAGTAAATAGAAAGTTACCAGTGCATACAAATTTAAATATAATTCAATAAGAAGAATATTATAAATGCCTATTTTGCTGCTACATCACCAGAACACTCTGAGTGTTCAGAGTAATGATAATGAGGCTAAGTAGCACTCATGCATTGCCAGATGTATGTGGCAGAACATGGCAAGAAATAGGTGACAGGCACAAGCTGTGCAATTGCCAAGAGTTTTAAGGGGGTCTATTCCCAATAGTATGGGAAGATATATTATTTCCTAGGGCTTCTGGTAACAAATTACCAGAAGTAATTTGGTGGCTTTAAGTAGCAGAACATGGGAAGAGATGTGGCTCAAACAACTAGGCTCCTGTCTATCATATAGGAGGTCCAGGGTTTGATTCCTGGGGCCTCCTGGTGAAAGCAAGCTGGCCCAAGTGGAGAGCTGGCCCACACAGAGTGCTGGCCCACATGGAGTCCTGGTACAGCAAGATGATGCATCAAAAAGAGACGCAGAAGAGAGATAATAAGAGATGCAGCAGACCAAGGAGCTGAAGTGGCACAAGAGATTGAGCACCTCTCTCCACTCCAGAAGGTCCCAGGATTGGTTCCCCGTGCCGCCTAAAGAGAAGACAAGCAAACACAGAAGAACACACAGGCAGCAGACAGCAAGCACAGAACAACGAGGAGGGGCAGGGAGAAATAAATAAATAAATCTATATAAAAAAAGAAAAGAACATTATTCTCTCCCAGTTCTGGATGCCAGAAGTCCAAAATCAAGGTGTGCACACACCCTCACTCTATCTGGAGGCCCTAGGGGAGAATCTGTCCTTGCCTCCTCCAGCTTCTTCAACCCACTGGAGCAGGTTTGGGAAACCAACAAGGGCCAGTGATGCCCTATGGGGTCAGCCTTTACTCTGCCTAGCCTGCAGGGGTTAGGGAAGGAAGCACTCAATGGAACCTAGAGAGAGAAGCTATAACTTAAGCTAGGGTGGGAGCTGTGGGAGTGGGCTTGCATCTGCTGCAGCTGTGGCTTCTGAAAGAGAAATTCAGTCAACATGTGGATAGGCATAAAGAGTCCTGGGGGAATAAATTCCCAACCTCATTTTCTTTCCACCCTCCTACTGGTGCCTCCTGTTGGCCAAATAAAAAGGAAAGCCAGAGAAAAGGATGCTCATAAATGCAATCCAAAAAGAGAAACATGGAGGGGCAAATGGAAAACACCCAGACATCAGGACATTATCACTCCTGAAGGGGAGCAGAAAATTCTCCAGGTAGAGATGCAAATGAGGTTGCTTTCACATGTGCAATGTAAATTTAGGTTTTGTCCATATGTAAAACACAAATGAGAACACATGTATTTTTTTTCCTGTAATTTCAGACCATTACACTTTGGTACTGGGAAGCACTAATTACTTCTGTGTTTTGGGAAAAGAACTATAAGCAGAGTATAAACCACCATAGTCCTTTATACAGAGAGGAATAATTCCATTACCATTGTGATTATAATTTACTTCCCTTATTTACAGTCCTTTCTCAAAAGGAGCTTAGGTGGCTTGTGAAGGAGAAGAGATGTAGTATAAGGTCAATGAAATTCAAAGAGAAAATCAAGACCATGAAAAGGAGGAGGAAGCAACTATGTCAACCTCAAGGGCTAATAGAGTTGCTGTGATTGCTTCAAGTTTGGTTCTGCCTTCCTGGCAGCTGTCATTATAACATAGTTATATCCATGTCTCACTCAGGCAGAGCTTTGCTCTGCAGCACATGATTCCACAAAGGCTGTCTCCCTCTCCTGTTCATGTAACAGTCACTTGCTGTGATTAAAAAAAAAAAATTCCTGGATGGGAAGTGGATGTAGCTTGGTGGTTGAGCGCCTGCTTCCCATGTACGAGGTCCCAGGTTCAATCCCCGGTTCCTCCCACCCATCCCCCAAAATAGAAAAAAACTGGATAATTTGCACAGCTAATCATTTTTTGTGGAAGTAAAATTTTGAGATATAGGGAAAAAATTGTATTGGAATATTGTGGAAACAGAAGTAAAGAAATAATGAGGGGGAAGGGAGGGAACCCAGCTAAGCTCAGTGTAATCACTAATCACTAATTATTTTCAAATTTTCTCATCCTCCTTTTATGTTTTTATTTATTTTATTGAAGTATAATTTACATACAATAAAATTTACCAGTTTTAAATGAATAATTGATTTTTGACAAATGTTTATAGCTGTGCAACCACTGCCACAGTCTTAATAAAGAATATTTCTATCACTCTCCAAAGTCCTCATGCCCTTTGACACTCTATCCTGTCCTCCCACTGCTGGCCTGTAGCACCAACTGATCTGATTTTTACCAATATAGTTTTGCCTTTTCTAGAATTTCAGGTGTGTGTAGACTTTTGTGTCTAGCTTTTCTCACTTAGCATAATTTTTTTAGATCACTCATGTTTTTGCACATATCATAGTTCATTCCGTTTTATTGCTGAGTACTCATCTATTTTTTGTATATACCAACATTTATCTATCCACCGGTTGATGGGCATTTGTGTTGTTTCTAGTTTTTGGCAATTATGAATACAACTGCTATGAACATTTGGGTACAAATCTTCGTGTAAACATACATCTCCAGTTTCTTTAGGTAAATACCTAGTAGTGTGATTAGTAGGTTGTATGGTAAACTTTACAAGAACTGTCACTGCCAAACTATTTTCCAAAGTGGCTGTACCATTTGACATCCCCACCAGCAAAGTATACCTTTACTTTGCATTTTCATCAACATTTAGTATAGTCAGTCTTCTTAATTTTGACTATTCAAGTGTGTGTGTAGGTGGTATATATTTATATATTTGGCACTGTGAACAGGATGTGGTGGTATATTTTTTATTTTGAAGTTTTCTTATGACTAATGATGTTAAGCACCTTTTAATTACTTATTTGTCCCTCTTTGGTTTAGCTTCTGTTAAATATTTCATTCGCCTAAAAATTGAGTTGTCTTATTATTGAGTCCTAAAAGGTTATTTTGGCCTTTAAATAAATCCTGATTTAAACAAATCCTTTAGTGAATGTGTTTTGCCAATATTTTTCTCATCTATAAAAGAGAAATAATATTACTTATGCCTAAAGCTAATGTAAGAATTAGATTAGATAATATGCAAAGATTCTGATGCATAATAGCCACTTAGTAAATGAGAGTCTCTTTTCATAGCTTTTCCTCCTTCCGAAGAGTCAAATCCTATAAAAAAGTTGAGGATGAGTCAAGCAAGAAAAAGACTCTGGACAAGAGCATCTTGGAGAGAATAGTTTCAGGATATTGGTGGGGTAATAAGAGAAATTGCAAAGAAGTAGAGTGAGTGGTAAATATTTAATCAAGGATCAAAGATGTTTCGTTCAGAAAATTGGGCAGTGAGGAAAGGAGAGAGAGGACCTTGGCACACAAGCGGTGTGATATGGTGGTTAAGCACAGGCCCCTGCAGCTCGGTTGCTTGAGTTGAAGCCCAGCTCTGTCACTTATAGGCAAGTTATTTCACCTCCTTGTGCTTCAATGTCTTCATCTGTAAGAGGGGCATGATAATAAAAGGAATTGGTCTATAGGGCTGCTTTGAGGACTAATGTGTTAGCATTTGTAAAGCGCTTTGAAGGGTTCCTGTTGCAAGGGCTCTAATTATTACCTAGAAGGTTAGCCCTAAAGAAGGCAGCTGCCTAGAATTGGGGAGGTCTGTTGGTAAGCAAGCCAAGGGAAATGAATCACTGAGGGTGCGAGTAAGAGAAGAGCACAGGCAAGCAATCAGAGGTGAGCCTGGGAAAAGAGGGCTCAGATTTGAATTTAGTAAGGAATAACAGGAACAGACCACAAAGAATTTTGAGGTATATATCAAAGCAGATGATCTTTCAGGAAAGTTTGATGTTAACTTATCTGCCCAGAAGAGGAAAATCAAGGGCATAATTGGGGGTTAAAGTAAGTGAAGAAGATAAGAAACAATAGTTGTTGAGATTAAAATCGAGTCTTGGCAAGAAAGGCATTAAAAGATTGTCACAATCAAGAAGGATCTAGATGACGTTGGAGAGCAAGAATTAGAAGTGGGTTCCATCAACAGGGTTTTGTGACTTGCTCTAACACTATCAGTCTGGAAGCAGGAAAGGGAGAAAACAGAAAATAATGGTTGGCAAAAGAACAAATATCTAAGGTATTCTAGATGAGTGCCTTGTTGAAATGGTCAGCTATTTAGCAGATATAGCTATAATAGGGAATAGTGTGCAGCTGAAGAACGAATGAGGTTTTCATGAGCACATTTTATTTCCGTAAGTACAAAAAAGTAAGGAATTTTCAAAAAGTGAGAAATGTGAAATGGCTGCACAGTTGGACCACGCAGAGTAGGATGGTAAGAAAAGCTGAGAATATGGCAGCTCAGGTATTGAGGGTCAGTGAAAAACAGATGCAGATAGAGTTGAGCTGGGAGACAGGAAGATGTCAAATGGGAGGCTCTCTTGTCATGGAGAATTTCACAGTGGAGATTTTAGAGGTAGAGAACTTTGGAGACTGAGGTAAAAGGCCTTGTGGGTATCAAAGTGGAGAGGGGAGATACAGTAAATGGGTTAAGGGGCTGTAGTGTCAGTGTTAGAAAGGAGAATACAAGGGGTGTGCCGTGAAGATGCTCCCACATGCTGAGGAAGACTCCAACTTACCGAAAGCCACTATGGAACAAGGAAGAGCGCTTTGGAGGTCAGTAGATTATTGCACTATTATTTTGCCAGCCAATCCTGAAAATAGGTGGCAGATCTGTACCAACTGAATACTTGCTTGGCCTAGTCTTGTACCTAACGCTAAGTGAGTTTTTATATTATCTTCTATAATATGAAAGCTATTATATCAGTGTTCATAGTACACTCACACCATGCTCCAGAAAACATGAAACGGACGAAGTCCAGTTTTCAGCATCTTCCTCCTCTTTCTCAGAAATAACAAATCTGCTGGGACTGCTCCGCCTTGGGCAGAATGGTAGAAGGAAAGATGGTGGAAAACAGAGTCCTTTCCCTTCCTGATTCTTTGGGACTTCCTTAAGAGGGTAGAAGAATGGGAGGGAGACTTACTGCAGTGCTAGTTAATAAACATACTTTGGCTTTTGACTCAAGGTGCTAATTTATATATTCTGCATATTTGCACACTGAGCTCCAGGTCCCTTAACTACAGGTCCATGAGCATGGAAAATAACATTTAAGACGAGTCTCTGAAATCTACAGGGCATAGAGTCTCCCTCCTGCCTTTTCCACTTCAAGTGTACTAACTAAAGTTATCTTTGGAGGAAGCCTACAGGAAGAGCTAAGCAACAACCTTCAGAATTCATCTAGAACTTATAGTATATCACTTACCACATAAAAAAAATTAAACTTGCCTAAGCCCACCCCAAAAGTTCTTAAAATTGATTTAAGCAGGGTCTTCTTTCTTCTCTTTTTGAAAACAGGCAAAATATTGCCCCATTATATCTCTGTCCCACGTGATTTGCAGCACATATACAAATGATTGAGAGGCTGAGGTGCCTGTATTGATAATTCATGTTTCAGACAGGGATTTTGAGAAAATGTTTCACTGCTTATGTGGTCCAGACTGACTGTCTCCGTTAAATACATTCATTGGATAATTGCTTAACTTTCCACTTTCCTTTTCTGGTGAAGTCACATATAATATGTCCAAAATGGCCAGAAGGAATCATGGGATTTATGCATATAAATACAGCATTGCTTTTCTGAAAGGAAAGAATGTAGTTCAAGAACTATTTATATTCTGGGTAAGCTTTGAATTTGTATATATTATGTGCACAGAAAATAATTCCTTATGAGCATATCCAATGTTGTGTGCCCAATTAAATGACCGTTTGGGACTGATGTCATGCCCATTCATATTAGTAGGAGTTTAGAGATACCAGTGGGACCAAAAGCTAGTGCCAAAAACGGACAGAATGGTTTCCATGGAGCATAATGACACGATTTTCTGATGGAACAAAATTGAAAAGAACTAGAGAACAGAAGAAGGGTGTGGTGTCTGCAAAAATGAAAAACTTTATTCATGGATTCAAATTTATGCTTAAAATGAGTTTTCAGGCAAAAGTTAGAAGCTAATTAAATAGTGATGGAACTTTCAGAGGAATCTGGCAGATTCTCCTGTAACTTTCTTTCCCTCTACCTCATATCCTTATTATCACCAGTCCTTACTTTCTTCCCTAGATGATTAAAGAATGTCTTCCTTTTCAAACAATGCTTTTGAAAAGTCCCTTCTCATTTTCTTTAGGGCTATGTGTCACCAACCATTACATCACTTTGTACATCTACCATTTCCCCCCAAATATCATATAAAGAATCCAATTTGATTGCTAGTTGGGAACACATTTCTTGTTTTTTTGTGTGTGTGTTCCCTTTGGACTGTTGATTACTGTTGCTTGTGCTATAACCATAGTCAAACCTTTCTGTGATTTGGGTGTAGGTTTATAAACACTAAAAACTAATAAATAGCTTTAACATTAATATGAGAAGGTAGATGCTGGTCACTACAGAGGCTTCCCAATGGTATAGTTAAATGACTCCGGAGCCAAGAGACTGTTTCTAGCGTTAAGTCTAAACAAAGGTGTCTTTCCTTTACTACCAATGACTTAAAAATCATTCCATAGTTTAGTTTGTTTCATGATTTCTAGTTTGGATTATTTTCTTGAGGTCCTTTCTCCACTATATACCAAAATAATCCTTTTCTCATCATTTCTATTACTTGGAATCTGTTCCTTTCCTATTCCAACTTCTTGTTTTAATTTGACTAGTTTCCTCATTTGTAGATGATTACTTTCCTATGCAGCTTTTTATCCTATTAAGTTTTTGCAAGCATTAAATCATACTACTTGTGTGCTGGAGTGTCCTTACCTACTATTCCCACCCCATATCCCAGCCTTCCCACGTGGAATCCTTTTTTATTACTAGTATTCTAATTTGGTCTGGTTGCTTTCTAGACTTATCATCCTAGGGATTTCTTTTATTATATTCCTGGATCAGATGGGTCTATTTTCTTCATGGATCCTACATTTTTCCCTTAATTGTTTTACTCCTTTGTTTTGCTAGAGTATATTTTCAAGCAACTGCCCATGAAAAGATGCATGGAATACAAGGTTCTGAGACCTTATAAGTTTGAAAGTGTCTTTTTTTCTGCTCTCACCTTTGATTGATAACTTGGCTGAGTATAGAATTCTAGGTTGCAAAAAGATTCCCTTAAAAGGGATTCTTCTGAATCTCTTAGCATCTACTGCTGCTGCTGAGAATTCTGATTCCAGTCTGATAATCATTCCCTTTTAGATGATGTATTTATTTATTTCTCTTTGGAGGCTTTTGTAATCTTATCTTTGGTTCTGAAGTTACACAACGGTATGTCTGGGTATTGATATTTATGCTTTCATTAGCAAGGTAGGGACCCTTTCAATTTGAAGACATGTGTTTCTGCTCCAAAAAGTTACTTATGTAATTTCTTTAATAATATTTTTGTCTCTGTTTTCTATGTCTGGAATACCTACTTGACAGATGCTTGACCATCTGATTGATCTTCTCTGACTCCTTTCTCTTTGTCTTTTTGTTTTATATTTTAAGAGAAGGTCCCTGATTTATCCTCCTACCTTTGGTTGAGGTTTTTTTTTTTTTTTTTTAATTGACAATTATCTTTGGAATTTTCAAGAACTCGTTATTCTGAACTTACGCCTTTTTCATATTATTTTAAAGTGAACTATTTTCTGAAATGTCTAATTAAATTATGTCTGTTTGTTTACTTTAAGTTATCTCTTTCTTCTGGGGTCAATTTTCTGTTTATTTACCATGAGAGGCAATATACCATTATGGTTTGTCAGTGCAGACTGGAAATAGATAAGATCCCACCTCTAATACATTCTAACTGCATATGCAACCTTGGGCAAGTTACTTAAGCCATCTCTGCCTCAGTTTCCTGGGGTACAATAGCCATACTAATCTCATATGATTGTTTTGTGGATTTAAAGAGTTTGTTTATGAGTGTGTTTAGACAACTCCCAGCATATATTAAGTACTCAATAAATGTGAGCTATTATTATTAGTCTTTTCTTTCACATTGCAAGCTTTATTCAGATGACTGACAATTTTTGGTTGTCCATTCATAATAAAATCAAGAAACTTCAATGTTGACTTCAGAGCTCAATTTTTGTGAGTGAGATTTGTGGACCAGAAAGCCTAGTGTTAGTGTGAGTTAGGAAGTGGCATTGGATTAAGCCGAATGAAGAGGACTTCATTATGGAACACAAGCACCCATATTCAAGTTCTCCCTAGAGAGCCAACTCAGTCTGTTTAAAGAACCCTCAATTTATTTTGCTTTGCTTTAATTGACTGGCTACAAATTCTTCTATTGGGGAGAAGAGTGTGGGATGGGTGGATTGTTAACTCTGTTTACCTAGAAATGATACCTCTGTTTTCAACCTCAACTCCCCAATCCCCACCCTCAGTCTACTTGGCTGCCTTTGGGTCTGGATCTCCTGAGTTCAGCCTCTATGGCTGCCTCTTTCCTTGACTGTTGCTCTTGCCTTGTATGTTCTGAGCTGGAACCTCCTTTTTTCCCTCTTCATTTGTGCATACTTTTTCATCAGTTTTCACCTTACAGAAATTTATAGAAATCTCTTGCCAGGTAACATCTTAAATGTACCCCCACTCACATTTCCTCTCTTTTCTTGTGGTATTATACTTATTTATTTTTTAAAAATTCTTCACTCTTATTTAAATGTGATCTCGAGAAGGTGAAGAGAAAAACACGTTTTATTTTGAAACCAAAGCTCAAGTTTTAACAATGTTTTTGCAGTCTGAATTCTGGAGTAATACTTTAATTGAAAATATTCTACTGAATTTCACCAATAACCTAACAATGACCAAATATGGAGTTGTTTCTAGTCTTCTCTGTTCTACCTGTCCATAGCAGAAAATAAGAAAAAACAAAGAAAAAAGGAAAAAATAATCCCTTCACACTGAGATAATTATTGCTATCTACCAGTCTTTTTTTTCTCTTTAAAATCACCATGTCTACTTCTCCAGTTCTGTTACTATCCATTTTTCAGACTCTGCAACATTAAAGCCCAGAAAGCAAGCTGACAAAGCCAAACTCCTCCATAGCAGTTGGGGAAGGGCTAGGGCCACTTATGTTAGTAAATTTTCTCTCTTTATTCTTTACATTATAAGCCAGTAAATGATTTTTTAAAAAGTCTTTGTAGCCAAATCTTTGTAAATATTCTTATTATTTTAGAAAAAAGTTTCCAAAAGTAGAATTATTGAGAAAAGGATAAGAATACTTGAAAAAGGCTTTCCATACATATTGCCAAACTGCCCTCTGAACTAGTTTTAAGCACCAACTAGTAATATTTGATAATGTACTTTGCTCCCCATATTCTCTAACACTGTTATTATTATATATTATATAAAATTGCAATTTAATAAGTGATAGGTGCAATCTCACTGTTTAAATTTACATTTTATCAATTACTAGTAAAGTCATTTTTTCATAAATGTATTTGATATCTGTATTTTTTAGAAAATTGTTTATTTTTGTGTGGAGTATTCCTTCTTTTTCTTACGGATATTTTTCAAAAATTCTGCAATTTTTTATTCCCCAACACTACTCTTAAGTGTTGAGGAAACAGGAGTAAGCAAAACATAAATTCCTGCTCTTGTGACCTAATATTTTAATAGGTGGCAGATTGATAATAAGTCAAATAAATGAATGAAATATTCAGTAGGTCAGATGGTGATAAGTGCTATGGAGAAAAATAGGGGAGGGGATGTGTGCTTGTCGTAGAATCTACTGAAGATCTTCCAAGAAGGTGACATTTGAGCAAATATCTGAAGGATTTGGAAGAAGAGCTTCCAGGCAGAGGAACTAGGAAGTACAAAGGTCCTGAGACGGAAATCTATCTGTCATGTTTGAGGAACTGTAAGGAGGACAGGGTGACTAGAATTGAGCAAGCAAGAAGTAGAGAATGAGAAGAAGTTAGAATGGTGTATTTGTGAGATGGGGGCAGCTCATGTAACTACTTATAGACAAACCTTTGTAAGGCCTTTGGCTTTTACTTGGAGCAAACAGCAAGCTTTTGGAGAGGTGTGAGCAGAAGATTGACTGCTCTGAGTTATGTTTTAATAAGACCTCTCTGGTGGCTCTGTGAAAAATAGGCCATAGGGGGCAAGGGCAGAAGTAGGGAGACTAGTTAGGAGATTCAGTAATCAAAAAGATAGATGATGGTGGCTGGGATAAGGGTGGTTATTGTAGATGTGGTAAATGATCCTGCTGAGATCAGGATGTATTTTTGCATTTGTATTTAAGATCGAGGATTATCTATCCATCCATCCATCTATCCATCTATCTACTTGTGGTGCATTAAATTTTGTACCCCAGTTTGGACATGTTGGTCTTGGTATGCATTCTGGTGGGTGTCGGCCCATTGTGAATAAGTTCTCTTCAAGATGTTACTTTGGTTAAGGTGTGGCACCACTGAACCAGGTTGGGCTTTAATTTGGATTGCTGGAGTCCTTTATAGATAGAGTGAAAGTAAGAAGGAGAGAGAAGCCAGGAGAGGTCACCATGTGCATTGCCATGTGACAGAATAGCCAAGGACCAAGGTCTCCCCGGTAGCCAGCCCCAGAATGCCACAGATTTGGGGAAGAAAGCATGGCCTTGCTGATGCCTCAACTTTGAACTTCTAGCCTCAAAACCATGAGCCAAGAAATTCCCATTGTTTAATGGAACCCATTGTATGTTATTTATTTTAACAGCTGGGAAACTAAAACACTGTCTATATACTGTACTGTATCTATTTATCATATCATATCATATCATATCATATCATATCATATCATATCAGTCTATCATATCAATCTATCATATCTATCTATCTATCTATCTATCTATCTATCTATCTATCTATCTATCTATCTATCTATCTATCTCTCTATCTCTCTATCTCTCTATCTCTCTCTCTCTCTCTCTCTCTATCTCTCTATCTCTCTATCTCTCTATCTCTCTATCATCTCTCTATCTCTCTATCTCTCTATCTACTATCTATCTATCATCTATCTACCTAGCCCCACTGTAAGATTTAGATATCAGAATTTGGATTTGGAATATGTCCATATATTTTCTATGCTCCAAAACAGTTCAGAGAGCATGGAAGTTGCATGTTCCTTAAGGTTTGAAAATAACTTGCTCACATGATCATCTTGACCCTATGCTTTTCTTGTAGATGATTCTTTGATGGCTTTTTATATAGCTTCCATGTTTGTGATCTAATCAGATTGTATATCTCTTCCTGAGCCATACCGGTCTTTTGTATTTTTCTAGAAAGTAATTTATTTCTTTGAGATTTTTTTATTTATTGCTTTGAGTGTATATAGTGTTGTAATTTCAAAAATCTTTCTCTGTCATTATGGGTATGTTCCCTTATTATTATTATCTTTGTGGATTTGCATTGTCTTTCAATTTATTAGACTTTAGTCATGGATTGCCTATTTCATTTTCTTTCCCCAAAGAATAAGCAGCTCTTAAATTTCTTTGTTTATAATTTTTTTCTATTTTTCAGGTCAATTATTTTTTATTTCTTTTTCAATTATTTCCTTCTTCTTGCTTTCCTTGTATTTGCTTTTTTGCTCTCCCCTGATTTCTTGAGTTAAATACTATGGTAGATTGAATTATGTACTTCAATTTACACATGTTCTTAATCTTAATCTGCATTCCTGTGTATGTGAACCTATTGCTAGAATCTCTTGAAGGTGTTATTTTTAGTTAAAGTGTGGCCAATTGGATGAAGGTGGTTCTTAATCTGGATTGCTGGGCTCCTTGATAAGTGGAGGATATTCAGAGCTAGAGAGAAGGCCATGGAGTGGAGCCAGAATCTGGAAGTCAGTGGAACCCAGAAGAGAAAGGAGAGGGCATCCTCATGTGTAGGAAGCAGGGATACAAGCACCAAACTCCAAGGATTGCCAGAATGTTACGGACCTTAGGGAGAAAGCATCACCTTGTTGACACTTCAGTTTTGGACTTCTCCTAGCCTCAAAAGTGAGTTCATAAACTCTTGTTGCTTAAGTAAACTCATTGTGTGGTTTTTGTGGTAACAATGAATACAGAACTAAGACAAATTCTTATTTCTCTTTTTTAAAAATTCTGAATTTGCCTCAGATGACTGCTTTGTCCATGTTTTATTGGTATTGATTTGTCATGTTCTCACTACTATTCTTTTCTTAGAACTCTACAATTTCAGATTTGTCCCAAGAGCTTTTTTTAGTGGTTTCTCTTTTCATTTCAAAGCACTTATTTTTTAGTTTATATTTTTGAAATTAATTTCTAGTTATAATGATTTCTGATCAGAAAATATGTCTTGTATGGTTTGTGTGTTGAAATTCACTGAGGGTTTTTGTTTTGTGGCCTAATGCATGATCATCTTTGTAAATTTCCCCTGAATCTTTAAAATACAAAGTGTATGCTCTGCATGGAATACCAAGTTCAATTTGTAGTTATTTAATCAACCTTATTAATTATGTTATTCAGCACTTCAATATGATAATTTTTCTTTGACTGATATGTAAAGAAGTTAGATATATTGAAGTCACTGACATTTATTGTGCTGTTTTCTTTTTAAAATTTATATATTTTATTTTAAATATTCAGTTTCATGACTGTCAATGTCTTTGTTGATTATGTCCTTCATTAATATAAAATGTTGCTCTGCTGTTATGGAATTATCCCATTTAATGTTTTTCTTTTGCTTTGGATTATATATATATATTTAATTTATTGAAGTATATCACTCATACATGAACATACATAAACAGTAAGTGTATAGTAATAGTTGTGAACTTACAAAACAAACATACATAACATCAACAGGATTCTCATACCCCACCCTACCACTAATACCTTGCATTGTTGCGAAACATTTTTAACTAATGATTAAAGAGCATCCTCAAAGTATTACTACTAACCAAAGTATTTTCTCCCAACCCACCCTATTATTTTTTATATCATTTATACATGAACATACATAAACAATAAGTATATAGTAGTTGTGAACTTACAAAGCAAACATTCATAACATCATACAGGGGTCCTATATATCAACCCACCACCAACACTTTGCATTGTTGTGAGACATTTATTACAAATTATGAAAGAATATTGTCAAAATCTTACTATTAATTATAGTCTTTGTCTTACATTTGGTGTATTTTTCCCCCAACCTACCCTATTATTATTTTTTAAATATATTTTTATGACAAAAGTTGTAAACCTCCAAAACAATCATGCACATGTGCAGAATTCCCAAACAACACCCCTCTATCAATACAACACACTGTGGTGGAACATTTGTTACAAATTATGAGATAATATCATGCTTTGGATTATATTTTGGCTGATGTTTTTATTATAATTCCTGCTTTCTTTTTTGTTTGAATTTTCCTGATAGTGTTTCACATATGTATAAGACTCCATCATTCAGCAGCACCATGAAACTTAAATTTATTAAAAATCAACCAAGGTAAGTCAATATTGATAAGTTTTTTCCTTAAAAATCATATAATGGGAAATGGATGTGGCTCAAGCAGCTGGGTGCCTGCCTACCATGTGGGAGGTCCCAGGTTCAGTTCCCGGTTCCTCCTGGAGAGGATGAGCAGGACAGTGAGCTGACACGACCAGCTGGAGTGGCAAGCTGATGCAACAAGATGATGCAGCTAGATGATGTAATGAAGAGACACAGCTAGGAAACACAATGATAGACACAACAAGCAGGGAGCAGAGACGGCTCAAGTGATTGGGTGCCTCCCTCCCACATGAGAGGTTCTGGGTTCAGTTCCCAGTGCCTCCTAAAAGAAGATGAACAGAGAGCAGACAGTGAGCTCTGGCTTTTGAAATATTAGGAAGCTATAGGAAAATTGGAAGGGTAGGAAGGAGGGATGGCTACCAAACAGACAAGAATGACCAATGTCCACTGTAGATACTATATTGAATGCCATATTAAAATTTAATGCATACAATTAATTATATTATTGCTTATTGTAACTACATTATGGACTTATAAGGTAGTGGGGTTAATTGACTTTTAATTATGTAATTATTTGTTCGTTAATTTATTGATCCCTTCTTCTATATGTGTGCTATTGAACAAGAGTCCCTGGTTAAGTTATCCAGGATATGTTTCTTAGATTTTATTTCTGTCAAACATTATATTAAGTTCAAGTAAAATAAATATATACATGGTAAGAAATTCAGAGTTTTATGATTCAGATTCACATCTAAATGTACTATGAACAGCCTTTCCCAAGAAACTATATTGTCAGAGGTGGCTGATAACCTTCACATAACCTTGGTTATCTAAGTTACTAAGCTCATATTGAAAATCAATGCTAATACAAGAATTCTCAATTCAAAATGCAGCCTGTTCTGAACTCCAGGAATTGTGCAGGAAAGAAAAAAAAATTATTTGAATGACTTGTGATGGGAGGAATATGCTTTGACAGCCAAAATCCAAAACACATTAAAACATTTCTACAGGGGTTTTAAAGGTGACCTTGGTGAAGACAGGAAAGCAATCTTCATCCAGTGAAGGTGACATGAGAAACACTTTGTAGAAAGATACAGTCAGATAAAAAGGATTTTGGATTTTACCAGATGAATGATCTGGGATTTTGGAAATACAATTTAAAATGCTGGCATCTCAGCAATAAGTATGGAGGAATCTGGAGACTAGATATCAGATGATGGCATCTGCCAATAAACTTCCAAGAGCAATGAGAAAATTTGGCTATTGTAAGTGGGAGTGCTGGCTCCTGCTGACCTGAAGCTGCTCAATGTCATTGAAGACTCTCCAAAGCCCTCCTTGGAAGCTGGCTCTGGAGCTGGTCCACAGGGTATAATCAGGAGAGTGCTACACTCCGGTGCACCTTTAGCATCCATAGACTTCAGCTGAAAGTTTCTGTCCTGTGTTAAATATGAAGGAAGGAGGGGAACGAGGTCTGAGCCTCAATATACGAACTTTTCCCTTAAGAGGAGACACTGATAAAAATCATTAAAAAAAAAAACCAAAACATTCCACCTCTTCTCCTTTGTTAATGGACTTAGAAATAGAATGTTAGCTATTCAAAATACCAAATACAAATACAAAGAAAGCCCCAAGTTTGTGTTTAAAATATAACACATAGGTTATAGTCTATAAAGTCATAGTAAACTGTTATGCACATTTCTTTAACATAACTTTAAAAGTAATACTTTTTAATCATTATTATCTTCATTAGCAAAGCTAATTATGGGACAAAATAGGACACAATGCTACCAGAATTAGTTAGAAAGGGAGTTTAGACATATTTAAAATACTTTGTTTCAAAATGAAAGATGATATGAATTTTTGCTTTTCTAATTTCTAAAAAGAATATTATATTAAAATATAATGATAAAGGCTGATCTTGAATGAATTTCTTACTTAAAAAAATCAAAACCCCTCACCCTCAAACTTGATATGACTAAAGACGAATTCTTGTTTAAAGACTCTTTTACTACATTGTGAATCTATCAGACATTTTAAATTGTTATCATAAATGAATATCTATTTCATGCATTTCATGTGTACTACTTTATTCTAAGCCAGTAAATTGGAAGACATGACCCCTGACCTCAAGGGACTCAAAATTTAAAAATCATAGATTACCGATAACAGAACCTCAAAGAAGTGGAGAGCAAAGAGTACTGGTCAGGAAGCAAGACGTTGCTCAGGTCCTCGTTTTCCAACAGTTTACTTTTTTTTTAAATTTTTTTATTATGGGTAAAAATCAAAATTCTCACGATACATACAAACATTTGCAAAATGATATATAAATATATATGCATATATGTGTATTTGCTTACAAAAATGTTATTTATATATATATATATACATATATTTTAAGAGGTGCTTAGATTACCCAAAATATTACACAGAACCCACTGGGATTCCCATGTTTCCCACCTCCCACACCTCCCACCACATCCCACACAAACATCTTCCACAGTGTGGCCCACCACCCTCAATGAACTTACACATCCTGGAGCTTTGCCACCAACCATTTTACTTTTAATCTTGTTGCAGTTAAACTAAACTTTTAGCCTCCACGTTTCTTCATTCTTCAGGTATATCTGCTCCCTTTATTTCTTGGGTTCCTGATTTGAGAACATAATGGCTATAAACATTCCTAAAAATTCTAACACATTGTTACCTAGCTCAAAAAGACTGCAAAAGAAGTGTGTATTTCCTTTTAAATAGCTTTAAGGAACATTGGTAACATTTGTACAAATGTGAACATCTTCTTTTAGTCCCAAATTGCAGAACTTGTGTTTTTAGCTGTGACTTGGGTGGCTACTTCAAAGGAAGATATAAGTTACACCTCCTCTAATCAGAAGCCAAATATTGATATTTTGAAGAACTTTTTTTTACTGACACTCACAAGAACGTGGAAGGGGTGAATTGTAAGAGGTAGAGGAACATTATGGTTTTTAAACCCTGAAATATGTAAAATTTTGGTTTAGGGTTTCTTTGGGTAATTGGCTAAATACCAGGTTTAGCCTACTTTATTGAAATTTTGGAATGTGAGATATAGAATGATTTTTTTCTAGGGATACAATGATACTTGAAATAATATATTTGAAATATAAGATATTGCTGGCTTATAGAAAATAAAATATAGAGAATCAAGTAGAATTATTAAAGGCAGAAGACATGGGTTTCATTTCAAGGTTCATTCATGATAAAATGAAATTTGACAAATGTAAAAAACTTGATTCCCACAACTGTTGAAGATGCTTTGTGCCACTGCCTTTTGTCTTCTTCTTTCCCTCCCTAGTGTATCTCTGAGTTTCTGCTGCCACAATCAACTCTGTTTCCAAGTATTTCACATTTAAACTCCCCAAGAGTAATGATAGGTTCAAATGCCCACAGTTTCTGTGGAAAGCTTGGGAAGTGCAGGAAATGCTGGTGGGGGAGTAGCATTAGCCCAACTAAGGACAAGGGAGCAAGGGTATTTATATACCATCTACGCTTAATCACTGGTTGAGGGCTGATGGGAGGGAGGTGGAAAAGGGGTGTTTATTCTTCCTTACTCCTGCGTTTGTAACCTCAGGCAAAAAGATGCACTTGAACTGGAAGCTCAAAGTGTAGGAGCTCACAAAAGTGGTTAGGGCTGAGGGATAAAGGCAGGGCACCATAGCATTTGCTACACATGGTACCTATATAAAAGAAATCACTCATATCCACTTTGCACTAGAAAAGCTTTTCATGTGTAGGCTTGTCCAATACAATTTTTATTAGGGTAGTAATTTTTTAAATATTTGGAGTTTATTGAGGTGAGATTCATACAATATAACGTTAACTATTTTAAAGTGAAAAATCAATGGCATCTATTACCTTCACAATGATATGTAACCACCACCTCTTCCTAGTTCCAAAACATTTCTATCACTCCAAAATAAAACTCTCTACCTATTAAGCACTACTCCCTACTCCTCGCTTTCTCCCAGCCCCTGGAAACCACCAATCTGCGTCTGTCTCTATGGATTTCTAGATATTTCATATAAACAGAATCACACAATATGTGACTTTTTGTGTCTGGCTTCTTTCACTTAGCATAATATTTTTGAGGTTCATCTATGTAGTAGTGTGTATCAAGTCTTCATTCCTTTTTATGACTAAATAATACTGCATTGCTTGCTTAACCAACCATTTATCCGTCGATGGACATAAAGGCTGCTTCCACCTCTGGCTGTTGTATAGAGTGCTGCCATGAACATGCTTGTACATGTATTTGTTTGAGTCTCTGTTTACAGTTCTTTTGGGATTCCACTTAGGAATCCCACTTAGGAGTGGAATTTCTTGGTCATATGGTCATTGTCTTAGTTTCTAGCTGCTAAAACCAGTACTATACAATGGGTAGGGTTAAATAATGGGAATTTATTGCCTCATGGCTTTGAGGCTTGGAAAAGTCCAAAATCAAGTTATCAGCAAGGCGATGTTTTCTCCCCCAAAACTGTGACGATCTGGGGCTGGCTGCCTTTCCATCATGTAGAAACACCCATGGTGGGGTCTTCCTCAGCTTCTGAGTTCCGTTGAATTCCAGCTTCTGGCTGCTCCCCTTGGCTTCTCTTTCCATGTCCAATATCCTTTTTTAATAAGGACTTCAGCCATATTAGATTAAGGCCACCCTCATTCAGTTTGGGCACATCTTAACCAGTAACATCTTCAAAGGTCCTATATACAAATGAGTTCATACCTACAGGACCAGGGGTTGGGACTTGAACAAACCTTTTGTGAGGGGTGTGATACAATCCCTAACAGTAATTGTATTTTCAACTTTTTGAGGAATGGCCAAATTGTTTTCTTTATGGTAGTAATTTTTAAAATAAATTGAGCACTAGCAGTATTAGATTTTTGTGTTTGACTTTTGGACAAACTTTATTTATATATATGAGTTTAAATGTCTATAATTCTTTATAGTGAATTTATATTTTTTATATTAGCTGATAATGAATATTAAGCTTTTCTGGGATGATGCTGGATGCTAATCAATAGTTCAGTTTTGGCAGCATCATCTTTGTTAATTAGTTGAATTGGGAAGTTAGTTGAATATTTTACTTCAATTTTGCCCCAATTTTAATGAAAAATAAAAGTGCTAATATTTACCATGGGACCATGAGTTTCATATGCTTAATAAAAATAGAGATTGATACAAATAATAAAGCATGCCAAAAAAGTCAAATCTTTAGTTATATTTGAACTTAAGTTTTGTTTTCAATTTCAAGCACAAAGTTAACAAGAACAAAACACAAGATTATGATTCAAATATGAGATAAGATTTGAACTTTTCTGTTATTTATTTATTTGTTTATTTAGTTTCAGAAAACCAGTACCTTTAAGGCATATCTTGTTTGACTTTTTACATTTTCAACTTTTGTGCATATTGTTTTGGAATGCTTTCTATACAGAAATAGGAGACTACATGGTAACTGTTTTATTAAAAATACAAATATTTGAAAATATATTATTAAAGGTAAAAATGATTATTCTTTCCTCATATCATATCATATCAATCATATCATCATATCATAACATGTGTTATAAAATATGACCTGCACATAATACTACTGAGCCCTGTAGAGATGGTACACTTGACCAAGTGACCATGCATTTGGAATTGCCCATCATGCTCTGAGCTCCATCAGACCTACTGAGTCATGAGGTCAGGTGGCCCAGTAGCAATTCAGCATGAGATGACAGTGGCACATCTGGGACCAAAGGGTACAAGCAAGCTGTGAGAACAGAATATCCAGACCCCATGCCTTGAGACACAATTTAGCTGGCATCTATGGCCACAAGGGGATTCATTACAACCAGTTGATGGAAGAGGAAAAAAACCTAAACTTGATTTATGGGTGGATCAGTCTTGATCAGCCAAGAATGTAGAGTGCCCTGGAAAGACTGCTGTGTGCGAGACTGTCGACTTGGGCCAGCTGTTTGTGGATGATACAGTATGTAATACAAACAGTGGATCCCAGAGTCATATATTATGGCATCTTTTTTTGCTATACAGTAGATCCCCTGGTTTGTGTGGGATCCTTTCCTGGGGGATCAACACTCTGTCATCCCTCAGATAGTGGTTGACTGAGGTCCTGCTGGCAGGAAATGCAATCCCATACCTGGTCTATGTGTCTATTCTTGGTGGAAAAAATCTCTGGCACTTTCAGGAGGGAAGGAGGCCATGAAGTCAATGACCAAGTTTGCTGATGTCAACTATTTGAGTCTTTCGGTCTACTTGGTTATTTAGTGTCTCTTTTATGGTGGATGCTCTCTGGTGGGTGCTGACATGTGATACAGAGATCTTCACACACTTTGTGCTCTTCTCCCACTTGCCTGTATCCTAGACCTCATTGTAATTAATCTTCTAATTTTTTGCTTTCCAGGCCTCTGACCAGTCAACTAGTTCATTTGGCACTGCCTCTGAGTCCATGTATATTCAAACCTTGGGCCACTTCTTCTACCCAAAATGAAAAGAACAAGGTGCTATCTGTTACCATTTATCTTAGGTAAATATCTAGCAGTGAATCACTGGGTCATTTGGTAATACATGTTTAACTCTTTGTAATAAACTGCTGAAGTGTTTTTTTTTTTAAAGTGGCTGTTCTATTTGGCATTCTCACCAACAAAGTATGAGAGTTACATTTGCTCCAAATCCTTGCTAACACTTGTCCTTCTCAGTCTTTAAAAATTTTAGCCTCTGGGAAGCGGCTGTGGCTCAATCAATAGGGCTCCCGTTTACCATATGGGAGGCCCTGGGTTCGGTTCCCGGGGCCTCCTGGTGAAGGCAAGCCCGCCCGCACGGCGTGGTTAGCTGACCCAGCGAGCACAAGCAGCAAGGGGGGGATAAATGAATAAATAAATAAAATCTTAAAAAAAAAAAATTTTTTTAGCCTCTTTAATTTGGATATGTAATAGCATCTTTTGTAGATTTAATTTGCATTTCCCTGTTTTCTAATGATGTTGACTAGTCATATGCTTAATAACCATTTATATACCTGCTTTTGTAATGTAGCTGTTCAAATCTTTTGTCCATTTAAAAAAAGTTGGACTATTTTTCTTTTCATTATTGAGCTATAAGATTTCTTTATGCATTCTAGATGTGAGATCTTTGACAGATATTTGTATTGCAAATATTTCTCAGTCTGTGACTTGCCTTTTCATATCTTAATGGTATCTTTTGAAGAGCAGAAGTTTTAATTTTGATAAAGTCCAGTATATCAAGTTTTTCTTTTATGTTTTATGATTTTTGTATCCAATCTAAGAAATCCTTGCCTGCCCCAAGATGAAAAACTGTTTTCATCTAGAAGTTTTATAGTGATCTTTTTAGAGATATATATGTTTTTGTAAATCATGTGATATCCTGTTGTCCCAGCACCATTTGTTGAAAAGACTATGCTATTTACATTGAGTTTCTTAGGCACCTTGGTCAAAAATCAACTCACCATATATGTGTGGGTCTATTTCTGTACTATCTATTCTATTCCATTTATTTATATGTCTCTTCTTATGCCAATAATACACTGTCTTAATTACTAGCTTTACAGTAAGTCTTAATTGCTTTAGCTTTATTATAAATCTTAGAATCAGGTAGTATAAGCTATCCAACTCTGTTCTGCATTTAAAGTCTATTTTGTCTGATATTAGCATAGCTACTCCTGCCCTTTTTAAGTTATTGTTGGCATCTAAAATAATTTTCCAACCTTTTACTTGCAACCTTCTTGCATTCCTGGGTTTAGGGTGAATTTCTTGTAGGCAGCATATTGATGGGTCATATTTGCTTATCTATTCTGCCAATCTGTGTCTTTTCATTGGAGAGTTTAATCCATTAACATTCAATGTTATTACTGTCAAGGCAGTATTTACTTTAGCCATTTTTTCCTTTAGTTTTATATATAGGTTCATATTTTGTTTTTATTTCTCTTTTTATTCTTTTAGTTTTTCTTAGTAACAATCTTCTTTTCTACACAGTGCTTCAACACCACCTCTCCTGTTTTTCCCTTTCAATCTGCAGCACTCCCTTTACTATTTCTTGAAGGGCAAGTCTCTTTTTGACAAACTCTCTTAATTTCTGTTTATCTGTGGATATTTTGAACTCTTCCTCATTTTTGAACGCCAGCTTTGCTGGATACAGAATTCTTAGCTGGCAGTTTTTTCCTTTTAGCACCTTAACTATGTCATACCACTGCCTTCTTACCTCCATGGTCTCAGATGAGAAATCAGTGCTTAATCTTATTGAGCTTCCCTTATATGTGATCAATCTCTTTTCTTTTTTTGCTTTCAGAATTCTCTCTTTGTCTTGAGCATTTGACAATTTGTTAAGTATGTATCTTGGGGTAGGCTTGTTAGGATTTATACTGTTTAGTGTGTGCTGCACTTCCTGGACATATGCATACATATCCCTTAAAAGAGGTGGGAATTTTTCGGTCATTATTTCCTCCAATATTTCTTCTGCCCCCTTTTCCTTCTATTCTCCTTCTGGGATGCCTCTAATCTGTATGTTTGTGTATTTCATGTTGCCATTAAATTTCCTGAGACCCTGCTGATTTTTTTCTACCTTTTTATCTATTTGTTCTAATATCTGTGCATTTTCAGATGTACTATCTGTGACATCACTAAATCTTTCCTCTGTCTATTCAAATTTGCTGTTATGTGCTTCCAGTGTATTTTAATTTCTTGCATTGTACCTTTCATCACCATCAGATCTGTTATCTTTTTATGTATGTTTATAATTTTTTCTGTATGTTCCCCTAGTGTCTTCTTAGTATCCTTTATCTCTCCTTTCACTTCATTAAGTTGATTCATGATATTTATTTGGACATTCTTGATTAGTTGTTCCACATTCTGTGTCTCCTCCTGTCTTTTAGTTTATTCATTGGACTGGGCCATGTCTTCCTGTTTCTTAGTATGATTTGTAATTTTTTGCTGGTGTCTAGGTATCCGTTTATCTTGATGGGCTTATTCAGTTGATTAGCTTCTCTTTCTATTCTAGGGTTTTTCTTAGTTTTGTTTTATATTAAATTTCCTCTTTGACACCTGGTTCCACTTATTCTATATCCTTATAGTTGTCCATGTTCCCCTCCAAAAATATTAAGACCATAGAAGAGGAAAGAAAGAAGAAGAGAAAAAGAACAATAAAACCTGGAAAAGGAACTATAAAAGAACCAGGAGAAAAAAAAAGTAATAAAGGTAAAAAAGCATAAAAAATAAAAAGAAATAAGAATAAAAAATGTGGAATTAAAAAAAAAAACAGGAAAAAATAGAATAAAATAAAAGACCAGAAAGATGGGAAGAAAGAAAATGAAGGCCAAAGAAGAAAAGTAGAACAAAAGAAAAGCAATGGAAGAGTTACAAATGAAAGAAAGAAAAGAAATAAACTAAGGAGAAAAAAGGAGAAAAAAGAAGGAAAATTAAAACAAACAAACAAAAAACCCCAGAAAAAACAAGCTTCCCTTTCAGGCTACTAACAACCATCTCAGGCTACCAGTGCTTACCGATCAATTACCCTGCAGCCTGCCCGCCACTGATAAGGTACCCAGGTGTAGAGGAAAAAATAAAGAATGAAAAAATAAAAAATATAAAATAGCAAATAAAAAAAAGTCTCAGTCTCAGTTCCCTGTCATGAGGCTGCTTTTCCCTCAACTCCCGCTCCTCTGCAGGGATCTGGCTGGGTGCCTGACAACCCACTGGATTGCTCTCTGGATCCTTTCTCTTCAGGGCTGGTTGGGCACCTGACAGATCCTGGGCTGCCTCTTCCCGCATCCCTCAGGCTGGTTAGGCTTTGTTTTTTAGGAGGTACCAGGGATTGAACCTTGGACCTCATATATATGAAACAGACATTCAACCACTGAGCTACACCTGCTCTACCATTTAGGCTTCTGAAGGCTTGTTGTCTGCCTTTTCCTGCTCTCTTTTCTCTCAGGCTAGTTGGGCTTCTGATGGTTTGCTGGTTGCCTCTCCCAGCTTCCTCTTACCTGGGCTGTTAGGTGACTCTCAAACTACCCCCTCAGTGACCCTAGTTCCTTTCTCTCCCTGGGCGGGTTATTTGACAGCCTGCCTTCCCTTTCCCTTCTCCCTGGAGCTGTTTCAACACCAGCTGCCATCTTTTTTTTTTTTTTTTTTTTTTTTCTCCCTGTCTGCTCTGTCTCCCCTCCTTCCTACACTGCTTTCCCCCTGAGTTGGCTGGTCTCACGCCGGTTTTCCCCACAGCTCCTCCACCTCAATAGTCTGCTGGGTACTGGAATACACCCTGGTCACCTGGGGGCTTTCCCCACTAAAGCTGACTGAGTGCTGGTCTTCCAGGCAAGTCATTTATCTGGCTTCCTTCTCCCTCTGAGCTGACTATGTGCTGGCTTGAGTGCCCTCTCTCCTATAGCTTCTCTTTTCCTTGGTCAGCTGTGTCCCCTTCTCCAGATGCCCTCTCCAATTGCCTCTGCAGTCCCATGGCTTCCCTTCTGCCAAATAAACCTGCCTACCTTCCCACAGTTTTTGGAGGAGGAGTGCAGCCTGCCATTCCTGACTCCACCATCTTGGATTTCCCAACTCTGTTTTATTTCAAATTATTTAGTCTATTCTAGTTCTTTGCAATTGCTACAATAAAAAAAAAAAAAAAGACTGCTGCTATTTTGATTGGGATTGCATGGAATCTGTGGAGCAGTTTGAGGAGAAATGACATCCTAATAATAATGAGTCTTCCAATCCAGAAACATGATAAATCCATTTATTTAGGTTTCTTTAATTTCTTTCTGTAAGTTTTTTTTTTTTTTTTTTTGGCATTTTCAGTGCACAGATCTTATTCTTACACATATTTTAATAAAATTTTCTCTAAGTTCCTAATGGTTTTGGATGCTATTATAAATAGAATTATTCTTTTAATTTTATTTTCCAATTGCTTATCGATTGTGTACAGAAATTCATTTAATTTTCATGGGGTAGCTTTGTATTTTACAATCTTGCTCAATTCACTTATGGTTTCTATTAGCTCCTTTTAGGTTTCTTAGGAGCATGTAATTTTACCTTTCCTTTTCAATCTTTATATCTTTTCTTTATTCATTTATTTGTTTGTTTGCCTATGGTACTGTCTGGGACCTTCACTATAATGTTGGATAGAAGTGTTTTGTGCAGACATCCTTTTCTTATTTCTGACCATAAGGGAAAGTCATTCAGTTTTTTGCAATTAAATAAGATATTAGTTTAGGTTTTTTTGTAGATATCCTTTAGATCAGGTTGAGGAAGTTCTCTTTATTTATTTATTTAACATCTTTATTGAGATATAATTTAATACTATAAAATTCACCCTTTAAAAGTATACAATTCAGTGGTATTTAACATATTAACAGAGTTGTGCATCCATTACCACAATCTAAGTATGGAACATTTTTATCTCTCTGGAAAGAAAACTGTAGCCATTAGCTGCCCATTTCCCACCTCCATCCCACAGCCCACAGCAACAACTAATCTGCTTGCTTTCTCTATAGATTGGCCTATTATGGACATTTCATATAAATGGAATCATCCAATCTATGGTCAATGATGCCCCAGTAGCAACAATTATGCTTGTATCCTCATCTTGGTTTCTAAATACCAAGTTGCTGAAAGGAATCAGTTCCTCCCAGAAATGGCTGATTCTCAGCTATGCAGCAGGAAATGTATAGAGTGAGCCTTAGATGTCTTGTAGTCACAGAAAACAAGGAAGTGCCCAAAGACCAATGTGTCTGTGACAAAAGTATATAAGAGCCAGACTGAAGAGGCTCCAACGGGTCAACTTTTAGAATTAAAAAGAATAATATAATAATATATTATATAAATAATATGTATTTATAACTCATAAATATATAGTGAGAGGGAGAGAGGGAGATTCAATTGTCACATTGAAGATGACTTTTATATCAGATCCTCACTCTGGAAATCTGTATTCAAAGGGAAAGAATGATCATTTATCATGTGTTTTTAAGAGATGATAAGGGAAAGCTGTCCTTTATAGAAGGATGTCTGCTAATAAATGTAGAAGAAATGAGAGAATTATAAAACCATTATTTTGTAATTCCTAATGAAATAATTGATTCAGGCGAGGATGATCCATTGAGAGAAAGATAATTGTGGAGGACTCTTACAGTGCCTAAATATTCCCTCTAATTGCAAAGGGAAAAAATAAAACTACCTTGATAATAAAGGAATCTGATTGTCAACCCTTAACCAAATCGTCAACTTTAGGTTCACTAGTTGTGGGACAACCTGAAATTACTTTTCTCTTGATATGTTGCAATACAAAGCACCCAGCATCTCCTGTTTAGTATTCTTGCTCAAAAATTTTAACCTAAATCTAATTAAGCCTTTATTTCTGACTTCAGTTAAAAGGAGATAGAGGGAAAAGAGGAATAAGTTAAACTATTGTGAAGAAAGGATCAAAAACAATAAGAACATGGGATAAATTATAAAAAGATGAACTTCTTTTAAAAAATTACTATCATAAAGAAGAGGAGTTTATTCACTATGAAAAGATAATAAAGATACCTAATAATCAATGCAATGTATGAACTTGGAATGGATCCTGGTTAAAACTCAACCACAAACACACACACATGTATGAGGCATTTTGGGACCAATTTGTGAAATTTTAATGTGGGCTAGGTATTAGGTAATATTAGGATTTTAAAAACGTTTCTTAGTGGTAATAACGATACTGTAGATAAGTAAGAGAACATTGTTTTCTTTTAATAAGATGCATGCTAGCGTTTAGGGAAGTATCATGATATCTTCAACTATCTTTAAAATGGTTCATCAAGAAAAAATATATATGCACATATATACTATATATAGTTTATACAATAAACATTTTAAGACATATTCCCCCATCTGTTTGCTCATTGTCTGCTTGTTGTTGTTGTTTTAATATATTTTTTTATTGAAGTATATCTTTCATACATGAACATGCATAAACAATAAGTGTATAGTAAAAGTTGTGAACTTAGAAAAGAAACATGCATAACATCATACAGGGGTCCCAGACATCACCCCTCCACCAATGCCTTGCACTGTTGTGAAACATTTGTTACAAACTATGCAAGAGCATCAGCAAAATATTACTACTAACTATAGTCCCTATTTTACATTTGGTGTATTTTCCCCCAACCAACCCTATTTTTTTTAAAAATATATTTTTATTACAGAGGTTATGAACTTACAATACAGGGAAGCGGCTGTGGCTCAATCAGTAGGGCTCCCGTTTACCATATGGGAGGCCCCGGGTTCGGTCCCCGGGGCCTCCTGGTGAAGGCAAGCCCGCCCGCACGGCGTGGTTAGCTGACCCAGCGAGCACAAGCAGCAAGGGGGGGATAAATGAATGAATAAATAAAATAAAATCTTTAAAAAAAAAAAAAAAAAAAAGAACTTACAATACAATCATGCACTTGTGTAGAATTTCCATACAACACCCCTTACCAACACACCACACCGTGGTGGAATATTTGTTACAGATTATGAGATAATATCATCAGACTATTACCACCAACCATGGTTCATATCATACATTTTGCAAACTTTTTCTATACCCTCCCCATTATCAACATAGTACATCTTTGGCATTGATGCAAGAATATTACAGTTTGCTGTTAACCACAACTCCAGTCGTATTTTTCCCATGCTTCTTCACATTCCCACCACCCTGCAATAGTGGCGTACATCTGCTCTAGCTCACAGAAGGACACTTTTGCATCTGTAACATAAACCACAATTCTCATCCATCTCTGGGTTCACTGTCCCTAGATTATTCTCTAGCTTTCTTTCAATTGATATTTACTTTCCCAGACTACCCCTTTCAGCCACAATCCTATTTATAAACTAGCTGCTACTCACTATGAAGTGTTCCCATCAACTCTATCCATTTCCACACTTTCACAGTCAAGTTAATTAAAACTTCTACATTAAGCATCAGTAGATCTTCTCAAAGCTCCTCTTATCTCCTAATAACCTAAATTCTTGGTTTTAACTCCATGAATTTATTTTTCGTATTTAGTTCATACTAATGAGACCATGAAATATTTGTCCTTTTGTGTCTGGCTTACTTCGCTTAGCATAATGTCTTCAAGGTTCATCCATGTTATCATGTGTCCCAATTTCATTTCTTCCTACTGCAGCATAGTATTCCATCATATGTATATACCACATTTTGTTTATCCATTCAGTGGTTGACAGACACATGTGTTGTTTCCATCTTTTGACAACTGTGAACAACATCGCTATGAACATCAGTATGCAGATATCTGTTTGTGTTATAGTTTTTAGTTCTTCTGGACATATTCCTAGTAAAGGAATTGCTGGATCATATGGCAGATCTATATTTAGTTTCCTGAGGAATTGCCAAACTGTCTTCCACAGATGCTGTACCATTTTACAATCCCACCAACAGTGAAGGAGTGCTCCGTCCGATATGGACATTCTCTCCAGCACATATTGTTGTCTTTTTAAAATAATGGCCATTCTATGTGTTGTTAGATGATATCTCATTGTTGTTTTGATTTGCATTTCCCTAATAGATAGTGATATGGAACATTTTTTCATGTGCTTTTGGCCATTTGTATTTCCTCTTTGGAGAAATGTCTATTTAAGTCTTTTGCCCATTTTTAAATTGGATTGCTTGCTCTTTTATTGTTGAGTTGCATGATCTCTTTATATAAAATGGAAATTAAACCCTTATCTGATGTGGTTTCCAAATATTTTCTTGCATTGAATGGGCTGCCTTTTCACCTTGATGAAGTCCTTTGAATCACAGAAGTGTTTGTTTGAGGAGGCCACATTTATCCTTTGGTTGCTCGTGCTTTCCGTATAAGGTTTAAGAATCCACCCACCTACCACCAGGTCTTGAATATGTTTCCTTACATTTTCTTCTAGAAGCTTTATGGCTCTTGCTTTTATATTTAGGTCTTTGATCCATTCTGACTTAATTTTTGTATAAGGTGTGAGATGGTGGTGCTCTTTTTTTCTTTTGACTATGGATATCCAGTTCTCCCAGCACCATTTGTTGAATAGATTGTTCTGCCACAGCTGGGTGGGTTTGACAGGATTGTCAAAAATCACTTGGCCGTAGATATGAGGGTCTGTTTCTGAACCATCAATTTGTTTCCATTGGTCTATGTGTCTGTCTTTATGCCAGTACCATGCTGGTTATTTTTGTTGTTGTTGTTTGTTTTTTTACCATTGTAGCCAGGTAATATGATTTAAAGTCTGGAAGTGAGAGTCTTCCAACTTCACCTTTCCTTTTTAAAATGTTTCTGGCTATTCGGGGCCTCTTACCCTTCCAGATAAATTTGATAATTGTGTTTTCCATTTGTTTAAAAAATGTTGGTGGAATTTTTATTGGGATTGTATTGAATCTGTGTATCAATTGGGGAAAAATTGACATCTTAATGATCTTTAGTCTTCCAATCCATGAGCATGGAATGTTCTTCCAATTATTTATGTCTTTTTAAATTTCTTTTAGCAATGCATTGTAGTTTTCTGAATACAAGTACTATATATCCTTGGTTAATTTTATTCCAAAATATTTGATTCTTTTAGTTGCTATCGTAAATGGAATTTTTTCCCTGACTTCCTTATCAGATTGCGCATTACAATTGTATAGAAACACCACTGATTTTTGCATATTGATCTTGTATCATGACACTCTACTGAAATCGTTTATTAGCTCTAGCAGTTTTGTTGTAGATTTTTTGGGACTTTCTAGATATAGATCATATCATCTGTGAATAGTGAAAGTTTTACTTCTTCCTTTCTGATTTGGGTGCTTTTTATTTCTTTTTCTTGCCTGATTGCTCTAGCTAGAACATCTAGCACTATATTGAACAACAGTGGTGACAGTGGGCTTCCTTGTCTTGTCCCTGATCTCAACGGGAAAGCTTTCACTCTTTCACCATTGAGTACAATGTTAGTTGTGGTTTTTCATATTTGGCTTTTATCATGTTGAGAAATTTTCCTTCAATTCCTATCTTTTGTAGTATTTTTATCAAGAAAGATGCTATATTTTCCTAAATGCCTTTTCTACGTCAATTGATAAAATCATGTGATTTTTCTTCTTTGATTTATTAATGTGTTGTATTATGCTGATTGATTTTCTTGTGTTGAGCCACCCTTGCATGCCTAGTATAAAACCCACTTGATCATGATGAATAATTCTTTTAATGTGTTGTTGGATTTGATTAGCAAGTATTTTATTGAGGATTTTTACATTCATATTCATTAGAGAAATGGGTCTGCAATTTTCTTTATTTGTAATATTTTCATCTGGCTTTGGTATTAAGGTGATATTGGCTTCATAGAATGAGTTTGATAGCATTCTTTCTTGTTCAATTTTTTTGGAATAGCTTGAGTAAGATTGTTATTAAATCTTCTTTGAATGTGCTGTAGAACTCACCTTTGAAACCGTCTTGTCCTGGGCTTTTCATTTTGGGGAGCTGTTTGATGACTGTTTCAAACTCTTTACTTGTGATTGGTTTGTTGAGGTCTTCTATTTCTTCTAGGGTCAGTGTAGGTTGTTTGTACATTCCTAGGAATTTTTCCATTTCATCTACATTGACTTGTTTTTTGGCATAAATTTGTTCATAGTATCCTCTTATGATCTCTCTTATTTCTGTGGGGTCAGTAGTAATGTTCTTGTTTTCATTTTTTATTTCATTTATTTGCATCTTCTTTCTTTTTCTCTTAGTCAGTCTAGCTAAGGGTTTGTCAATTTTGTTAATCTTCTAGAAGAACCAACTTTTGGTTTTAATTCTCTCTTTTGTTTTAATTCTCTCTATTGTTCTCAATTTCATTTATTTCTGCTCTGATATTTATTTAATTCCTTCTACTTGCTTTGGGATTAGTTTGCTGTTCTTTTTCTAATTTCTCCAGCTGTGTAGTTAGGACATTGATTTTAGCTTTCTTCTTTTTTAATGTAAGCATTGAGGGCTATAAATTTCCCTTTCAGCACTGCCTTTGCTGCATCCCATAGGTTCTGATATGTTGTGTTCTCATTGTCATTCGTTTCAGGATATTTATTGATTTCTGTTGAAATTTCTTCTTTGACCCACTGATTATTTAAGAGTGTGTTGTTTAATCTCCATATATGTGTGAAATTTCCCTTTTTTTGCCTCTTCTTGATTTCCAACTTTATTCCATTATGGCCAGAGAAAGTGCTTTGTATAATTTTGACCTTGTTGAATTTATTGAGATCATCCTTGTAACCCAACATATGGTCTATCCTGGAGAAAGATTCATGAGCACTTGAAAGGAATGTATATCCTGCTGTTTTGGGGTGCAATGTTCTGTATATGTCTATTAGGTTTAGTCTATTTATCATATTATTCAAGCTCTCTGTTTCTTTATTGATCCTCTGCCCAGATGTTCTATCCAAGATGAGAGGGATGTATTGAAGTCTCCAACTATTATTGTAGAGATGTCTACTTCTCCCTTCAGTTTTGCCAGTGTTTGCCTCATATGTCTTGGGGCATCCTGATTAGGTTCATATACATTTATGATTGTTATTTCTTCCTGGTGAATCATATCTTTTATTAATATGTAATGATCCTCCTTGTCTCTAATAATAGTTTTGGATTTAAAGTATATTTCATCCGATATAAGTATAGCTACCCCAGCTTTTTTTTTGGTTACTGCACGTGTGGAATATCTTTTTCCAACCTTCACTTTCAATCTATTGGTATCCTTGGGTCTAAGGTGAGTCTCTTACAGACAGCGTATAGACGGTTCCTATTTTCATATTCATTCTGACAGTCTGTCTTTTGATTGGGGAGTTTAATCCATTAACATTCAATGTTTTTACTCTAAAAGCAGTTCTTATTTCATCCATTTTGACTTTTGGGTTTTATCTGTCATTTTATTTTCACCAGTCTTTTGACATTTTTAGTTACTGTTACTGATAAAATCATCATTTCTAGACTCTCTTCTAAGCCTCTCTCTCCTGTCTTTTCTGTTCAGGCTGTAACACTCCCTTTAGTATTTCCTGCAAAGCCAGTCTTTTTGTTATAAACTCTCTCAGTTTCTGTTTATCTGGGAATATTCTAAACTCACCCTCATTTTTGAAAAGACAGTCTTGCTGGATATAAAATTCTTGGCTGGCAGTTTTTCTCTTGCAGTATTTTAAATATATCATACCACTGCCATCTTGCCTCCATGGTTTCTGATGAGAAATTGGCACTGAATATTATTGAGTACCCCTTATATGTTATGCATTGCTTTTCTCTTGCTGCTCTCAGAACTCTCTCTTTGTCTTTGGCATTTGACATTCTGATTAGTGTGTGTCTCAGAGTTGGTCTATCTGGATTTATTCAGATGGGAGTATGATGTGCTTCTTGGACACAATATCTATGTCCTTTAATAGGGTTGGGAAATGTTCTACCATTATTTCTTCAAATATTCCTTCTGCCCCTTTTCCCTTCTCCTTCTGGAACACTCATGACATGTATGTTTGCACATCTTTTGCTGTCATTTAGTTCCCTGAGACCCTGTTCAATTTTTTCCATTCTTTTCTTCATTTGTTCTTTTGTATGTTTGCTTTTGGAGGCCATGTCTTCAATCTCACCAGTCCTTTTTTCTGCCTCCTCAAATCTGCTATTATATGCCTCCAGTGCATTTTTAAATTTCATTTATTGCACCTTTCATTCCCATAAGATCTGCTATTTTTTATGTATGCTTTCAAATTCTTCTTTGTTCTCACCCAGTGTCTTCTTAATATCCTTAATCTCTTTAGCCATCTCATTGAATTTATTAAGGGGATTTGTTTGAACATCTATGATTAGTTGTCTCAACTCCTTTATGTCATCTTCAGGCTTATCTTATTCCTTTAACTGGACCATATCTTCCTGTTTCTTGGTATGGATTATAATTTTTTGTTCGTGCCTTGGCATCTAGCTTACTAGATATATTTATTCTGGTTGCATTTTCTTCCTTTAGTTTAGGGCTTTCTTATTTTTTCTCCCTTGCTGGTTGTGTAGGAGCCAAGAATGTAGTTGATGCTGTAAGCTGTGGAGGCTTAAGCTGCCCATGTTACCCCAGGAATTGATAAGGTTTCTCTGACCTTTCTCCTCTGCCAGGGGTAGGGACAGAGCTGCAGCTGTGTATAGTAATCCAAGTTGTGCAGGACAAGAGTGGTTGTAGTTGCCTGGAAAGATTGATGAAGCTTCACACCCCTTCCTTCCTGACCTGGGGCAGGGATGGAGCTGCAGTTGTGGGCAGAAATCTATGCTGTGTGGGTCCAAAATGACCACAGTTGCCCACTTAAACTGATGTAGCACTAGTCCCCCTCCCTGCTGGGAATGGGGATGGACCTTCTGGAGTGCCCAACAATCTAATCAGTGTGGGCCAAATATGCCTGCAGTTGCCCTGAGAGGCTGAAGGAATATTGTCCCTTCTGCTCTTTAGGGGGTGGGAATGGAACCACTGACGCCCAACATTTCAGTCCCAGTAGATTGAAAATATGTGCCATTTTCCGGAGAGACTGAGGAAACACCAGTCTCCGCCTATCCTATTAGGGTGTGGGGTTGGATCCACAGGCATCCAATAGTCCAGTTTGTGCAGGCTGAAAGAGCCTGATGTTGCCTGGAAAGGCTGTGGAATCACAAGCCTCCTCCTTTCCTATTGGGGGTTGGGGGTGAATCCACAGGTATCCACCAGTCCAGGTTCTATAGGCCAAAAGCACATGCAGTTACCCAAGAGAAGCTGGGCAAACACAGTCCGTCTCTTGTCCTATTGGGGGTAGGGATAGAGCCACAGGTGCCCATAGGTAGGGTTTGTGCAGGCCAGAAGCATTTGCAGTTGCCCTGAGAGGCTGAGGAAACACCAGTCCACTCCTATCCTATGGGGGGGAGGGGGGAGCAGAGGTGGAGATGGACTTGAAGGTGTTAAGCAAACCAGTTCCTGTACGCTGAAAATGCCTGCAGTTGCCAGGAGATGCCAAGGAAACCCAGCTCCTCTCCTATCCCATTGGGGTCCGGGCATGCAGCCCCAGATGTCCGACTATTCAGTCTGCGCTGGCCGAAAGCAACTGCAGGTGTCTGGAGAGCCTGGTGCAGGTCCCACTAGCTTTCTCTTTGCCGGAGGTGGGGCTGGAGTTTAGGCAATCCAATCTGGTGGAAAGAAGCCGGTCCCTACCAGCACTGTGATTTTCAATCTGCCCTGCTTCCCCTCATGCCAGAGGCGGAGTTAAAATGGCGGCTACTGGCCTCTTTCTCACCTGGACAGGTTTAAACTTTAGCTATTCTTAGGATTATACTTTAGCCACTGAATTTACTAATCAGTATCTGAAGTTGGTGCCACACTGGGTCTTCCTCCCCCATTTTAGGGAAATGGAGTTTCCAACTCTAGCCATGGAACAGCTCCCAAGGCAGCTTGTGCCACGGGCACCGGTATCCACAGCATGGAGGGCTCTACTCATGAATCTTTAATGCAGATGGGCAGTATCCTCCTTTCATACTTTCAAGGATGTTGCAAGATGCTCTTCTGGTCTTCTGGGGCCCCCTGACAGATGCTTTAGATAGCTCTAGGTGATTACTAACTACCCTGTAGGATGAGCTGACTCTTGGAGCTCCTTATTGTGCTATCATCTTGGCTTCCCTCTGCTTGTTGTTTTTTGCCTGTTATCTGTTTTTTCTTTAGGAGGCACTGAGACCCAGACCCTTGGCCTCCCATGTGGGAGGTGGGGGCTCAACTGCTTGAACCACATCTGCTCCCCCAAGATATTTTAATAATTGTTGAACCTATGCCATGGGTATTGTTGTTTGTTGAATATTCTTTGACCATTTCTTCTTGTAGAACATTTCATAATAAAAAGTTGGGAAGTGAATAATGTTTAAACTAAAAGATATTTAAACTTTTTCTTTATGATGATTTGGCTTGGGAATCTTGATTAAAAAGGCCTTTTCCATGGGAGGCGGCTGTGGCTCAATCAGTGGGGCTCCCGTTTGCCGTGTGGGGGGCCCCGGGTTCGGTCCCCGGGGCCTCCTGGTGGGGCGGGCCTGCCTGCGCGGCGTGGTTGGCTGACCCGGCGAGCACGGGCAGCGGGAGGGGGGGATAAATGAATTAAAAAAAAAAAAAAATCTTAAAAAAAAAAAAAAAAAAAAAAAGGCCTTTTCCATTTTAAAATTTTGCATTTTTTGCTGTGTTATATATTTAGTCTCTTTATTTTTTCATTTTTTAATGTAGTTTTATTTTCCTTAAAGAAATACATATATTCACTTTAGAAAAGGAGGATCTTATTTTGTGGTTGTAATATTTGCCCTTATCTTTGTAGCTTGAAGTTTTCTTAGGCTCCCTGTGTTGTCCTTGCTTCTGATTTTTGTTTGTTTGGTTTTATGTCTTTCATGTTAGAAGCTTTTCTCAATTCTCTGGCAGTTCTTTGCTATCTCTTTATACATATGAGTGATAAAAACTGCCTGGATGCTTTGCATGCATGGACAGGGTTTGTTAACTTAATTGTAGTCTGATGGGGATGGGATTGTGTTGTTAGGATACTCCAGTATGCCAGTATCTGCATGGAATTTCCCCTTTGGCACTAACTTTCTCCGGGGAAGAAACTACCCATCTTCTGCTTGGGTAGGGGTGGTGGTGGTAGAATCTGAGGTGAAATTTGGTGTGTGTGTGGGGGGGGAAGCATCTCAATATTTAACATGCATATTTTTCATTTATTCTAAATCTTTTCAGGTCAGCTTCTTCCCTTTGTCCTTAACTATGCCTGATATCCCTGAGCCTAGATCTCTTTGACTAAACCTGTTTGGAGAATAAAGCTGACATCTTCTGCACTAGCCTGAGGTGGGGGGTGGGTGGAGGGGAGATCTGAGTATTCAACCTCTTCTTGTAAAGATTTTCAACCAATCTCCCCATTTTCAGCCTGACATCTAAAGGAATTAAATGCTTTGACTTCCCGACTCTTTCCTGGGTTTTGTTGTGAGAGTTGGGTTGATTCTTATTAGCCTCTTCTACTGTAGCCTTAGGTTTCTGTTTCCTCTGATGTGCTATGTCAGTTGCCGCCCATCCATCCATTTTCCAGCGTCTAACATTTTGTTACCTTTTAAATGATAGTTTAATTTGGAAACAATTTCACTGGTATGGAAAAGTTGCAAGAATATTACAAAGAACTTTCTACATCCTTTACTCAGAGACCAAAATCAAGTTTTACAAATGTCCAAACGATGTCGTTTATAGCAAGAGGATCCAACCCAGGATTATGTGTTACACTCAGTTGTCATGTTTTTCTAGTCTCTCTATCTGGAATCTTTCTTCATTCCTTCCTGGAGTTTCATGCTATTGGCATTTTTGAAGATTACAGGGCAATTCTTTGTAGAATGTGCCTCAATTTGGTTTTGTTCAATGTTTCCTCATGATTATGCATTTTGGGAAGAAAATCACAGAAGCGATGCTGTGTTCGTCTCATTGCATGTTAGGTGGTGTCACATGAAGATGATCTGTACCATGTTAACTTTGATTATGTTATTAAGTGGTATCTATTAGATATTTCTACTGAAAAGTTACTTGTCTTTCCCTTTGTAATTAATAATTATTTCATACAGAGATACTTTGGGACTATGTAAATATCCATTTTTCATCCCACTTATACCCACTAGTATTAACACTCATATAATGCAGATATATATTTTTTATATCTGCATTATTACTCTGATGATTGCCAAATGGTGATTTTTCTGATTCTGTAATTTATTCTACATTTATTTATTTTTACTTTCTAGGATAAGAAAAAGTTCTTTTCCTATAAATAAATCATGAAAGATTATCCAATGAATTGTAATCTTTTACTATCTTAATTTATTTTGATGCTCAAATATCTTAGATTTGGATGTTAGAAGTCCCGTCAAGTTGTCTTTTGTGTCCTTTTGATATGTCCCATCATTCTTTGAGCATTTTTGTTTGTTTGTTTGTTTTCTGGTGTAACAAGGTGATCTAGGCTCATTGTGTACTTTCCTTGCCCAGCCCTAGAATTAGCCATTTCTCCAAGAAGTTCTGATTCCTTGTAGTGGAGAGTATTATTCAGAAACCAAGATTTAGGTGATAAGTGTGCTCATGTAGAGAGCAGTACTTTGTATATGACAAAGTACTGTGTGTGTGTGTATATGTATATGTATATGTATGTATATATATATCCTATTTTTCCACATCCTCTGAGTTTACATAGCTCAAATTCCAATTCAGTACTACAGGCTTCATTCTCTTTGCATCCCTTCCCTATTTATATTCCCCCTCTCCATCAGTGAGAAACTTGTTTCCCATTATCTTTAAAGTATTTACTTATTTGTCTGGCCACTTTTATATAGGTGATTTCCCAATCCTGCCAGGCTGCCTCTGCCATTGGATTCCAACATCATCCTTGAGTGTGCCACTGGTCTTGCTGCCCCATCTTATAAAGATTTATTTTATTTATTTATTTCTCCCCAGTCCCTTGTTGTTTGCATTTGCTGTGTCTGTTCATTGTGTGCTCGTCTTCCTTGTAGGAGGCACAGGAATCCAAACCCAGGACCTCCCATGTGGGAGGGAGACACCTAATTGCTTGAGCCACATCTGCTCCCTGCTTTGCTGTACTCTCATTATGTTTTCCTCCTTGTGTTTCTTGCTGCGTCATCTTGTTGTGTCAGCTTGCTGCGCCAGCCAGTCACATCGGCTCACTGTCTTGCTCGGCTTCTCTAGGAGGCCCCGGGAACAGAACCCCATACCTCCCATGTGGTAGGTGGGAGCTCAATTGCTTGAGCCACATCTGTTTCACTGCCCCACCTTATATACCACACATGTTGGTATGTGATAAGTGTATATCAGGAAAGGACGTTCAACTTTGCAAAATGCCTTTTCACCATTTATTGAGATGATTAAATGGGATTTCTCCTGTAATCTGTTAATGTGATAATAATAGATTAATAGATTTTCTGATTTTGATCAGTCCCCCTTGAATCTCAGAAATGAGCCCATTTGAGCATTGTGTATTAATCTATTAATATGCTGAAGAATTCTACTTGCTTCTATTTTATGGCATTCCTCCAAAATTTATAAATTATGTATTAGCCTGCCCTTTTTTTACTTTGTCAGGTTCAATGTTGATATCAATATCTCCATGCTTAAGAACCTCTTAGGGTGTACTTTTGTGAGGGGTTAATCTTTAATAACATTGCCAATTTCTTTACTGATAATCGTTCTATTTGTTCTAAAAAAATATTTTCCAGAGTCAATTTTTTTTTTTTAAGATTTTATTTTTATTTATTCATTTATCCCCCCTTGCTGCTTGTGCTCGCTGTGTCCATTTGCTGTGCGTTTTCCTGTGTCTGCTTGTCTCCCTTTGTTGGGTTGTCTTGCTGCATCAGCTCACCGTGCTGTGTAGGCTGGCTTGCCTTCACCAGGAGGCCCTGGGAACCCGGCCCGGGGCCTCCCATATGGTAAACGGGAGCCCTACTGATTGAACCACAGCCGCTTCCCTCAAGAGTCAATTTTGGTAATTTATATTTACCTAGAAACTGATTTATTTCATCCAGATTTTCAAGTGATTTGCATAATTTTGTGGAAAGTATTTTATTATAATTACTTATGTTTCCTTTTTACCCATTCTAACTGCTGATTTTTAAGTTTTTATGTTTTCTTCACAGGTCCTTAAAAAATGAGCCGTCCTATACATTTGTTGATTTTTTTCAAGTGATCAGTTCTTATATTTATATTTTTTTGTTTTAAAATCATTAATTAATTTTCTTGTTCTATTTCTTACTTCTTGTTTTAAATATGGACATATTTTTCCCCTTGTTTGATAAAGCAAAAGGCTCTGTGTTTTTCCTCAAAGCACTGTTTTCATCCATAACACATGGATCCTGATGCATAGTGTTTTCATTATTGTTATTTTCTAGATATTCTTCAGTTTCAATTTCTATTGGATTTGATTCAATTTATATAATAATCTTAATTTTTATGCAGAGGGAGATTTTATTTTCTATTTTTAAAAGTCCATTCTGCATTCTTTACATTGTAATTTGGGAATATGATCTATATTATTTCCACTTTTTGGAATATATTGAGAGTACATTTTTGGTGCCAAATATATTAAATTTTTGTAAATTGTTCTTTGGGTACTTGAAGATAGAACATTCTTTGTTTTCATGGTGAAGGGTGGATATAAAGCTATTTGACAGACTTTATAAATTATATAATTTGATCCTATATCTTTACTATTTTGTTGTTTACATGATCTGAGAGGGACCAAGAGAATGGGTGAACATTCTTTGTTATTTCTATATTTCTATCTCTCCTTATATTTTTATGCAGTTTTTGCTTTAAGAATTTTCATGCTAGACTCTTTGGCATTAATGATACATAACAGATCTACATTGTAAACTGAATCTTTTATTATTATAAAGTAAATTTATTTGTATTATTTAATGCTTTTTTCTGTGATTTTTAGGTTGTAGAATAAAAAGTAAAAAAAAAAAATAGGACTGTAAAACACAGTGAACACTGATGAAAACTATGAACTGTAGTTAATAGTACAATTATAATAATATTCTTTCATCAATTTTAACAAAAGTACCACACTAATGCAATGTTAAAAAATAGGGGTGGTATATAGTAATTCTGTATTTTCTGCAAGATTTTATGTAAACCAACAACTTTTCTAATTAAAAAAGTTTATAAAAATAAAATTTCAAAAATAGATGCATTTAGCTCAATGTTTATTACTGGGCATACGTATCAGGCAATTACCAAAAAGAACTAACAGATTATTTACATTACTATTATTCTATAACCCAAAATTTTCCTTTTCAACCAATTCAAATATATAATTCAGTGGTGTTAATTACATTCTCAATGTCGTGCTATTATCACCACCATCCATTACAAAACGTTTCCATCACCACAAACAGAAATTCTGTACCAATTAAACATTAACTTGCCATTCCGTAACCTCACCCCAGCCCCTGGTAACCAGTATTCTAGTTTTTGATGCTATGAATTTGTTTATTTTAATCATTTCATATCAATGAGATCGTACAATAATTGTTCTTTTGTGTCTGGCTTATTCCACTCTACATGATGTCTTCAAGTTCATCCATGTTGTTGCCCACATCAGAACTTTATTCCTTTTTAAGGATGAATATTCCATTATATGTATATAACACATTTTGTTTATCCATTCTTCTGTTAATGTATGTTGAGGTTGTTTTCATTTTTGGGTAATCATGAAAAATGCTGCTAAGAATATCAATGTGCAAATATCTGTTCATGTCCCTGCTTATTAGTCTTGTACCCCATCATTTCGTTAAATCATTTATTAGCTCTAGTAGCGTTTTTGTGGCTTTTTCAGAATTTTTCTTTACATAGGATCATGATATCTATAAAAAGGGAAAGCTTCACTTCTTTTCCAATTTGAATGGTTTTTATTTCTTTTTCTTACTAATTGCTCTGATTAGAACTTCCAGTACAATGTTGAATAACAGTGGTGGCATTGGGCATCTTTGTCTTGTCCCTGATCATAGAGAGAAAGCTTTCAATCTTTCATCATTGAGTGTGATGTTACCTGTGGTTTTTCATATACGCCATTTATAATTTTGAAGAAGTTTCATTCTATGCTTAGGTTCCTAATCGTTTTTTAATCAAGAAGGGGTTCTGGATTTTGTTAAATGCCATTTCTATGTCAATTGAGATGATTTTGTGTTTTTTTCCCCTTCATTCTATTAATGTGCTATATTACATTAATTGATTTTTTTATGTTTAGCAACCCTTGCATAGCTGAGATAAATCACACTTGATCATGGTACATAATTCTTTTAATGTGTTGTTGGATTTGCTTTGCTAGTACTTTGTTGATGATATTTGTATTTATATTCATAAGGGATATTGGCCTGTAACTTTTTTCTTGTGGTGTCTTTTAAAAAAAATTTTTTTTAAAGATTTTATTGATTTATTTCTTTATCTCCTCCCCCCTTGCTGCTTGTGCTCTCTGTGTCCATTTGCTTTGTGTTTTTCTGTGTCTGCTTGTCTCCCTTTATTGCGTCATCTTGCTGTGCCAAGTCACCGTGCCACGCGGGCCATCAGCTCACTGCTCCATGGGGGCCAGCTTGCCTTCACCAGAAGGCCTTGGGAATCGAACCCCAGGCCTCCCATATGGTAAACGGGAGCCCAACCACTTGAGCCACATCCACTTCCCTCTTGTGGTGTCTTTACATGGCTTTGGTATTAGAATTGCCTTATACCAAATATTGCCTTATAGGATTAATTAGTAAGTTTTCCCTTTCTTCAATGTTTTGGAAGAGTTTGAGCAAGATTGGTGTACATTCTTCTTGGAATATTTGATAAAATGCACCAGTGAAGTCATCTGGTCCTGGGTTTTCCTTTGTGGAAAATTTTGTATTACTGATTCAATCTTATTACTCATTATTGGTGTGTTGAGATCTCTTATTTCTTTTTAAGTCGGTGGTAGTTTGTGTGTTTCTAAGCATTTGTCATTTCTTCTAGGTTATCTAATTTTTTGGCATACCAGTGCTCATAGTATCCTCTTATAATCCTTTTTATTTCTGTGGGGACTGTATTAATGTCCTCCCTTTCATTTCTTGTTTTAGTTATTTGCATCCTCTCTCTTTTATCTTTGTCAGTCTTGCTAAGAGTTTGTTGATTTTTATTGATCTTTTCAAAGAACCAACTTTTGGTTTCATTGATTCTCTCTACTGTTATTTTATTTTCTATTTCATTTATCTCAACTCTGATTTTTGTCATTTCTTTCCTTCTGCTTGCTTTGAGTTTAATTTGCATTTCTTTTTCTAGATTCTCCAGCTGTGGGGTTAGAGTTCTTATTTGTAAATATTTAGAACTATAAATATCCTTCTCAGCACTGCCTCTGTTGCATCCTGTTTTAATTTGCTAGGCTGCCAAAATGCAATATACCAGAAATGGGCTGGCTTTTACAATGGGGATTTATTAGGCTGTAAGCTTACAGTTTCAAGCCTGAGAAAAATGTCCAAATCAAGGATTATCAGATGATGCTCTCTCTCCAAAGACTGGTTGCTGGTGATCCTGGACTCCTCCCTCATATGGCAAGGCAATTGGCAGCATTTTGTCCCTCAGTTCTTCCTTTAGTGCCTACTGTTCTATTTATTTGATTTTTTATTGCATCATTTTGAGCACATTCTCATTTCTTTCTGTATATATTTTTCATCTATTTCTTTGTAATTACCAAGGACCCAAATTCAACATCCCAAATCTATAACAATCACATTTGATTTGATACCAGCCCAACCTCAAAAGCATGCACATACACTTTTCCTACACCCTTCTATCCACCTACCTCTCAGTTTAACTTGCTACAAATTATATCTTTATATATTATATGTCCAAAACCATAGATTTATCATTACCTTTTATGCATTTGCATTTTAGAACCTGTAATAAGTATAAGGTGGAGTTACATACCAACAAATACAATACAATATTACTATCACTTTTAATTACCCGTATGGTTATCTTTACTGGAGGTCTTTATTACTTTATGCCACTTCAATCATCTGTCTAGTGTCCTTTCCTTTCAGTCTGAAGAACTCTTTTTAGCATTGCTTGTAGGGCAGGTCTAATGATGATGAGCTCCCTCACCTTTTATTTATCTGGGAATATCTTAATCTTGCCCACATTTTAAAAATACAGTGTCACCAGATTTAAAATTGTTTTCTTTCAGCACTTTAAATATTTCTTTCCTCTTTCTTCTTGTCTTCATGGTTTCCAATGAGAAATCAGCACCTAATTTTATAGAGACTCTTTTGTATATAACATGCTGTTTTTCTCTTGTAGCTTTCAGAACTCTCTACTTGTCCTTAGCATTTGACAGTTTGAGTATTATGCGTCTGGACATGGTTGTCTTTGAATTTATCCTGTTTGGGATTTGTTGGCTACCTGAATGATAATATTCATATTTCATTAAATTTGAGACATTTTCTGCTATTATTTCTTTGGATATTCCTTCTGCCCCTTTTTCTTCTTCTTCCAGAACTCCCATAATGTGTAAATCAGTATGCTTGATGGTATCCCACAGACCTCTAGGCTCTGTTTGCTCTTCTCAATTCTTTTTCTTTCTGTTCCTCAGCCTGAATCATTTCATTTTCTTGTCTTCAAATTCACTGATTTTTCCTCCTGTCAGTTCCAATGTGCTGTTGAAACTCTCTAGGGAATTTTTCATTTCAGTTATTGTGGTCTTCCATGCCAGTATTTCAGTTTGTTTCCTTTTCAAAATTTCAATGTCTCTGTTTAGATATTAATATTGTTCAATCATTTTCTTCCTGATGTCCTTCAAGTCTTTCCCTGTGTTTTCTTTTATCTCCTTGAGCACAGTGATCATTTTTTAAAAAGCCTTCATCCAGTATGTCCAAAATCTGATTTCCTTGTTGATGGTTTCTGGGTTTTATGTTGTTTGGATAAGCCATTTCCTGTTTCCTTGTTTGTCTTGTAATCTTTCATTGTACACTGTGCATTTTAATATTTTAAAGGGTTAATTCTTGGCTTTTGTCATTGAGCTGCCTGCTCCCTTAAGTTTGTATCCATCTAGTGATATGATAGAGATCTCCTTGAGTGCCAGGAGCTAATATAAATAAACAAACCAAAGCAATAATCACTTTTTACAGTTTATGCAAATTGTCTCAGCATTGGCTGGTGCGCTCCTTCAGTGTTTAACTCTCTTATCAAGAAGATCAGCCTAAGGTTAATGTGAAGTGCAGAGTTCTCTCTGTCTTTTCTGAACCCAGGTCCTATCCTGGGCTTGTGCTTGCTCATGACCTTAGGAAATCCACCATTCACAGGAATTCAAATGCCTTCTGCACTCCCTATGAAATAGAATTCCTCCCCTCCTGGGTGCTCCATTCCATGACTTAAAGTAGGCAAACTCTTGTCTCAAATGGCTTTTACTTAATTGTTTTTTGCACTGCTTTGGCTGTTTAAAGCCTGCAGAGCAACCTCTAGGAGGGTAATCCAGAAATGAGTTTCCTGTTTCAATCTTTCAGGCTGCCACCTGAGAGACTGGCACTGACACATAGGAACCCTAACATGCATATAGTGGCCATTTTGCTGCTTCCAGATCTGCACCAAGGACCCACAATGGGAGCACAGGGTGGCTCCACACCATGCTGGGAAGGGGGTGGTGAGGGTCCAGCAAGGGTGCCACAAGCTTCTCCCTCCATTTTTAAAGCTGCAATTTCTTGATTTGGCTCTTACCCAGGCACTTTAGCTCTTCAAATTTTTCCTGAATTTTGAGGAAAATGGCTTTGCTAATCCTCTCTAGTTGTTCTAGTTTCTGTATATTGTCCCACACCACTACCCTGGTTAACTATAGCCAGATTTTTATTTTATTTTATTTTAATTTAATTTAATTTAATTTTTTAGGAAATACCAGAGATTGAACCCAGGACCTTGTACATGGAAACAGGCACTCAACCACTGAGATACATCTGGTCCCCAATGAAAGTTTGTTTTTTTTCATTTGTTTGTTTGTTTGTTGCTTCTTGGGATCTCGTACACAGGAAGCAGGCGCTCAACCACTTGAGCTATATCTGCTTCCCCAGATTTATTTTTAATACAATAAAGGCTTTTAAGTGTGGTGATGTTTCATTTCTTCATTCATTTTTTTTTTTTTACATTCATTCATGTTTTTCTTTGAGAGGCAGAAAGAAAAACTTAGTGGTTATGAGCACAAACTCTGGAGGCTTTCTCCTTAGATTTGAACTCAGGCTTGGTCATTCATGAAGCATAGCTTTGGGCAAATCACTTAACCTCTCAGTTTCCTAGTTTCCTCACCTGTAACATGGGGATGGTGATAATAATAGTACCTACCTCAAAAGGTTATACGAATTGAGTTAACTTTGTAAAGTACCTACAACAGTTCTTGACAAAGAGTAAACACTAAGTGTTTATGAAAATAAATAAAGCTCTCTGTGATTACCTGTTACAAAATCTGGTTGCTTCTTTCCTCTTTTCCATCCTATCACATGACATAAATTCATGTCTCAGAGTTTCTTATTCAGCTCCACATCCCTTGCCACTAGTAGGTCAGAGCAGGTTTCAGGGATATTCTTGGGCAAGCTCCAAGAATTTTCTGTTCTAACCAAGGGATCACTGATTGAGCCCTTTATGACCACATACTGCTTTTGGGGAATTTGGCCTTCTGCACAAGATCTGCCAGTTATGTGTCTTTGTTCCCAGGCTCTTTCAATTTGGTCCAGAATTCTCTGTCTTTTGGCAGCTATTCTTCATAGTTTGTGGTTTAAGGTTGTGATAATATTCCAATTTCATTGGAGATGAAGTTTTCATCTCTGTTTTTTATCATTTCTTGTATTGTTTTAGCTTGGTTTCAGGGAAGAGAGTAGAGGTAAAAAAGTCTTTACTAGGTCACTTAGAAGTAGAAATAGAGTCAATTCGATTTAAATCTATTTTATTAAATCAAATTTTAAATTGCTTTTCAGAATGTACAATACTGTGCATTTATTTTCTACAAACTAAGCACTTGATCTTCACAACTCAGAGAGTCATGCTTCATTTTAAGGCTATACATTAAAAGCAGTAATTTTAAAAGCTTTTATTAACTTAATACATGCAACTGATTAAAAATCACATACTACAAAAAAGCTTAAATAAAAAGTGGGAAGCCTCCCAAGAGCAATAATTTTTACCTGTTTCTTTTTTCTGTTTTTGAGTTCTTCTGGAAGTTAGTTTGATATATTTAAGTCATCAGGAATGTATTAATATATGAATTTTTTGTGGTTTATTTTTGCCACTAATCAAAAAACCAAAATAACAAATTTGCATGTTAGGACATATTCCTTGTGTCATCATAAAATTTCCTCTGATATAATTTTTCAATTTGTGAAATAAGCTGGGTGTTTATTTCTTTGTGCACCACCTGAGGTTTGCATGCAACTTCATTAACCGTGCCTCAAATAAGGATTAGTTATGGTTTGCTGTAAGAGTAGTCTTTCCCTTTCATTATAGAATTGTTTCATTCAGTCCCAGGTAAATGGGGACAAGTTTTCCTCAAGACTCACAGAGGAGTCTGTTCAAATCTTTCTCTTTGTTTCTGCTGTTCCTCCTCCTTACATTTAAAACTAGACGTCACTTCCCCACCTAGACTGACTTAACATTTTCTTTATAGCACTCTAATTCAAACTTAGGTTTTAAATATTTTTCCTTTGATTAGTCATTTAATAGCTACTCTTTTTTTGTTATAATAAACTTTATTTTTAGAGAACTTTTAAATTTATAGAAAAATTACATCATAAGTACAGGGAATTCCCGTATAATTCACCCTGCCCCATCCTCACACACATAGTTTACCCTATTAATAACATATTACATTAGTCTGGTACATTTATTATAATTGATGAACCAATATTGAAGCACTGCTACTAACCAAAGTCTATGGTTTACATTATGGTTTACACTTTATGCTGCACGGTTTAATAGGCTTTGACAAATGTCATGTGTCTGTCATTGCAGTATCATACAGAACAATTTCACTGCCCTAAAAATGCCCTGTGTTCCACATATTCATCTGCCCCCTCCCTTATGAATCCCTGGAAACACTATCTTTATATCAGTGTTACAGTTTCTTCCATTAGCACAAGATAATAACTATAATATTAATAAATATACTTTGGGATGATGCCCACTCTGATTGCTTCAGGCTGAGAGGGGACTTAGATATTATGGGGCAGATGGATAGAATTGTTTGCTTGCAGTTGTAGATACTCCTTGTTCTTTGGGATGGGACTTGTCCATCATCATCGTTTTGTCTGTTGTCCGGGGCAAGCCCGAAAAACTGGAGAGTAGGTTGGCTGCAACCTTGCTGGGATTCAGGTCTCAACTGGGATAAGAAAGTAGCTGGGGTCGGATGTAGCTCAACTGGTTGGGCATCCGTCTCCCATATGGAGGGACCCGGGTTCGCTTCCCAGGACCTCCCGGTAAAAAAAAAAAAAGTAAGTAGCTATTCTTAATATGGTTTCACAATCCTTTATCCACAATTCCAAAATTAGAAAGCACTGAAAATGACAACTAATTTGTTGTAACTCATTTGGTAGCAAAACCTGACCTGAACTGATCTGAGGGAATATTTATTCTCTCAAGCATTTAATTATGAGGTATTGTCCCATATCCTATTCAAGCTATTCTGTAATTTCATGTACACACACTATTACTTTTATAAAACCTGAAAAATTCTGAATTCTGAAACATTTCTCATCCTGAAAATTGTAACTAAGGTAATCATTTCCTGTATTATAATTGTGTAAGTAGAACATTGCTATTACTGGAATTCTCAGCTTAATTAAATATATGACCCTGTTTGCTAAATGCCATCTTAAACCAATGGTGCTGTTTGTATTTGCATCTGTTAGACCCCAATCAGGAAAAAGAAATAATCCTAGTTGCTTAAAGAGGGAGAATTTAATAAAAGACCTTGGCTAAACAGAAAGCTAAAAGGGGACTCTGAGTTTATACAGAGGTAGTAATGGCAAGAAACAGCCACCACTTTGTGACTGGAAGAGGCTAGGGTTATTATAACATAGAAAATTGGAATAAAGACCCTGAGAGTCAAGCCTCTGTGGACATGGAACCACTCTTCTGGAGCTAGTATGTCTGATGGAGTAAAATGAGGTCGGTTCTGGGAGTGCCAGAATAGGACAGGGTAGAGCCAAATGCCACTGACAGGATGAAAAGCAATTGTTGAGGCAGTGCTGACAGGAACAGCAAGCAAGAAGGATCCCTTCTCCCTTTTCTAGCTTTCCAGTTTTCCTTTAGTGCCCTTTATTAATAGAACCTGCCAAAGAGCCAGCTGGTAAAAGAGGAACACAGTTTGCAGATTTTTGGTGTCAGGATACCAAAACAGAGTATAGAAGGATGGGTTTGGAACCTTGAGGAAATAGCTTAAAAAACAGCACAGTCCAACTTTTGACCTACTCAATATCCACATACACCTGTCAAAACATTTGAATTTCCATACAGCATCAATAACAAATTGATGCCAATATACTTCATACAAAAGAAAATGTTTTCATCCTCTCCCTTAAAAGGGGAGACATAAAGTCCCAATAGTCATATTGAACCATATCTTAGCATATTTAATATTTAATATGGGTGGCAATCATGGTATCCATCTCTAGAGGACATTAATTACTTCTTAAATTTAGTCTCAATCCCATTTAAGTATTCTGTAATCTAAAGACTAAATTATAGGGAAGCAGATGTGGCTCAAGCAATTGGGTTCCTGTCTACCACATGGGGAGTCCCGAGTTCAGGACTGGTGAAAGCGAGCTGGCCCTTGCAGAGAGCTGGCCCATGTGGAGAGCTGGTGCAATAAGATGACACAACAAAAAAAGAGAAACAGAGGAAAAGAGAATGAGAGACACAATAAACCAGGGAGCTGAGGTGGCTCAAGCAATTGAGTGCTCTCTCACATGTTGGAAGTTCTTGGGATCAGTTCCCAGGGCCTCCTAAAGAGAAGACAAGAAGACAAGCAGACACAGAAGAACACGCAGCAAATGGACACAGAGAGCAGACAGTGAGTGGAAGTGGCAAGGAGGGGGACGGTTTATAAATAAATTTATTTATAAATTTACTAAAAATTATTTACAAAAAAAAGATGAAATTATAAAATTAACCACTTCCAATAATCCTTTCAAAATAATAAGGAAAAGAGGAGGAAGGAAAAAAGAAAATTTGAAATATGTGTAAGCATACATAATGTAATGTATAACAAAACATCATGTAATATATTTTATATATGAATATGTTTGTTTACATAACAAGGAAGGAGGAATATATGCATAGTTGTTTTAGTCCTAGTTTCATAAGATTGCAGTGCTCTTTAAAACTTCCTTCTTCTACCAAACATTTCATGTTTTCTTTGCCCTCAGCCAGCACTGTATCCTTCACCCAGTGGAGTAATCCAAATCTTCATTCTTAAAGTGTCTGAATCTTTAGTGATTATCCCTTTATTTAGCTGTTATAGTTTTCCAATAATTTGCTATTGGAAATGGAAGTAGAAGAAGCAACTGAAAGAATACCCTGGATTCCACAGACTGTCTTCCCTGTTGCCATTATCTAGCTTCAACCAAACTTCCTCTCAGTAATTAAGACCAATCACTCCAGACAATAGAGAGACCCCTTTCTGTGGCTGTTGATACAGTGACATAAGGATCTCAAAAGACCAGGTAGAAGTCTCAACTTCCAATTCAGTGGAATCATTGTTGTTTCTCTTGATAGAAGCATTTCTCTAAGACTTGCAAATATGCAAACTTTAAACTTGGGAGAAGCCAATCTCACTTATACCCATTGATGATTCCTGGACCCTTGGAGTCTGGCTACGGGAGAAACAGCACTATATTGGCCACTGATTCAAAGCTTATACTGTAACCTGTAAGGGAGAATCCAAATATTTCAGGATATGGTCTCAGAACTGGTATTGTAAATGGATCTTCAGTAAGCTCTTCTATTGTTCTATAAGACCAGCCATTTCTGGGTGATGGGGGTACTTGGTGTTAAATTCCCACTAGCCATTGATCACAGAAACACGTCTAGTCAAACAAAGGTAGATTGATGTGGTTAGTTGAATTAGGTACCCCAACAAACACATGTTCTTAATCTATGTCCCCGTGGTATGTGAATGTACTGTAAATGAGACCTTTTAAGATGTTATTTTTAGTTAAGGTGTGACCAAATGAAGCATGGTGAGCCTGAATCCTGTTACTGGGGGTCTTATAAAAAGAACCTGGAAACACAGAAACAAGAAGGGATAGGACATTGCCATGTGATGTGTGGCAGAAATACAAGCCAAGGAAGCCCAAGGATTGCTAGCAGCCAGCTCCAGAATGCTACAGTCTTTGGGGAGAAAGCAAGCCTTGATGATATCTTAAAAATTAAAAAAAAAAAAAATTTAAAGTAGCTTTAGATTACATAAATGTTACATAAAATTATATAAGGGATTCCCATATTCCCCACACCTTCCCCCTCCCACAGTTTCCCACATCAACAACATCCCTCATTAGTGTAGTACACTTGTTACAATTGATGAACACATATTGAAGCATTGCTCCTAACCATGGATTACAGTTTACATTATGGTTTACATTCTGTACTGCACAATTTTGTAGGTTATGACAAAATATACAATGGCCTGTATCTGTCACTGCAATGTCATGCAGGACAACTCCAAAGTCCCCAAAATGCCCCCACATTACACTTATTCTTCCCTCAGAACCTGTGATGGCCACTGCCTTTATATCAATGACAAGAGTTCTTCCATTGCTATAATAATAATGAGTCTATAGCAGAATAATATTAAGTCTACTTTAGTCCATTGTTTATTCCCCAATCTTGAGGATTTTGGGATGGTGATGCCCACCCTGCATCTATTTGAGAAGGAGCTTAGATTCCATGGGGCAGATGGATGGAACTGTCTTGCCTGCAGTTGCAGACACTGTCTGTTCCTTGAGATGGGGGTTGTCCATCATCATCTCCTTGTTAGTTGTCCTGGGTGAGTCTGGGCTGGAGAGTAGGTATTGCAACTCTGCTGAAATTCAGGGTACAATTGGCACATGGACAGATCAAAGATTTAAGTCCCTTGGACATATATTTATCAAGTATAGTGCTAATTATAAGTTCAAATAAAAAGGGCAGAAGAGCCATGTCTAGAGAACCTATAAATAAGTCTAACTCTGTTACATTGGGGAGCATAAGTTCCAAAGAAAGACCCTCTCACAAGGTGCTGAATTCCTGAGCTGTCTGCCCTGCTTATAGTTTCTGGATGTCTCTAGAGCCCTCAGAAGCCCCACTATTTGAGGCACTGTTACTATGGCAGTCAATGAGATCCTACTGAGACATGCATAAGTGTAACCTCTGGAATGACCTCCTGACTCACTTTGAAATCTCTTAGCTATAAAAACTCATTTGTATTTACCATTTCCCCCTTTTGGTCAAGGTCTTTTTCAAGATGCATTGCTAGTTGGCACGTAATCCCTTGGTGCCAGGGAGGCTCATCCCCAGAAGTCACGTCCCACACCAGGGATAAGGTAATGCATTTATATGCTGAGTTTGGCTTAGAGAGAGACCACATTTGAGCAACAAGGAGGCTTTCAGGAGGTAACTCTTAGGCAGTATAAAATACTAGGCTAAGTTTCAATTTCACAAGAAAAGGTTCATAAGTACAGTCACCAGTATCAAGGGCCTGGCATAATGGTCTTTCTTCTTTTACTAGGCACTGCCCTTACACTCAGGGGGTTCTTGCTGTCCTATTCGACAATGTAGCAGAACTCCCCGGGATGGGAATTCAGTATTCTTTTGGTTATTGTGTGGATCTCCACCCACCGAGACAATGTTCCATGAACACTTGAACATATTCATATATCTTAGAGGCATGCCCCAGGTGCATACCCTTCCCATGTATACCCCCATCACTGACACCCTGCACCAGTGATCCTCCCCTGCCACTGTTGTGACCTTTCTGTGATCCTAATCCTCTCCAAAAATGAAGCTAACGAAATAACCAAATAAAATTAATAAGAAAATGAAATAATAATTTTAGAAATAACAATAAAATATCAAAAAATTTTTAAAAATTTGAAATTAAAAAAAAATTTTTTTAGCATTGTGTCTTTCATCACTAAGAACTGTTGTCTTGTATGTACAGTGACATTTTCCTCCATATATTCCTCCAGTGTCTTCTTTTTTTTCATTTTATCTGCAAAGAAGCTATAGGATACAGAAAAGTCACATAGAAAATATAGGGGATTCACATGTACCCAATGCCCTCCCTCTTTCCCCCCTCTCCTATTAATAATATTTTATGCAGATGGTACATTTGTTACAATTAATGTACAAATATTGAAGCATGCTACTAACCATGGTCAATGGTTTACATTATGGTTTACATTTTGGATTGTACATTTTTATAGGTTTTGACAAAATTTCAAGGGACCTGTATCTGTTATTGCAAGATCATGCTGAACAATTCTAATGCCCTAAAAAATACCCTACATTCCATCTATTCTATTCTTCCTTCCCCCCTCCCCTCAGAACCTATGGTAACCACTAAGTTTCAATTTTTGAAGAATAAGATTCATAGTTACTTGCAATAATATTCAGGGTTTGACATATTGGTCTGTTTTCTTTTGTTGGGTACAGCCTATGTTTTTGAGGGATTCTTGTTCCTCTAATTGAGAACATAGCAGGACTCCCCAGGATGGGAGTTTGATATTTTCTTGTTTATTGTGTGGGCCTCCACTCACTGATAAAGCACACTATGACAAGATGAACACTTTCATATTTCATAGACTCCTGCCCTAGGTGCGCCCTGTCCCACATACCCCCCCCCCAATCTAACACCCTACACCGGTAACCTTCCCCTTCCATATTTGCCAAAAGAACATTCCCAACATTGTAATTTTAACCACAGACTTGCAAATCCCGAGTTCACCTGCTCCTTCCCCTGACCCTACCCCGGTTCCATGGATAGTTCAACCCAAGCCATCTATCCGATTCCCCCTTGCAGACCAGCACCACCAAATCCAATCACAAGCCTTGATGATATCTTGATTTTGAATGTCTAGTCTCAAAACGATGAGCCAATTAATTCCTGTTGTTTAAGCCAATCCATTATGTGGTATTTGTGATAGCAGCTCTGGGAAACTAAGAGAGTTGATTAGCTTGTTGCAGCAAAGAAGAATTCACAACATGGAGAACCATAGGGCATCTTACAATGGACAAATCAGGGAAGAGTAATTATAGAGTTTGAGGGGCTGAGGTAAGTCATAGAATTGTCATGTCAGAGATTGGTCAGAGTCTGTAAACCAGCCAAGTTACTGGAACTGTAGATGGTCTTATCTTTAGAACACATAAGCCCATACAGAATTACCATTAGATCTGTTGATGGGGGTCTTATCTTGGAAAATGTGGGTCTACATGAGCTGTGTTAAAAGAGCATGAGCTTAGATTGTCTTGCATGTCATGGTTTAGTACAGTTTATCTGATTTTGTTTTTCTTTTCTTTAAACATTTAATTTTGAAATAGTTTCAAACTTACAGAACAGTTGCAAAAACAATACAAAACCCATACAGAGAACGCCCAACATACTTCCATCACCCCAGTTACCCAGATCAACTAATTTTAACATTTTGCAACATTTGTCATATCTATTTATCATCTATCTATCTATCTATCTATCTATCTATCTATCTATCTTCTGAAAATTTGAGTAGGTTTTATATAACATGCTCCTTGAACACTTAATACTTCCATGTGCCTTTCCAAGAACAAGGATATTCATTTATGTAGCAATCTTAAGGACAATTATCAAGTTCAGGAAATTTAACATTGATATAAAATTTATAGTCTAAATTACAATTGTTTTGTATGTCCCAAAAATAACCTTTTGAGCCTTTCCTCCTCCTTCCCATCCAGGATCATGTATTGCATTTAATTGTCATTGTCTCTTTTGATACTCTTTCTTTTGTCTTTTTTTAAAATTGTGGAAACATATATACAACATAAACTTTCCCATCTCAATCACACCCAAGCGTACCATTCAGTGGGATTAGTCACATTCACAGAGTTGTAGTAACTTATCACGATCTATTATTAGAACTTTCCCATCACCCCCAGTTTACCTGTTTTATCATTCTTAGTACAGTTTTGCAAATTGTGGTCTCTGCTTCAATTAAATACCCTTCTCATAGCTATTAGCAGGGTGTTTTTTTGTTTTTTTTTTCCCCCATTTCATCAGACTTCCTTCTCAAAGATAAACTATTATCTTCTGTGGATGTGATCAGTCTGATCTGCATTGCTCTTTGATAGGTTATAATTGTGTACTAAGTTTTCAGAGGTAGTCTTCATCTCTTTAATCATCAGGCTCTTTTGTTCTCTTTGTTAGATAATCACTTGTTGAATTACATGGCATGGTAGCAGCTGTGCAGCAACAATTAAGACTCTGGAGATCACACATTTGGACTCTGCAACACAGACAAACACCGAGACAAAGATTATTATTAAAGTTTGTGGGGCACTTCAACACCAAAATACTAAACTTCCAAATCTGAGCCATGAATACATGTCTCCTGAACTATTTGGCTCTTCCTTAAATAACCCCCTTAATTTGCATATGGATTGTTTAACTTTGCCAGTGTCTAAATAATTAGTTCCATACTGGCAATTGTCAAGGGTTAGGATCTTAGGAAAACCATGATTAAAGGGCAGCGGTGCCTGTAAGAAATTTAGAACCTTAAACCAACAAAGAAAAGAGAAAATGCCAAGAGTTAAAGATCAAAACTATGCAAAGAAATGAGAGTCAATCAGAGGTTTTTGGCTTCTGGGGACCTTGTTCTGATGGTCTTGGCCAAAAGAAGTCTACTTCAAGCACCATTGACTACATGGGGCCATGTATTTTACTTGCCTGAACCTTAAAACTTTTAGAGAGTAAGAGCTGGACTTTATAAATATACCAAGGTGGTTAGGTCTGTTTTCTTTTAGTTCCATTATAACAAGTATATTAAAAATAATTGCTCTCACCATTATATCCATGATCTCACTTACTCCTGACCACACTACAAAAGAGTAAAACTCGATAAATTATCAGGATTATCTTTAAGAAACTTTGTCTCTGAGACATGGATCCATGATTTACAGACTTAAACTAACATCTTTGCTGATGTTGAATGATAACTTCAAGACTTCTTGAAGGCTGGTTTGAGGCTACTAACATCAGAATCACCTCAAAAACTTGGTGAAAACTTAGAATCCTGGGTTTCATGCCAAAACTTCTGAATTCAGTGTTTCTGAGGTTGGGGCCCAGGAAGCTTCAATTGATCAACCTTCCCAGTTGATTCTTCTGGACGTTAGAGTTTGAAGGCCACTGTTCTTCACTCATTAATTTCAGATTTCCATTGGATATGTTAATTTTTAAAAAGAAATTTCCTAAATAATCTAGCTCAGTGCCTAAGGAACTCTATAATATTAAGTTCTTAAAGTCTTTGGCCTCTTGCACTTATTAAATATACTTGAATAAAACAGCTGTATGAGTCAATATTTAATATGTTACATGATAGTCTTTTTGATTTGTGAGAATTAGCTTCCTATAAACACCATGGAAGGAAAATTCATGGGCAAGAAATTTTAGAACTTGAAGGAATGAAGAGACTGGGGCATTAAAGTCTTGAGTGAAACAGTTTTTTATATAGTTTTGAACAAAAAAAATTAACATAGAAAGATATCTAAATAAATAAAGACACTATTGTTGAACATTTTACACATCTCATATTATTGTATTAGTCTGAATTCTGTCTAAGTGGGAGAAACCCAAGTCAATCTGGCTTAAGTTAAAAACATTTTCTTTTCTTGGCCTACATAATGGCAAAGACAAGTTTCTAAGCTCAGCTGGATCCAGGTGCAGGCAAGAAACCCCGAGGAATCTGTCTCCTTCCCAATTGGGCTTCTCTGACATTCCCTGTATTATCTTCATTTCAGATAGGTTAGGCCCAGTAGCACAAAAAAGATGACCACCAACGAGTCTGGCAATTCCTGGGAAGTATCCTTCTTTTCCCTAGTAATTCCAATTAAATTCCCATGGCTGATTACCAGGATTCCCCCAGGCATTGATCTGAGGGGTGCAGAACTTCGAGTGGTCAGATCTCTGTCACGTGTCCAGGCTGAGTGTGGAGTCAGCCATCAGAATGTTGCCTGAGAGTGGAGGAGTGGTGACTTTCCAAAGGAAAACCAGGGTGCTCTTTCCAGAAGAGAAGCGTGGACCACGGGCAGGCAAAAACAACAGCTACGGTGGGTAAGCTGCGTAGTGTGCAATTGATTGCCATTTATTCTCAAGTTTTTAAAAAATGTAATCTTTCGAATGTTCTTCTTTTAGAGTTTCATAAGCTGCTTATAAGTTTGTTGGCCTTTGCTGAGAATGACACTCATACAAAGAGGCTTCTTTATTATTATTATTTTTCCTGTTACTAGTCTTCCTTTCAAATGACCAGTGCTTTTCTAATTTTTGATTCAGTAGTGTGATTTTCTCATTCTGGGCCCCAAATGAAGAGTAATTAGAAACAGTGGGATGCTAAAACCTTTGCTTACCTTTTATTTAACCTTTTTAGCACAAGGTTAAATCACATACTCTGCCACAGCACAGAGAATTATGTAGATTTAGTCATGGGGACAGTGTCATATAGTGTTTAATCACACGGTCTCTGGAGTCAGACTGCTTGGGTTCAAAGCTTGGCTTTGCCATTTGCTAGCTGTCACTCTGGGCACATTTTTAAGCTTTTTATGTTTTAGTATCTTTGTCTATAAAATGAAGCTAATAACATTGTCTCTCTAATAATATCTCTGTGAGAATTAAATTTTTTGATCTATGTGGTAGATAGGAAGTAGTCAATGAATGTCAGAAAAATCTTTATTCATGCAAAGCTCATGAAGTCTGCCAGTTACCTTTTACAAATATCTCATTCCTGCCTTCCTTACAGACACAAGTGTATACCTCCAAGCTTGGAGTTCACTTTCCCTCAGCTTTCTTTTCTTCTTTGAAAAATCTTCATTGCAAAACTCTACTCCAGGTCTTGCTTGTAACTTACCTTCCTCTTCTATTTCCAGCTTCCAGGTTCTCCTTTTCTCATGACCATCAGTAGGACTGACTCAGCATTCTCTCAAAAGGAACTGAATACTTGAAGTGGCTGAAAAAAATATATAAAAAGAAAGCTGTATGAACAAGATTGTGGTGAGCTCAACTCAAGGTGGGGAGAATTTGTTCTATTATGTACTGGTTCTTTCATAAATTTCACTAATAGAACTTGACTGCATAGGACCTGCAACTGTAAGACAATTTGTCAGATGCAACGGGAGGCAAAAAGCTAAATGACATGTAGACTCTGCCCTTGAGATGAAAATTTCAAATTCTTTTACCAATATTTTGTACTTGAGTTTAACACAAAATAAAACAATGTAAACATTAAATTGTTATGAATTGATCTGATTTTTAAAATCTTTTGAAAGTAATTTATTATTACTTTCTCTGTATCTAATGAATGTTTTGAGAATGATGAAAATTATGATAATCACATTTCTGTCTAATATTTATTGTGTGTTTATGTATGCAGGTCCTGTTCTGAGTGCTTTATATGAACTAAATAATTTAACTTTATGGCAGTTACCATTCCCATTTTGCAGATGAAGGAATTGAGTCTCAGAGCTGTTAAGTTTCTTGTCTAAGGCTATGCAATTAGTACGTATGGATTTAGCATAACTGTACACAGGGGAATATTTGCTTGTTAGACAGTTGGATTGTGATAATTCTTTGTCTTTATTAAATATTATACTCACCTACAAAATTCTTTGTTTTGAAAATTCAGATATTTTTTAGTGGCATTTCCATTTTTCTTTTCTTCCATCCATCCTTTTATTCCTTTGCTTGTTCACTGATTTGGTTAATGAGTGTTTATCAAGCGTACATTCTACTGGAAGTCACATAGACCTGAAGTAAATAAGATACCTTATTTTCTCCAGAAGAGTAGGTTGTTTTAAATCTTTGGATGACCATCTTTGGGAATTATAAGATGTTCTCTATTAAATATTTTTTAAAAAAGAATTTCATTTTGGGGAGGGTTATTGATAGGGAAACTTAGGGTAAGTTGAGAAGCAGGTGAAATTTTCATTAGCACTCTCCTGGCAAGGTTTTCTGGGGGAAAAAAATATTCTTTTTCTTGTGCTTTTCCTTCAATTCTGTCTTGTGCTTTGTCCACATGTCTTATTCATAATTTGCTGTCAAATACATACACTAACTCACTAATAGATAAAGAAAAGTGTGTAACATTTGGCAACTGTATTAGTCAGCCAAAGGGGTGCTGATGGAAAATACCAGAACTCTGCTGACTTTATAAAGAGTATTTATTTGGGATAGAAGCTTACAGTCACAAGGTCCTAAAGAGTCCAACTCAAGGTACCATAAGAGGTACTTGCTCACCCAAAGTCATTGGCCATGTGACTGAAGCAAGATGGCGGGTGATGTCTGTGAGGGTTCAGCCTTCCTTCTTCCTCTTACGGCTCCATGGTCCCAGCTTCTTCCAATCTCAGCTGCAGGCTGGCATAAGGCTGGTCTGTCTTCCCAAGGCTCATTTCTTTCTGAGCTCAGCTGCTCTGTTCTCTTCACAAGGTCAGCCTTAGACTATCAGGCTCATCTGTCTTCCTCGGGCCACAGGATCCTGTCTAATGAGCTGTCTCTCTTCCTCTGTGTTCTTCTTCTCTATGTGTCTACTTCCATGTGAGAGTCTGTTTTATCAGCCCAAGGGGGCTGGGACTCAGTGCTGAGTTGCACTCTGATGACATGGTTGGATCAAAGCCCTAATCTTAACATGATTTAATCAAATGTCTCAGCTGAATCTAATACATTCAAAGGGTGTCATAGCCAGAGAAACAGACCAGTTTACAAACAATCAATATCTCATTTTTGGAATTCATAAATAACATCAAACTGCCACAGCAACCATTTCAGAATTATAAAACATTTTTCTTAATGTTGTCAAATCATATATCTTAGGGTTTCAAAAGATGTTAAGAAAACCAAAAATTCTAGAAAATAGATCTACTTCGTTATATAAACTGTCTCATTTCTATTGATGCTACTGCATGCCTGTTTCTGACAGTTTCCATCTTACTTCTGCTAGAATTTCTAGTAAAACAAAAGGAAGAGAAAACAAAAGACTCCATGCCCTCAATATGATAATAGAAGTAGTATTTCTCAGTTCTCTCAAAAGGCATCTAAACCTGAAGGCAAGGATGCTTTCCAGTCAAGAAGCTGGATCACTTGGTCCAGGATCTGGAAAAACTAGAATTTGGGATCTAGAAATAAAAAAAAAGTGAGCCCTAGAAAACAAAGAACATATGTTTTCATAAGGGAACATCAGATTTTAAACAACAAAGATTTGCTGGCTGTCAATTTCCTTTATTACTGGTTTATGGAACTGTGTTAAATTAGCCTGTGCTCTGAAATTTGGAAATAACAGTCTGATTAAAATTTCAAGTGGGGTTAAAAATTCTCCGCTTCCCCCAGGAAGTCCTTTAAAATATGTAATTATTTTTTCCCTTGTGGGTAAAACATGAAAACCTAATACGGAATAAAGATACAATATATTCAACTTAGATTTGATCTTCTTCTTTAATTGAGGATCAGTGATTCTGAACAAGCATTTAGTATTGAATAAGACCCACAAGCCTTGATTCTGAACAAACATTTTGATTATTTAATAAGACCTACAAGCCTAGATGCAGTTGTGTGATATCAACTTGTTTGGTGTTAAAATGGCTCGACAGCAGTTAGAGAGTTGGAAAATTGTTCCCTCTGCCAAACAGCAGAGTTGGTTATTGAGAAGGAAATGAGGCACTACCCCATAGAATGTGTAAATGCCACTTCTCAGGCTTAAAAATAATGCTTTTCAATAGAAAACCGAGGTCTTGTGGGTCGAGAGCAATCAATTTGGGTTTTTCTGTTTGTTTCTAGGGTGGGTGAATGGAGACAGTTCTGGTCAGTGATTTGGGCATCTTCAGAATTCAGACTTCTGAATTTCCAGAGAATGCCTAGCAGAGTAAACTTTAGTTCTTTACCCAGGCATCATTGGCTTTTTGCCTAACATATCTATGCCTCAAATGAACAGAGCAATTTTAAGATTTCTTCAAGGTTTTGAGGACAGGAAAACAGAGTGCCTTTTAACATTGAAAGATACCTTTAAGTTTCTCATTTCCTGTCCCTAGTGTATTCACCTTCAATATTTCTTTCCTATCAACAGATTTCTAAATAGCTTTCCAATAGCATTCCATTTGAAATGGAATTGATTCTGTCTTGAGGTAGCTAACGTTAGGAGCTAAATGCATATTTCCTGTAATCATTTTGACTTCACTTCCTAAAAAATGAACACACTGAGTATTTAACCTATTTGGGTGGTGGAAAAAAAGTACCGTCCTTTTGGCTCAGAGCCTAAAAAAACCAATAAGTCCTTAAGAGGCAGCAGTTTGGGAAGCTTAACTGTATGTAATTAAACACAAATCTAGAATCCTCAATATTACATTGGATAAAATCTCAGGATTTCTGGGGGTCATTCTCAAAGACATCTAGTCCAACCACCCTTCTGGGGTTTGAATTACATAGCATTCTTGCCAAATAGTCACCTTCATGTTATATATATATATATATATAATACTTTATCATTAAAGGGACAGGGATTGTATATAGCACATTCCAAATCAGCTTGCCCCAACTCCTACCATGGGAAGGGTCATCTTTACATGAACTCAGAATATATGTTGTAAATTTTACTCTTCAGTTCTGGAGAAATCAATGGGGCCACACAAAACAAGTTCAAATTTCTTCTCCACAAGTCATTAAATTTCTAAAGATAGCCTGACACCTCCAATTCTGCCAACAGTTCCTGCATTCCAGCTCTGTGTTGAGCAGACTCCAATTTGTTTATGATAGTTTGGGAATATGGCACCTGAATTAACCCCTTGCTCCAGTTACAGCCTAAGAAGAGTGAATCAGAGCTTCCATCAGCCCCGTTGCAGGCAGTGGGATTCTATTTTTAAAAGCCTTAAATGACATGGAATTATTTGGCAACCTTGTTCCACAACTGAAATGTATTGAATGTAGTATCAATTAAAATTACTAAATATTCTCACAATTGTTACTAGGTAGTATCACCACCATCACTTCCCTCTCTCACACACACATCACTAATAACAAGTAACATATATTCTGTTACCCCATGTCAGGGACTGTTCAATTTCTTTACATATATTAACTCACTTAAGCTATCATGAGTTATTATTATCCCCATTTACTTGAGGCACTTAGTGAGAAATAAAGTAACTTGCCGATGCTGTCATCACAGTTATTAGTGGAAGAACCAGAGTATGAACTAAAGCTGTCTAGTTAAATATATCTCATACCAACTTGGCTTTTCTGGACCCAAGTGAAAGAATGGTCACATATTTCTCTTTGATATCAATTTATGTAAGTTCATTATTCAATTGATCCAAATCTTGGTGGATCCTGAGCTGGCATCTGACCTGTTCACTGTCGCCCTTTTCATGTTATCAGCAATTACAATAAGCTTGTTTTCTAAATCTTCACCCAAGATATTGATAAATATATTAAATTGGACAGTGCCAACCTAGGACAGAACCTTCTAGTGCATTATGAAAAGCCACCCTCAAGGCTGACGTTTATCAATTAATTAATAACTTTGAGTTGAAGTGCTCAATTATTTATGTGGCTTTATAATTACACTATTTTTCTAGCCAAAGGTTTCTCAACTCTGCAGCAACACACTGGTGTGTTGCAATCAATTGTGAAGTATTTCATAACTAATTTTTAATAGGGCAGATTAAAGATTACCACCAAATTAAATTCACACTTATTCACTTGCATTCTTTCAGACTTTCTTGAGTGTGATAAATAGGGTTGGTATTATAACTGGTATGGGTATAACAGTGAGTATGTCCATGGAGGAATGATAAATATAGAAATCAACTATGATGTGAGTAGTGGTAGAAAAAAATATCGTAAGTGCTGCTCTGGTCCATACTTTTTTCCATCTTGGTTACCTGAATTTAATGAGGAACATTGTCAAATTCATTTTGAATATTTCCTCTTTCCATTCCCCTCTCAATTCCCAGGGCCATTACCTTGTATCAGGTTCTTATCATCTCCTTTGTAGAGTATCAAAATGAATTTTCCCAATTTTTTATTGTGAAAATTTTCAAACATACAGAAAAATTGAAAAACTAGTATAATGAATATCTATATGCCCACTTAGATTTAACATCTTGACATATTGCTTAGTTTGTGTATATTTATACATATGCATTTTGTTCTCTGAGCCACTTGAAAATAAGTTGCCAGCATTGTATCATTTCTCCTCTGAGCCAATTTGTCTGCCTGATATATTCTCTGCTCTTCCCCTGCACAGTTCTGTATTTCAGGGAGTTGTCTCCTGAAAACTACACTCCTCCTGAAACTAGGTTCTCTCTGGTTTGGGCCAATGGGAAGCACTGGCTGGAGATTGGCTGATGAGAGGAGAGGAGAAGACAGAGTATTTCTACCTCTCTCTGGGTTTTGGAAAGTGTCTTTGGCATTGTCTTTGTTTACTTCCACCAGACAGCCACTTTCTCCATGGCCCAAGCTTCCACCCTGGATCCCTTGCCAATTTCCATTGGACAGTCCTGGCTTCTGGGCTCTGGTAACAACATCTCCTTCCTTTATCCTTCTAACCCAATGGGTGGTAGTGACTTCTTGCTTTTGCTAATCTCTGGATTGCCTATTTGCCCTGTTTGCCCTTGTAGCTCTTCCAACACCTTTTAAACCAGTTCCCTAAACTCTTTTTTGTGTGTTGTTTTCCTGACTCTAACAGTCTTTAAATTCTTCTACATGTCTCTCCTAGAAATAAGGACATTCTTCTACCAACCTCAATACCATTAACACTTAAGAAAATTAACAATAACTCTATCATCTAATATTCTATCCCATATTAACATTTCCTCAAGTGTCCTCCAAATGCTTCCTATAGTGAATTCTTTGAGCTAAAATCAGAGTTCACTAAGCATTTGACTGCTAGATTTATTTAGTCTCTCTTAATCTAGAACAATTTCATCATTTTCTTCTATGACACTGACAAAAAGTCAAAAGACCAGGCCAGGAGTCTTCTAAAATGTCCCACATACTGGATTTTTCTGATTGTTTCCTCTTGGTTTTCCTAGACTTGTTCCTAAACTCTCTACATTGTTTACAATCTGGAAGTTCGGTATAAAGACTTGATTAAATTCAAATTTAACATTTTTGGCAAGAATGCTCATAGATGCTTCTACTTATTTTATTGTGCATCGTAACAGGAAGCACAATTGTTTCCTATATGAGGTTGTCCCACTCTAAATAATGATATGTTTGATCACTTAGATAAGCTGGCTGACTACTAGAACTGCTTAATTAGAAATGTAATTTTCCACCTCTGCATTTTGTTTTTAGCATTCCTGTAGCCTCATATGATAGCTAACTAAATATTAATATTATATTACTATAACATTTTAAGCTCATGTTTTACATATATAGCTTACTTATCTTTATAGTTTCTATAGACTAGGACTTTGAGTATTGTACATGTTATGTGCCTAGTCATGAAATAAATGTCCATCAATTTTTATAGCAGTGTTATTTCTGGTTCTTCTATCCTGGTTTCTCTTTCACTCTTCTCTACTTTTTCCTAGTCTGTTTTACTCTTTGCTTTTACATCCATTAAAGAAACAAAAAATTAGAAATGGGTTGGAACTAAAATCAACTTGCTCTCTTCCCATTAAAATCAGGTGACTCAATATGTCTGAAAATGAACTCATCATCTTTCCTACCAAACTTGCTCTTCTCCCTGTATTGCTTAACACAGTGATTAGCATCATTCAATAGCACCTAACACCAACTAGGGATTCATCTTTGATCCCTGATTTCCCAAGGCATGTCCATTCTGCCTCCCTGGCTGTGTCTTCCTCAATAGCTTGAACCTTATTACCATTGCTCAAGGTCAGTTTTTCACTAACTCTGGTGTAGACTTCCTTAAGTCCCCAGTACCTAGCATAGTGTTGACACAAGTAAGTGATCAATACATGTTCCGCCTCAACCCACTGGTGGAGCACCCCTGCCCAGACTTGTGTTGGCTAGGCATAAAGACATTAAAAGTATATAAGTGAATTTTAAAAAAGAAGACTCAAGGCTTGAAGCAGAGGTCCTCAGACCATCATCAGGGTTATTTCCTAGGCCTGCAGAGAAAGCCTGAGGACAGGAGTCCAATGAGATCACAGCAATCATCAGACCAGAGCATGTCATAGCTAGGGGTCAAGGGCCAAGCTACAAATCAGGACATGGAACACACAACAGAGTTAAAGCCTGGAAGAGGTAGCCACAAGAATTCCAGTATGTCCCTTCTTTCTCCATCTCATATTTGGGACTGTGCAAGCCAATGGTGAATGTAGATGTTTATGGTTTACGCCAGCCCCGTGAAATCGCAAAATGGGGCCAATAATAGTTGTATCAGAAGGTAGACAGGATTGATCCTTAAATTGCAGTACATTAAATTACTATTTCTTTTCTTGAATGAATCACATTATGTTTTTTCTGTCCCTTTCAGAGCACAAGCAAATGATAAATTGGGACCTAAGAAGGAACAAAAATAAATCAATGGTGAATTTTAACAAGGCCATTTCAAAAGAATGCAAATACTACAGCATGAATCTGAATAAGGAGAAGGAAAAATGTTCAAAGAAAAATGATTATATAAAGAATGATAAAAATAGCATGGTAATGTATGGGGAAATGCAACAAATGAAGATAAGAAACCACTATTTCCTAACTTCTTTCTGTGCTTAATATCTGGTATTCTGTCATTCTTCTTCATAAAATCCTCTACTGCCTTCATAATGTATTTGGGAAAAAATCCTTAGCATGCCCTGCAAAGCCTGTGTGATATGGCCTCTGCCCACATTTCCAGCTGTCTCTCACATCTCTCTTTCTCTCCCTCACAGCTTTGTAACCAGACTGGTCTCCTTTTTTCAAATACGCCAAGCTCCTTCTTGCCTCAGGGCTTTTGCAGATATTCCCTCCCTCATCCTTCAGGGCTTATCCATAAGATGAGTTAAGAGAACAGCTCCAGGCCAAAGCACAGGGGCCTCCTTGATCCTTTCTGCAAATGTGTCTTATCTTGGGCATGCTCTTAGGAATTTCCCCATTTACTCAATTCTGAATGTCCCCCTTTCCTAAGAAACAGTTTCCTCATGGTCCTGGGCATTACACCTTATGTCCAACAGCCAGCAATCCCTTGTCTGAGGCAGCATGACTTGAATGCACTCCCCAGCATTCTGTATGTGAGCTCAGTGAGATGTCTTCTATGTGCAGGGCAAGTTCTGGGATGACAAGTCTCTCAGGCCACCACCAGACAGATTGGGCCTGATATATATACTCCCAGTATGTTCATGAAGGTTACTCTGCTCCCTCCAGAACCAGGACCAGGGATCTGCACTGGGAGCATGGGCCAACTCTGTGCTTCTCTGGTGAGAAGTGAGAGAGGCGCCAGCCAGGGTGCCATAAGACCTTATTGCTTTTAAGTAGCTTTTTTTTTGAGTCAGTATTCATCCTCTTAGCTGTTTTCTAGAGCTTTGAGAAGGCTATTTTTGCCAGTTCTTGCAGGTTGTTGAAAGCTGCTGTGGAGGACTGAGCCCTGAAGCTTCTCACTATACAATCTTGAATCAGGTGGGGCTTCTTTATGTCTTTTCACCTTTGTGCTCTGTACTCTTCAGAGACTCTACTTCTTTACTGAGCTCCATTCTGTTGATGCTTCCCTGGTCTCAAGCAGTTCATTCTCACATACCTCTGATACACTAGACCTTTGTAATTTCATTACAAACCCCACCCCCCACATGAACCTGACTGTCCACCACTTGCCTGCAAAAACTGCTAGGTAAAACCACACAATAGAATATATCAGTGCATGATCAGCAACTCCTATTTAACATCTGTCTAATATACTAGTTTCTCTGATTCACTTATTTTCCCACTCTCCTCAGGAGCTATTTCAAAGCCCCATTCTCCTCAATTCTCTAATCCCTCTACCTCCATATGCCCCCTACCCCCAACTCAGCAAATGACTGTGCCTTATATTTCATAGAGAAAATACCTTTCAAACAGGAACTTTCTCAATTTCTCCCCAGGTGGGGAGCCTGGACTTCTAATTCTCCCAGCAGTGATGATGAACCCCTTTTCCTCCTCACTTGGGAGGTGTTAAAGGAAGCTGAGTGGAGAGTCAGGATTTTTACCATCACCCAGCAGTAATAAGGCCATCCTCCTCCATCCCCTTGTGGAGGCCATATGGGGAATAGTAGCCAGGCATTCTTACCCTTCCCAGGCAGGGAAGTATCATTAGAGGCTAAATGGAGAATCTGGACTTCTAGCCTCCTTTCCCCTGCCCGAATGGTGTCTGTCGAATGAGCCATCTAAGACAGAGGGTTTAAATAAGATCCAGAATCTAAAAATATACACAGAATATCCAGATTTCAATCAAAAGTCAATCTTCATACCAAAAACCCAGACGCTCCCAAACTGAATGAAAAAACATAGCTAGATAGATGCCAATACCTGGTTGACAGAGAAGTTAGAATTATCTGACAAAGATAATAAAGTAATAAAGCAACTATCATAAAAATGCTTCAATGAGCAATTAAGAACATGCTTGAGATAAATGAAAAACTAAAGTCACAGCAAAGAAATAGAAAATATATGAAGAACCAAATGGAATTTTTAGAACTAAAACTACATTAAAATAAAAGCTCAATGAATGCCTGAAACTTTCGAGTAAGGAAAATAACGATTCAGGGTCATGCCCGAATCCTCACTGCAGATGTCAGATGAATTTTTGAGTGGGTAAACGTTGCCCCTAAGGACACCCGCCTATTTTGTGGGATGTCCGGGAGTCGCGATCTGCCTGGCCCCTCTATACTTAAAAAATAGAGTAGTCTTGAAGCATTTCTATCTGTTGGGAGTTGATGAGTGAGGTTCAGGGTCTGATTGTGGGACTTGGGAGTTGAACTTTGTGTGTGGTGCCTCAATAACTAATTGTGTGTGCCTGTTTTCTCACTCGATAGTTTGCTGCTCCCGTACTTCACGTACTTCAGGTTATACTTCTCAGCGGCAGTGACCTTTCACCCCTCTGTACCTGTCTTTCTGGTCTGTAAAATGGAGCAAGTAGTGCCGGCCTCATTGGTTGTTGCGGTGATCCAATAGGTTCGTTCATTAAATTGATGCGCTCCCATCCTCCACTCCAGTCCAGGGCCTGAGGAAGGCGCTCAATAAATACTTGTTGCAAAAAAAAAAAACCAAGACAAACAAAAACCTCAATGGATTGGCTCACCAGCAGAATGGAGAAGACAGAGAAAAGAGTCAGTGAACTGGGAGATAGAACAATAGAAATTACCCAATCTTAAAAACACAGAGAAATAGCCTGGAAAGAAAATGAGCAAAACATCATGAACCTGTGGCACTATAACAAAAGATATAACATTTATGTCATCAGAGTATCATAAGAAAAGGAAGAAGAGGGCAGAGCTGAAAAAGTACTCACAGAAATAAATTAAAAATGTACCAAATTTGGCAAAAGACATAAATCACAGATTCAAGAAGCTAAGCAGGCTCAAAATATGATAATCCACCCCCCCTCCAATCCATATGAAAACACACCATAGTAAAAATTCTGAAAACTAAAGACAAAGAAAAATCTTGCGAATAGCAAGACAGAATGATGCCTTACTGATAGCAGAAAAACAATTCAGATGACAGTGGATTTGTCATAAAAAACCATTAAGGACAGAAGGATGTGGCACAATATTTTTTCAAGTTCTGAAAGAAAAGAATTGCCAGCCTAGAATTCTATATCTTAAAATATCCTTCAGGAATGAAGGGGTGAATAAAGACATTCTCAGATGACCAAAACATAAGAAAATCTGTCTCTGTCTCCAGCATGCCTACCCTAAAAGAATGGCTAAAGGAAATTCTCTAAACTGAAAGGGGATGCTAAAAGAATAAAACTTGGAACATCAGCAGGGAATAAAGAATGCACTACAAAAAAATATGGGTAAATTAAATATCTTTTCCTTTCCTCTTGAGTTTTCTAGGTTATGTTTGACTGCTAGAGCAAAAATTATAACTCTGATATGCTTCTAAATATATGAGGAAATACTTAGGGCAATTATTGGAGGTGGGAGAGAGTAATGGAGTGTAAACAGGGGTAAACTTTGTACACTTCACTCAAACTGGTGAACTGATGACACCAATAGACTGTGATCAGTTATGCATATACCATGATATACCTGGAGAATACACAAAAAATGCGTACAAAAAGGTACTATAAAAAATACTTTTGACAAATCAAAATGGAATTTTAAATAAATTCAAATAATCCTCAGGAAGGTAGGGAAAAGAAAACAGGGACACAAAAACCAAAGAGAACAAACAGAAGACAACAAATTAAATGGAGGGCTTAAGCCCTAAAATATCAATAATTACATTATATAAATAGTCTAAATATACCAACTAAAAAGAGAGATATTTGTAGATTGAGTTGAAAAACATGAACCACTGTGTTAGGCAGAATAATGGTCCCCAAGGATATCTATATCTTATTCTCTAGAACCTAAGAATATGTTAATTTAGATGGCAAAAGGAACTTTGCAGATATCATTAAGGTTCAGGACCTTGAGATGGGGAGATTATCCTACATTATCAAAATAGGTCCAACCTAATGACATTGGTCCTTAAAATCAGAGACACTTTCTCAACTGAGTTAAGAGAGAGAGAGACGTGACTATGGAAAAAAGGCAGATAGATATACAATGTTGCTGGATTTGAAGCTGGAAGAAAAGGGCCATGAACCAAGGAATGTGGGTGGTTGCTAGAAGTTGGAAAATGCAAGGCAATGGACTTTCCTCCAGAGCTTCCAGAAAAAAATGTGGCCCTGCCAACACCTTATTTTTCATTCTGTGAAATCCTGTCAGACACCTGAACTACAGAACTGTAAGGTGATAAGTTTTCATTATTTTAAGTCACTACATTTGTGGTAATTTTTACAGCAGTAATAGAAAACTAATGCATTGAACTATATGCTGTCTATATGAAACTCACTTTAAATATAAATATATAGACAGTTGAAAGTAAACAATGGAAATAGATAAGCAAACAGTAATCAAAGGAAATCAGGAGTGTATATTGATACCAGGTAAAGTAGATTTCAGAGCACAGAAAATTAATATAAACAGAGAGGTGCATAATATAATGATAAAAGGGCCAAGCCACCAAGAAGATATAGCAATACTAAATGTGTATGTACCAAATAATAAAGTTGCACAAAATGTGAAGTAGGAACCGGTAGAACTGAAAGGAGAAATAGATAATTCCACACTTTTAGTTGGAGACTTCAACACCTGAAAACCACCACATGGAAAACCAGTAAGGATATAGAAGAACTCAACAATACCATCAACCAACAGGATCTAATTGACATTAACAGAACACTCTCCCAACAACAGAAGAATACGTATTGTTCCAAGTGCCCACAGAACATGTACCAATATAGATCACATCAGGGTCATAAAGCAAACCTTAAACATATAAAAGAATTGAAACCATATAAAGTGTATTCTCTGATGACAGTGGAATGAAACTAGAAATCAATAACAGAAAGATAACATGATGATCTTCAAACACTTGAAAATGAAACAATTTACTTCTAAATAGTGTATGAATCAAAGAGGAAGTCTGAAGGGAAATAAAATAATGCATTGAACTTAATGAAAATAATTCAAAAATGTCAAAATTTGCAGGACACTAAAGCAATACTGAGAGAAAAATTTATAGCACTACATGCATACACTAGAAAAGAGGAAAAGGCTCAAATTAATAAAGGCAGTTTCTTAAAAAACTGAACATGCAACTACCATGTGACCCAGCAATTACACTATTGGATATTTACCCCAGAGAAATAAAAATGTACGTTCACACAAAAACCTATGCATGAATATTTATAGCACCTTCACCCATAATAGCCCAAATTTAGAAACAATTCATATGTCCTTCAATAGATAAATGGTTAAACAAGTTGCCATACATCTCCACCATGGAATATTTCTCAGCAATAAAAAGGAACAAACTATTAATACATGCAACAACCTGGAAGAATCTCCAGAGAATTATGCTGACTATAATGTTACATACTATATGATTCCATTTATATAATATTCTTGAGATGACACAATTATAAAAATGGAGAACCTATTAGTACTTGCCAGGATTTAAGGAAGGGGTGATGTGGGAGGGAAATTTTTGTGGCTATAAAAGTGCAATGGGAGGGATCCTTTTGTTGATGGACATGTTCTATATTTTGACTGTATCAATGTCAATAATTTGGTTGTGGTATGGTACTATAGTTTTGCAAGATGTTACCATTGGGTAAAACTGCATAAAAGGTACAGGGGACTTCTGCATTGTTTATTACAATTGAATGTGAATCTACAATTATCTCAAAATTTTAAAAAGTTTAGTTAAAAACAAACAAAAGATAAAGTAAAGAAAAAAGAAAAAAATTGCAAAAATCTGAGATCATCCCAATACCAGTTGCAAAAAAAATATTGCTGGGGATTTGACCTGGGGGCATTGGCCTTTGTTTTTTAAGTGCCATATGTGAATCTAATGTTCAGCTAGCGTTGAGCTATAAATAGAGGGGCTAACAAAAGAGTCCCCATATTGCCCCTATTGTAAGGCCATGGAAACAATCTTATCGTCAACTTCAAACCAGTTCACAGTTACAGAGTACTATGGAGGAGAGAGGAGAGTGAGAGTAGGAGTTTCCAGAATTGTAGTGGTCATCATTAGAGGTTATTCACCACCACCACCAAAAGGCAGGGGTTGTTGGCACTTCATGTCCAACCTCTGCCAAGCTAAATGGGGAGGGGGGCTCCAAAAATAGTATGAATAGAAGTCAGAACCCTGTAGGAAGATTTACCCATCCTTTACCTGAGCAGGGCAAAAGAGAATGGGAAAGTGGTGGAAAGGTAGACAGAGTGCAGTGCAGTAACTTGCTCTTCCACTGTTTGGCCTACATTTCCCCTGTGCCAATGAATATCACAAAAGTGTCATTAGGCTGCAGTCTTCAGGCTGTTGCCTACCCATGAGAGAGAACCCCTACTTGAGGGAATCCTAATAGCAAGAGGGGTGAAACGTTGGTGGTGAGGGCTGAGGAGGCTGAGGAGGGTCAGCTGACGGCGGAAGCTCACATCAGGGCAGTGGGGAAGCCCCTAGGGTCTTCTGAAGAATTCACAAATGTGCCCTCTGAGGAAGCCAGAGGATATAGACATCACTTCAGTGTTAGCTGGAAAAAGAGTGAATACCAGCAGAGGGGACCACAAGAGCAGGTAGTTAAGTAGGTGGCCCTCCTCCCTTGTTAGTTCCCTTCTCCCTGCCTCAGCACAACAGAATACCTGGTGCAATTGTTCTTAATCCTGGCTCTGCATTAGCATCACCTGGGGGCTTTTGAAGATAATGATACCATGACCTGCCCCCAGACACTGGGATTTAATTGATCATGTTCAGTTCTCCCAATTCCATTCACACTGCTGTCTCAAATACCACCTCCATCCGGATGACACACCATCTTCTGAGGTCAAGACTGACATACTCAACCTCTTACTTGACAAGTCTGTTTGAATGTCTCAAACACACCTCAAGTCAACATTCGACCATATCCCTGAAACTTTTCCCTTTTCAGATCCCCTCTCTCAGGGTGGCCTCTCAATCTATCCAGCTGTGTAAAACTTGAATCCCTGAAGTCATCCTTGACACCTCTCTCTTTTTTATCTCCTGTCAGTATCTCTCACTTTAACTCAGTTATTTCCATCCCACTACCACCCAGTCTAACCTACCATTATCTATTCTAGAGCATCTGTTCTAGTGCAATAGCTTGCTAAAAGTCTCCCCCCTATTTTTATCACCTCCAATTCATTTGTTATACTGCTCGTAAAAGAATCATCTTTTTGAAATGAAAATATGATCCTATCATCTTCACCATTAACCCAGAACCAACTTAAAACATTTGGATGGTTTTTCCACTGCACTTAGAATCAAGAGTCAAATCAGAAACATGCCCCTAATGGCCCTGCCTGGCCTGGCACCTGTTTTCCTCTTGCTTCTCAACCCCTGCACTCTCTGTATCAACTACACTGATCTTCCTTCGGTATTCCTCAGTGAGCCAAGCTCTCTCTTGCCATAGGGTCTTTGCACATGCTGTTCTCTCTGTCTTAAACTCCCTTCCTGCTGGACCTCCCTCCTCCATCCCCACCCTTTATCTTTCAGAACTCGGTTCCATCTCCACTTCCCCAGGGAAGCCTTCTCTAACATCCCCAGGTAGAGAGAACTATTTTATCCAGTGATGGTTTTAATTTTACATTACTATCAGTGTGCTGAGGACAATATTAAGGGTATTGACAATATTTCATTTAATCCACACAACAATCCAATGATGTTAGTACCATTACCAATCACATTTTACAAATGAGGAAACTGAGGCAACAGATGATAGAGTAACTTGTCTGTGCCACAGAGCTGGTACTTGCCCTCAGGTCTGTCTGAATCTAATATCCATGTTACACCCACTCTACTGCACCACCCCCAGAGATACGGCACAAGATGTCTTCCCTGTGGAGCACCCCTTCTATCCTGGATGCCAGTCACCAGTTAACTGGGACAAGAACACAAGGCTTGCCTTCAAGACCAAGCCACCAGCAACTAGCTCCCATAGTTTTCTTATGCTGGGTACAAACTTATGACAGCACAGACAGCGGCAAGCTGGAGAGATTGCGAAGAAAATTCAAGAAAGTGTAAGGAAAACAACAAATGGAAGTCATGCAGTGGGAGGAGAGGAGGATCACTCGGAGGCTGAGAAGTGTTAGTTTGCATGTGCACAAGGAATGAGTTATGACAACAGGGCTTTCTTAGAGATGGAAGATGCCTTTTACTAAGGAGAAGGTAAACATTACTTTGAACAAATCTCATATTATACCTTAATGTTTACAAAGGAGACAGAGGGAGAGAGGCCAGGAAAGAACAGATTTCCCATGGGAGGAAATTGCAATGAGAACAAGTAATCTGGATCAAGCCAGAGCATATGTGTACGAAAAGAATACCCAAGGATAGAGGAAACTCTAAGGATAAGAAGATTTTACAGAGCAGGAACCCCTACTCGATTTATTTGAGGCTGTTTTTGAAACAGTGAATGTAGATGAATGCCAAACCAAGAAACTATAAACTGATACTATTAATTTCAAGTTTTGATGCTTGCAGCCTTTTACCAAATTCATAATAAATATTTAAAAATCAGAAAGAGCTTTAACCTCTAACAATAGAGGAATAGTTAAGTAAATTATGGCACATGTCACGAGATGGAATAGTATGCAGCATTTAAAACTGATGTAGATGGAATCGTGTAATGGCCCAGGATAATACTGATTGATTAGAGAAACAAAATAAAGCAGGATATAAAATACATATGCTTATAACTAAGTGAAAAATACATATTTTATTTTTATACTTTGCTGCTTATGACTAAACTTTCAATTAGTATGAATTTTTAATAATCAGAATCAAAGATAAATATTATTTATAATGTTGTAGTCCTCTTTCAGGTTTTATATACAATTTTTTTTTTCTCCCACATGCTCACAGAAGGTGTTTTCAACACTGCTACTAGGTTCTGAGCCACTCATCTCTTCTTTAGGCTACAAACACTGCTGCCATTTCCCCAGACTTACTTCTCCCAGTGCTGATTTTACCAAGTTTTAATTTCTCCTTTCTGAATAGTGGCTTTTTTTTTCTTCTGAAGACACCCATATAAACTTCAGGAAAGGCTCCTCTGATGCCCCAACTACTGGATGGGCGTCCTTCACTATTTAGCACAAACTGTCTTCTGTGCAGTTTGTATTAGTTTTCTGTTGCTGAATAATGAATTGCCATAAACTTCATAGCTTGAGACAATATCCGTTTATTATGTAACAGTCTCTGTGGGGCAGGACTCTAGGCATGGCCTACCTTGGTCCTCTACTCAGGGTCTCAGAAGGCTGAAATCAAGGTGTTGGCTGGAGGTGAGATCTCGTCTGACTCTTGGGGTGCTCTTCCACACTCACTGGTTGTTGGCATAATCCAGGTCCTTGTGACTGTTGGGCTGAGTTTCCCATTTTCTTGCTGGTTGTTGGCTGGGGGTCTCTCTCAGCTCCTAGAGGCTGTCCTCGGGTCCTTGCCACGTGGCCCCCTCATGACGTGTCACCTTACTTCTTCAAGGCCTGTGGAGACTGTTGCTGCTTTGAGTCTGCTAGAGGATCACCAATTAGGTCAAGCCCACCTGGGATAACTGCTCTTTTTACTAATTCAAGTCAACTGATTAGAGGCTCCAATTATACCTGCAATATCCCTTCACCCTTTAACCTAATATGCCATCATATTCACAGGTGACACCCACACAAAGGAGGAAGGATCATATAGGCCGTGTGTATTAGGGGTTGGGAATCGTGGGGCCATTTTAGAATTCTGCCTACCACAGGGTTATAGGAGGTACTTTAAGGGTACTACAAATATTGGATTAAAATTTATTTAAAAAACATTTTAACTGGCTCGAATTGCATAATAAAAACAATGCACTTTAATGAGTGTCTTATACACCATTTTTGTGCAAATTACAGCATAAAACTTCTCTTGCTATCTCTGTTTGCTTAAGAGTTTCACAAGAATGCAAGTGAAGCTGTTAAAAAAATGTACCATTTTACAAATACTGTATGATTGTGCTATTATGAACTAAATATACTGTGTAAGCTCGTGGAGTTAATAATTAGAATATAGGTCACTAAAAAATAGAAGGAGTGTAGAGAATGGAAAGCTGAGGGTTAATCTGTGCAGAATTGGTAAAAAGGTTGTTTGTAAATCTTTAGAAATGAATAGAAATGGTGAAAGCATATCAAGGTGTTGGTAACTAGCAGTGCTGTTGTATGGGTATGACAGTGGTTGAAAGGCAAAGTCCAAGATTATGTATATTACTAGAAGGAAAACTAAATACTGTAACATGGAACCCGATAAGATAGCAAAACCTCATGTAAAGCACGAATATGGGGGATATTGCATATATAAGACTGATTTTACAAAATATAAATACAAATATGCTAGAGAGAAGGAAAAAGAATAGCAACTATGTGCAACAGGGGAAGCATAGAGGGATTGAGAGGTGATGAGTTTGTTTTTTATTATTATTATTGGAATAATGAAAATGCTCTGTGAATGATTAGGGTGATGAATGCACAAATATGTGATTACACTGAATTCCATTGATTATACTCTCTGGTTGAATTTATGCTTTATTAATAATTATCAATAAAATTGAAAAAAGTTAAAAAAAATTTTTAAATGTACCATTTTCAATAGTTATCTCTGAGCATCTGGGTTTTCTTAATATTGTAAAACCAATGATTGAAATGATCACCACCCAAACCACTCAACAAACACAATTTGGAAATAAATTGTGTGCTGAGGAGAATAATAGAAGCTTCTTCTGGGACAGAATTTGAAAATCTAGCCTGCTTTCCTACCCTTATAGCCAAGTAGCAATCTAATATTTCCAACCTGACTGGGATGGTAACAATAATGGCCAGCACTTTTTATAACACTTACTGTGTATCAGGTATTGTTTGAAGCTCTTTACACGCATTAGCCATTTGTTCCTTACAATATCTCTGAGCTATGTGTACAATTGATTTCCCCATTTTACAGGTGAGGGCACTGAGGCACAGAGAGGTTAAGTAATCTGCTCAAGATTATACAACTAGTGGAGGCAGAGCACTGGTTTGGATTTGAGCAGCCTAGCTTTGGGGCTGTGCCCTTTTCCACTACGCTGCACAGCCTTTCAGGGATGGATTTAAAACCATCCCCCGTGACTGCTGAACACAATTCCAATTCCCATCAAGGACAATCCCATACTTGCCCCTCCTTCTGGGTCAATTCCTTGTATACATCTCTCTCTCACTAGTGTCTAAGCTCCTTTGAAGAGGATTAACTATATTTTGGTATTCTTTTAATTTGCTGTAAGCCAAGAATGGTATTTTGCTCCACTAATACAATTTTTTAAAAATTAAGAAACATTCCAACATAATGATAGGCATTAGAGGCCCCCTGATGTCTCATTTGATTGTGGGAGTGACTGGGAGGAGAACTGGACTGGCATACACATTGACACAATCCATAGCTCCTGACCCCTGGGGAATGGCGTGGAAGGCAGGAGGCAGACCAGGAGTCATGCCTGGCCATCCTGGGTCTAGCCCCTGGTGGTATTGCTTTGGAATTTGAGGATGCTTCTTTTCTTCCTCTTGAAACTTAACTTTTGAGAGCATATTTCTCAATATAATTTCCTGGGACGTATTCCCAGTGAGATGATGTTTCTTACTTGTGTTCTGTGGTTAAACCTGTAACTGTTTCTTATCTTCATCTTTTTTGCTTGGCTGTTCTCTCCTACTTTTCTTTTCAATACTGTAGCTTCTGCCTCGAATTCTCTTTCTTTTTTTGCATCAGCAATTTTGTGCAGTCACTGATCTTGTGGTTAACTCCCTTAGCTGGAAGCTTTATAATACTTTTGCCATTAGGATTATGGGCACAAACATTTCCACAGTCTCCACGATTACTCAACCTGTTCTATTTTCACCTTAATTAGATGACAGCCTGCATTCCTTATGTTTCTTGAAATGACCCTGTGGACAATGCAGACCAGAAGTTTTCCACCATTTATAAGGGAAAAAGTTTTACCTTGAGCACTTTGGGTTCCAAGTGACTGAAACCCAAGTCAAATAATGATCTTAAGCATAAAATAATCTATCAACGCTCCTAGATTTTAAGGACACTAGAGGGAACTCACAGAAGAATTTTAGATATCAAAGCCTCAGGGACAAGAATTGTGCACTCACTTCTTACCTCTTGCTTCTGCTTGGCTTCATCTTGCAGCTTGGCTCACTTCACCTGGCAGAGATGACTGTCACTAGCACCAGTGCTGCATCATCCCATTTCATCCACCCCTGCATCAAGAGGGCTTCTTTCATCCAGCATCTGAGTACTACTCTCAAGGATTCTGATTGGATTGACCCAGGCCATGTGACTGCCCCCTGTGCTTGGGAAGGCTTCTAGGGACACATGAAGGAGAATAGGAGCTCCTCAAAAGAAAGAAGGCTGTGTTTCCAATGGGGTGGGAAATCATGCTAAGTGGACAAAACATCCTAACTGCCACATCCCAATGTAGTAGGAAGATCTTCAGGTATGACATTGTCCCCAATAAATCGAAATGATGATTTAAGGGTATGGCTTTCTGTGAATGTGAAGTATAAGACATGATTCAGCAAGAAAATTGCAATGCTGCCCAAGCCAGGTAGGGCACTATGACTAGTGAAACCCACAAAAAAAGTCCAGAGGTACAGTGGGAATTTTCTGTACAGGTTTAGGAAGATCTCATCCCTAGGAAGGGAGAAAGGTGAAAGAGTTAGTGCAAGAAAAAGCCAGAAGAGGGTCATGTCAAGCCCCAAGTTAGCCTAGGTTATACTACTATTTAAGATGGTGACATACACAGACTATATAGCGCACCATTGGCCTTGAGAGTGCATTGGGCTCGATGGGAAATGTCAGGACGCCACTTGATTAGGAAGTTGAAGGTTTCTCAACAAATAACAGGGGTACTTTTCACCTTGCTTAGGAATTAGCAAAAGGAGCTAGTAAATTCTGTGTTCCAATACTGGTGCTTGCTACAATTAATATGTAAGGGTCTGGAGGTATTTGAAGAAGGGGGTGGGGGAGGGTGATGCATTTACTAAATACTTCAGTAATCTGAACTTGTGGAGAGAGTCCTGGAATTTTCTCATAGGACACATCTCAAAAGCTTCCATATGGGAGAAATCAGATGAAATGTTTGCTAACTGTTTACACCCTAAGGGTGGGAACTCTTTCTAAAAGCTTCAGAAAGCTTCTTTTCAAGCAAGTTCCTGTCATAAGAAAGACAATACATTGTCTACAGTTTTCTTTTTGTTCTCACTTTCTTTCTAAAGTCTAGCTGACGGTAATTCAGTTTTGTGATGTTTAGCTTCCTTGTATGCAGATAGTGCAATTCTTGGATGTGTGAACTTGGCAAAAGAAAAGAATATGCTTTTTAAAAAATAAGTACCTTAAATTTGGGACCCAGGAGAGCTGGAATCTATGAATAATGCACATCAAAATCTTTAGTGTAGTACCTCAAAGCAAAAAAGGGAATGCTGGGGATGTAATTTAAATACCAGCCTAGAGGAATCATTTCTTACTATGTAAGAAATGTAAAAAGTTATTGTAATGGGGTCAGTTATGGTCCTTATATTCTTAGTAGATCAGTGAGAACATAAGACGAGGTAGAAGAGAAATTAGAGTATTATGGGGGCTTTATGATCTAAGGTATTCAGAAAGTTAGCAAAACTAGGTCTGTGTTCTTAAAAAAAAAAAAAAGATTATAGAGAGACCTTATTAAAGCACAGAAGGCTCAGCTATTTAAGATGGTGACATACATAGAGGCAAGAATGTGCAAAGAGAAGCTGAAAGGCAGCCAGGCCCTGAAGGAATTTCAGTGGAATTTCTTCACCGGAGGAGTAGTTAATAAATAGAGCAGATTTCTAAGGACAGAAACTAGAGCAGCTACTACAAATAGGCTTTTTTTTTTTTTTTTTGAAAGAAGGAATGATAGGAAGTTGGAGAGGAAAATGTTGAAACCAAGAAAAACAGGCTTCTTAGCTAGCTTTCCCTGCCACCTCCCATGCAAAAACCTCTGATCCTAGAAGTTCAGAATATTGTACCATTTAATAATCATAAAACACACTGTGGAGTTGGCCTTGGGTGTTAGTTTTAGATTAATACTAGATATCATTAAGAACTGAAGGTAATTTAATACTTTGCAAAAGTCTGAAATTACCATTGCTTTGTCTTGCTGCCAACATTTCTGCTATTTTCCATTGCACTGAAGGACGAAAATGAGGGTAGAAAATCCTTTTGTGCTCTGCAAGCATCCCCTCCTCCCACCTTTGATGTGAGGTTCTTCCTTACAGTCTGATTCACAAAGTGTTTTCTGGGACAATTTTTAATGCACTGAGTTCTTACAAATCAGAGGCTGAATTATGTCTTCTCCCCTTGATCAGGCAGGACGGAATGGCCACTAGTTTATTGTGCACAAGTGTTTTTATTCTTCAGATGGTAAAATGATGCCAAAAAGGGAAGGAGTGAAATTGTGTATACCTTTCAACTGACAAAACTGCAATTTCCTCAATGTGCAGATGTCCTCCCACCTCACCTGGCAAAAAAATTTCACCAAGATTCAACTTGGCAAAAACTTTTTTTTGGCGAAAACTTTATTTTTTGCCAATTGATTCATGGGGATGGGATTGCTACCTGTTATTTCTGTTACCAGTCCTTTATATGTGTCCTCTCATTACCCATGAAAGGTGAAAGAAATATTTACAGAAAGCCTTTAACTCTCGTGGTAGATGGGGCATGTCTGGGTGGGAGGGGGGTGGCCATAACAGCCTGTGAGAGGCTCAGCTGCCAGGTATGTGGAATGACCAGCAGCTATCTGTCAGCATTTCTCAAATTGCCACCCCAGACCATGGGCTGCACGATCACTTGGGTGTTGGTAGAGATGCAGATGCCTGGGCTCCACATCTGACCTACTGAAACAGAATTTCTGGGCGTGGGGTCTGTGAATATGCATTTTATTCAGACACATAGGTGATTCTGAGACTTGTGGCCTAGTAGAATGGGATGTGTAGTTGGAAAGGGAAGATGTACCAGGGACTAAGAAGGTAACCAATTGGATATTTCATTTCAGCTGAGCCCTTCCAGGGTAGACCAATGTCAGGGGTCTCAGTGGGTCTGAGCAATAGTGATTGGGGGTTCCAGGCAAGCAGGCCACATATGGAACTGCAAGAGTTTGTGCAGGAGTGACCTGAGGCCAGGTGAAAGGCATTTCGGGAGCACATAAGAAAAACAAGAGGTGAGCACAGCACCCAGATCCCCTGTGTGTGTTAGTCAGAGATCCCTGGTTGCAAATCTCGCAGGCTTGAGCACAAGGCAATTCACTGAAAGGCTAGGGAGGCACTCACAGATTGCAGGAAAGGCTGAAGAGTGAGCTAGAAGGAAGAGAATTGAAGGGACAGCAGGTAATCTCCCTAGAAGTTCCCTTGGCTAGGGGATGGCATGGCACCTTGATCCACTGTCCCTCAGTCTGTAACTAATAGGAGAGAGGGATTCCCTTAAAAGAACCAAAGGAAAATGGAATGATGCAGGGCAGTCAAAACAAACAACTCCCTCAACCAAAAACCAAGCAAACCTAGGAAGGACAATCTCACTGTACTAATATCCACCCATCAGGGGGCCCCTAGTAAGCAGGATGAGATAGGTGGTCAAACAGCCAAAGAGTCAAGAACTTTATGGGGGTGGGGGGCAGCGATTGTGGCTCAAATGGTTGGGTGTCCGTCTGCCATATGGAGGGACCTGGGTTCGATCCCTGGAACCCCCCGGTAAAAAAAAAAAAAAAAAAAATATATATATATATATATATATATATATATATAAATAAGGCGTGCGTGCCCCCAGGCCCCATGCGTGGGTGTGCTAGGCCCCTCTGAGCCATGCAGCAAGATGATAATGTAACAGGAGAGAGATACAGGGGAAAGCCGAGACAAGATGCACCGAAAAACCAGGAACTGAGGTGGTGCAGGTGGCAGAACACCGCTCTCCCACATTGGAGGTCCCCAGGATTCCTGAAGACAGGAGAAGGATGAGAAGAGAGGGCAGAAAACTGACACAGAGAATTGCCCAGCAAATGGACATAAAAAACAGCAAACAGAGGGGGGAGAGGGAGGATTCAAAATGGATAAACTAACTAAATAAATCTTTAAAAAAAAAACACAGAAAAAACAAAAAGAAACAAACAAAAAAGAACTTTATAGGAACAAAGGAACAAGGGACTAAGTAACTCATTAGTCAAGGTGAGAACTGACTGATTACTATTCTGCTTATGAAAGAGCTACAGGGCTGGCCCCTCCTCCACCCCCACCCCTCCCCGGGCCTTTTCCAGTCCCTGACAGTCCCTTCTTTGTGAGCCCTCTTGGGTGGGGGTGCCCTGTGCTCTGCACCCTGAGCTCCCCGCCCCTCCACCACTGGTTGCCCTCTGAGATACTGCTCAACCTCTCCCTTGCATCTCCTCTGCCTCTGGAATTTCCCCCTTCATGTTTCCATGGGAACTGCTAAATTGCTAGGGGCTTCCACTCTCCTGCCCACTTCTCTTGGGGTCAACCTCACTGGACTTAGGGGACCCCGTGGCTTAGGATAGCTATGCCAGCACCATAGTTGGTTAAATAGGCCTTTGTGGATTGGCCTGGGAACCATATCACTATTTATAATGGCTTTTTTTTTTTCCCTATGGGGAAATTCTTTGAGTTCCAAACACCCCATTGACTGATGACCTTTTAGAACACAACTGTCCTATCTAGGCCCAGCAGTGGGGTGAGATCGCTAGGAATTCTCAGAACCAAGCTGGAAATAGCAAACCGAGGCCAGGGCAGGCTGGGGTCAGATGCCAGGCACAGAGAGGCAGGATGCAGAGCTGCATTTGTGAAGGAGCAGGAGAGTCGGGGCAGCTGGGGTTAAAAACACTGTTCATAGCAGGAAGATGTCAAAGGAAAGTGGAGCTTTGAATGGCTCAGTATTTGGATGAACCTAAGATCAAGCCTGCTGGGATTGGGAGAGGTGGAGCATGCATGACAAGGAGACAGGAAAACCAAGGTGAATAAAATGTCATCAGACTATATTACATAGGGCTAGAACACATTGTGGCGGTACCTTTGTTATCCCACCCCCACATTGGGATCTGACTGCTTAGAGTTGAGAAACTTGCAGCTTCCTACTTATATCTCTTCTCCCTGTCAGTGAGGCAAAATCTCCAGGAGTTTTGGGGGCAGGGAGGGCTTGGAGAGCAAAGGTCTTGAGTTGTGGATACCAGCCCTAGTAGAGGAATATCCTGGACCCAGAACCCTCAGACCCATTGCACAGACTCTGTGTTGCTACTTTTCTCCACCTCCTGATTTCCCTCTCTCACCACTTTTCTGTGCAAACTCCATGGAAGGAAGTCCTGGGCCAAGGCCTTCATTTCCTGCACAAGTGCTCACAAACCTGAAGGCAGTGAAGTTAAGGAGAGAGGAATTAAAACTGGAGAATGGCAAGTGAAAATGGTGATGTTCAAGAGAATTAGAGTTCTTAAGAATTCCAGGACCCCAGAAGCTTCCTTTCAAAATGGATTTGTCATAGCAGAATTATTCATGAAAGTGAAAAAGTGGAAACCACTCAAATGTCCAACAGATAAATGGATAAACAAAATGTAGAAGTTCCATATAATGGAATATTATTCAGCCACAAAAAGGAATCAAGTACTGACATATGCTGCATAGATAAACCTTGAAAACATTATACTAAACAATTAACCCAGACATAAAAGGCCACCTAATATATCATGTTGTTTATCTGAAAAGTGCAGAAAAGGCAAATCCATACAGACAGAAAGCAGATTAATGGTTGTCAGGGGTTTGGAGTGGGGAGGGAGTGAGGGGTGACTGCTAATGGGTATGGGATTTCTTTTGGGAGTGAATAAAATGTTCTGTAATTAAATAGTGGTGATAGTTGCACACCTTGTGAATATATTAAAAGTCACTGAATTGTACACTTTAAAATGATGACTTTTATGTTTACATGAATTATAGCTCAATAATAGAAAAAAAAGGATTGGAAGTGGCTAGCTGAGGAGTTGATGTTCACCTGCATTTGTTGTTCTCAAAGCTTGGGTCCTCTTTGCTGTTCTCTCTAGGCTGCTTCTAACGCATGTGGTGTGGGGAGCCTCACAGAGAATTTGGTTTAACTGTTTCTGAGTAAACACTATTGAAATCCTTCATATTTGAGATGTGCATTCAATGATGATGACAAGACAGGGAGAATACTTTGGCCCCAGTAATTTTGATCAGCTTTCCTACAGTTAGCCCAAATGGTAAGAATAATAAAAATGATACAGCAAAATAGGGAGTGGGGGGGAGCCAAGATGGCGGCAAAGTAAGGAGCTCCTAGAGTCAGCTCATCCTACAGGGCATTAGTAATCACCCAGAGCTATCTAAAGCACCTGTTAGGGGGCCTCAAGAGACCAGAAGAGCATCCTGCAACATCCTTGAAAGTATGAAAGGAGGATACTGCCCATCTGCATTAAAGATTCGTGAGTAGAGTCCTCCATGCTGTGGATACCGGTGCCCGTGGCACAAGCTGCCTTGGAAGCTGTTCCATGGCTAGAGTTGGAATCTCCATTTCCCTAAAATGGGGGAGGAAGATGCAGTGTGGCACCGACTTCAGCTACTGATTAGTAAATCCAGCAGGCTAAAGTATAATCCTAAGAACAGCTAAGGTTTAAACCTGTCCAAGTGAGAAAGAGGCCGGTAGCCAGCATTTTAACTCCACTTCCAGCATGAGGGGAAGCGGGGCTGAATGAAAATCACAGTGTTGGTAGGGACCAGCTTCTTTCCACCAGACTGGATTGCAGCTCTAGCCTAAACACTAGCCCCAACTCCAGCAGGGAAAAATCTGGGGAGACCTGCACAACCTCTCTGGGAAACAGCAAGCCATGTCACAGAGGCCAGTGTCCATCCTACTCTAGTGGCACAAGCCACCTCAGGAGCTATTCTGTGGCTGGAGTTAGAAGCTTCATTTCCCCTAAACAGTGGAGGAAGAGATGGTTGTCCACTGACTTCAGCTACTGATTGGTGGACTTGGCTGGCTAAAGTATAATCCTAGGAACAGCTAGGATTTGAACCTGTCCAAGTTGGAAAAAGGCCAGTAGACACCATTTTGACTCTGCCCTTCCCATGAGAGGAAGCTGGGCTGACTGAAAATCACAGTGAAGTTAGGGACTGGCTTCTTTCTACCAAGATTGGACTGCAACCCTAGCCTAGGCTCCAGTCCCACTTCCAGCAGGGAGGAAGCTGGCAGGAACTGTACCAGGCTGTCCAGGCAACTGCAGGTGCTTTTTGCTGGCACAGACTGAATAATCGGACACCTGGGGCTGCAGTCCCTACCTCAATAGGATAGAAGAGGAGCTGGGTTTCCTTGGCCTCTCCAGGCAACTACAGGCATTTTCAGCCCACACGAAATGTTTGTTGAGTGCCTTTGAGTCCATCTCCACCTCTGCCCCGCCCATAGAATAGTAGGGGGCTCGTGTTCCTTCAGCCTGTCAGGGCAACTGCAGGTGCTTTTGGCCTGCACAGACTTGACTATTGGGGACCTGTGGCTCCATCCCCATCCCCAATAGGACAAGAGAAGGACTGTGTTTGCCCAGCCTTTCTGAGTAACTGCAGTTGCTTTTGGTCTACACAGCCTGGACTGGTGGATACTTCTGGATCCATTCTCAGTTCCCATTAGGAAAGAAGGGGGCTGGTGTCTCCACAGCCTTTCCAGGCAATGGCAGATACTTTCAGATGTCTATGGACCCACCCCCACCCGAGTAGGATAGAAGGGGTCTGTTGTCTCCACAGTGCTCTGGGCAACAGAGGGTACTTTCTTCCTCCAGGGGACTGAACTGTTGGGTGCCTGTGGATCCAACCACACCCCCAATAGGATGGGAGGGGTCTGGTATCTCCATAGCCTTTCTGGGCCATGACGGGTCCTTTTGTCTACAGGGACCTACTACTGGATGCCTGTGGATCCACCCCCACCCCCTAAAGGGCAGAAGGAACAGTACTCTGCTAGCCTCTCAGGGCAAATGTAGGTGCATTTGGCCGACACAGATTAGATTGTTGGGCATTTTGAAGGGTCCATCCCCACTCCTGGCAAAGGAAGAGGGGGACTGGTGCTACGTCAGTCTACCTGGGCAACTGCAGTCATTTTGGACCCACATGGCATAAATTGCTGCCCACACCTGCAGCTCTATCCCTGCCTCAGGCCTGGGAGGAAGGACATGAACCTTCATCAGTCTCTCCGGACAACTACAGACAATCTTGGCCTGCATAACTTGGATTATTACACACAACTGCAGTTCTGTCTCCACCCCTGGCAGAGGAGAAAGGTGGGAGAAGCTTCGTCGGTTCCTGGGGCATTGGTGATTCTGTTCCCAACCCCTATAAGGCAGAAGGGACAGTACTCCCTCAGCCTCTGAGGGCAACTGCAGGAGTATTCAGCCAACAACACTCCAAACTAATCCCAAAGCAATTAGAAGGAGTGAAATAACAAAGATCAGAGCAGAAATAAATGAAATTGAGAACAACAACAACAAAAACAATAGAGAGAATTAACAACAACAAAAAGTTGGTTCTTTGAGAAGATTAACAAAATTGACAAACCCTTAGCTAGACTAAGAGAAAAAGAAAGAAGATGCAAATAAATGAAATAAAAAATGAAAACAAGAACATTACTACTGACCCCACAGAAATAAGAGAGATCATAAGAGGATACTATGAACAACTTTATGCCAAAAAACAAGACAATGTAGATGAAATGGAAAAATTCCTAGGAATGTACAAACAACCTACACTGCCCCTAGAAGAAATAGACCTCAACAAACCAGTCACAAGTAAAGAGATTGAAACAGTCATCAAACAGCTTCCCAAAATAAAAAAACCAGATGGTTTCACAGGTGAGTTCTACCAAGCATTCAGAGAAGATTTAATTCCAATCTTATTCAAGCTCTTCCAAAATATTGAACAAGAAGGAATGCTACCAAACTCATTCTATGAAGCCAATATCACCCTAATAGCAAAGCCAGATAAAAATATTATGAATAAAGAAAATTACAGACCCTTCTCTCTAATGAATACAAATACAAAATCCTCAGTAAAATACATGCTAATTGAATCCAACAACACATTAAAAGAATTATTCATCATGATCAAATGGGTTTTATACAAGACATGCAACAGTGGTTCAACACAAGAAAATCAATCAGCATAATACAACACATCAATAAATCAAAGAAGAAAAATCACATGATCTTATAGATTGATGCAGAAAAAGCATTTGACAAAATACAACATCCTATTTTGATAAAAATACTACAAAAGATAGGAATTGAAGGAAACTTTCTCAACATGATAAAGGCCATGTATGAAAAACTCACAGTTAACATTGTATTCAATGGTGAAAGACTGAAAGCTTTCTTGTTGAGATCAGGGACAGGACAAGGATGCCCATTGTCACCACTGTTGTTCAATATGGTGCTAAAGGTTCTAGTCAGAGCAATCAGGTAAGAAAAAGAAATAAAAGCACCCAAATAGGAAAACTATTTGCAGATGATATGATCCTATATCTAGGAAAGTCTCAAAAAATCTACAACAAAGCTCCTAGAGCTAATAAACAATTTCAGTAGAGTGTCAGGATACAAGATCAATATGCAAAAATCAGTGGTGTTTCTATACAATTGTAATGTGCAATCTGAGGAGGAAGTCAGGAAAAAAATTCCATTTACAATGGCAACTAAAAGAATCAGGAATAAACTTAACCAAGGGTGTAAAGCACTTGTATTCAAAAAACTATAATGGATTGTTAAAATAAATAAAAAAAGACCTAAATAATTGGAAGAACATTCCATGCTTATGGATTGGAAGACAAAAGATCATTAAGATGTCAATTCTATCCATATTGATACACAGATTCAATACAATCCCAATAAAAGTTCCACCAGCATCTTTTAAACGAATAGAAAACACAATTATCAAATTTATCTGGAAGGATAAGAGGTCCCAAATGGCCAGAAACATCTTAAAAAGAAAAAGTGAAGTTGGAGGACTCTTACTTCCAGATATTAAATCATATTACGTAGCTACAGTGGTAAAAACAGCATGATATTGGCCTAACGATAGACACATAGACCAATGGAACCGAATTGATGGTTCAGAAACAGACCCTCACATCTATGGCCAAGTGATTTTTGACAATCCTGTCAAACCCACCCCGTTGGGACAGACAGTCTATTCAACAAATGGTCCTGGGAGAACTGGATATCCATAGCCAAAAGAGAGAAAGACCACTATCTCACACCTTATACAAAAATTAAGTCAGAATGGGTCAAAGACCTAAATATAAAAGCAAGTGCCATAAAACTCATGAAAGAAAATGTAGGGAAACATCTTCAAGACCTGGTGGTAGGTGGTAGATTCCTAAACCTTATACTGAAAGCATAAGCAATGAAAGAAAACATGGATAAATGGGACCTCCTCAAACTTAAACACTTCTGTGATTCAAATGGCTTCATCAAGAAGGTGAAAAGTCAGCCCACTCAATGGGAGAAAATATTTGGAAACCACATATCCAATAAGGGTTTGATTTCCATTCTATATAAAAAGATCATACAACTCAACAATAAAAGAGCAAGCAATCCAATTAAAAATGGGCAAAAGATTTAAATAGACATTTCTCCAAAGAGGAAATACAAATGGCCAGAAAGCACATGAAAAAATGTTCCGTATCACTAGCTATTAGGGAAATGCAAATCAAAACAATAATGAGATATCATCTAACACTGCATAGAATGGCCATTATTTAAAAAACAGACAACAATATGTGCTGGAGAGGATGTGGAGATATAGGAACACCCCTTCACTGTTGGTGGGATTGTAAAATGGTGCAGCCTCTGAGGAAGACAGTTTGGCAGTTCCTCAGGAAGCTAAATATAGAACTGCCATATGATCCAGCAATTCCTCTACTAGGAATATATCCAGAAGAGCTAAAAACTATGAAATGAACAGATATCTGCATACTGATGTTCATAGCAGTGGAATTCACAAATGCCAAAAGATGGAAACAGCCCAAGTGTCCACCAACCATTGAATGGATAAACAAAATGTGGTATATACATATGATGGAATACTATGCTGCAGTAGGAAGAAATGAAATTGGGACACATATGATAACTTGGATGAATCCTGAAGACATTATATTAAGCAAAGTAAGCCAGACACAGAAGAACAAATATTGCATAGGCTCATTAATATGAACTAAATACAAAAAATAAACACATGGAGTTAAAACCCAGAGTATAAGTTATTAGATGAGAGGAAGGTTGAGAAGAAGTACTGATGCTTAATATATGTAGAAGTTTTAGCTTGACTGTGAAAAAAGTGTGGAAATGGATAGAGTTAATGGTAACACATTATAGTGAGTAGAAGCTGGTTTGTAAATGGGATTGTGGCTGAAAAGTGCAGTCTGGGGAAGTAAATGTCAATTGAAAGAAAGCTAAAGAATAATCTAGGGACTGAATAACACAGTGAACCCAGAGGTGGATGAGAATTGTGGTTGATGGAACAAATGCAAGAGTGTTCTTCTGTGAGCTAGAGTGGATGTGCATCACTATTGCAGGGTGGTGGGAATGTGGAGAAGCACAGGAAAACTAGTTGGTATGCCATATAGACTGTGGTTAACAGCAATACTGTAATATTCTAGCATTAATGCCAAAGATGTACTGTGTTGATAAAGCGGGTGTATGGAAAAAGTGTGCCATGTGTACGCTATGGACCATGGTTTGTGGTAATAGTCTGATGATATTATCTCATAATCTGTAACAAATGTTCCACCACAGTATGGTGTGTTGATGCAGGGATGTTGTATGGGAATTGTACACTTGTGCACGATTGTTTTGTCAGTTCACAATCTCTGTAATAAAAATATATTTTTTAAAAATAGGGTGGGTTGGGGAAAAAAACACACCAAATATAAGATAGGGACTATAGTTAGTAGTAATATTTTGATGATGTTCTTGCAGAGTTTGTAACAAATGTTTCACAACAATGCAAGGTGTTGGTGGAGGGGTGAAGTATTAGACCTCTGTATGATGTTATCCATGTTTATTTTGTAAGTTCAGAATCTTTACTGTACACTTATTGTTTATACATGTTCATGTATGAATGATATACTTCAATAAAAAATATATTTTAAAAAGTGATACAGCAAAATAAAAATACAGGATAATATAGAATCTCATACAAAGAATAAACCAAAAGCATTTTTGGAAAACTTGTCATTTTAATTGAGCTATTGGATGCAAGCTATGTAAAAGCAGTAGGTGTTATAACCAAGTACAGTTTTAGGTGGAATCCCCAAACACATATTTTCAACCAGTTTGTTACCCTAAAGTCCCTCCCACACAAGATCTGGCATGATTATTTGTGATGTGATACTGTCTTTATATATATCCACTGGTGCTTTGTATTCTTGACCTGGGGCTGCCATGTCCAGGACCATGTTTCAAATCTTCTCATGGTAATATGCATAGGTGGGTGTTTACCCTTGTTGACCCATCATTGGCAGAGAGGTTACCTGGTTAACAAGGTTCATACTCTCAATTAAACAAGTACTTTTAAAATTCTGCTTGCTGCTTGAACATCCTGTGTTTGGAGATGAGAAAAGGAAAACTTGAGAGAAGGCTGCAACTCCTAGAAAATGATGCCCCCTCTTCTTGATCCAGATGCATAGAACTATTTCTGGTTTGTTTATCAAGTATAGATGAGTATTGAATGAGGAGTGTTTTCTTCTTGTTAGTATAAACCTTTTAAGGGCATTCAACAATTGTACCTGGGATGCAAAAATTCTTAATGCAAGATACATCTATCTCCTTCATCATAAAGAACCAGACATTAGATCCTACTGAAAGCCTATGATTCCATTTTTTACTTCCACCTATTTATTTTCTCTTTCTCTTCCTCACTCTACCTCTCCCTCCCTCCATATCTCTCTTTTTAAAAAAAGATTTATTTATTTGTTTATTTATTTATCCTCACCCCCTCATCATTTGCCCTCGCTGTCTGCTCATCGTGTGCTCTGTGTCCTCATATTCTTTTTTTTAAGAAGGCACTGGGAACTGAACCCAGGACCTCCCATGTAGTAGGCGGGTGCCCAAGGGCTTGAGAAACATCTGCTTCCCTCTATCTCTTTTAAACTAATTGAGCATAAGTTACCTAAGGAATTAAGTGATACATGAATGGATATCTATGATTTTCAAGTGATAGATTTCATTTATTTTCAAACTCTTCTCTTTTTCCTTCACCTTCTTGCTCTAACTCATGAATTCTCAATGGGGGCAAAAAGTAATTCTAGGGGGATGAAAAAAATCTTACTCATTTTGTGAATAAAACATAGATCTATGGTAATATAATTTCATCAGGGGCAATTAGGGGAAAAAGTGCCCAGAAAGGCTCTGTAAGGGGGTGATAATGAAAAATAAGTTGATAAATTGTCATCTGAGGTCTCTTTGTTACCAGCACCTCTTTTTACTTTCAAGACCTGGAGGTGACTAGACATCCTTGCTCCTCATTGCAATTTCCAGGCCAATGGGCTCCCTCCTTCCCCAAATTTCCCAGCTCCTTTAAAGTATCTTTGGACTATGCTACTCAGGAATCCTCCTTATTCAGATAGTCAACAGAGTACAGGTCACTTATCAAATCAGGACTTGTTAAGGAGAAACTTTATTCGAAAAGATTGTGGTCGTAAGAGGGTGGAGGAGAGACTATTGCAATAGAGGGAGGGGATGATTACAATAGGGAGAACACTCTGACCATAAAGTCTGTGAGCATCTCAAGGGTTAGGTGAAAAGGGTTTTTCCTGTAGAGAGGAATAAAGAACCAGGTGTGGGGAAGTAGGGAGTGGGAAGAAAGGCTGGTGTGATCAGATAGTAGATAAGAAAATGTTTTATGCTGAAGCTAGCCTATTTTCTGGGTGGTACCCTTAAAGTTCAGGGACCTGGAGGAAGGAGAGAAACCTAACCCAAGTTTGGTTAACAAGAATTTTGTTCCAACTTATTAGTGGGGACATGCTATTCAGCAAATCATTTGTGAGGTGAAGAACAGAAATTTGGGGGCTCTGTGTCTTGCCATAGTTTTATCTACTGCAAAGATGGTTCTTTGCAGTACGGCAATAAACCATTTTTTGGAGCACAAAGTGTTCCTTTGCTGTTTTCCAGGATCACAGGGTTTGGGTTGGGTAAAGTTCAACATCGTCACTCTCCTTTATCCTTTGAAGAATTTAGCACCTGTTAATTGTCTTTCTCCAACACTAATTGGTTGTAATGGTCACTCCAATAACGTGGCCTCCTGGTTACCCAAATGCACCTCAGCTACCCGCACCATGGTCATAACCAAGATAGGATCATTATAGAAAACTACTCTGCCCTCCTGATCTCATTTTTGAGCACTACTCTCTCTGACTACAGTGTCTTCTCTTCCTACTTCTCTGCCTCCTTTCCTTCCTCATCTATCATCTCTATCATCTATCTTTCTAACTAGTTTATCATCATCTATCCATCCTTCTAGTGTTTTCTCTTAGAAAATTCTTTAAAAATTTGAGGAATTCTAATCCACTGACCTAACTTTACTACCCACCTACTTCCTCCAAACACTTCCTTCCTAACTTGACTTAGTTTCCACACTCATTATAATCATTCCCTAGCATATACCCCATTTTCCCTTGCTCCTATCTCCTTCTGTAAGTACTCACTGGATATAACCAATCCTTTAAAAATCCAGCTCTACTTTATTTTGTGTCTGGCCCTAAGCAGTAGAAAGTGGCTAGGGAAAAATACTCGACCATGCTGAATAACCTTACTTCAAATTCATGACCACAAGTCTTTGCTGGGCTCTTAATGCTGCCTGACAGTCACAGTATATTTTTGCACTCCATTTACTTTACTATGGTCCCATTTTCTTCCCCCCCCCCTCTCTTCAAAATTTCAACTACTCTTCTCCTCTTACAGAGAATTTCTGCATGCCCGCAACACCAATCTGCCACCCTCTCTGCTCCTGTAACCACACTCTCTGCCTGCCCTAATACAATGAATGAGCTGAACTGCAAAGTTGTGCTTTGACTTAAGACCTTCTCTGTTTCTGCAATGGATTCCATCACCTCCTGACTAATTGCTGGCGTGCTCTCCCTCTCCTGCATCACCATCCACTGGAACATTAATTAAAATACAAACATATGTAATATCTTCCACTTAGAAACTAGCTATATCATGATCCTGTTTCTCTTTAGCTACTGTCCCGGATCTCTGTTCCCTTTTATAGCAAACTCATTGAAAGAGTTGTTCTTCTTAGTGTCTCTAATTCTCTTTCCTTTTTCTTTTTTCCAATAACAGCTTTAGGAGATATAATTTACACACTGTACAATTAACTCATTTAAAGTGTACAATTCAGTGATTTTTATTATATTTGCACAGTGTGCTACCATCGCCGTAATAAATCTTAGAACATTTTCAGCACCTCAAAAAGATACCCTGTACCCATTAGCAGTCACTCCCACATTTCCTCCCAACCACCCCCCCATTACTAGGCTACCACTAATCTATTTTCTGTCTCCATGGATTTGGTATTCTGGTCATTTCACATAAATGAAATCAAGCAATGTATTGTCTCTTGTGACTGGCTTCTTTCACTTAGCATAATGTTTTAAAGGTTCATCCATATTACAGCATATAGCAACACTCATTTCTTCTTTTTGCTGAAAATAGTATTCCATTGTATAGATATATCACATTTTATTTATCCACCCATCAGTTGATGAGCATTTGGGTGGTTTCTACTTTTTAGCTGTTGTGCACAGTGCTGCTATTATGAACATATATGTACAAGTTTTTATGTGGACATAGGATTTATATACCTAGGAATGGAATTGCTGGGTCATATGGTATATCTATGTTTAATATTTTGAGGAACTTCCAGGTTGTTTTCTAAAGTGGCTGCACTATTTTACCAACCCACCAGCAATGTAGGAAGGTTCCATTTCTCCCCATCTTTGCCAATACTTGTTATTATCTGTCTTTTCTATGCCAGCCATCCTAGTATATATGAAGTGGTATCTCATTGTGGTTTTGACTTACATTTCCCTGCTGGCTAAATGATGTTAAGCATCTTCTCATGTGCTTATTGATCATTTGTATATCTCCTTTGGAGAAATGTCTATTCATATTCTTTGCCCATTTTTAAATTGGGTTGTTTTTTAAAAAATTATTGAATTGTAAGAAGTCTTTATGTAGTCTAGATACAAGTGCCTTATCAACTATATGATCTGCAATTGTTTGCTCCCATTTTGTGTGTTGTTTTTTCACTTTCTTAATGATGTCTTTTGAAGTACAAAAGTTTTTATTTTTGTTGATGTCCAATTTATCTATTTTTTTCTTGTTGCTTCTGTTTTTGGTGTTATATCTAAGAAGGCATTGCTTAATCCAATGTTATAAAGACTTACAACTTGGTTTTCTTCTAAGAGTTGTACAGATTTAGCCCTTATATTTAGTCTCTGATCCTTTTTTGAGTTAATCTTTGTATATGTTGTGAGGTGGGAGTACAACTTCATTTTTTTTTGTATGTGGACGTATTAGTCAGGGTTCTCTTGTGAAACAGAATCAACTGGAGATATCTGTCAATAATATGAGATTTTATAAGAGTCTCTCACATAACCGTGGGGATGCACAAGTCCAGGTTCTGCAGGCAGGCTGCAAACCAGGAGCTCCAATGAAAGTCCGATGAAAGGTCCTTGATGAGTTTCTGGGAGAAGTTGGCTATCCAACGACGAGCTGGGAAATTCTCTCTGAATGTTGAAATCACTTCCCCTTTTAAGGTATCCAACTGATTGAATAAAAGCGTCATCCATTGCTGATGTAATCTCCCTGATTGATGTAGATGTAATCAGCCATCCATGCAGTATACTCACTGGTGATCGAAGTCCATAAATGCTCTTGTATTACAATTAGCCCAGTGCTTGCTGGACCAAACACCTGGACACAATTACCTGGCCAACCTGACACATTAGCCTAAACATCACGGTAGATATCCAATTGTCCCAGTACCATCTGTGGAAAGTACTATTATTTCTTCTATTGTCTTGGCACCCTAGTAGAAAATCAACTGACCATAAATGTGAGGGCTTATTTCTGGAGTCTCAATTCTATTCCATTGATCTATATGTGTATCCTTATGCCAGTAACATACTATCTTGGTTTCTGTAGTTTTGTATTAAGTTTTGAAATTGGGAAGTGAGTTCTCCACTTTGATCTTCTTTTTCAAGATTGTTTTGGCTATGCTGGCTCCCTTGAATTGCCATATGAATTTTAGGATCAGTTTATCAATATAAACAAAGAAGCCAGCCACTGTTTTGGTAAGAATTGTGTCAAAGTCTATAGATCAATTTGGGGAGTATTGCCATCTTAACAACATTAAGTCTTGTGATCCATGGCCATGGGATTTATTTCTGTTTATTTAGGTCTTCTCTAATACCAGTCAACAATGTTTTGTAGTTTTCAGAGTATGAATTTTACACTTCTTCTGTTAAATTAGTACTTAAGTATTTTATTTTTTTTATGTCATTGTGAGTGGAATTGTTTTTTAATTTCATTTTCAGATTGTTCATTGTTTGTGTATAGAAATACAATTGTTTTTGTATATTGATCTTGCATTCTGCAACCCTGCTGAACTTGCTTATTAGTTTGAATAGATTTTAGTGGATTCCATAGGATTTTCTATATAGAAGACCCTTAGAATCTATATTCAAGATAATGTTATTTGTAAATAAGGATAATTTTACTTCTTTTTTTCCAACCTGGATACATTTTAACTTCAATTTCTTGCCTAATTGCCCTAGATAGAACCTCCAGTACAATGATGAATAGAAGCAGTGACAACAGACATCTTTATCTTGTTCCTGATCTTAAAGGGAAAATGTTCAGTCTTTCACCAGTAAATACCATGTTAGCTGTGGGATTTTGTAGATGCCCATTATCAGGAAAAGGGAGTTCCCTTTTATTCCTAATTTGTTGAGTGTTTTTATTGTGAAGAGGTACTGGATTTTGTCAACTGCTTTTTCTGAATCTAGTAGGATGATTGAATGTTCACTTAGTCCTTTATTCTACTGATAATCCTTTATATATATCACTGGATTGATCAAGCGAAAAAAAGAAGACTCAAATTACTAACATCTTTTCAAAGAACCAAATTTTGGTGAATTGTTTTTCAATTTCTATTTCATTACTCTCCACTCTAATTGCTGTTATTTCCTTCCTTCTGCTTTCATTGGGTTTAGTTTGTGCTTCTTTTTCCAGTGTCTTAAGGCAAAGGCTTAAGTTATTAATTTGAGATTTTTCTTCTTTTGCAGTGTAGTTATTTACAGCTATAAATTCTTTAAACATTACTTTAATTATATCTTATTAGCTTTGATATATTGTTTCTTCATTTTCATTAATCTCAAAGTATTTTATGCATGATTTCTTCTGAAATTTCCTTTGTGATTTCTTTGAACAATTTATTATTTAGTAGTTGTATCAGTTTGGCATTATTTATGAATTCCAAAAATAGATATTGGACTATGATTGTAAACTGGTCTGTTCCTCTGGGCATGATTAAATTATGATTAGGGCTTTGACTGGGCCACGTCAGTAGGGCATTGAGTCCCCACCCCTTGTTGGGTGGGGACTCATAGATAAAAGACATGGCAAAGGACAGAGTTGGAGTTCTGATGCTGAGTTTTGAGCTGGAGCCCTGGGAAGTGAACACACAAGAGAAGAACACAGGAATGGAGACAGCTCTTAGACACGGCAGAAGCCCCGGGTAGACAGAGCCATTTGCCTGATAGTCTACAGCTGGCCTTGTGGACAGAGGAGAGGAGCTGAGTCCAGAGACAAGCAAGCCCCAAGAAGGGAGGAGCCCAGGAAGCCTGAACCCTTGCAGATGTCGGCGGCCATCTTGCTCCAACACCATGACTTGGGTGAAGCAAGTAATTTATGCTTTATGGCCTGGTAACTATTAGCTTCTACTTCAAATAAATACCCTTTATAAAACCCAACAGAAATTTCTGATATTTTGAATCAGCACCCCTTTGGCTGACTAATACAGTAGTGCATTATTTAATTTATACATATTTGTGAATTTCTCAAATTTCTTTCTGTTATTGATTTCTGATTTTGTTTCATTGTGGTTGGAGAACGTACTTTGTATGATTTCAATCCTTAAAAAAATTTTTTTTTCTTTTAGTTCTTTTTTCCTTTAAAATTTTTTGATGTTTATTTTATGCCCTAGCATATATTCTACCCTGGAGAAAATTACATGGGCACTTGAGATGCATGTTTATCCTGTTGTTGTTGGGTGTAGTGTTCTATATATGGCCATAAGGTATGGTTGGTTTATAACATTGTTAAAGTCTTCTATTCCTTACTGATCTTCTGCCTAGTTGTTCTATCCATTACTGAAAATGGGTTATAGAAGTCTCCAGTTATTATTTTGCATTTTTTCTCCCTTCAAACTGTTTGATTTTGATTCATGTATTTCGGGACTGTGTCGTTAGTTGCATGTGTCTTTATAATTATTACATTTTCCTGATAGTTTAAGCTTATTTTTATTACAAAATGTCCCTCTTTATCTCTAACAATTTTTTTTTTGTTTTAAAAAGCATATTTTATATGCTATAAGTATAGTCACTCCAGTTTTCTAAAGGATGCTATTTCTGTCCTCTTTGAAATCTTTGAGTCTAAAGGGTGTCTCCTATAGACAGCAATTAATTGGATCTTGTATTTTTATCCGGTCTGACAATCTCTGCCTTTTGATTGGATTGTTTAATTTGCTCATTTTAATATTAATGATATAGTTGGTAGTTGGATTTACATCTGCTTATTTTTTATTTTTTTAGATTTATTTATTTATTTCTCCACCATCTTAGTTTTTGTTTTCCCTTTCACACCTCTTTTTGTTCTTCTATTTCTCTTGACTGCTTTATTTTGCCTTAAGTGAAAATTTTCTAGAGTACATTTTAATATCTTTAATTATTTTTTCCACTATGTATTTTTGAGTTATTCACTCAGTGATTAGTCTAGGACTTAACATATACATCTTATACAACTTCAGATTTATATTAACTTACTTCCAGTGAGATATAGCTTCCTTTTCTTATATAGTATAGAGTTTTTCCTTCTCTTCCCTTTTAATGATAGTATTGATATATATATATTATTTATATGTATGTTAAAAACCCAGTGTTTTAGTTTACTGGCTGCTCAGGCAAATATCATGAAATGTGTCAGGTTAAACAATGAGTATTTATTTGCTTATGGTTTTGAGGCTAAGGGAAAGTTCAAATCAGGGCATCATCAAGGAGATGTTTTCTTCCTGAAGACTGAAGTATTCTGGGGCTGGCTGCTGGATATCCTTGGTTCTTAGCTTGTCACATGGCAAGGGACATGGCAGGTCTCCTGGTCTCTCCCTTCTCTTACAGGTTCTGCTGATTGCAGCTTCTGGTTGCTTCCTCTGTAGCTTTCTCTCTATGTCTGAATTTCAGTCTGCTTATAAAGGGCTCCAGTAATAGGATTAATACCTTACCCTGATGGAGGTGGGCCACATTTTCTTAACTGAAGTAATCTCATCAAAAGGTCCTACTTACAACGGGTTCATTGTAAGTAAGAACATGGTTTTCTGGGGGTACATACCGCCACACCAAACAATACATTGTTATAGTTATTGCTTTATATAATTCCCTGGGGAAGGGATCTTCTGGGCTTCTCAAGCTACCATTCTGAAAACGGAACGCTCATTTTCTCTTTAACCTACTCTATCAGGCTTTCATGCCTATCCTGCTACTGAAAGTGTTCCACAAGGAAACAGATTTTTAAAATCCAATAGTAAAATTTCAGTCCTCATACACAACTAGCTTTTGACCAGGCAATCTCTTCCTCCATTTTGAATCATTCTTTCATGTGGTTTCTAGGACACCACTGCTTCATGATTTCCTCCTACTTCACTAGTTACTCTTTTTCATCTCTTTTGCTAACTTCATCTCATCCTCCAGACATCAAAACACTGCAGTGAGCAGCAGATGTAGCTCAAGCAGTTGAGCACCCAACTCCCACATGGGAGGTCCCTGGTTTGGTTCCCAGTGCCTCCCAAAGAAAAAGCAAAACAGACAACAAGCAGACAACAAGTGAGGAAACAAAACAAAACAAAGCAAAACAAAACAAAAGCAGAGAAAGAGCAAAAACGAGCAACAATGAGCAGATAATGAGTGCAAACAATGAGCAAAAACAATGAGCAAACAGATAATGGAGCCATTTCAGGGGAGTAAAAACAAAAAACAACAACAAAAAAAAAACCCCACAAAAAACACTGCAGTGCCCTAGGACTTGGGGTCTTGAGGCTGATCCTCTTCACTTTTTAAATCTTCACTTATTGGTCAATTCAGTTCCCAGGCTATGACTCTTAATTCCATCAATACTGCAGACTTCCAAATTTATATCCCTAAAACCAACCTTTCTCTGAACTTGAACCTCCATACCCAATTGCCTTCTTAACAACTTCACTTAATGTTTAATATAGGAATATAAAATTTAATATATTCATAAACAAACTGCTAAACATGCTCTACCCCTAGATTGTCCCATGTTAGTAAGTGCCACTCCATTTTTTATGAATGCTCAGACCAAAAACTTTTGAGTCACCCTTGACTCATTTCTTTTTCTCACATGCCACATCCAATCTATTAACAAATCCTATCAGTTCTCTATCTTCAGATTTATCTGAAATGTAAATACCTCTCCACTTCTTCAATTGCTGCTGTCCTAATATAAGCCAACATATTCCTTAATCTGGACTCCAGCAATTATTTCCTTTCACTATTGCCCTGTACAATATATTTCTAGAGCAACCAGTGTGATATTTTACAAAGTCAGATCATGTACCTCTTCTGCATTAAACACTTCAGCGCTACTCCTTTTCATTTAGAATAAAACCAATAGTCCTTAGCATTGTTTTCTAACCCTATGTAATCTATGTATTAGTTATTTATTGCTGCATTGAACATGATCAAAAAATGTAATGGCTTAAAACAAGAGTGAAAATTTACTTTCTCTCACACTTTCTGTTGGTCAGGAAATTGGGAAGTTTATCTGGGTGGTTCTGGCTTGGGGTCTTTCCTGTGGTGGGAGGGAAGAGGTTGACTGAAACTGAAGTCATCTGAGGAGTGACTGGGACTGAAGGATTTACTCCCAAGGAGACTCACTCACATGGTTGGCATATTAATGCTCATTCTTGGCAGATGCCCTCAGTTTCTTTCATGTGGGCCTGTCTTCAGGCTGTTTGCGTGTCTTTACAACATGGTGTCTGATTTTCCCAGAATGAGTCGTCTGAGAAAGCAAGCAAGCTGGAAGCTGTCCTTTTTATAGCCTAGCCTTAGAAGTCACATAGCAAACCTGTCACCACATTCTATTCATTAGAAGCAAGTCACTGATTAACTGCACTTATTGAAGGGAGGGATATCAAAGAAATTGTAGACAAATTTAAAACCACCAGAATCTAATCTCATTTTGCTTCACTCTCTCCCTTGCATGATCAACTACAGTCCTGTTTGCCTTTACTGTTTAAAAATATGGCAGGCATGTTTCTGCCTCAGGACCTATGCATTAGCTGTTCACTCTGTCTGGAAGAGTTTGCCTCCAGATAGCCAAATGGCTACTTACTCACTTCACATCTCTTCTCAAATGGTACCTCATCTCAGAGGGCTTTATTGACCACTGTAGCTAAAATAGCATTTTCCTTTCTCTCTCTCTCTGCTTTGCTATGTCTTCTTTTCTTCTTAGTTCTTATCACTGCTATCATGACAAAAAAAATATATTTATTGGTCTTGATTATTCTTTGTCCCTACACACTTGCTCTGTCTACCCCCAAATATAAGCTCTCTGAGAGCAGGAATTTGATATATTTTGCTCATTTCTGTATCCATGGTACCCTGAACACTTACCTTGCATATGGAAGATATTTAATACATATTTTTGAGTGAGTGAACACACTGAATAATTCTGTTCATAATTATCCCTGGGGGTATATATACCACATGATAAAATGAGCATTTTGGGGAAATCACATGTCTTTCAGGTAAGCAATTAAGAAGGAGTGATTGTGTGGGTGACTTTGTTAATAAACTTTTTATTTTTATTTTTTTTAATTTCTTATTATTTTATTACATTTGTAAGGGAGAAGATGGATTTGTTGTTTGAAATAACCTCATAATATTAATGAATTCTTTTTTTTTTTTTTTTTTTTTTTACCGGGAGGTCCCAGGGATCGAACCCGAGTCCCTCCATATGGGAGACGGACGCCCAACCAGTTGAGCCACATCCGACCCCTGTTAATAAACTTTTTATCTTGAGCTGGAGCAGCATCTCTTCTCATACAATTACATGATATTTTATACAAAATTATAGTTGATAGACTTTTGAATAATGTTTCAAAATATAGTTTGGGTATTTAACCCAATATGTAATTGTTAATTTCTCAAACTCCCAAAAGGCTTTTGAATTGATATTGAATGTGGTACTCCAGTAAAGCATCTACTATATTAGCATTGGAACCATCATTCCTGAACATTTCCTTTCCCCAAATGTCCTTCAATGAGCACTATGAATAATAATATGATAATTTGATGGACAAAATGAAGTGAATTAGCGACCCAAATTTTGAATGAGTGCCAAATTAGGAACATTTCCATTTCAGGAATCTCCAATTCAACAACTTTTTAAATGCCATTTTTGCTTTTTCATCTGTATTTTATATTTAGTGGAAAATGTGAAAAATGAATTTGACATTCTTGGTATTTGTCTTCCTTGAAATATTACTTTTCTTCTTTTGAGAAACATAAAGCTTTATGCTTAGCCTCAATAGCTACTCATCAGACATGTTAACCTTCGCTAACCAGTCTTAAAAAGGCTCATTAGTAGGCATCACTCTACCAGATGAAGCATTGACATTTTCATCTTTCTGTGCTTGAATAGTATCTTGTATTTTAGAATGTCTGTTTATATCTTGGCTCTTGCTTTCTATGCCATATAAAATTATCTTTTTTGTTAATATTTTTGTCAATTTAAATATTCTTTGGAAATAGAGTTATCCTATTTTACCTTCATTATCTGTTTGCTAGCTGAGCTGACAATATCATAACCCTTTTAGAAGTTGATGAAATATTTTAATATTATCAAATTAGAGACTAAAATGAGTGTATGTATATGTATGTGTATATATAAAATCTCCAATTTCTCAAGGACAACATTTACTGCTATATTTGGTCACAGGAAACAGGAACCATAAAGCAAAAAGCCTGCAATATTATAACGATTCAGGGACATCTCACCAAACATAAGTGCAGGAAGAGACCAGAAATAGAAAATAGAAATGGATTGGGAAGTTAAGAAATCTTCTCCCTTCATCTCTAATCTTTGCTTCTTTCAGGACATTTGCCTTATTCTTCCTTTTCCACAGAATAGATTTAGCTGCTACTCCAAACATGTGGGAGAAGGTGCCAGACTCAAAGCTCCTGAACTATAACTCCTCCAGCCATCAAACTAGCTCACACTGGAATTCCTTAGTCCCAACTCCCACACTCTCAGGAGAGATAATCTGATTGATTCATTTGGGTTAAGAATTCCCTCTTCAGCCAATCAGCTATGGCCAGGTTTGTGTAACATGACTGCTGGGATCTCAATCAATGAACAGGGCAGTCAGATCCTAAAGAAGAGAGGATAGGTAACAATTCAGCAGGTTCTCACAACTCTTATTTTTCTTTAAATGTATATGCTTTTTAAAATTTTACATGCAGTTGTATAAATTCAGATATTCTAGAATTAATTTTTAAAACTATGTACTTGTCTTAAGCAAGATTATTGTTAGAGTTAATATTGATTGAAGGCTCCCTTTCTATGCATATCCAATCAATCATCAAGTGCCACTGATTTTTAAAAAAATTCTGTCTTATTGTGTACTGCCTTAATAAGACTGCCCTTGAAATTCTAGCTTCTATTTGTTGAGTTTGAGCTATGTGCCATGTACTCTGTAGGCATTTAGCATTATCTCATTTAATTCTCACACTTCCCTAAGAGTAGACAACTGAGGCTCAATAAAGTTAATTATCTTATCTAAGGATACCTAGCTAATTGGTCATGGGTTGTGATTCCAATTTTTGTTACTATCTCTGATCTCTCACTCACAACTAACAGGGGATAAAGGAACAAGCTAAATGGCACCAAGAGGCAAATTCAGAAGATGGGATATTCTAGATTATCTATATGGTAGCTGGTCTGTTCTCTTCAAGAAATTTATGTCATGAAGGAGAAAGACTGTGATACATTAGAAGAATCTTAAGAGACAGATGCAGTATGTAGTCTTGGATTGGACAAACCAACTGTAAAGGACATCATTGAATCATTGAGGAAATTTGCACATGGTTTCAGTATTAGATTAGAAGAAAATATACTGAAATAGTTGTTGACTGAAAAAGCAGGTTTAGTACTATGTTACTGTATGACCTCATATTGGTAAAAATAAATACGTATAAATAGAATAGGACCTGGAAGTATTTACTTTAAGGTTTTATAGGAGTTATCTCTAAATAGTAAGAATGTTATATTTTAATTTTTATGTATCTTTTTTATGTGTAAATTCTTACATCACACTTATACTGCTTATGTATTAATAAAATGTTATTTTTTAAAAAGAGAGCACAAACACTAGATTTAGAATTCCTCAGTTCTGGCCCATGGTTCTGATCTGGGCTTACTTCTGTGACTTTGAGCAATTTTTCTCAACTGTAAAGTGGCATTGATAACATGATGCTTTCATACCATTACTGTGAAGATCAGAGAGGTAATGAGTGGCAAATGCTTAACACAAAGACTGTTATCTAGTCATAGCTTAATAAATTTCAATTATTCTTACTATGCTCAAGTGTTACTAGAAAAAATTTGAATATACCTTCATCCAAAAAACAGAGCCACTCTCTACTTAAATCATGGTTTTAGGTCATATTGAGGCATATTTTGAATTGTGATGTCCATAAATGAGACTTCTTAGATTCATATACTAGGAGCCATTCATTATGGCTTAGATGGAAACTCAAGTAAGGGCCCTAAATCAAAGTACACTTGTTCTTTTTTTTTTTTTTTTTTTTTTTCTGACTTGTTCTTAACAATCTGTGGGACCCAAACATATGCTGATGCATGCAAGGCATCTGATGCACTTGGAGGTTTATCCAAAGCATCCTTCTTTCAACACCCTTAATCATCATTCAGAGATTTAAATTTCATACCTGGAATCTCACCATGGCAAGGGCATTACTACTTACAATATAGACCTGTACCATATGTCTTTAAAAAAACATGATTTTGTAAATTATTTTTTATGGTATAGTGTAGGATTGCCCTGTATATGAAGTTTACCCACCAGTGGGGCCTCTTTGGCTGATTCAAAATCAACATGTTAATGACTCAAAGATCAATCAATAAAACAAAGGCCAATATGCAAATTTCAAGAGATAAGTTTGTTTCCATAAGACTGACATCTGGAAACTGTGTTAGTATTATAGAACACCTTGAGTCAGGTAATCTTAATTATCTCCATGCTATTTGTTACAGTTTGGCATTATATATGAATTCCCAAAATAGATATTGGACTATGCTGGTAAACTGGTCTGTTCCTCTGGGCATGATTAAATTATGATTATGGCTTTGATTGAGCCGTGTCAGTAGGACATTGAGTCCCTGCCCCTTGGTGGGCAGAGCCTCAGACAAAACTACATGGCAGAACAGAAGAGTTAGTTGGAGTTTTGAGTTAGAGTTTTGATGTTGGAGTCCTGATGCTGAGTTTTTAATGCTAGAGCCCAGGGAAGTAAGCACACAGAGGAGCTTGGTTGTGAGGAAGGAGAGAAGGTCCCAGGAAAAGAGACGAGCCATTCGCCTGATAGTCTACAGCTGGCCTTGTGGAGAGAAGCAAGCCCGAGAAAGACAGGAACCGAGGAAGCCTGAACACTTGGCAGGTGTTGGCAGCCATCTTGTTCCAACACGTGGCAACAAACCTTGGTGAGGGAAGTAACTTATGCTTTATGGCCTGGTAACTGTAAGCTTCTACCCCAAATAAATACCCTTTATAAAAGCCAACAGATGTCTGGTATTTTGCATCGCACCCCTTTGGCTGACTAATACACCAGTAAAGGCCCTAAGGATTTGAATCAAAATCAGAGGAATCATTGGTAATCATCATGAAAATAGAATAAGGAAATATGTAGAAAGAAATGTAAAGAGGGCTCATTAAAGACTAAATTAATTGTCTCTCAATCAATCAATCAATCAATCAATCAATATCAATACCATAAGAGAGAGTTAAAGATTAGAAGCAATGGCATATTCCAACATTATATAGAAACTGGGGCAGTTCCCTTCTTTATTAGATGAGATGACACCAGGTGCTAAAACAGATAATCCTTAAAATCACAGTAGATTAACCCAATAATGTTTATTTCTTGCTCCTGTCACAGTCCATTGAAAAGTTTCCTGGTTAGGCAGCCTTCTTTGGAATTATTTGGGGAACAAACTTCCTTCTATGTTGTGTGGTCCTCACAACAGCTTATTAACCAGTTTGGTCTAGAAGAGGCTTCCATTCCTTCTGCTCACATTCTGTGGGGATGAACGATACATTAACCCCACCTAGATGCCAAGGTTGCTGGGAAATATGGTCCCTGGCTAGGAAGCCATTTAACAGCAACAAACTTTACACTGTGAAAGGGGAGCATGAATGTGGGATGGCCATCTAACCATCTGTGCCTCCCTTTCCTTCTTCATCACCTTTCAGAAGCAAACATCCCAAGTGTGGGGGTTGTAAAACCTTTTGTGGCATGTCAATAACATAGTTTCACAATACCCAGTGAATGACATGGTTATTGACATCATCAAGCATTACCCAATTCAATAAACATTTGCTAAAAATTGAGCATGTGCCAGGTTCTACTAGATACTAAGAGAGAGAAAGATAAATGAACTCGTTCTGAAGGAAAAGTGGGAAGACGGACATATGCATAATTAACATTAATTGAAAGTGAGAGAAAAATGCCACAATTGAAGTATAAATAAGAGTTGCTGGTATGCCAAACAGGGTGATATTAAATTAGAACAGGGATCAGGGAAACCTGATCTCTAGCAAGGCTCTTTATTTTCAAGTAGAAACCTGTTTAAGTTAACTCAGGTGAAGGAAGGATTGTTGAGAGACTATGAAGATCACATGAAAAGAAAATAAACCCCAGGTCTTATGGAAAATGGGGCCCAAAGCAGAAGCAGATTCTTTTTTTTTTTTTTTTTTTCTTTTTTTTTAGCAGGTACTGGGGATTGAACCCAGGTCCTCATACATGGGAAGCAGTTGCTCGACCACTGAGCTACATCTGCCCACCTAGAAGCAGTTTCTGATCTCTCTTGTCTCATTTTTTTTCTGTCCCCTTTCTATTTCTGCTGGCTTCCTTTACTTTCCCTTGACCCTACCAGGTTGCCAACCCTAGTTTGATAGAGCCTTTTAGGTCTAACATTTGCACCATCTTACTGTAGCCTCTATGCTTAGAAAGGAGCCTGATGGTTGCTACCAGTGGATGGAGAGGCTGGCCTTGGGTCAGCCATGACTGAAGGGTGTGAGTGTGCAGAAAGTGGGATCATATGGTCCATCGGGCTGTGCCTTGCAGGGTTTGTGATGGGGCAGGAAAAGTAATGCCTTAGTACAAGAGGCAACTTTTAACTGGTCATTAAATGAGGTATGGGCTTTAGCTGGGGGTAAAGCCTGGAGCATGAGCAAAGGCACAGAAGGAGGAGAGTCCAAGTACATTTGAGGAGATTAGGTACCTAGAGTGATCAGAGTATATGATTCATGGGGCTAGTGGTGTTTACATTTATGAGGCCAGATTATGGCAAAATTTCACTATCATGCCAGGAAATTTGGAGTTTGTAGACAATAGGGAGACCTTGAAGATGTTGACCAGTGAGATAATATGCAAAAGATTTAAAAAACGCAATGCTCATACAGGAGATGTCGTGAGTGTCAATGTGTTTCCTTCATGGATAACTTTTCATACAATATCTTAATGAGAGAAAGTCATGAAAGTCACTTGTGATGGTTAGGCTAATGTGTCGACTCGGCCAGGTAATTGTGTCCAGGTGTTTGATCCAGCAAGCACTGGGCTAATTGTAATATAAGAGCATTTATGGACTTCGATCACCAGTGAGTTTACTGCATGGATGGCTGGTTACATCTACATCAATCAGGGAGATTGCATCATCAATGGGTGACTCTTTTATCCAATCAGTTGAATGCCTTAAAATGGGAAGTGATTTCAACATTCAGAGAGAATAATCCAGCTCATCTCCCAGAAACTCATCAAGGGCCTTTCAATGGACTTTCATCAGAGCCCCTGGTTTGCAGCCTGCCTGCAGAACCTGGACTTGTGCATCCCCATGGTCATGTGAGAGACTCTTAGAAAATCTCTTATTATTGACAGATATCTCCTGTTGATTCTGTTTCCTGAGAGAACCCTGACTAATGCAGCTTGGTACTGGGAGTGGTTCTTGAGGAACACAGTCTTAAACATGGGATGTCTGAGGTGGTTCTGGGAGTTTTGTAATTGGCTCTCTACTCTAATTGGACTCAGGGTTACTAATGACTCCCTTTCCAATAATGAAGAGGTTGCTCACAGTCCATGGCATGAGCTGGCAATAGAGATATGTAAAATAGTATCACTGGATTTCCCTACTTCCATGCTTATAAGAAGCAAGGATCTGGGTTAGAGTGTTTTCAACACCTTAACAGAATTTTGTGGAGTCAAAAAGTATAATGATGTTGGCTGGCTCCTCCTAGATACTCTGGATACAGTTATAAAAGAAAGAGATGAGCTAAAGTCTTAAAATTTGAAACTTAAATGCCGCATGAATGATATGAAAGTTTCTACATGTGCCTTGAAAGAAAATCTTGTCTCCTGTAGCCACAGACTTGAGATATCTGAGAATCAAACCGAGACTCTCATTGTACGAGTAGCAGAATTACAGAGGAAACTAAAATCTCAACCTCACAGGGTTTCTGCAATTAAAGTGAAGGCATTGATTGGAAAGTAGTGGAACCCCAAGGATTGGGACTGAGACATATGGGATGATGATAATATTGGTGGGGACATTGGAACTCTAAATTCTGCTAAGACTTTACCAGATAAACCTGTGATGGCCTGCCCTGTGGAGACCACACCTTGTCAACCTTGTATCATCCAGCCTCCAGCCTGCCCCAGGGAGTCTGGACCTCCTTCCAGCCCTGAGCCTCCAGCCTGCCCCAGAGAGTCTGGTCCTCCTCCCAGCCACGAGGCAGGTACCAGCCAAACTCCAGCAGGAGATGCACTGCCCAACTTCCAGTCTGCCCTGAGGAATCTGTCTTCCAACCCCTGCCTGAAGAGATTAATCCTGTCTCACCAGAAGAAAATGCAAAGGAATGCCCTGAGGTTAGTAGCCTGCAAGACATCTCTAATCCTTCTCCTTACCCACCCCCACCACCCCTCTTGTCTTTGAGACCCATTACTAGACTAAAATCATAACCATTCCCCAAAGGTGAAATACAAAGTGTGACCCATGAGGAAGTATGCTATACTCTGAAAGAACTGCATGAGTTTTCCAACTCTTATAGACAGAAATCAGGGGAATATGTGTGGGAATGGATACTAAGGGTATGGGATAGTGGTGGAAGGAATATAAAGTTGGATCAGGCTGAATTTATTGATATGGGCCCACTAAGCAGAAATTCTGAATTCAACACTGTAGCTCGAGGAGTTAGAAAAGGCTCTAACAGTTTGTTTGGGTGGCTGACTGAAGCATGGACCAAACGATGGCCTTGCATGTCTGATGTTGAGATGCCCAATTTGCCCTGGTATACAGTAGACAGGGGATTCAAAGGCTTGGAGAGATTGCAATTCTAGAATGGATTTACCATTTGAGACCTGCCCACCCACCCCAGGAATATCCAGAGGACACACCTTTAACCAGGACTGTGAGGAATAAATTTGTAAGACTAACTCCATCTTCTCTGAAGAGCTCTGTGGTTGCTCTTCTCTGCAGTCCAGATATTACTGTAGGGAGGGCTGTAATGGAATTGGAATCCTTAAACATTGTGGGGATGATTGGATCTCGGTCCGGTAAAAGTCAAGGATCGAATCCTTAAATTTCAGGAGGTTAATTTGGGCATTTATAATGCAGCTCCTTCACTTTTTTTTTTTCTCCTTCCACTTTATTTATTTTTTTTATTGTGGGTAAAAATCAAAATTTTCACAATACATACCAACATTTGCAAACATGCAAGCCACTTCCTTGCATTGAGATCCCTGGACTAAGAGGTTAGCAAGCTTCTCTGCATAATGTTGTTCATGGTTCAGGTTTTAAAGTACTTCATCTTCATAAACTGAATTTATGTGATAGTCATTGTCCCTGTTTACTACATGTCTGTGCAAATCTTGGAGTTTAAGAAATTTAGCTATTCTTCATACAGAGTATAGATTTATCTGTTATAGCTCTCTTCCACTTCCTAGAAATTCCTTTGTTCTCCTTTTGGGCTAAAATGAGGGGATTTAATAAATAATTCTGGGTTTATATAGGGAAAAAAAAAAGTCAAGGATCGGCAGTTAATCCCCAAAGGCAAGGTGGGCGTGGCTACCACAATTAAAGACAGATTCAACGCAGCACACAGAACAGTCAGAATCACATGGAGTTATGGCATTGGTTAATAGATCATGGAGTACCTAGAAGTGAAATACATGGGCAGTCTACTCAATTTCTTCTGGATCTGTATAAGCAGAAGAGTTCTAGGTCGAGTGAACAAAACCCCAACTCAAATTACAGACACAGAGAATCACGGCCCCTTAATCAATTCCCAGACTTGAGACAGTTTACAGACCCAGAGCCCCTTGAATGAGGAGAAGGCCAGGTCCCCTTGGGGAAGGATCCTGTTAAACTGCCAAAAATCTATACTGTTCATCTTCCTCCCACCTTTCCCCAGGGAGACCTACGGCCTTTTGCCAGAGTAACTGTACATTGAGGAAAAGGAAATGATCAGACATTTTGGGGATTATTAGACACTGGCTCAAAAGTCACATTAATTCCATGGGACCCAAAAAGTCACTGTGGTCCACCAGTCAGAGTAGGGGCTTATGGGAGTCAGGTGATTGATGGAGTTTTAGCTCAGGTCCATCTCACAGTGGGTCCAGTGGGTCCCTGGACCTATTCTATGGTTATTTCCCCAGTTCCAGAATACATAATTGGAATAGACATACTGAGTAACTGGCAGAATCCCCACATTGGATCTCTGACTTGTGGGATGAGGGCTGTTATGGTTGGAAAGGCCAAGTGGAAGCCTCTAGAACTGCCCCTGCCTAGCAAAATAGTAAATCAAAGGCAATACTGGATTTCTGGAGGGATTACAGAGATTAGTGCCACCATCAAGGATGTGAAGGATGCAGGGGTGGTGATTCCCATCACATCCCCATTCAACTCTCCTATTTGGCCTGTGCAGAAAACAGATGCATCTTGGAGGATGACAGTAGATTATCGTAAACTTAACCAGGTGGTGACTCCAATTGCAGCTGCTGTCCCAGATGTGGTATCATTGCTTGAGCAAATAGCACTTCCCCTGGTACCTGGTATGCAGCTGTTGATTTGGCAAATGCTTTTTTTCTCAATTGCCATTAGTAAGGACCACCAGAAACAGTTTGCTTTCAGCTGGCAAGGCCAGCAGTATACCTTCACTGTCCTGCCTCAGGGATATATCAAATCTCCAGCCCTATGTCATAATATTGTCCGCAGGGACCTTTATCATCTCTCCCTCCCACGAGACATCACACTGGTCCATTATATTGATGATATCATGTTGATAGCACCTACTGAGCAAGAAGTAGTAAAGACTCTAGATTTATTGGTAAGGCATTTATGTGAGAGAGGATGGGAAATAAATCCAACAAAAATACAGTCCTTCCACCTCAGTGAAATTTCTGGGTGTCCAGTGGTGTGGGGCTTGTCGAGATATCCCTTCTAAGGTAAAGGATAAGCTGTTGCACCTGGCTCCTCCTATGACCAAAAAAAGAGGCACAACGCTTAGCTGGCCTCTTTGGATTTTGGAGAGAATACATTCCTCATTTGGGTGTGCTACTCTGGCCCATTTATGGAGTGACCAGAAAAGCTGCTAGTTTTGATTGGGGACTGGAACAAGAGGAGGCCCTGTGACAGGACCAGGCTACTGTGCAAGCTGCACTACTACTTGGACCATATGATCCAGCAGATCCAGTGGTGCTAGAAGTTTCAGTGGCAAATAGAGATGCTGTCTGGAGCCTTTGGCAGGCCCTGATAGGGGAATCACAATGCAGACCCTTATGATTTTGGAGCAAAGCCTTGCCATCCTCTGCAGATAACTACTCCCCTTTTGAGAAGCAGCTTTTGGCTTGCTACTGGGCCTTAGTAGAGACTGAATGCTTAACCATGGGCCATCAAGTTACCATGAGATCTGAGTTGCCTATCATGAGCTGGGTATTGTCTGACCCCCAAACCATAAAGTTGGGCGTGCACAGCAGCACTCCATAATAAAGTGGAAGTGGTATATACAAGATAGGGCTTGAGCAGGTCCTGAAGGCACAAGTAAGTTACATGAGGAAGTAGCCCTAATGCCCATGGTCACCACCCCTGCCATGTTGCCTTCTCTTTCCCAGCCCACAGCTTTGGCCTCTTGGGGAGTCCTTTACAATCAGTTGACTGAGGAGGAGAAAACTCGGGCCTGGTTTACAGATGGTTCTGCATGATATGCAGGTACCACCTGAAAGTGCACAACTGCTGCACTTTCTGGGACATCCTTGAAGGATAGTGGTGAGGGCAAATCCTCCCAGTGGGCAGAACTTCGAGCAGTGCATCTAGTTGTTCATTTTGCCTGGAAGAAGAAATGGCCAGAGGTGCGTTTGTACACTGATTCATGGGCTGTTGCCAATGGTTTGGCTGGATGGTCGGGGACTTGGAAGGAACATGATTGGAAAATTGGTGACAAGGAGGTCTGGGGAAGAGCTATGTGGATAGACCTTTCTGAGTGGGCAAAAAACATGAACATATTTGTGTCCCATGTGAATGCTCACCAGAGGGTGACTTCAGCAGAGGAAGAGTTTAATAATCAAGTGGAGGGAAGCGGCTGTGGCTCAATCAGTAGGGCTCCCGTTTACCATATGGGAGGCCCCGGGTTCGGTTCCCGGGGCCTCCTGGTGAAGGCAAGCCCGCCCGCATGGCGTGGTTAGCTGACCCAGCGAGCACAAGCAGCAAGGGGGGGATAAATGAATAAATAAATAAAATCTTAAAAATAATAATAATAATAATCATGTGGATAAGATGACCCACTCTGTGGCTAATGCTCAGCCTCTTTCCCCAGCCACTCCTGTCATTGCCCAATGGGGTCATGAGCAAAGTGGCCATGGAGGTAGGGATGGAAGTTATGCATGGGCTCAGCAACATGGACTTCCCCTCACCAAGGCTGACTTGGCTATGGCCACTGCTGAATGCCCAATCTGCCAGCAGCAGAGACCCATACTCAGCCCCAGATATGGCACCATTCCTTGAGGTGACCAGCCTGCTACTTGGTGGCAGGTTGACTACATTGGGCCACTTCCACCATGGAAGGGGCAGTGATTTGTTTTAACTGGAATAGACACATACTCTGGCTATGGGTTTGCATTTCTGGCACGCCATGCTTCTTCCAAAACTACCATCCGTGGACTTACCAAATGTCTCATCTACCACCATGACTTTCCACACAGCATTGCTTCTGATCAAGGAACCATTTCACAGCAAATGATGTGGGGGGCACATGCCCATGGAATTCAGTGGTCTTACCATGTTCCCCATCACCCTGAAACAGCTGGATTAATAGAACGGTGGAATGGCCTTTTGAAGACTCAATTACAACGCCAACTAGGTGACAATACCTTGCAGGGCTGGGGCAATGTTCTCCAGGAGGCTGTGTATGCTCTGAATCAGCATCCTTTCTATGGTGCTGTTTCTCCCATAACCAGGATTCATGGGTCCAGGAATCAAGGGATGGAAATGGGAGTGGCACCACTCACTATTACCCCTAGTGACCCACTAGGAAAATTTTTGCTTCCTGTCCCTGCAAACTTAAGCTCTGCTGGTCAACAGGTTTTAGTCCTCAAAGGAGGAGTGCTGCCATCAGGGAACACAACAATGATTCCATTGAATTGGAAGTTAAGACTGCTCTTTGGGCTCCTCTTACCTTTGAATCAACAGGCAAAGAAGGGAATTACTGTACTGGTTGGGGTGATTGATCCTGACTATCAAGGGGAAATAGGACTACATCTACATAATGGGGGTAAAGAAGCATTTGCCTGGAATACAGGAGATCCTCTAGGGCGTCTCCTAGTACTGCCATGCCCTGTGATTAAAGTCAATGGAAAATTGCAACAAACCAATTCAAGCAGGACTAACAATGGCCCAGAATCTTCGGGAATGAAAGTTTGGGTCACCCCACCAGGCAAAGAACCAAGGCCAGCTGAAGTGCTTGCTGAAGGTAAAGGGAACATGGAATGGGTAGTGGTAGAAGATAGCGATAAATATGAACTTCGACCACGTGACCAGTTACAGAAATGAAGTTTGTAATAGTCATGAACCCTTCTTTCTTGTTTCATTAGGAATATGATTGTATATGTACACAAAACAAATTTCTTGTTTTCTTCCCCAACGTTTTCCCCTATCATATGAAAAGTTGTATTAATTTCACGTCATAATATTTAAGGATGTCAAGTTTAAAAGAGTGAATATTACCCAAGGATTTGCACCCTATTCCGTGGGGAATTAATGCATTTCCGGTTGTATGCAGGGGACATTGTTAGGTGGAAATATATATGTATGCTTGTCTGTTATTGTTTTTACTCAGAGACTAAGTATGGTTTAGGGTAATGTGTATGGTTGCCAAGTTGACAAGGGGTGGACTGTGATGGTTTGGTCCAGCAAGCACTGGGTAATTGTAATACAAGAGCATTTATGGACTTTGATCACCAGTGAGTTTACTGTGTGGATGGCTGGTTACATCTACATCAATCAGGGAGATTGCATCATCAATGGGTGATGCTTTTATCCAATCAGTTGGATGCCTTAAAAGGGGAAGTGATTTCAACATTCAGAGAGAATTTCCCAACTCGTCGTTGGACAGCCAACTTCTCCCAGAAACTCATCAAGGACCTTTCAATGGACTTTCATTGGAGCCCCTGGTTTGCAGCCTGCCTGCAGAACCTGGACTTGTGCATCCCCACGGTCACGTGAAAAGACTCTTATAAAATCTCATATTATTGACAAATATCTCCTGTTGATTCTGTTTTCCAAGAGAACCCTGACTAATTCGTCGCTTAATAAGGAACTGGTCACAGTAATGGAGGAAGCTGGTATAGTAAAAAGAAAGTGATCACAAGATTTGTAATCTGGCAGATCCATGTTTGAATCCTGTTATTTTCTAGCTCTATAATCTTGGACAAGTTACTTAGTCTCTCTAAGCCCTGGATTTCCCAGTGGTTAAATGGGATGGATACTCAAGTTAGTACACCCCAGTATGGTATAATGACTGGAGTGGGTATGAGGTTAAGTGCCCAGTGAATTAACTGGTTGAAGTCTGTGTTGTAAATGTTGTATAGTATTTTGAATATGCTCTCTGTTCCTAGGTTTGTAGTGAATATTAAACGTCAAAATGGAAAATGCTTGGTGAAGCATCTCACACATTGTAAATATTCATTACACATTACTTGATTTTTCTTTCTTCTGCCCATTTCTCCTTGAAAATTTAAAATTTCTATTATGATGATGAGAACTTCGATCAACAAGGAGTCCTTGATCTGGCTCGTTATATGATGACTTCCTGAGGCACCCAGCACAGACAGATAAAGAAGCTGTGTTTCTTCAAGGGGGTTAAAGATTTCAATAACGACTCTTGTCCAAAATTGCAGTTATTAGTACTGCAGGTGCCCAGTTATCACTACTGGATCGTCTAAGGTGTCAACCAGATACGGATTTCTAGAACTTGGATGTGCTACCTCATTTTGTTGATTCCTTAGTTTTGCAGTCAACAGAGGAAATACTCATGGATAGACATTAGAGAGATTCACACATTAGTTATCTGTAAAATAAAAGCGTGATCAGGAACATCCACTGTCACCTTCGTATGCTGCTAATATTGATTCCAGTCAAGATATAGAAAATGGAATCCATGATAAAGCAAAAAGGTGAGCCCCCAGAGATAATCAATTTCACTGATTTAAAGGAATTCAATGACTTTGGATTCCCAAATATGAGGTTATTTTCTAGAATTAAATAAAAATGCATAGGCTTTTAAGTCCGTAGTATTGTAATGCACAGTTTTGGTGAGGAGTGATCCACTGGTGATACCTGGGGCTACTGTTATTGTGGGGTGGGAGTGGGGTCTATTAGTATTACACAGAAAATATCATGGTGTCCATTTTTTTAACCCAAAGGAATTTGACTATTCCCACAGCAATAGCTTAAAGAAGAATGCTGTCCCTGTACAGAGCATACAGTACTGACAGCAGGATTTGGCAGGAACAAAACAAAGATTTTGAAAGATATTGCAAAAACGTAAGACTCTTGTTCCTTGTGACTCCTGCTACTGCCCTTAAAGCAAGATGAATGGAAGGAGAGAACTAAGTTCAAGGTCTCCTTTGTGTCCCTTGAGGGCCCAGCTTCTTCTCATTCTCTATTTTAACACCTACATTCTTATAAATCTCTATTTAATTGAGAGCACACTTTATGCTCCTTGCTGTAGGGTTGGCACTTTCAACGTGACAAAGAACTGTAGCCTTACTTTGTCATTCTCAAGAACTGACTAGAACATCCCACCACATACCAGAAAATGTAGGATGAGGGCAATGCATGGCTTTAAATTGGATCCAAAATGGACCAGAACTATTCTCTTACCCAAATTGATTAAAAGTTGTCATCAGTTCCATAGTGAAAAAGGAACAGGAGATATTGATTCCAAAATTGGTATTTCTCTTTTATAGTTTTTTTGTATACAAATGTGAAGTAAAAGGAATTGAACTGTCATTATCAAATGTGATTCAGTCATTCTCAGTAAGTTCTTTTGTCAGTCTCATGAAGTCCCAAGTTAAGAAACACTTCAGGGATTGATATCTTGATAACTCAATTCTTGAGTTGTTGTACCTACCTGACCACGTTGGTGAGAAAAAACAGGCAAGACACTTTTCACAAAATAGTGAATTCACTGGACTTATTTGAACATCAGTATATGACTAATACATTGAGATGATCACTAACTACCAACTCCATCCCTGACACTTCATCTCAGTGTTAGGATTAGGCATAGTCACCAAGTGCAGGAAACATTGAGGGACTAATTGCCTAATTTTCAAAACAGTGTGAACAATAAAGCAGAACTAGATAGAAATTGGTTACAAAGCCCTTGTGCTTGAGGAGTTTCACAATTATTATTGTAGGTTCCTCTAAAATTTGTGTTGACTGTAAGTCTTTTTTCAGCTTCTTTTCTAGAGAGGAACCAAACCCCTAATTATGGCCTTTCTAATGAAGCTTAAAATCTTTTGTTAAATCTTTATGACTAAAAACTTGTCTATAAATCTGGAGCAACATCATCAAATGACTTTGCCCACAGTCCTTTGTGTCTATAGATTTCAGATCATGTTGTACCACTGCCACTAATAAGTTTAATGTTAGAAGATTTCCCTCACCCATACACTAAAGCTGATCAAACTCTGTGATTAACTATGTGACATTCACAAAGCATATCTTTTTTTAAACAACAACAACAACAAAAAACTTTAATTTGAAATACTTTCAAAATTACAGGACAGTTACAAAAATAATACAAACCCATACAGAGAACTCCAACATACCCCTACCCTCTCCCTGCCCCAGATACTTAGATACACCATTTTTAACATTTTGCTGCATCTGCTTGCTCATCTACCATCCATCCATCCATCTACCTACCTACCTACCTATCTATCTATCATCTATCTATCTATCTATCTATCTATCTATCTATCTATCTATCTATC
>JAKSZT010053928.1:18591305-18641829 GCA_026826555.1 Tolypeutes matacus | reverse complement strand
ATCTATCTATCTATCTATCTATCTATCTATCTATCTATCTATCTATCTATCTATCTATCTTCTATCTATCCATCCATATCCACCCATTTTCTGAATACTTGCTTGTAGGTTGCATATCATGCTCCTTGAACACTTAATACAGCCATGTACGTTTCCCAAGAACAAGGATATACACTTACGTAACCACCTTAAAGGCAGTTATCAGGTTCAAGAAATTTAGCATTGATATAGAGCTTACAGTCTATATTTAAATTTTTCATATGTCCCAACAATGTCCCTGTGTGCCTTTTCTCCTCCCTTTCTAGATCCCATCCAGGATCACATATCGCATTTAATTGTCATTGTTTCTTTTTCTGTTCTTTCTTTCTTTCTTCAATTGTGGAAATATATAGCCAACATAAACTTTCATATCTTAACCACTCCCAAGCATACAATTCAATGGGATTAATCACATTCACAATATTGCAGTACCTTCACCATCTTCCATTATTAAAACTTTCCCGTCTCCGCTCCCCAAACAGAAACCCTACATTCATTATGTGTTAACTCCCCATTCTCCCTGCCCCCTGCCCCTGGCAACCTGAACTCTAATTTTTGTCTCTATGAGCTTGCATATTCTCCACTCTATGATGTATGAAATGATATCTCATTTTTCTTTGTGGTTACCGTGGTATTTAAATTTAACATTCTAAATCTATAACAATCTTGTTTGCTTTGAGGCCAACCTAACTTCAATAGTATACAAAAACTATGCTCCTAAAAAAACCTCATCACCCCACCTTTATGTAGTTCTTGTCACAAATTACGTGTTTATACATTATGTGTCAAAACCACTGATTTATCATTACATTTTATGTAATTACCTTTTAGATACTCTTTGCAGTAAAAAGTGGAGTTACAAACCAAAAATACAATAGTACTGGCATTTATATTTATCCATTCTATTAAACTCGCCGGAGAGCTTTATTTCTTCACATGACTATGATCTATTGTCTATTGTCCTTTCCTTTCAACCTGAAGAACTCTCTATAGAGAGAGTTCTCTTGTAGGGACAGTTTATTGGTTTAGGGTGGTGAACTCACTCAGCTTTTAATTTTTCTGGGATTGTCTTAATATCTCCCTAATGAGACACTTCACTAGATATAGAATTATTGGTTGAAAATAATTTGCTTTCAGATTTTTTAATATGTTATACTACTGCCTTCTTGCCACCATGATTTCCATTGAGAAATCGATATCTAATATTATTGAGTCTCCCTTGCTTCTCTCTTGCAGCTTACAGAATTCTCTCTTCGTGTTTGGCATTTGGCACTTTGGTTATAATATTCCACTGTGTTTTTTATTTGGATTAATCCTGTATGGAGTTTGTTGAGCATCTTAGATGTGTACATTCATGTCTTTCTTTAAATTTGGGGAGTTTTCAGCAATTATGTCTTCTAATATTCTCTCTGCTCTTTTCTCTCTTTCTTCTCCTCTGGTACTCCCACAGTGCATATATTGGAATGCTTGATGGTTTCCTACAGGTTCCTCCAACTCTATCCACTTTTCTTCATTCTTTCTTCTTTCTGCTCCTCCAAATGAATGATTTCTATTGGCTTATCATTCTGTTTGCTGATACTTTCTTCTGCAAGCTCCAATCTGATGTTGAATCCCTCTAGAGCATTTTCTAATTTCTGTTACTGTGGTCTTCAGCTCTATTTGGTTTCTTTTCATAATTTCCATCTCTCTATTGATATTTCTCTTTATGTTCATCTATCATTTTCCTGAGTTCTCCTTTTCTTTGTCCATGCTTTCCCTAAGCTCTTTGAGTATATTTGGGCCCATTTTATTTTTTTATTAATGAAGATGTAAGCTTACTAAACAGTCTTGCAAAACATGCAGAATTCCAATACATCACCCCTCCACCAACACCTTGCATTGTTGTGGAACATTTGTTAAAGATTATGAAAGAACATCATCATAATATTACTACTAACTATTGACCATAGCTTACATTTGGTGTATTTCTTCTATAACCCCCCCCCCATTATTAACACCATGTATTAGTATTGCACATTTGTTATAGTTCATGAGAGAATGTTCTCATATTTGTACTGTTAACTACAATCCATCATCCATCACGTTTCACTGTGTTATACAGTCCTATGGCTTGTACAATCCATCCAAAGTGCACACTCAGTGGCTCTCAGTCTCATCACAGAGTTGTGCTATCATCGCTTCACTAAATTTTAGAACATTTTCTTTAGTTCAATAGAAAAATCCCATACCCCCTATTATTGACTCTTAACATTGATATGGTACCTTCTTTGACATTGATGCAAGAATATTACAATATCACTGTTAACTATAGTCCATATGTTACATTAACTGTATTTTCCCATGTATCTCCAAGTTCTTACCACCTTGTAACAGTGACCTTACATTTGTTCTAGTTCATAGAAGAATATTCTTGTATTTTTACTGTTAACCACAATCCTCATCCACCACCAAGCTCCTAAGTTATACGGTCCCTAGATTATTTTCCAGCTTTCTTTCAATTGATATTTATATACTTAGACTACCCCTTTCAGCCACAATCATATTTATAAATCAGCAGTGTTAGTTATACTCAGTATGTTATCATCAGCTCTATTTCTAAACTTTTAAAATCAAGCTAATTAAAAATTCTATGTACGTAAGTATCAGTACCCTTTCTCAGCCCTCATCCTATCTCCTAGTAACCTATACTCTAGATTTTAACTCCATGTGTTTATTCTTCATGTTCAGTTCATATTAGTGAGACAATACAGTATTTGTCCTTTTGTGTCTGGCTTATTTCCCTCAGCATAATGTCCTCAAGTTTCATCCATTGTCATATGTATTGTCATATGTATCCCAATTTCATTTCTTCTTACAGCAACATAGTATTCCATCATATGTATGTACCACATTTTGGTTATTAATTTATCATTTGATGGACACTTGGGTTGTCTCCATCTTTAGGCAACTGTGACTAATGCCACTATGAACATTGGTGTGCAAATGTCTGTTTGTGTCCCCATTTTCAGTTCTTCTGGTTATGGCCCTAGTAGAGGGATTGATGGATCATATAGCAGATCTATGTTTAGCTTTCTGAGGAACAACCAAACTGTCTTCCACAGTGGCTGCATTATTCTACATTCCTACAAATAGTGAAGGAGTGTTTCTATTTTTCCATATCCTCTCCAGCACTTAGTGTTTTCTGTTTTTTTTTTTTTTTTTTTTTTTAATTAATGGCCACTCTATGATGCATGAAATGATATCTCATTGTAGTTTTGATTTGCATTTCCCTAATAGCTAGTGATACTGAACATTTTTCATGTGCTTATTTGTATTTCCTCTTTGGAAAAATATCTATTTGAGTCTTTTGCCCACTTTTAAATTTGATTGCTTGTCTTTTTATATATCATAGAAATCAAACCCTTATTAGATATGTGGCTTTCAAATATTTTCTCCCATTGATTAGACTTCTTTTTCACCTTCTTGACAAAGTCCTTTGAAGCACAAAAGTGTTTAAATTTGAGGAAGTACCATTTATCCATATTTTCTTTCAGTGCTCGTGCTATGGGTGTGAGGTTTAAGAAACCATCACTTACCACCAGGTCTTGTAGGTTTTTCCATACATTTTCTTCTAGGAGTTTTATGGTTCTAGCTTTTATATCTAGGTCTTTGATCAATTTTGAGTTAATTTTTGTATAAGGTGTGAGATAGGGGTTCTCTTTCTTTCTTTTGGATATGGATATCCAGTTCTTCCAGCACCATTTGTTAGATGGATTGGTCTGCCCCAGCTGGGTGGGTTTGACAGCCTTGTCAAAAATCACTTGACTATAGATCTGAAGGTCTGTTTCTGAACAATAAATTTAGTTTCATAGGTCTATATGTCTATCTTTATGCAGTACAATGCTGTTTTTAACCACTGTAGCTAGGTAATATGATTTAAAGTCAGGAAATGAGAGTCCTCCAACTTTGTTCTTCCTTTTTAAGATGTTTCTGGCTATTTGGGGACACTTACCCTTCCAAATAAATTTTATAATTGGCTTTTCCAGTTCTTTAAAAAGAGCTGTTGGAATTTTTATCAGGATTGCATTGAATCTGTAAATCAATTTGGGTAGAATTAATATTTTAATGATATTTTAGTCTTACAATCCATGAACATGGAATGTCCTTCCATTTAAGTCATTGATTTCTTTTAGCAATGCATTACAGTTTTCTGAATATAGGTCCTTTATATCCTTAGTTAAGTTTATTCCTACATGGTTGATTCTTTTATTCACTATTAAAAAAGGATTTTTTCCCCTGACTTCCTCCTCAGGTTGCTCATTACTGGTGTATAGAAACACTACTGATTTTTGTGTATTAGTCTTGTATCCTATAACACTACTGAACTTGTTTATTAGCTCTAGTAGCTTTATTGTAGATTTTCAGGACTTTCTAGGTATAAGGTCATAATCTGCAAATAGTGAAAGTTTTCCCTTTTCCTTTCCAAACTGAACACATTTTATTTCTTTTTCTTGCCTGATTGCTCTAGCTAGAACATCTAGCAGTACTTTGAATGACAGTGGTGACAGTGGGCATCTTTGTCCTGTTCCTAATCTCAACAGGAAAGTGTTCAGTGTTTAACCATTGAGTACAATGTTAGCTTGGGTTTTTCATATATGCCATTTCTCATGTTGAGAAGTTTTCCTTCAATTCCTATCTCTCTGAGCCTTTTTATCAAGAAATTATGCTATATTTTGTCAAATGCCTTTTCTATGTCAGTCGAGAGCATCATGTGATTTTTCTTCTCTGATTTATCAATATGGTGTATTACACTGATTTTCTTGTGAAGAACCACCCTTGCATGCTTGGGATAAAACCTAGTTGATCTTGATGAGTAATTCTTTTAATGTGTTGTTGGATTTGATTAACAAGTATTTTGTTGAGGATTTTTGTATCTATGTTTATTAGGGAAATGAGTCTGTAATTTTCTTTTTGTCTTAATATTTTTATCCAGCTTTAGTATTAGGGTGATGTTGGCTTCATAGAATGAGTTTGGTAGTGTTCCCTCCTGTTCAATTTTCTCGAACAGTTTGAGTAAGATTGGTATTAAATCTTCTTTGAATGATTGGTAGAATTCACCTGTGAAGCCATCTAGTCCAGGGCTTTTCTTTTGGGGGAGGTTTTTGATGAGGGTTTCAATCTCTCTCTTTGGGATTGTTTGCTGAGGTCATCTGTTTCTTCTAGTGTCAGTGTAGGCTGAGTGTTTCTAGGAATTTGTCCATTTCTTCTACATTGTCTAGTTTCTTGGCATACTGTTGTTCATAGTAACTTCCTATGATCTCTTTTATTTATGTGAGGTCAGTAGTAATGTCCCCCTATCATTTCTAATTTTATTCATTTGCATCTTTTCTCTTTTTCTTTGTCAGTCTAGCCAGGGTTTGCCAATTTTGTTGATCTTCTTGAAGAACCAACTTTTTTTTTTTAATACTCTATTGGTTTTTGTTCTCAATTTCATTTATTTCTACTGATTTTTGTTACTTATTTCCTTCTGCTTGCTTTGGGAATAGTTTGCTGTTCTTTTTTAGTTCCTCCAGTTGGTAGTTAGGTCATTGATTTTAGCTCTTTCTTCTTTTTTAATGTAAGCATTGAAGGCTATAAATTTCCCTGTCAGCACTGACTTTGCTGTATCCTATAGGTTTTGATATGTTGTGTTTTCATTTTCATTCATCTCAAGATATTTATTGATTTCTCTTGTAATTTTTCTTTGACTCACTGAGTATGGTTATGTTTAATTTCCATATATTTGTGAATTTTCCCATTTTATGCCTGTTGTTGATTTCCAGCTTCATTCCATTATGGTCAGAGAAAGTGTTTTGTATAATTTGTATCTTTTTACATTTATTGAGACCTGTTTTGTGATCCAACATATGGTTTATTCTGGAGTAAGTTCCGTGAGCACTTGAGAAGAATGTATATCCTGCTATTTGGGGGTGCAGTGCACTATATAGGTCTATTAGGTTTAGTTCATTTATCATATTATTCAAGCTCTCTGTTTCCTTATTGATCCTCTACCCAGATATTCTATGTAATAATGAGGGTGGTGTACTGAAGTCTCCAACTATTATTGTAGAGGCATCTATTTCTACCTTCAGTTTTGTCAGTGTTTGCCTCATGTAATTTGGGGCATCCTGGTTAGGTGTATATATATTTATGACTATTATCTCTTCCTGGTGGATTAACCCTTTTATTAATTTTTAATGCCCCTTCTTGTCTCTAATAACAGCTTTGTCTTTAAAGTCTATTTTATCTGATATATATATATATAGCTACTCCACCTTTTTTTTTTTTTTTTTTTTTGGTTACTGCATGCATGGAATATCTTTTCCAAGCCTTTCACTTTCAATCTATTTGTATCTTTGGGTCTAAGGTGAGTCTCTCATACACAGCATATAGATGGCTCATAGTTTCTTATCCATTCTGCCAGTCTGTGTCTTTTGATTGGGGAGTTTAATCCATTAACATTCAATGCTATTATTGTAAAGGCAGTTCTTACTTCATCCATTTTGACCTTGGGTTTTACCTGTCATATCTTATTTTCACCACTCTTTTTACACTATTAGTTACTTTCACTAATAATCTTCCTTTCTAGACTCTCTTCCAAACCTCTCTTTCCTGTCTTTTGTTTTCAGGCTGTAGCACTCCCTTTAGTATTTCCTACAAAGCTGGTTTCTCGGTGACAAACTCTCTAAGTTTCTGTTTATCTGTGAATATTCTAAACTCATCATCATTTTGAAAGACAGTCTTGCTGGATATAAGATTTTTGGCTGGCAATTTTTCTCTTGCAGTATCTTAAATATATCATACCATTGCCTTCTTGCCTCCATGGTTTCCGATGAGAAATAAGCACTTAATCTTATTGGACATCTCTTGTATGTGATGAATTACTTTTCTCTTGCTGCTTTTAGAATTCTCTCTCTCTTTTTTTTTTTGTATTTGGTATTCTGATTAGTACGTGTCTTGGAGTGGGTCTGTTTGTCTTTATTTGGTTTGGAGTATGTAGTGTTTCTTGGTCATGGGTATATATGTCCTTCAAGTGAGTCGAGAAATTTTCTATCATTATTTCCTCAAATATTCCTTTTGCCCACTTTCCCTTCTCTTCTCTCTTCTGGGACACCCATGACACATATGTTTGCATGTCTCTCACAATCATTTATTTTTCCATTCTTTTCTTTTTCTGTTCTTTTGTGTGTTCATTTTCAGACCCCTGTCTTCACACTTATTAATCCTTCCTTCTGTCTCTTAAAATCTGCAGTTAAATGCCACCAGTATGTATATATATTGAGGTATCAGGGCCAGGGATTGAACTCAGGACCTCATATGGGGGTAGCCGGTTCTCAACCACTGAGCCACATCAGTTCCCCTGAGTTGGTTTTTTCATTTGTTTGCTTGTTTATTGTTTTTGTTTTTTTTCCCCCTAGGAGGCACCAGGAACTAAACCCGGGACCTCCTATGTGGGAAGCAGGTACTCAATTGCTTGAGCCACATCTACTCTCCTCCACCAGTATTTATTTATTTATTTATTTATTTATTTATTTATTTATTTATTTATTTTTAAAGATATTTAGATTACATAAATGTTACACAAAAATTATAGGGATTCTCATATGCCCCACCTCCCACACCTCACACAACCTCCCACATAAATATCCTTCATTAGTGTGGTACATTAACTGAAATTGATAAACACATCCTGGGGCTTTGCCATTAAGCATGGACCATAGTTCACATTGTAGACCACACACGCTCCCACACAGTTCTGCATGTTATATGATGATATAAAATGGCCAATATCTGTTATTGCAATGTCACTCAGGACAATTCCCAAGTCCTGAAAAAGCCCCTGTATTACAACTGTTTTTCCCTCTCCCTGCTCCCAGAGCCTCCAGTGGCCACTGGCTCCACATCAATATTGTAATTTCTTCCATTGCTTGAATCACAATATGTCTATAGTAGAATACCAGTAAGTCCACTCTTGTCCATAGCTTTTCCCCCCATCCTGAGGAGTCTGGAATGGTGATGTCCACTCCACCTCCAATTGAGAGGGGGCTTATATCCCATAGGGAAGATGGATGGGATTATCCTGCCTGCAGCTGCAGACACCAGTATATTTTTAATTTCATTTATTGTGCTTTTCATTCCATAAGAGCTGCTACTTTTCTATGTGTTCTTTAAAATTTTCTTTGTACTCATGTTGTCTTCTTTATTTTTTTAATTTTCTGCCCTCTGAGATGGCTCTCTCATCTGTGTGCTCATTGTCTGCTTGTTGTATCTGCTCATCATCTCTACTCATTGTGTCTACTCATTGTCTCTGCTTGTTTTCTGCTCATTGTTCTGCTTGTTGTCTGCTCATCTTCTTAGGAGGTACCAGGAACTGAACCAGGGACCTCCCATGTGGGAGGTGGGTGCCCAACTGCTTGAGCCACATCTGCTTCTTGCTCGTTGTGTTAGCTTGTTGTGTTAGCTCATTGCATCAGCTTGTCTTCTTTAGGAGGCACTGGGAACTGAATCTGGGACCTCCCATGTGTGAGGCAGGTGCCCCACTGCTTGACCCACATCCACTCCCCCCCACCCATGTCTTCTTAATGTCCTTAATCTCATTAGCTATATTTTTGAATTTATTAAGCAGATTTATCTGAACAACTATGATTTGTCATCTCAACTCCTTTACTTCTTTATGTCATCTGGAAGTTCAGTTTGTTCTGTTGACTGGACCATATCTTCCTTTTTCTTAGTATGGCTTGTAATTTTTTGTTGGTGTCTTAGTATCTGATTTTCTTGATATATTCTAGGCTCAGTTTCTCTCTTTAGTCTAGGGCTTTCTATTTGATTGGCTTTGTGCTACAGTCCCTCTAAAATATTTGGTTCAACTTATTTTGGAACTGAATTTTTTCAGTTCTTATTCATGTGTTTCTTGCCCTTTCTCCCTTGCTGGGAGACCTCAGCAGATTGACCTATGTGAGTGCTCTCCTTCAGGGCTGATCCATGTAATGAGTTTAGAGAATAGTTTCAGACCAAAGAATTGGGGCTTCCCTGATTCTTTCCAGGCATGCATCTTGTCTTGGGCATGCACATGAGGCCCTAGGAATTCCTCCATTTACACAGTTCCAAATGTCCCTTCTTTCCTAGGAAATGTTTTCCTCATGGTCCCAGACACTGCTCTCTATGTCCTTAACAGCTAACAATACCTTGCCTTAGGCACCATGACTTGACTGCTCTCCCACAGCATTCTGTAGGAGAGCAAGATCTGAAATGGCAGATCCCAGTATGTACATGAGGGTTTCTCTACTCCCTCCAGAACTGAGACCAGGGCTCCCATCATGATTGGGACAGAGCCTCCCACATAGCATATCTTTAAATAGATGTTGAGAACCATCCTGGGGAATTCAAGTCAGTCAACATGAATTGCCTTTCATAAAGCATTCCTTTTATGGTAATTTGTCAGTTATTCTAGAAAACAATCATTATACATTTTATGGACACACTATGCCCAACACATTTAAGAATTGTTTGGAGGCAGAGACTTTAGCTCTTAATGAATTTTTATTTTTTTAGCATCATAAGGGGGAGTATATATATATCATACTAAATCAATTAGCAAAATATGCCAAAGGTGTTCATTTTCACAGTAAGAAGTGAGCATAAAATCTTGATATTTGATTATTGACTGCATATAATTTTTCCAGGGAATGAATTTGTTCATCATGGTAGCCTGTGTCTTGAAACAAGCAGCATTTTGAAATATGTTATTCCAGACCTCTGCATAACAACTGAGGCTTAGTGCCAATTATTTGTAACACACTACAGGCAAAACCTTATACTCTCTGGCACTATTGTACTATTAAGGGTGTGCACCTATCTCAGCAGGCCCTTTAGGGTGATATTGTAGGATTCTTGCATAGGCTGGCTTTGAAATGCCAAGGCCTTGAAAGCCATGGCAAGGGTCTCAGTGGTCATTGCTGGGAAGGACTCCTTTCTGGAGCTGCCTGACAGACAGTGGAGGACAAGAATCTACCAGAGCACAAGTAGTAGAAGGACAGTGGCCATGGGAACCACCATGGAATTACGGGACAAGTCATTTCCCTGTTTTGAGGCATTACATAAGTGGTCTGAATTTTGTGATACTCATAGAAGAGGCTCCCAAAATATGACACTTCACTCTGGTAAGGGGAGCTTGGTGCTAGAATTAATTTAATTTAAAGTTCAACAAATTATTGTGATGCGTCTTACCCCCAAGTATCTATGCAATAAAATTTTTGTTGCACAATCTCCCTTATAATGCTCAATATCACTTCCTTTCAGTTGTAAGATTTGTGCTGAGGAGTTCTTTATAAAAATATATTATTCTATTGTGTTTTGATAATTCACAAACACTCTTTAATTCTTACTGTAGTTTTCAAACTTTGTTAGCTCTCTTTGTGGACTTTCAAAGAGAGCTTCAACAGCCCATACTTTCGTGTTAATCTTTGTCTATTGTTCAGTAACTGGGGTCATTAATTTGCTAATAGCATTGGAGAGATGCTAAAGTTTTTCAAAACTGCAGTTTGACCTAATTAATGTCTTTTCTGAATTGTGTTAATTCCCCCATTAACCACTCTGGGGCCTCTTCAAACTCTCCAGTCTCTGCTGCCATCTATTCAGAAGTGTTATATGTTTACAACCGGTTGTGATTGCCGTGACCATGCGTAAAATAGCAGTGTTTTAAAAATGCTTGCAAAAGCTTTTTCCTTCTTGTCATTTTTTAAATTTGATCACTTATAACTCTTTCACTTATTACTTTGCCAATGTTTGATTGGCATCCATTCTGCTTTCCTGTGTTCACCAAGGCTGATGATGTCCTGTCTGCCCTGCTACCACCACCCAGCAGCTATTTCTTGGTGATTGACAGTGAAGAGGATTAGTGTAGACCTAGATCAGAACTATTTTCTTGACCACACTGATTAAACATAACTTTTTAAAAATCCATGGAACTGCACTACACAAACAGCAAACCCAAGTTACACTATAGCATTTTTATAAAAACCATGGAAATTAGGAGAATGTACTTTCATTAATTGTAACAAATGTTCCACATCAAGGCAAGGTGTTTGTAATAGGGTGGTAGATGGGAATCCTGTATTTAATGCACGATTATCCTGTAAACTCACAATTTCTCTAATAAAAAAAGGGCAAACTTTTATAAAAATTAAAAAAAAAAAACATAAAGGGCAAAAAAATAATTGTTTCACAGTGAGAAGGAACTGGAGACTGAGTCAAGAATTGCTGTATACAATCTCTAATGTTCCTTAGTTAGAATTATGTATAGCAAACGGTGTATAACAATAAGCTATTCTATCATCTTTATGATAAATTTTTATACTGCTAGGGTTACATGTGGATCCTGACCATGATATTAATATTTGAGTGCACAGAATGCATAAAACCGAGTAAGTAACTGCCCTAGCGGAATGATGACTTAAAAGGTTTATTTCTGGCTGGGTGGTTTCTATGCTACATGAGATACCTACTATGATAAATAGGTACCAACACAAATACCGTTTTTTATTTTATAGTGTACTTAGTCAACAAATGTAAGACTTTTCTTCTTCTGTCTGGGAGAATCAATTCTGCACTGATGGCTAAGGACTAAAATTAAAAAGTAAAAGGAAATACATAAACCTAGTTTTAAAAAAATACAAATGTGCATTTAGTGATTTGTTTGATAAATCTGCTAAATTTGGTGATGATTATTATTTCCTCACCCTTATTCCCTTTCTCCTGCCCTCTTTTTTTCAGAGCACCTATTACCTTCTAACACAATATATGTTCTTTATTTATCATGCTGATTTTCACTGTCCATCTCCTTCTCTCTTTGCTAAACTAAGTTCTTGGAGGGCAGACATTTTTGCCTCTTTTGTTCACTGATGAATTCTATGGGCCTAGAATGGTTCCTGACATATGGTATGTGATCAGAAAATTTTTGCTGAATTGAATTAATTTATTATTTATTTTGCTATCTTTTTTTTCCAGAGCCAATCTGCAGAGATGGACTGATTTGTGGCTGTAGTTAGGATCAGGGTGAGAAGAAATTTCTGTCCTGTATTCCTGTCACAGATAGAAGAAGCAAAGAAAGGGCCCACAGGGCATCTTTTGGTTTCCTTTCAGTTCATAGCATAGTACTGCCTTTGCCTGTAAGTGCTCTCCATTATGAGCCTACATTCTGGCTCTGGTAACTAGCTAGCTAAGGGATCCTGAACAAGGCACTTCACTTCTCTGGCTCTTGGTTTCTTCGTTTATAAGTTGAGCGGATGGACTAGATCACCTTACTAGCAAACGTTGACTGTGCTAAAGAATTATCTCCAAATTTCCCACTTAGAAAACAAAACTGAGGCTCAGAAAAATTACATAAATTGCCCACAGTCACAGTTAATAGATGAGAAATCAAGATTTCAACATTTTGGAATCAGTCTATGCCCCTAAGCCTATGTTCCTCCTTTTAAAAAAAAAAAAAAATTGGGAAGTATAATATGCTTAGAAAAGTGTACAGATCATATATATATGGCTCAATACATTATCATAAAATGATCCCATGTGTGAAACCACCACTCTGGTCAAGAGACAGGAAGATCACAAACACTCCCTCTCTTGAAGCCCCTCTCAATCACTATGCCTCTGTCTTCCCTAAAGGAAACCTGTATATTAAATTTGAAACTCACAGATTGGTTTTGCCTACTTTTGAAATTCATATAAATGTATTCTGGCTGTTTTGTCCAACACAATGTTTGTGAAATTCATCCATTTTGTAGCATGTAAGTGTATTTATCATTGATATACCTTTGTATAAATACACTGCAATATATTTATTCATTTTACTATTGATTAACATTTGAGTTGCTTCCAGTTTGGGAATATTATGCCTAATGCTGCTATGAACATTCTTTTGTGCATGATTTTGGGGCATGTATGCATGCAACTCATTCGGGTGTATACCTAAGAGAGCAATTCCTAAGTTCAAAGATAAATCCAACTTAAGCATTCTTGCCAACAGCATATGAACGTTTCAATTTTTTCACATCTTTAGTAGAGTTGCTATTGTCGCTTTTTCCTTTTTTTTTTTTTTTTTTTGCCTTTTAGTGGATGTATACTGGTATTTAATTATGATCTGAGATTGCATTTTCCTGATGATTAACGAGATTGAACCCTTTTTCTTATGTTTATTGGCCACTAAGTATCCCATTTTGAAATGTTTTTTTCAAGTCTCTTCCCCATTTTTCTACTCAGCTGTTTTTTTTTTTTTATTATTATTAATTTGTAGAATTCTTAATAAATGCTGGATAGATGTGGTTATATTGTCAATATCTTTTTTCCACTGCACAGTGTTACTCTGTTACCTGACTGGTGACATCAGTATTGGAACTAATTTAAGAGCCAGATGTTGGGCAAACACAACAAGCTGACTCAGTATTTTCTGCTTATCTTCTTTGGTGTATATTACTAAGCATATTCAACTTTTTCAGAGTTATTCTAGGTTGATTTCCTCAGGGATGTGTGTGTGTGTGTATGTGTGTGTGAAGGCCTCTTTATAAGCATATGAACTTTACAGACTAAAGAACACTTTTTGGGATTCAAATTTTGACAAGAGAGTGAGGGAAAAATTCAGTGATCTTGATATTGAAAGTTCTTTGCGACAAACACCAACCCTACCCTTGACCCTCATTCCAGCCCTGAGCCCCACCTTATTCCTGACCTTCACTCTATCTCTACCTCTTCCAGGCTCAACCTATGATAGTTGTATCTAAGGGTAAACTGGAGTTAGGAATAACAGTATCAAGGAATGAACTGAATATCAGGGATGAGCATGGGGCTCTTAAAATAGAATACACGATATTTAAAAGCTGAAAGAGTACTTCTTTTAGGTGTAATGTCAAATTCTTGTTTTATATTTCAGAATGGCAATGGCAAGTACTCCCCAGCACAGACACTAAGTGGAAATGGAAGGACGAGCCGCGTAACATCCAGAATCCCAGCGACATCATTCCATAGGCCTTTACTGAACACAAGGAGCCTGCCCTTGCTTCTTTTGAAGTCCTGGCCTTAATCACACAGGTGTTCCTTACTTTATAGTGGTGTAAATTAGTATCTGATATATCAGAATACATGTTACTTAAAGCCACATCTCTAACTCCCCATGCTGTGTGGAAACAGCGGACATGGAGAAAGACCTATTCTTGGTCAGTCAAGAATAGACCTGAGAATGCACCTAAGTCCGATGTCTATTATTTCTTTATCTCCATGTAGAAACAGGTTAAGAAGTCAAAATCGTAGAATGTTTTAAAGCTCAAGTTACTTTAGATGCTCTCTTTTAAAGGTTTTAAACCTGGAATTCTCAGACGGGCTTTTGTGGATTTATTTCTGAAATTGTATGCCACATGTCCAATGCATAGTTGTACTTGTATTGTTTTCTTGGGAGAGAGTCTCTAGCTTTCATAAGATTCTCATGGGATTCTATGATCCAGTAGCAACGAACTGCTCTAGTTCAACACTTTCATTTGGGCAGATGAGGAAACTGACTCATTTAAGGCCACACATTTAATTGCCGGTAGAACCAGAACTAGACATCACCAATCCTTATTCCTGGACTGATACTTTGGCCAAACTAAAGAATACAAAGTTAAAGGTTGGGAATGGGATAGGGAGATAACTTGCAATCCCTATTTATGGAATTAGACTTTTTTTTTCCTATGAAAATTCACTTTCAATTATAATAAGAGGATTCAGTGGAAATACAGGATTCAATATACAAACTATGGGTTTATTGCCAATGCATCTATTTATTTTGTAACTTGGGGGAAACCTGTAATTAGAGTTAACAGTAGTTCTGATTAATACATTCTATCTGCTCCCATACTGTGCTAGGTTTCCTTCTGAGTGCTGGGACATGTTTTATTAACATGGAAGGGCTGTTGCAGCTCACCTCTTGTCACTTGAATCAGTTGCCTGCTGGCCAGGCACTCAGTTTTGTGTGGCAGAACCTTACTGAGTCTGCATGATAATGGGCCTTTTAAATCCTAAACAATAAACATTCATTTTACCACTCCACCCAGCACAGACATGCTCTCTACCTCAAATCAGCCACAAAGAAGACTTAGAAATCAATTCATTGAGCATAGGCTTCCTGCCTGGTTCATGCTTTGTAGCAAATAATTTTAGTAAAATATCTGCAGAGTATGTGTTTTGAATATGCACAAATTGAAGTATTGCACATAATGAGGTCTTCAACCTTTTTGTGACATTTCTGTTTTTATTCATAAAACATATTCTATTGGGCAAAACTGATTTTTATGTATGGGTAACTAGGATTAGAAAAGCCCCAAGATGGGCTTCTGGGGAGAAAAGACACTCAGGTGATTTCCCCAATGTTTGGGGGAATTTTCAGGATTTCAAAGTCCTTGGGTTGCTTGAAATATTTTGCTTCATGGAAAACCAATTTATTCTATTTGTGCTTGTCAGATTCATTAGAATATTCTCATGCATAAACTATCAATTGTTGGAAAAGCCAATATGAGTGTGTTTGGCCCTGAAGAGGAATGTCTTGTCAGGTTCAGACGGATCAAATGGATATGTCCCAAATTCCCTTCTGGTGGGGTCTGAAGTTTGAGCCAGACTTTCTTCCTCATATCTCCTAGGCCAGAGTTCCAGTATCTCACCACGCTTTCATGTTCCCAGGAGTTTCCAGGTTCTTAAAACTCAGGAGAACTCCAGGCCAGGAGCAGCAAGTCTCAACTGTTTTCAGTTAGGAGATCACTCAAGGAGGCAAACAGCCCTGTCCCAACTGTTACTCTTGCAGTCACTCCCCTCTCCACTCCACCGCCCCAATAGTGCTGTAATTAGTGGCAAAACTGATGCTGCTTTTGGGATTTCATGGAGCTGATGTGTTTTTCATTAACATAAGAAAACCAGTAACTTATGCCAGAACCTGAAACATTGGCTCTGTTAACTATAATATAAACCTTAATGTGCAGGAGACCAACTGGAGGCAACATGGGGGTCCTCTTGGACCACACTCAGCTGCATGTCTTAAAGCAGGATGGTGGTGCAACTACAGAAAATCAACTAACCCTTTAATGATATTCATCTATTCTCTCTCCTTCTTTCCTCTCTATACACACTTGCTTTCAGTCAAGGCTTTTCCCTGGTTTTAATCATATATTCTGATTAAAAAATGGGACCTCTCCAAGTTTATTGTGTACCTTTTATTTTATGTTTCAAGAGCTCAACTTGAAAAGAGAGAGAAAGAGAGAGAGCACTGCCAAGCTATTGTAAGGTAGCAGTTTTATTTTAAAATCACTGCGGTGTATTTGAGATAGAGGCATGATGCGATGATCTTTTTTATTGCAGTGTGATCAAACATAACGAGTAGGATCAGTCTGCAAGCTTATCACTATTCTATGTTGTAAAATTGCCCAAGAGTAAAATGCAAATACAAACAAGGAGTTTTAATAAGTCAATGTAATAAAAGATCCAGGAAACAGGAAGCCGGTGACTGTGCTTTGGCTTCTTCCCAAGGGGTGGCTTGAACCCGACTCTTTTAGAGCCGGTCTGACTTGGGTCCAGTCAGTTTCCAAATACTAAATTAAAAACATAGCAGATTAACTGTAAACAATGTTATTCATTTTGAAAGAAAGCTTTTTTCCCCTCATTTTTATTCATTTGAGAGATAACAGTGAACTAACCTACAAGATATGAAACAAAGCAGAGTCAATTTCCTTACAACACTTTCCTTTGTGAGTTAGTGTAAATAATTTGGCCATTTTAATTGACTATAACTGATAACGCTGAGTTAATAAAAAGGGTCTTTGGGGGCCATTAGAGTTACAATTCTCTCCTCTGCTTCCCCCATGATCATGCTCTAATTTAGGTTTATAGTAAGTGATCACTGCAAACTAAAATTCTAATAACAATACAAATAATAGTCTAATGATCAGACTGAAATGTATTTCAGTTGTCTTTTTGTAGAACAGCAAAGGCCCTTTAGGTTTATGCTCTTTGAATATACATATTTTTGCCTGCATATAAATCTTCAAAAAGTGCCAAAGATGAAGCCCCATAAATATTGTATAGAACATGTGATGAGTTTTTCTTTATGAATTTTTTGCAAAAGAATTGCTTGTAATTTTTGACTTCGGCAAAATGAAAGGTGGAGTTGATATTAGCCTATTTCACCTTAAGTTTTATCCTCATGGGACTATGTTTCTGCCCAAAATTTCTGTGATGGGTAAGGATGGACATTCATTCACTGATATGGATCAGAATGGCCCTTTGTGTGGCTCAGGCCTATTCTTGGTATTAGGTGTTGTCAGGGCTTTTGAGTGCAACATCACATGCCCTCAGTCAAGGGAGAGACAGAACTATGACTGTTTCTGGTGGCCTTGTCAAAGAATGCTCACGTATTATACATTTGGATTCCAGTGGTAAACTGTCAGGGGAGCCAGGATGTAAGTTTTCTTCACTGTGACATTTTAATTTTTGGAAAAGAAAGTTGCTTTCTAGTATCACTCTGGACTTTTTACCTGGGTGCATGCTGGAGCTTTGGGGTTTTAATTATACCCTCTCCTTTCTCTGAACGTTGTCTAGTCAGATGCATTTGATTCAGTAAATCTGCATTTACCGTAGAGATTGCAGAACCTCTATCTAGGCTGACCAAGAGTTTTACCAAAAATAGATTTCAAAATGTGAGGGCTGTAAATAAAGTCACCATTTTAAGAGGTGCAACTCATCTCACATCCACCCTTGGGGAACAAATATGTTGTTAAGGAGGATTTTCTTCTTGTTTGGAAGTGATGAACACAATTACCACTTGATAATTTATGGGGTGCCATCTCTTTAATGACATCTAGTAAGCACTACATTGCTGTAGGGGCCAGAGGCATTGTCACCTACAATTCATTAGAAGGTCACAGGCCATTGTCAAAACCTGAACATATTTAAGCTCCCTACAGTGACTTGATAACATGTGTTCTGTCTATAGAGATTCCAGAGAATGAGGCTTTTCTGGAATTCCCACTTCCTGGGAACAGGGTGCTGAAGAGCTTTGGGCTGTCTGAATGAAACTGAAGAGTTGCTTTTGTTTCAGAGAGATGCCCTTTAAACCTCCTCTGAACCAAACCTCTTGGCTTCCAATACATGTTGATCATACTTCACTGCTCAAGCAGTTTTGAAGAATGACCTCCTGTTTCTAACTCTTGAATTAAAAAAAAAAATCCTCTTGTGAATATGCTAGATACTTCAAAAATGTTAAAGGAATAGTTCACCTTTTTAGGGGGGAGAAAAGGAGTCTCTAATATACATTAAAGGAGAAAAAAAAATCTTTGTAATAGTGAAAAACATCAAGAATCTGGAAAAAAACTAAATTTAGGTTGGAATACATTTAAACGAGACTTAGGTGGAGATGTAAAGATGTTGTCAGAGAAAATGTGATTCACTCATAAAAGTGGCAGCTGCTACTCTTTTAGCTTCTTTCACCTTTTCTTTGGAGTCATATTTCTCTCATGGTCCCTCTATTCTCCAAGAACCTCTCAGTTCTTTCTTCAAAATGCACCACTGAAAGTTGTAAGGTATACAGAGAGAGAGAGAGAGAGAGAGAGAGAGAGAGAGAGAGAGAGCGCGAGAGCGAGCATATGTGAAGAGTCACACAATTCCTAAAATCTTGACAGGTGTCTGCAATACCATCATCAGACATAGCTTACTGCTGAAGTTAAAGCACAATATTGAGACTGATAAAGATTGAACGAGATAAGGGAAGAGAGACTGAGCCAGTTCATGTAACAGCTGCAACCATTCCCAAATGTTTTTCTGCATAATCATGCAAGAAATTCATCATGCATTTCCTATTAAATATTCATGCAACTTGCTCCACAGGAGGGCTGTGGTATTTATTAATTCCCTGGTGTTGGTAGGTTTTTGGTACATCTACTGCCAGCAATAAATGTGTCATGCCTAGCAAATTCAGTTCTTGGCAGAAATTATTAGAATATAATACTTACTTACAGGATATTGCAAGCTTTAATTATGCCTAACTGATTTTCTGGACTACCTTGAAATAAACAACCGATTCCTTTAGCTTTTAGAGGAAAGGAAGGGCCAAAGGGGCGAGGAATGGACGGTTTAGTTTGAAGCATTTCACTTTAAGTGCCCCATCTTTGTGAGAGGTGATCCATTTCTAACACATACTAGTAATTACTATAAAGAAAAGTGATATCTAATGATTATCAGCAAGTGAAGATTCCTGTTCTTCTTTGCAATTGAAAATTTCTTATCCCAAGACTTTATTAACCAAAAGGATGAAAGAGGAAAAGCTACTTACCAAAATTGAGCTCCAAATTAGTCAGTGCATAACATTAAGTGTTCCTAAACTGGAGCTTACAAACACAGGCTGATAAAATTAAAATAAGACTTACAGCCTGCATTTCAGAAAACATTGAAATGGACAGACACAAGGTAAGGTGGCATTTTTTTAGTAATACATTTATACAATGCCTATTTTATAAATTGCCATAAGCTCAAAACTACAGAAAGCAAATGGAAGTAAAGGACATGGACCTTGTCCTTGAAGTGTTTAGATTCTGACTGGGGAATAAAGACATTCATCCAAGGAACAACGAGAGAAACAACTATTTCATAATGTAAGACAAACTGACTGTAATCTTAATGTGCACAATGTTTATCTTTCTAAATTTTTAAAGAAATAATTTTTTCTCATGACAACTCTGTCCCATAATAAGAGCAGATAATGTCCTCATTTTTAAAGGGGGAAAGCTGAACGGCTGGCCTATGTTTATGTGTCAGGTTATTGAAGAGCCTTGGTTACAACCAGTTATTGTGAATCGTGGTTACATCAAGGTAAAACATTACCCGGAACTACCAGAGGATGTGTCTTCCAGCAGCAACTCTTTTGTTGCTTCTAATTATGATGGAGAAGCTTGCAGCAGACCACATTCTAGATAAACCAAAACAACTAGTTTCAAAGCATTGGAGACCTGCTGATGCAACCAGGACTGGGGAGGTGGGGACTATTCCAAAGGGGAAAACCACAGAGATTTTAGCCAATGGTCTGCATCTGTTTTTGTCCCTGGGAGTATTTGCTACTTCTAGGCAAGGGGAAAGAGATCAAGAATCTGGTATTTGCCTCCCAGAGGCTGCTGCATGGCAGGAGGAAACCAATGCTTGGAAATTTTGGCAGTCATGGCAAGGATGGGAAGAGGGGTGTAGCTAAGATTCCAGTGCAAAGGGTGGAGCAGAAAACTGAGGCTGACATACGGTCACATTTCTCCTTAATACGTTTACTAAAAATCTAGCACTGTGGCTCAGAAGACAACGTGGTTAAGCAGAAATTCTACCAAAAGCAAAGTTCTCAACAGTCTTACCTTGTTGAAACACAAGGATTAGCGTTCAGGATCCATCAAGGAGAGGACCATGTGATGGAGTGAACTAGAGATAAGCTGAGCCATACCAAAACTGCAACACAGCTTCAACTCAGTTCATTCCCGGCTTGGGTTAGGTAGATAAGCTCCCGTTCTATCAGCCAAGCAGAGGGAAGATGAACCCTCCTTGGATGAAGTTAACATAGGGAGGCTCTACAGCCTCTCGCTATATAATATTCAGCATTCCATAAAAATTACTAGACATGTAAGAGACAGGATCATGACCAAAAATAAAGAAAAAACTTGATAAAAGAAACAGACCTATGGGTGATGCAAATATTTGTATTAGCATACAAGTATTTAAATTATGATCAGGATGTTCAAGAAATAGAGAAAAGAGTGGGGAAAACAGGAAGCAAAATAAAAATTTCCAAGGAGTTGAAATCTACTGGTAAAAAGATAATTAAATGGGAATTCTAGAGCAATTAACTCAATTGTTCAATTAAATCGAGTAACTGAAATTAAGAGCTCAATACATGGGTTTCTCAGCAGAATATATATAGTAGAAGACAAGATTAGTGTACTGAAAGATAGGTCAATAGAAAAATGTCTAAATTGCAGCACAGAGAGGAAAAAGAATGGACAATATATGAAAGAGTATTAAAGACACATGGAAAACATTACAAAATTCTAATGTATATGTCATCTGAGTATCATAAAAAAAGGTGAGAGCACAGCAATATTTGAAGATATAATGGTCAAAAATTTTTCTAAACTGGTAAATCCACAGATTTTAGAAGCTCCACAAACCCAAACAGAATAAATAAAAGAAAAACAGAGGCACATCACAGGAAAAACTGCTGAAAATGAAAGACAATTAAGAACATTTGAAAGCACAAAAATATGTTCACTATCTTCAAAGGAACAACAAAAAAAATTATAATTTACTTTTCACAGAAATGATGAAAGTCAGAAGGCAACAGAATGACATCTTTAAAGTGATGAAAAAATATGTGCCAACCCTACAATTCTATGCCTAGCAAAAATGTTCTTCAAAAATGAACAGAAATAAAGATGTTTTCAAGAAACACAGAGCATTTATTGGTAGCAGACATCCACTAAAAAAATACTAAAGGGATTACTTCAGATAGAAGAAAAATCAGCCCAGATGGAAAAAAAGAAATGCAAGAAGGAATGAAAAGGTACATATGTAGGTAAATATAAAAGAATTCTGACTGTTAAAAAAATTAATTATACTGTCTTACAAGTTTTTAACATAGAGAGACATAAAATTCTTGAAAATAATACAAAAGGTAGGAGGGCATATATGGAGTCAAAGTGTTCTAAGATCTAGGGTTATCAGGGAAGTCATAAAACAAATATTTTGATCTCATTTTAAATTAATCAAGGACAGATATTTTAATCTCTAGGCTATTAAATGGATATTAGAAGAAAGTATAAATATAAATTAATTGAGAAAATATGAAATAAGAAATAGATTTGATTAATTGAAAAGAATAAGAAGAGAGAAAAATAAGGATAAAACGTGGGTCAAATAGAAAACAAACAGAAAATGGGTAATTATACACCTAGTTTATTATAATTGCATTGAATAAAAGTGGATTACATACTACCATTAAAAATTTAAGAATTTCAGATGATAAAAAACAAAACTATATTCAAATTAAAAGAAATCTGCTTTAAATATAAAGACACAGAAAGTTTAAAAATAAAAGAATCAGAAAAAATATATCATTTAAACATTAAGCAAAAGAAATCTTGTCAAAAAGTTTTCAGAAAAGGTAAGCATCAAGTTAAGAAATATCACAACAGGTAGAGATATTTCATAAGAATATGTATGGGGTAAATATACCCCTTGTGCAAGCCTAATAATGATAATAATATCATTATTGTATTGTAAATTACAATTCTAAATCTGTATATACCCAATCATATAGCATCAAGACATATAAAGGAAAAAGTGACAGAATAGGAAACAAATTACAGTCATACTAGGAGACTTTAATTCAAATTTCTCAATAGGTGATAGGATAAACAAAATAATTTATAAGACTATAGAAGATTGAGCAAGAAAATTAACCAACTTGAGTTAATTTATATTTATAGAAAAATGCACCCAGCAATGTCAGAATGCTCATTTTTTCAAGTGCACATGGAACATTTGCCAAAATGTTGGGTCATTAAGCAAGCTCCAAAAAAATTTTAAAGATTCATTCATTCAGAATATGTTCTCTGAACATGATGGAAGTAAGCTGGAAAGAAGTTGACTAGGAAACCCCCAATTTATTGGAAATAAAACAATGTACTTCTAAGTAAATCTCACACAAAACTTAGAAAATAATTTGTACTGAAAGATAAAGAAGATACAATTTATAAAAACTTGTGTGGTATACCTAAAGTACTTAAATGTGCATATTAGGAAAGAAAAGAAATGAAAAAGAAGAGTAATTACAAATAAAATATAGGGAAGAGAATAGTAAAAATAAAGCAAGTGATCAATGAAATAGAAAACAAACTTACAAGAGAAAAAGTTTCAACTAAATTAAAAGTTGGTTATTTGAAGAGATTAAAAAAATTGTTAACCCCCTAGCAAGACTGTTCATGAAAAAGAGAAGACACAAATTATCAGTATCAGGGATGAAAATGATACAGATCATGCTGATATTAAAGAAATAAATATAGGATATTATAGATGGCTTAATGTCAATAAATGTGACAACAACTTTCATCAACAACTTAGATGAAATCAACAAATTTCCCCCAAAATAAACTATACAAAAAGGAATAGAATATTTAAACAATCATGTATCTAGTGAAGAAATCAAATCCATGGTTTAAAACTTGTCCACAAAGAAAACTCTTGGTCTAGATTGCTTTATTGATGAGTTATACTAAACATTTGAGGAAGAAATAAAAACTATTTCAGAGTATAGAAAAAGAGGGCATACCTCCCAACTTGTTTCACAAGGCCATTATGAAACTGCTGCTAATACCTGAAGAAGAGTTTAAAAAAAAGGACAGTTCCAAGCTGATCTCTTTCATGAATTTAGAAGCAAAAATCTTAAACAAAACAGCAAATCAAATCTAATAATATCAAAAGAGGATAGTACAACAAAACCAGTAGGCTTTATTCCAAGAACACAGAAGTTTCTTTAAGAATAATGCAGGCAACCTAATAGAAAGTGGACAAAAGACTTGTACAAGCACTTTACAAAGGTAAATATCTGAATTGCCATAAGTATATGAAAAAGTGCTCAACTATATTGAACTTCAAGGGAATGCAAACTAGAACCCAAATGATATAACAGTCATCAAATACTTAGATGAGCAATACCAAGAACTGGAGAAGTTGTGGAGTAACTGGTGGTGAAAGCATAAATTGATAAAACATCTTAGAAAAGAATTTGGCAGTGTCAACTTAAGCTGACCCAGCAATTCCACTTCTGATTATATACATAACAGAAATGCATATATATTCAAAAATATGTACACGATTGTTCACAGCACACTATTCATAATAGCACCAAACTGGAAATAACCTAAACAGCCATAAAAAGTATAATGGATAAAGTGTTATGTATTTGTGAAATGACATAATATGTAGCAATGAAAATGAGCAGACTATTGCTACACAAAATAACATGAACCAACCTCACAAACATAATGTTGAGCTAAAGAAGAGAGTCAAAGAAGAGTATGTACTACATGAATCCAATTATGCAAATTTCAAAAATAGGCAAAACTAATACATGGTGTTAGAAGGCACAGAGTGGTTTTCTTCCAAGGTTGGCAATGAGCAGTGGACAAAAAGGATGATTCTGGACAATGATGATTTTCTGTTTCTTGGTCTGGTGCTGATTGCATTCACTTGCATATTTAGGATTACACTAGGGATTTGTGCACTTGTCTGTATTTGTTATACTTCCACAAAAAGCTTATGTAATAAAGAAAGACTATATGGAAGCTCTTAAAGCGCTGAATGTGCTTCAACCAAGCAGCAATCCTCTTAATTGACTTAAAAGAATCTTTGCTAATAAGAAGAAAAAAGGAAGATGGGTAGAAAAAGCGTTTCTTCCTCCACCCACAGATTATAAGCATGCACAGGTATAAGAGGATGAAGTCATACTGAGACAATGAGAAAGAGAATTTCAGACAAATGGTGTTATTTGGAAGAAAAGGTTTAAGACAGAGACCCTCTGGGTGATTTAGGCTCTGCTCTAAAAGAAGGTAAGCACTTTATCTGGGACACTGTTGGGTGGAGCAGTGACAGTCAGATGGAGATGCTCCTGGGGCATGGGGGATGGGGAAGCTTCCTCAAAGCAGTCAAGGATATGGCTGACATCATCCACTACAGGCTGGATGGGAGATGGCAGATAATCTTAACTTGGATTTTAATACAGATTATCTGTTTATTTCCCATCCACCTAACTCTAGGTTATGGAGAGCAAGTTTCCTTATTTTATTTGACTTTCCAATTGACACTTGTATTCTAGCCATTACAGGAAGTGCTAGTCAGACTCTAAAAGAGAGCCTGAATTCCACTTTTAAAAAGAACAAATTTTGGTAACATTTAAGCATCAGTTGAATTTTCATCATTGACCTGTTATTTTTTTCTGTTGGAGTTCTGATTTGTGTGTGGGTGATTTTGTGTAGTGTTATGTGTATGTGTGTGTGTGTGGTGTGTGCTGACATATGCTCTGCTAACAAAGAGAGATATCAATCTTCTATACCTTCTCTTTGATCATAAAAAAAGTTCTAAGTGTGAATAAGAGATGCCTTTATCTCTTGGTCAATTGAAATCTTGTTTCTCCTTATATAAGACCCCTGAAAGTCATTGTCACCTTCTTGAAGAAATAAAGAATGACATGAATAAACTTATTTTCCTGCAAGCCACAAAAAATGCTAATCTGGGTCTATACTCATGGATCTAACACATTTTATATTGTATTTATTACGCACTCAAATGACTTGAATAACTGTATTACAAGAATCAATTAAAAAATATAACCAAAGATGAAAGGCAAATCCACCTAAGATAATGTTTTTTAGCCCTCAAAATTATAAGTTCTAGGCTGCATTAGATTAAAAAAAATCCTCCCATAATATTAGCTGAGAAAAGTAGTACATTGTAACAATGGATACACCAATTTACCATTCAGAGGTCTTGTGCAAGGAAAACAATAAATTGGAGCTCAAAAATACACAACCTAAAAGCCTTCTAGAAAGATCTTCTTCAATAACAATACATTATTTTCAGGAACATTAAATGCGGCATTGATGCCTGTTTATTAATCCTCACAGTCTCCTGAAAGGAAATAGTTAACCAATGAAATCCCCCTGGATACACATGAGCTGTCTGTGACAGGTGAAAAAGCAGGGGGCTGAACCCAGGATTTTGGGATCTGAGAACAGGGCTACATGGGATACTGAATCTTGGACGGCTAAAGGTGGAAGTGACCTCCACGCGGGGTTTCTTAGACGTGGTCACACCTGTACTGGATCACCCATTTAAAAACCAAAACAAAATAACAACAGAATCCTGGGCCCCATTTGAATGGGTGGTGAATTTTTTATTCAGAATCTCTGGGTGTGGGGTATGGGAATCTGTATTTTTTTAATCACGCTTCCCCCAGTGTTGCTGATGCTTTCTGATATTTGAGAATGCTCCCTCAGGGGCCATCTAGTACAGCCCCTCATCTTCAGATGAGGACGTCGAGGCCCAGAGAACAAGGATGTTCTGACCCCCAAGCTGTGCTCTGTTCTACCACAGCTTGTTGCTTCTGAAGTAATTTGTTCCCTTGTCCAGCAAATGGTATAGGCATCCTAAGAACCAATGCCATCTACTCGAGAATGTGTCTCCTGATAATTCTGAACTTCTCAAAACTCCTATTTTATTTGATTAAAAAATACTATTTAAGGAAAGTCCAAAGGATGCAGAATTAAAATTTGCTCATTCCTTTCAGCTCATCAGGAAGTGGTAAGAAAACCAGGAAATCCTCCATTTTTACCATTCACCAGAAATGCCGTAGAGATGCAAATAATTTCTGTCCAGTGTAAAAGATAGCTCTAATGGTTATAGTTTATTAATCTGAAGGACATTAACCAGTTTGTATATAACCCAGCAATGTTACCATAACATTGCTTTATTAAATTGCCTAAAAACACTTGCTCCTCAAATTCTCATTTGAACTGAGTTTAACATCTTGCTGGTTCTTTTGTTAATGAGTTAAATACAATCTTTGGCTTATATTCGTTTGATAGTTGAATGAGAGTCATTGTCTAAGCTTTTGAAAATTATACTCTAACATGAGAAATGACTATTGACAGCATGAATGGGTTAGCAGCTTCTCTGTGAAGCCTTCATTGGCTTGACTAGAGTGGCTAACACTTTCTCATCTCTGTTTCCCTAACCCTACAAGGTTACACACACCTCTCACATGGCATTCATCACATTGCTGCAAATATTCCCTCATATAGTTCCACAAATAAATAACAGTGCACTCACTAGACTGACTGTGATCCCCTTAGGTCAGAGACTATTCCTTCACATGCTTTTTATTACACTTTTTGCCATTTGCACATGGTGGATGCTTAGTGCACTTTTGTTTCAAGAGCAATTAACTCCCTGTCTTAGTGAATGAAGATCCATCACAGGAGTGAATGCTGAATGAGGACCAGAGCCATATCATGTGCATTTTTGTACTCCTACTGTGCTTTGGTCAAAGTAGATTTGCAGAAACAGGGCCAGCCTGGAGAAAACTGTGAAGAAAGTGCTTTGTATTTGGAAACCCCCTTCTTAGTGGAAACAGTAGTAATAGTATGTACTACTACTACTTAATGACTCATATTACATATTATGCAAAGTCCAGCACCACTAGCTATAAATGCCAACCTCACAATATCCTAGATGTTAAATAAGTTCTCTTATACTTATTTTCCAGAAGAGGAAACAAACACTGAGGGAACTTACTTGATAGAATTATCCATCTAGCAAGAAACAGGATTTGAACTCAGGTTTCTCTCATTTCAAAGCCCAGGATTTAATCCAGATTTTATTACTGGCTGGTTATGTGAGTCTAGGCAAGTTATCTAATTTCCCTGAACTTGTCTTTCCTTAGGATACCTGTATAAAGATCAGAAATAATGCACGGAAAGCGCTATCACGGTGCCGGCCACACTGTGGGCCTCCAATTTAAACTATCACCGTTACCCTGTTGGCACCTTCCTCCCTCTACTTACGCTTACCTGCCCCATTCAACTACCTTTCACTTCCCTCCAGCTCATACTGCTTCCTGGCTGAAAGCGCTCCAAGGATAGGCACGCTACCAGGATCTATTGGGAAGTACTGCCTCAATCCCTAAATCAGTGCTTCTCAGATATTAGCCTGTGCTGGAATCACCTGGGGATTTTAAAAAAATGCAGATCCTGATCCAGTAGGTCTGGGGTGGAGCCCAAGATTCTGCATTCCTAACAAGCTCCCAGGTTATGCTGAAGCTGCTGGTCCCAGCAGCTTGCTTCACTTGGTGAAGCAAGGCTCCACCTTTTCCGATGACCTTCCCCCTGCACCTCACCTCTGCACCTCTCATTTCTCAAAGCTTGTTTTCTGCTACTGGGAGAATAGGTAACTATGGATATTAATACTTTTCCCAGGTAACAAATTTGCATTTTCACAGCTTGTCGTTCTCCCCTTCCCAAACCCTCCCCACACATAGCCAAGAGTTCACTGATAATTTTAAACAGCTATGAAGAGAGGGTAATTTTTGTGTGTGTGTAGGAATAAAGGGTAAGTTTGGGGGAGGGGAGGAAGCTTTTCCATACTGTCAAGTCCCATGTCGGAAGTGGTCATTAACTTGTATGGGTCTAAGTAGAAGGTAAATGGAATAATTCACTGTATCTTCAAAATTTTTAGAACAGGCTAATGAATTCTCTTCTTATGAGCCTTTCATCTTAAAAGTAGGTTATGGATGCCAGCACATATTTCTTGAGGAAATGTTGATTAACCTATTGTGCAATGAACTGTTAGTAAGCAGTACTGTAGCTCTGGGAAATCTAACAAATATTGACATAGTCCAGTGAAATGATGTGGTGATTATTATACCCTTTCTCCCACAGATCAATGGGGCCCTCCCACAGTGACTCTCAGGCAAACTCTGCCCTTGGGGACAGATCCAATAATTGACATAATCTTTATCCATGTTTACAAATAATTCTTAGAAGATAATCCATTTTGTTTTTTTTAAAAAGTATATATATGAACCCTCTCCACAATCTTATTCATGTTAAACCCATTTTTACAGATGAGGACATTGAGTCATAGGGTTTAAATATCTGGATAAGTCCTTAAGGAATTAATTGAAATCTAAGGGAAAAAAAAATCATTTAGAAATTCCCAGTTTTATTGACCATTACTTTGAAAAATACTTGGCAGACGCTAGTATGTATTCATCTTTCTCTATCAGTCTATCTATTATCTATCAATTACATCTATCCTTCTATCTATCATCATCATCTGGAAGGTGGATATGCTTCTCTCATTTATTACCAAAGTGTATAAGTATAGCAATGTGTGCTGGTAAATGATGTCATATATAGGTACAAACGAGCACACTTTCGATGTTTACATTTGAAGCAGTTAACTTTCTCTCATGTTGGTTGCCTACTCAGTTGCACCCTGCAGCTGCCCCTGCTCCCTGCTCAGCCACCACTTCTATCCTGCAGTCAGACTCTTGACAGGCAAGAATGAAAGGCAAGAAAAGGCCCAATATTGCTTTCCCAGTCTCCATTGTACCTAGGGCTTAGCAGGCACCTCAGTCTGGGCTTAAGGCACTTGATGGGTAGTCAACTTGTTTGGGGCTTCTGAGAAGGGTTGTCCCCCCACATAAAAAGAGATATATGGAGAACGTGTCCTTCTCCATTTTGGAGTGTTTGTGTTAGGATATGATACACTGGATCCGAGGCAGCCATTTTATAATCACTAGGGGAAAAAAGGCTGAAGATGAAAGCCCAAATAAAGGAGTAAATAGTAAAGGGGAACAAAAAGTTGAAAAGAGCCTGAGTCCTCATTGGTATTATGAAACTCTTGTTTGATTATGGAGCTGCCCCTACTTCCAGATTGCTTGTTCTATGAAATGCTAAATGCCTCTTTTGTTTAAGCCATTATTTCTTCTGTTCCTTGCAGCCTGAAGAAGCAAAACTGGTGTTCCAGTTTTTGTGAAGGGAACCCCTAGGATTGTAACTAGCCACTTCCACAGTAGAGTAGGCTGTACTTTTTCAGCTCTTCCTGAGGTGGCAGAAGGTGTACTTGTGGTCAGCTGCTCTTGGAGACAGGCTCTATCTGGTAGGAACTATAGGAATTTGCTCTGCCAGTCCTGACCAGGTGGCCTGAGCCTACTTCCTTCCTGTGCCAAATTCCTGGTGTCTTTTGTAACAGAATCTCAGGTTTTGGGCCAATGGTGGTTTTAGAGCTTTTAGTTTTTCATGGATAGACAGATGTTGGGGAAGTTTAGTTCTCTGAATATAGCCTATAAATTATAGTCTCTTCAGATCACATGAATGGAATAGACTTTAAAAGCAGGCTATGAACATATAGGAGCCATTTATATCCTTTAAAAATGGTGCCATATAGAAAGGTTTTTCCTTAGAAGGTGAATTGTTTTCACTATTATAAGAATTATTTAAGATTGAGCCCAGATCCTCAGACTATATTGTGATTGAAGGGGGTACAGGTTTATGAACAAGGTCGCAAATATGAAGTTATGCAGCCCTGATTTTAGATATTTACAGGAAGATTGTAAAATAATGATTGACATCTTTCATTTCCCTTATTTCTTCACCATACTTTTCAAAATCCATTTTTATGTGTTAGTGCAACTTACAAGCAAAATGCATTTCATTCCACATGTATACAAAAAAAGTTCTGCACATGAAAAACACAGTTAGGTACCATTAAATGTAAAAAGTATAAGATCTAAATTGTCAAACAAACAAAAACAAAACAAACAAAAAGTGTCACAGGAGATATTGCATGACAAAAACTACAAAGATGTCATCCATATCTGCTCCAGCTCCAGCTCCAGCTCCCTGCCTCTGTGTTTATTTTTTCAAAAGATTGAGGGAGAAAAAGAATTCTAACAGACAGAAAGCCAGAGGAAGGCTAGGAATACTCTGTGAGTTCAGCCCCACCTAATGATACTTCTCTCCACCCCCGACCATCACCTCCACTGTCAATGCCACCCTTGGGTTCTGTGAATTTTTATATTATTTTCAGTGTGCGAGACATCTAAATATATAGTGGATTCCTTCAGTATTCCTTCAAATATAAAAGACAAATAAGAATCTTTATAGTTCCAGCAATAAGGCTCCACTGAGAGGGTTATTTTCTGGAGAACAGTATGTTCAGAATTGTACTTTAGGAAGATTAAGCAGGCAAAACTGAGTGTAGTATAGATTGGAAGGAAGTGGAGGAGTCTAATTGAGGGAAGCAGAACACCACTGTAGCAGTTTAGATAAACTAAAGAGGTTTTGGTCATGTGAGTTAGAGTAGTGGCCTGGAGAATGGAGAAGAGATGGGTATAGAAGTGTCATGCTTGATATATCTTAAATCTTGCATTCTTTTCCATCTCATCTAAATTTGATCTTCAAGCCAAGCCCTGCTGGAATATCCAGGGCCACTTCCAGTGCCTTAGGCCAGACATACTTACCCAGCCCCAACCACATGGTCTGGGGCCACACCCTCCATCATTCTTATGGCTGATGCAATATGGGTGAACAACTTGCAGTTCTACAGACACCCCATGGTATTTTATGCTTCAGCACTTTGGCTTTGCCTTCAGTCTGAAGTTCCCTTCTAAAACCTGCTTGGTGTCATCTTCTTTCTGTAGTCTCATGTAACATCTCCAGATGGTAGAGCTGATCATCCCTCCTTTGACCTTTTCTGAATCTTGTCTGCTCTTGAGTTTGGCATTTATCACGCCAAATTGCATTTATATTTTCACTCATCCCCAATATCCACTGTGATGGTCCAGAAAAGGTAGCTGCTAAATATTTACTGAATGGTTAAATTCTGATTATCAAAAATTCTGCCTTGTTCTTGAGCCCTGTCTTCCCTGTCACATAACCCAGTTCTTACCTGCCTTCATCCCTGTTTTTGAGTGTCTCTTGTGCTAATTGCTCAGTAGCACAATCACATTAAACGGCTGCTGATCTGTGTTGACTTACTTCTCTACTTCACATTGTCTGGGCCCTGGCTGAACTCTATGCCAGTGTAAGCTCTGCCGTTTGTTGGTAGACTAGCTATGAGCCAATTACCTGCAATGTGACAACTTCCAGATTTTACCTGCTATAGACATACCATTACTCAAATCCTAGACCCTCCACCTGTGTAGACTACTTGTCTTACAGCTGGAGAACTCTGTACCTTGTAATCTCACCCTTGTTCAACTCCGAACCTCTGCCACTAGCTCCTACATCTCCCCTCACATTCGTTCCTCCCTTGCTCACCTGCCAGTGGACATGAGTAACACCTGGTCTAATCCTCCTGTCTATAATGTATGAATGGCAGTGTCCTGCAGAAGCTCACTGTGGTAGGTGAATTATGTACCCCCAAAACACATGCTCTTAATCTTAACCTGCATTCCTGTGGGAGTGAGCCCACTGTAAATAGGACCCCTTGCAAATGTTATTTTTAGTTAAGGTGTGGCCCAATGAATGAGGGTGGGTATTAATCTGGGTTACTGGAGGCCTTATAAAGAGGATCCAAAAGTCATAGAACCAAGAAAGGACATCACGATGTGATGGGACATTGCCATGTGATGGGAGGCAGAAATACAAGTGAAGGAATCCCAAGGATTGGCAGCAGCCAGCACCAGTATGCTCTAGACCGTGGTAGAAAGCATAGTCTTACCAATGCCTTTTTTTAGACTTCTGGCCTCGGAAACCATGAGCCAATAAATACTGTTGTTTAAGCCAACCCAATTCCTGCTATTTATGATAGCAGCTCTGGCAAACTAAGACACTCACCAGATGACAGACAGACTCCACTGGATGTTGGAACTGCTTAGATTTGGGGGAGGGGGGTGGGGAGGGGGAGAAGGGAAGGCAGACAAATGTGGGACTGGAGACAAAAACTAACTTAAGCTTTCTGTTTGCATGATTAGGCACATGGAGGCAGCATGGAAGAAAGAGAGCACACAAGAAAACAATTTTATCTTCTGGAGAGATATAATGAATTCAGTTTTTAGGGGGAGATGAGTCCAGTTTTGGATAAAAGTGATATTAAAAATATTAATGAGGTATGTTGTCAATCAATTACCACAGATGCCAGCTTTTGGACTCTATTGGTGCCTGTTGGTGCCTGTCAGCCCAGGGTCTTTCATGTGTGTGGAGGAAGCTAACAGAACAAGTTACTAGAGCAAATTACTTTTGTTAAGAGCGAAGGTCTTTGGCCTAGGCCAGGCTCAATAAATCCCAAATAAACTTCCCATTTGAACACCAACCTTCTTCTCATTTGCCCCTTCCTCTGGGGGTTAGACTTTGCCTTTTTAACCTTTAGGAGTTTAGTCTTAGAATTACCTCCATACTTCTAGTTAAAGCGCTCCATAGTACTCACGCCTAGTACCATTTTTCAAGACTTTGTGAATTTGATCACATCTCCTCTCATCTCCATCTCACCACACAGTGCGGTTGGTCCTCTCCCCTTCAGTTCATAAAGACCTCTTTTATCTTTAAAAACAAGAGAGGGATGACTGCTAAAGATTTATGTAAATTCTGTTTTTAACCTGCCTGCCAAAGAATAGGGCATAGAGATGAATTCTTAAGATGTTTTTGGCTTTTGAATTTTGTGTTCCAGAGAGGATGTTTTTGTTTTGTTTCCTTTTTGACAGATTTGATTTAGACATAAAGATGGAAACTTAATTGTTAGCTCTGGGCATTCAAAGAAGGTGAGGATTTGTACCCATCCTGCTCAGAAAGGACAAACGAATTGCCTAAGGATTTAACTCTGGCTTAGTGCTTCTGATTCAAATTGAAAATACAATAAATGTCAAATAATCATATTGGTCACATGGGGGGTCACTCATTAGAGAGAGGAGAGGGGTAGCATAGCTAATGAGAAAATGAGGGAAAGCAAGAATGCTGGATTGTAGTCTCACTTCTGCTAGTGTCATACTGAGAACTCTGGGGTAGGAGACTGCTTTTCCCAGATTCCTTCAGTTTTAGCTTTGATCTAGGAGAAATGCAAATTTGTTTCCCTTTTACTTCACAAGTGTGTAGGAGGTTTGTGTATCTACCAGTACCTCAGCCTGATGATGAGCTTTTGTCTTTTGTTTCCGTCAGTTTAATGGGCGTAAGGAGAATTCACAGCAGGACTGATTGTCACGCAAGTCAGCCCCTTGCCTATTCAGTGGAGATGGTCACCACCTCAGAACCCCTGGGTCTTGACTGTGTCATTAGATCAGCCAAGTGATGACATGAACACCAATTCAAAATTTTCTGAAATGTCTGCCTCCTGAATGATCCATTTGATTCACCCCTCTCCACAACACCCTTGGCACCCATTTCCTAACTGTGCTTGCTCCAATTCCAGTTGTGAACTTCCTGCTCTTGCTTCTGTGCTGGAAGAACCAGCCATCTCCTCTGAATGTTCAAAAGGCCCCTCTTGGCAAGCATCTCTCTCCCCAGGTAAGAGGCAGGGAGTCTGAGACACATCACTTCTTTAAGAATACACTTTACCTGGCTTTAGGCCCAGGGTTGCCTGGAAGGAATATGTTGGCTGACTATTATATTTGCAGTGTTTTGAGATATATTCTTTATGGCTAAGATTAACTTCATGAAAAATCTATGCATCCTCCACTCTTAAACATGCCTAGGTTTTCCCTACCCTGGAATAAAAACCTTTGCTTCACCTTGTTGCCTTTTTAAAGTACTGTCTCAGTACAATCACCCTTCAAGGCCAAATTTCTGAACAGATACTACACACTGATTGCGTTAATTTCTGCATCACATCATCTCAGATTGCCTTTGCAATCTGGCTTCCACTCCTACCAAACAACTGAAATGGTTTTCTCTGTGCTTTTCTACCAGACTAATGTTATTTCCTCAGTTATTATCCCTTTAAATCTCCCTGGGGAATTCTATGCTGTTGATTATGTTCTTTCCTTAAAAATTTTTCCATGGTTTTATCTAACACTGCAGTCCATTCTCTCTTTGCCTTGTAAACTTTTCCTTTATTCTTTTAGTGACCCTCTTTTCTCTTATTTGCATTTACTTAGCTCAAGGTGTAATTCTTGGCATTATGCCCACCCATTCTCCTAATTAATCCTTTTACCAAAATGGTGGTGATTCTGCCCAAAATGTGTTCAACTCTGACATCTCACATAAAATCTGTTCCGTATTTCTAACTACTTACTACTAGCCATTTCCACTTGGGTATCCAAACACCCCACCTAATTTTTCCATTCCAGGAAATAGACTGATTGGATTTAAATTCTGGCTCTGTCACTTACTAGTTGTGGGACTCTGGGAATATTACTTTAATGTTGCCTCAATTTCCTCAACTAGGGAATGGGATGATGATGGTGATAATAAAATCAACTTCAGTGGATTTAAGGAGTAATCTCTACAATTAGTACAACACCTTGATACCATGGTAGATGCTAAATAAATTTTATTAGTCATTATCTACAATTCTGCCTTATCCTTAAACATTACATCTAGTAATTCACCAAATCCCTTCTCTCCCTCCTTTATCTTTACTTTCATTCACTGCTTTATGTCCACTCTCTTTTTAATGTATGTCTTCAAGGCCTTATAGCTAGATTGTCATAGTCTCTTCACCAGTATATTGTGTCATTTATTAGGCTGCTTCCCATTTCAAAAAGGATCAATGGATCACATTCAGATTCCTCAGCTAGGTATCCAAGTTTCAGCTCAGTTGTTCCTTCTCTAATCTCCTACTACTTAACATGTAAAACTTCTGCTTCAGTTAAGGCAACCAATTTCCCTGTCCATGAAAATGGCATGCAATTTCCTTGACCCTAAAATGTCCTTTAGATGGCCAAATCTTTCCCATTGGATGTCCATATCCTTTGGGAATCCAGTTTCAAATAATTGATTTTGAAGGAAGAATAGAATTCTTTTTAAAGTCTTAGAAACTAGATACAAAATTCTAGAGGGCATGAAAACTAAAAAACTAGAAGTATCCTATATTATCACTTTATCAGTTCTCTAAACTAGACTTGTTAATGGAAGGTATTGCCTGATTGATTGTGCACTTACAGTGTGCCAGACACAAATACAACTAGCCCTGTGTTTTAGTTTGCTAAAAGCTGCTGAAAGCAATATACCAGAAATGGGTTGGCTTTTACAATGGGGGGTTATTGGCTTGCAAGCTTGTAGTTCCAAGGCTGAGAAAAATGTTCCAATCAAGGTATCACCAAGCCAAGCATTCTCCCCAAAGACCAGCTACGCATGATCCTGGACTACTCTGTTACATGGGAAGGCACATGATGGTGTCGGCCAATCTCTGCCTTCTCCTCCAGGCTCTGTTGCTTTCAGCTTCTGACTGCTCTTTCTCTCTCTGCTTTCGTGGGTTGCTCTCTGAATTCCTCTCTGTATTCATCCCATTTATAAAGGACTCCAGTAAAAGGATAAGACTCACCCTGGGTCATACCTGACTGGAGTAATCTAATCAAAGGCCATTCACCTAAATAAGCTAATCAAAAGGCCCCACCTACAATAAGTTCATACCCACAAGAATGGGTTAGTGCTAAACACATGATCTTTTCTGGGATCCATAGAAGCCTCAAACTACCACACCCTGTTTGCTATGCAACCTCTCTTCAGTAGTAAGACAAAATATCAAGAAAAGGACTCTAGGTCTTTTTCATAGGGATAAAATTAGGTCCCAGACATGGGACTCATTGTCAAATCCACGGAACCAACATTTGAGTGGCAGCTATTAACTAGTATTTGCTCATTGAGCTCCTAATATATTCAAGGCACTGTTTCAGTGTTGTAGGGGACCTCAGAGAAGAATAAATCATGCACTGGAATATTTAGCCTTGGCAGTATTTTCAGTGCTGTATATACTTTTCCTAAAATTAATTTTTGTGAAACACACACACACACCCACATATATATACAAAGTTAAAAATGTCAAATAATATTGCAAGGCTTATAATAAAAAATGACACTCTCCTGCTCCACCCTTGAATTTCATTAAGGCAAAAGCATTCAGGACTTGTGGGTGTTTGTTGAGCTACTTAACCTGATATTTCTAAATAACATGCTATATCTTGGTTTTTTAATTTTTGGAAAATGATAATTTTGCCCTCTTATTACCCCCACTCTGTGTTAAGTTCCTGCCAGCATCTTTTTAAGAAAATCATATCATAATTTTTGGTAAAGCAAATAGTTAGGATTTCCATTACATTTATATAAACATTGGTCACCACACATTAAGTAGTGTATTATATTATTACATTTTCTTTCTTGCACAGATTTGCTTTTCTTATAGTTAATACTTACCTCGTTTGTCATTTTAAAAATTGACTGTTTCTACCTCAATTAAAAACAAACTATAAAATACTTCTAAATATAATCAAACATATGAGGTAGTCTATCAGTTTCATCCATCCTCACCCTTCTACCCCTGGGAACTCTCCCTTGGAATCCCCTATTCTCATGTACCAATCTGGATTCTTTAGGTTTCCTGAATAGCTATTGTCATGGGGAATCCTTTATCTTTCTCTTATGTTCGCCATGTTTTTCTCATTCTTGGCTTACTCTTTATTTTTATTTATTTTATTTTATTTTTAGGACATCCTTCCTTAGCTTCTAGGGAAAGAGTTCATGAAAATACATGAGTGAGAACTTGCTATTTGAAAATGTCTTTTTCTACCTTCATATTTGAATGGCAGTTTGGCCGGATATAGAACCCTAAGTTGGAAACCATTGTTCCTCAGAATTTTGAAAGCATCACTTCATTGTCTTATCTTCCAATGTTGCTATTGGTAAGTCCAACAATTTGTTGACATCATTCCTCAATTGTTATCACTTTTGTTTTCTTTTATTTTCTGACTACTTAACCTTTCAAAACATATTTAATTTTATTTAGTTTTGGGGATAGAGCTGTTGCAAAGGTTCAACCTGTCGTCTTTATTCTGGGAATTTTCAGAGTGATATTAATTCTGAAACAATTATATCATTATGTTGAGTTTTTTTTTTTTTTTTTTCAGTAAATCAATGAGAAGTTCCCTGGTATGACCATTCCCTTACTATAATTGCCTCCTATCCTTTCATTCAGCAATTTTTATGTGGAGCTAATTGTGACATTTATATCATTTTAAGAATGTGTCTGCCTTTACTAATTTTTAAAAATCATCTTTATTGAGATGTAATTCAAATACCAAAAAGTTGACCCATTTAAGTATACAATTCAATGCTTTTCAATATATTCAGAGTTGTGCAACCATCACACAATCTAAGTTTTGAATGTTTTCATCACCCCAAATGAAATCCTGTAACCATTAGCAATAGTTCCCCATTTCCCCTTCTTTCAAGCTCCTGTAACCACAATCTACTTTCTGTTTCTGTTGATTTGCTTATTCTGGATATTTCATGTAAAGGGAATTATACAATCTGTTGTCTTCAGGGATTGACTTTTTTCACATAGCATGTTTTTCAAGGTTTATCCACATTATAGTATATATCAGTACTTCATTCAGTTTTATTGCCAAATTCTACTAAATTTTAATTTCTCTGAAGACAGGACTCTTCATTTTTGCCTGCTTAAAACCTTGCATAATATCTAGGAGCTAGTACTGTCTAACCTATTTGTTGATTAAATAGTTAAATGGCAAATTCTAAGTCCATTTTCAAATCTGCCCTGATAATCCTACTTTCAGAAATTTTATCTGACCACAGACAAAAAAAAAAAAAAAAAAAAAAAAAAAAGTTTAAGGAAAGTTTGTACAAAAATGAAGATATTCTTGTGGCAGTTTGGCATTGTTTATGAATTCCAAAAATAGGTATTGGATTATGTTTGTAAATTGGTCTGTACCTGGGTGGATTAAATTATGATTAGGGCTTTGATTGGGCCACATCAATAGTATGTTGAGTCCCCTCCCTGCCCACCAAGGGGGTGGGACTCACAGATAAAACTACATGGCAGAGCAGAGGAGTGAATTAGAGTTCTGATGCTGAGTTTTTAGTTGGAACCAGGGAAGTGAACATATAGGAGAAGAACACAGAGGAAAACAGATGGCTCCTTAGACATGGCAGAAGCCCTGAGGAGAGAGACAGAGCCGTTTGCCTGATAGTCTACAGCTGGCCTTGTGGAGAGAGCACAGCACCTGAGCCTGGAGAGAAATGGAGGCCCAGGAAGAGAGGAACCCAAGAAGCCTGAACTCTTGGCAGCCATCTTGCCTCAACACATGGCAATAAACTTTGGTGAGGGAAGTAACTTATGCTTTATGGCCTGTTAACTGTAAGCTTCTACCCCAAATAAATACCCTTTGTAAAACCCAACAGATTTCTGGTATTTTGCATCAGGATCAGCACCCCTTTGGCTGACTAATACAATTCTAAATATAGATTACTATTAATTTATCTTCATGGTGGGAATAGCATTGTCTCAGTCAGGATTCTGAACCAAGTGGTAAACCCAAATTTGTAGGACAGGCTGGAAGCTGGAAATTCCAGTGAGAGTGATGTTGAATTTTTGAGTCCAAATTCCTTAGACTGGAAACTCAGGAAGGAGTGAGACAGAATTCCTTCTGATCTCTGGAACTCTCAGTTCTTACTGTTAAGATCTCCAACTGATTGGATGAGACCTGCCCACATTGTGGAGGATAATCTCTTTTACCTAAGGTCAATTTAATGTAGATGCTAAAACCATCTATGAGATACCTTCACAATAACATCCAGGAAAGTATTTGACCAAACAACTGGATACCAGTTGATACATAAAATTAACTATCGCAAACATATAAACAAAAATCACTTCCTTTATACTTTATACCTTCATTAGAGTTTTCCAGTCTGTAACTCAGGCATTTAGTAAAGTTCATAGTCATTGACCAAGGCAAGATTGGGGCAAATAAGTTTTTTTTAAAAATATATTTTTAGTACAGAAGTTGTGAACTTACAAAACAATCACGCACATGTGTAGAATTCCCATACAATACCCCTTCACCAACACATCATACCACTGTGGAACATTTGTTACAAACTATGAGATAATATCACCAGACAATTACCACTAACTATGGTCCCCAGCATACATTTGGCATATTTTTTCCGTATCTCCCCATTATCAACACAGTACATCTTTGGCATTGATGCAAGAATATTACAATATTGCTGTTACTATAGTTCATAGGTTGCATAACATTAATTGTATTTTTTCCATGCTTCTCCACATTCTCACCACCCTGTAATATTGAACTACATCTATTCTAGCTCACAGAAGGACATTCTTCCATTTGTACCCTCAACCACAATTCTCATCCACCTTATAGTTCACTGTTATTCAATCCCTAGATTATTCTCCAGCTTTCTTTCTTTTTTTATGTCTCATTTTATTTTATTTTTTAAAAAGATACTTAGATTACCTAAATATTACCTAAAAAATATAGGGGATTCCCACATGCCCCACTTCCTACACCTCCCACATTTTCCGACATTAACAACATCCTTAATTAGTGTGGTACATTCTTTATAATTCATGAACACAATTTGGAGCGTTGCCACTAAGCATGGATTATAGTTTACATTGTAGTTTATACTCTCTCCCACACAATTCTGTAGGTTGTGGCAAGATATATAATGACCTGTCTCTTGTCATTGCAATGTCATTTAGGACAAATCCCAAGTCCTGAAAATGCCCCCATATTATACCTAATTTTCTCTGTCCCTGCCCTCAGAACCTCCAGTGGACACTGCCTCCACATCAATGATATAAGTTCTTCCATTGCTAGAATCACAATAAGTCTATAGTAGAATACCAGTAAGTCTACTTTAGTCCATAGTTCAATACTAAATCCTGAGGATTCTGGGATGGTGATGCCCACTCCACCTCCAATTGAGAGGGGGCTTCGATCCCATAGGGAAGATGGATGGGACTCTCTTGCTTGTAGTTGTAGACTCTCTCAGTTCTTTGGGATGGTCGTTGTCCTTCATCATCTCCTTGTTAGTTGTCCTGGGTAAGTTCAATGAACTAGAGAGTAGGTGTTGCAACTGTGTTGAGATTCAGGGCCCAGCTGGCAGATGGACATTCCAAAGATTTAAGTCTTTTGGACATAAACCTATCAACTCTAGTACTATTTATTGGTTCAAATAGAAGGGTCAGAAGAGCCATTTGTAGGGAAACCACAACTGAGTTTAACTCTGTCACATTGATTAGCATAAATTCCAAAGTAGGGCCCACTGGCAAGGCACCAAAGTCCTGAGTTATCTGTCTTGACTATAGTGTCTGGATGTCTCCAGAGCCCTCAGAAGCCCCGCTATTTAAGGTAGTATTTACTTTGACAGTCAATGAGATCCCACCGACATGTGAATAAGCGTAACCTCTGGAATGACCTCCCGACTCATTTTGAAGTCTCTTAGCCATATAAACTCATTCGCCTTTACCTTTTCCCCTTTTTGGTCAAGGTCTTTCTCCAGTTGCACTGCTAGTTAGTGCTTGGTAGTAATCCCTCAATACCAGGAAGGCTTATCCCCGGGAATCATGTCCCACACTGGGGGAAGGTAATGCATTGACATGCAGAGTTTAGCTTCGAGAGAGGCCACATTTGAGCAACAGGGAGGCTCTCAGGAGATAATTCTTAGGCACCCTATAATACTAGACTAATTTTCAATTTCAAAAGTAAAGGTTCATAAGTACAGTCATCAATATCAAGGGCCCATCAATGGACCATCCTCCTTCAGTAGTCACTGCCCCTGTACTTGGGGCAGCTGGGGGATTCTTCTTGTTCCATTAGAGAATGTGGCAGAGCTCCCCAGGATGGGAATTCTATATTCTTTTGGTTATTGTGTGACACTTCACCCACCATGACAATGCCCATGAACACTTGAGCACATTTATATGCCTTATATGTATGCTCCAGTTGAACCTCCTCCCATGATTCTCCCATCACTGACACTCCACACCAATGATCTACCCCTGACATAGTTGTAACCCTTCTGTGATCAAAAACTTCTTCAAAAAATGAAGTCAACAAAATAACCAAATACAATTAATAATAAAATAAAATAATAATGAGTTTTAAAAATAAGAAAATACAAAAAATTTTAAATAATAAAAATTTGGGATAATAAAAATAATGGAAAATATTAAAATAAATTTTTTGACATTATATCTTTTATCACTGTGAGATCTGTTGTCTTCTGTGTACAGTGATATTTTCTTCCGTTTATTCCCCCAGTGTCTTACTTTTTTCATTTTGTCTTCAAAGAAGTTTTAACTTAGTTCTAGAGTCTCCTTATTTTGCTTAAGATGATTGTCATGGTTACTAAACTAATATAATAATTTCATTTTGGGAAGCTCTGCTCTGATTTAGTGCAATTATTTTGCTTTCCCTGAAAGCGTTACGTATTTCCTCTTTCAATACTTCCAATTTCTTTAAAACCAAATGAACTAAGGTCAAGGCTAGGGCACTGGCATTTCCTCCAGTGTTCAAATGTTTGTGGGTTCCTTTCATTCCATCTTTCTGGAATTTGGGAGGCAAAGAATTGTGCTAAGACTCCCAAGATATATTTCCTCATCCCCCCCCCCAAACCCTCCAACCCCCAAAAGAAAACACAAATATACCACGGTTTAGGTAGAATTTCAGCCTCAATATCTAAAGATGATTTCAGAAGAGTTCAATGTGAAGAGAGAGGGATAGAATAAATGACTTCCTCAAACTTAACATTCTGTGATTCTAAAGTATTTTAAATCCTAACATAATGATACTAAAACATGTGGAAGGATGGGTATGAATTGAGCAAATACTAAATATTAAACTCATATCTATATGTGAGCTAGAGTTTCTCTCTTTGTCTTAAATGTTTATGGTTTTAAAAGCAAGGACTTTGGGAAGCGGCTGTGGCTCAATCAGTGGGGCTCCCGTCTACCATATAGGAGGCCCCGGGTTCGGTTCCCGGGGCCTCCTGGTGAAGGCAAGCCCGCCCGCACGGCGTGGTTAGCTGACCCAGCGAGCACAAGCAGCAAGGGGGAGATAAATGAATAAATAAATAAAATCTTTAAAAAAAAAAAAAAAAAAAGCAAGGACTTAGTTTTTGAACAGCTGGACATCTTTCTTTTACAGTGGCACCAAAATTGATTACTTCTTCACGGCCAGGGATCATAGGTTGGGCATTTGGATTGATGTAAATCAAATATATATAGTTTCTCAATACACACATACACACACACACACACACAAACACACATCACATTTAAAAAAAGGGAAAAATTTATTCTTAATCAAGGGCTATGAAAAAAGCTTTAAATGCTATCATAGGAGAGCTTAAATCTAACAATACTAACATCTGACTTTATCCTTATGTTTTTTCCATGAAGGATGAGAAGGACGAGAAGGACACAGGTGAAAGTTTGTCTATTTTTATTCATGAAACAAGGTCACTAAATATATCAATTAAATCAAAGTTCCACTTTTTAAAAAACATTTCTATGTAACACATTAGGTCTTTGTTACAATTCAAGACTGACATGGCTTCTGTAACTATTATTTTCCTAGTTAGTTATACAGATCTGAATTTTTCGTTGACATTTCTGAAATAAATATAGCTACAGGAACACTAGCATTCTGATTTAGAAATCTGAGTACATTAGAGGAAAATTAACCTTTTCAAAAAGCCAATGTTCTAAGGAATGATATTAATCAAATGAGCTTTAAATGTTTTACCTGCATTTAGAATTTTTAGAGAGATTGCAACTCCCTAGTGATCTATTTTTTGAAGGAGAAAAAAAATATTGAAGTTGTTGTGGGAAAAGTAACTATTAAAATTGTAAGAAGTTCCCAAATGAAGCTAAGTTTCTTTAACTGAAATAATTTTATAGTAACGTCAAATTAAAAAATCAAAGTAGAAACTGATTTTATGAGAAGTATTTTTGATACCTTCAAAGAAAACCACCAGGCTGTATTAACATCTAGTAAATCAAATGTTTTCTGCTGGAATCCTTCATGATAACATTTATTTATTCATGTATTTCATATTGAACAGGTACTTACACTGTGCTAAATGTAAATCCTGATGGGCAAGGAGGCAGTAGCAGAGAAGTACCAGGTCTATTGCATTCAACAGATTGTTTAAATATTAAGCACCACATAACCATATTGAACATTTGAATGAAAATTATAGTGCTCATGATTTTCAGTCTACAAACTCAAATATGCATGATAGATTGCTCTTCTTAATTTCCTCTCAATTGGCAGAATTTAGTATGAAGCCCTGACCTCACCAGTCTGTAGGAAATTTTACCTTAGGAATTCTTGGGGCTCCTTTTCCTTCTGGGGTCAGGTTAAGGTGGTGGAGCATTAAACAGTGCAAGGTGCCAGGGGCAGGGCGGCAGACCATCTGGTCTCTGGTGTTTTGACCATGTAGATAACTGGTGAGTAGCCCATTGATCCTGTTCCCATGACCCATCAAGTCTGGTGGCTCCTGCTGTTTGCATACCATGCTTGGGACTCAGGTACTTTAAAGGAGGGAGGAAACTTGGAGCCTCTGACTTCATTGCCTGGTACATCAAGGGACAGCACCATTAAGGGTATGACATATCCTGGGGCACTGCCGGTAGAGAGTAAGCCTTCCTCACTTCCTCTCCCAGCCCTGGGGAGAATTTTTTTTAAGTTTTGGGGGCAGTTCCTCTCTCCTGTCTGTTTTTCCAGACTACTACGTTCTTCTCCTCTTACCTTTTCCTCAAATCATATGAATTCTCTTAAGGGATTACACTTGTGGAAAACAGCAGCAAGGACGTCTTCCTCTGCTTTGCCTAGAGACAATAAAGTTATCTAGAGGCAGTGGAGGAGCCTGACCCAGGTATGACTGGGGGAGGGGAAAGTAGAAAATAAAAGTATGAAAAAGCCTATAAAGTAACATATCAAGCTATTATATAGACACATTAAGTCGCCCAATGGATTTTTAAACTATTTACCCAGTCCCCTTATGTTCTGACAGTAAATTAAAGTTAGCAGATTGGAGCTGAACAGAGAAAGTAAGAGCCTTGTCTTTAATGTAATGTTTCAGACCTGGGGAAACATTAATGGATTTCTCCCAGATTCCATTTTAGGAAATTTTTGCATGAATAACTGACTCAACCATATACATTCCTGATCACCAGGTAACTGGTATATTTATTTGTAAGACAGACAAAGTAATTCGATATACCAAATTAAGAGCCAGTTATTTTAGGATTTCAAACTTGGCTCAGAATCACCAGGGCTCTCTTTAAAAAAAGTACACTCCCAAATTTCACCCCTGGAGATTGCCATCTGGAGGGCGGCCAGGGAATCTGTGTTTTTCTTTAAAGTTCCTGGATGGTTCTGGCCAATTTGGGGAACCATTGATCTAAAAAATTAAATTAATTAAATAATCTAAGTGAAGAGTGTTTATGTATGCATAGTCCAAATGAACACATTTTTAGCATTATTTGGATAATGTCTTCCATCATCCACATAACTTCTTTCCTAGCAGAATTAGTTCAATAGGTTATACTTATATGAACATCATTTTAAAATCACAGTTTATATGAAAAGAAATTCATCAGCTCCCTGGACATAAATCTGTACCACTACTATTCCATCAGCCTGGTAGGAAGATTTCTTGCCATTTGATAAAAGGAGAAACTGATTCTGTTCCTAAGTGACTCTGAAAGTTAGTCAATTACCAGGATATCCCAAAATATTCTTTAGCAGAAGAAGCTTAGATGTGTCTTTCCATGCTACTCTGGGTCTCTGGTGCCTAACAGGTCCTCAATTAGTTAGGAGAAGATATCTCTTATTTTCACACTATTAGCATTTCTGAAACTAATCATCAAGGTATTCTAAATTAATTATGCTGTTTGCTAATAAAAATGAACACTTTTAAAATGGAGGGCTGTTTTTAAAATACCTGTTCCAATACAAGATTCTCATCTACATCAAATATTGTGTGTATGAGCAGGTAAGTGTGAGAATGTGGGTATAGTAAGGTGTGCCTATCACACTGCCTTATAGCAATTTTGGCTAACATAGCATGCCAATTAGGAACAATAATTCACAAATACAAGGACAAAACTAAGACCAGCTGAATTGTGTAACTACGTGTGCTGAGTAATTTCAGAGCAACCAGTTTATCTGGTAGATTTAGGAAGACAGTCATAAAGTCTAGGCAGGTGCTAAAGTTCACTGGATAAGTCAGATAAGATAAAAAACATGCACATGGAAAAGCACTTCACAAAAAGATACTGTCTAGTTAATTGTATAATAAGAAAGGGTCTTTGTTCGTTGAGGGACTTGATCTAGGGCCCAGCCCAGAAAGTCCAAGCTTTTGTGGAAAAGGGTTTCGGGAAAGAAAGGAAAGGAATGCTAACCAACCTAACCAGCCAAAATTTATTGCTTATCCAGAAGTTGTGGCATTTAGAATTGTTTGTATAAGAAGTAATAAAAACCTGGCAAGCTGGTACCTGTTATATCTACCAACATATGTTGTCCAGGCAGCCTGCAGACTGGCTCTGTCTTCCTTTCTGTGGGAGCCGGAGTAGCTGTGCAGCCCTCGTGCTAGCTCAGAGACTGAGGTGGAAGGGAACAAAGTAAAATTTGAAAAACAAAATCAACTCTGACCTCAATGGCACCCCCTCTTCCCTCAGCCCCTGATAAAGGGTGATGCAACTTGCGTTCATGAGGCGTAGGCTGGCTTTGTGAAGACGTCAGCTTGGTGCTTTGAATTGTTTTGTTTGCTTCTTTTCCTCATGTGCCTGTTTTTCTACATGAGTTCCCTGGCTCAGTGGTGTCTTTGCTTGGTTTGCTTTCCTATTTTGACCTAAATCTGTTTCCCCTGTTCTCCACTCAGCCTCAGAGACTCAGCTTTCTGCTACTCTGATGTGATTCATGTAGAAACACAGACCATTTAAGACAGGGGTTCTTAACCTTTCTTGTTCCATGGACCCCTTTGCTAGTCAGGTGAAAACCATGAACCCCTTACTAAGTCCTCACTATACTGTATATTATTTAATAAATATGTCACACTCACACCAACATGTCCCCACAAGAATAATGTTTTTTTTTTTGAATTTCAATTCAAGCTGACAGACCCCTTGTTAAGAACCCCGGATTTAAGAGAAGGAGTAAGGGTCTGTACTGCAAAATGCCCCAGGGAGTATTTCTGAGAAGGTTCCATAGGATGAGTGCTTGCCAACAATACTGTTCTTTTCCATGTTAATTCTTTAGGGAGTACTGGATTCTAGCTTGTTTGGGAGAGTATTTTAATGGTTTCATTCAGTTTATTAGGTTTTTAGTAGTAAGTTTATTCTAAACTAATTTGCTAAATGAAATAAAAATCAACAACTTGATCAGTGACAAGTTTACTATCTTTTTAGCGAATCAGTGCCCCTCAGCTGGATTTTACTTTATAGTTTTAAATATAGGGCTAGTAGAAAATGTGAGGAAGGATGACAGCATTGTGTAGGTTGTGCACTGAACAACCTTAGAGTACACCATTCATATAGTAGTGTTTGAACACTGGCAAAGTCATTCACCTTCCTACTTGGGAAATTTAATTGTGCAGGTGGGCTTTTCCAGATCTAGATTTATACATGGGGGAGACTCCTATGAAAATCAGAGAAAATGGTCACCATTAAAATACAGTATGGGGATGTTATTGTCTCACATTAAAACTGAATGTTTCATATGACTCTCAACTTTAACATCCAACACCAAATACATCGCATCTCATTAAATGATGCTTTCGTGCACCACCCATGCAAGCAACCTGGGAACTGTCCTTGACACTTCTGTTTCTTCTGCCTTCACCGGCAACCCATTACCAAATGTGGGTTGCTCCAGTCTCCAAAATGTATCTTGGATCTGTCAAGTCTCTCTATCTCCATTGCTGCCATTTTGTCCAGACATAACCCCTAACTGACCCTCCTGCTTTCATGGTTGCTCTTTTCTTTAAAGGGAGTTGTCTTTAAGAGCAGCCAAAATGATCTTGTGTGTGTGTTTGTGTGTTATTTTTAAATTGAAATTATACATGTGAAGAGTTTAAAAGTCCCAACTCTAAAATTCTTATAAGAAACACCCCTCAAAAGCAGTGACCCCCCCCATCCTCCATTCCCAGTCACTAGAGGTAACCATTTTCAACTCTTTTAGTTGTTTCTTAAAGTATATAGTCTACATTTCTAAATTTCATTTTCATACTGTTTTTGCTTGATTTTTCTATTTCAGATAATATCTTCCAACTTCCTGTTTATCATGGAAGCTGAGAATTTAGCTCCCTTAAAACACTTCTTCCGCTCTTCTCAGTCCCATCTCATCTTCCCAAAATAATTATACCATAATTTTGAGTTAGATCAATCAGTGTTTGTATTGTCCTGAAAATGTTTTTTAGTCACAGCTGAGTCATGTGGGATACTACTATTATACTTCCTTTCTTGTTCTGCTTTTTTGTTTCCCCTGTTAGTAATCACCTGAATTTTGTTTGTTTGGTTATCTGTATGCATCTTGCTAATTCATCCCTAACTGTCCACATAAAGTGGAGACTCACCCTTAGTACCAACTCATACTCATGTTCCAGTATGGTCTGATTACTGCTGAGGCCTGCTACACAGTTGTCCAGGGCTTCATTTTGACTTCATCCTGGGGATTTCTATTGCTTCTCTTTGGATTGATTCCCTGTCTCTTGGATCCATTAACTAACATGATTTTATTTTACCCTCGTATTGATTGGCAGAATTAATTCTTGGTTGGAAATCATTTTCACTCACGTTTTTGAAGTAACTGCTCCGTTGCTTTCTAGTTTTTAGTATTGGTGTTGAGCAATGCAATGGTGATATGCTTTGTGATCTTTGTTTAGGTGAAAACTACCCCCAGCCTCAGCCCATTATAGACTTCTTCCTGCTCTGTGCATTGGTTTTGTTCCCTCTGAGCCCCTTTTTTCTTTTCTTTATCTTGTTTTCTGACTTTCCTGTTAGAGCCTTTCCTCAACTCTCTGGCTGTCTGTATTTGAGGAAGCTGAGTGGTCACTTTGTATATCGAGGAGGACTCATCAGTTGGTGGACTTCACTCTAGCACAGGGCTTGGTCTGGTCAACTAAGTCCCACTGGCCAAACATGACCCACTGCTTGTTTTAGTATGGTGCTAAGAATGACTTTTACATTTTAAAATGATTGAAGGAAAATGTTTTTTTTTGGCACATGAAAATTCTTCATATTTTTTAATCCAGTTAACTTTGCAGTAAAGAACAGAGTGAAATCCCACTAGCTGGAATTTCTGTATGGAAGAAAACTATCTGGGCTTGGATTCTTCTGTAGAGCATTTCTGACCTTTTCCTAGTCCTGATCCTTACTAGTAAAGAGCCCTAGCATCAATACATCTCATGGCAGATCAGGCACATTTCCCTTCAAACCTGCTTCATCTGAATTGCTTGAAAGACAACAGGGGTAAAGAGCTGCTTTGGGAAAAAACCTATTACTATGCCCAGAATATAGTTGTACTGTATCAAGATTCACAAGTCACTGACTCCCAGATGGTTCTCCTGGGACATTCTGCTATGCAGTTTACGGTTTACGATGCAATCAATAGATGTGTTCTTTGGGGTTGGAGAGATTTGCAAAACAAATCTGTTTAAGTGATCCTGTATGAGAAGTTTAGGGCCATAATTATAACAGAGTTTCTAAGAAGGTAACTAAGGAAGGAAGGTTTTGGATATTGAGTTACAAGTTGTTATAACCTATAAGGAATTTTCTGTTTTTAATGACCTCATTCCATGATAGAGAGGATAGTTCTCTAGCTAATCTAGTATACTTAATTCAGGCTTCCTAACTAGTGATATAGTTGGTTTTATTCCATCCACTTTAATTAATGTTTATAATTTAACTTTTGCTCTTTTCTTTTTATTATTTTTATAGGTTTGATCAAATTATTGTTCATCAATATGAATTGACTGGTATTTCCATTTGTTCACTTCTTTGATCAAACACATTTTTATCTATAGGACTGACCTCTTGTTTTGAACTGGACAATTCATAAGTGAATGACAACTTTCAAGAGGCAATATTTTCTTCTTCACCAAAAAGGTTTTAGGGGCTTGAGACATTAAATGGAAAAAGCAAAAGCTCTGATGACAGAGTTTTGGGGGAGCTCAGACCAAGAAAACACAAATAAGTGACGGTGTCGCTCATTGGGTTGACACAGCAAACTCTCAAGGCAAGCCATAGAGGTCAGAAAATGAAAATAAGAGTCATCTGTACAAATGCAGTAGAAGGTCAGGATTATGAAGTTTCATGTGATTTGAAAGAACCTTCCTCCCCAGTTTTCCACAGTCTGCCTCAAAAGAATGTCTGCTTCAGTGTGTCTGGGAGTCAGAGAAACACTGAGAAGTACAAAGATGGGAAAAGTAGATTGGTCAATCCCTCTCCCAGTGGGGAGCAGGGATGAAAGGGAACCTAGTGATAACTAGTAAAAAGAACGACCAGAATTTTCTATGACTATAGAGCAGCAATTAAACCCGTTACTGAATCCTCATGCTCCTTATGTTAAGCATGAGAGCAATGAACTGACAAATATAAACCTAGAAGTGCATCAGAATTCAGGAAAATATTAACAAATGATATTTAGTCCTTGTTTATTTATGAGGCAGCAGTGTGGTAGTAAAAGCTTGTAATGTGTTTTCCCCAAGTCTCTATGCTTCCTAAAGCCTCTGTGAATTTGAACTTCTCCTTCTCAGGACCGTCTGTTTTCTCTAATGGACAGGGTATAAGTAGGGTCTGAGTAGAGGCTTATACTTATACTTTTATACTTATACTTATACTTATACTTATACTTATACTTATACTTATACTTATACTTATA